>CM014272.1:65859984-65884039 GCA_004135705.1 Alloteropsis semialata | reverse complement strand
CCTCATGCAATTGCTGTGTTGACCACTGGAGCAAGGCAGAAAAATATGGAGCCATATGTGCATGCTTATTACTCCGTGGAGAAATTCCAGGCAGCATATGCAGGTGTTATTCCAAACATCACTGACAGAAACCAGTGGCCAGAGGTTGATAAAGGCTTCAAATTGCTACCTCCAATTGGGAAGAAGAGAGGAGTTGGAAGGCAGAGAAAGAATAGAATCCTATCTGCACTAGAGAGAGTAGGAAAGGCAACAAGGCAAGTCAAGTGTGATGGCTGCAAGGAGGTTGGACACAGAAGAGGCAGCTGGAAATGCCCATTGACTGGCACAAAGAAAAGGTGCATGATTCACTTATATTCAAATCTCTCTATTTTTTTATGTTGCTACAATGATTCACTTATGATTCACTTATGTTTGCAGGAAGAGAAGCAAAAAGAGCAAGGCAAAACCTGGAAGGAAGAAGTCCAAGAGTGCATCCACCTCTGAAGTGTCTACACCAAGAACAAGGGCAGCAGTTGCAAGAGAAGTTGCAGTTGCAGCAGCTGCATTAGCAGCAGCAGCAGCAGCTGATGCAGAAGAAGCAGAAGCAGCACAAGCAGCAGCAGCTGAGGCACAGGCAGCAAGAGAGTCAGCAATTGCAGCAGCAGCAGCAGCAGCCCAAGCAGGACCTGCAACCAGAAGAAAGCTTGCACTTGAAGAAAATGAGGTCATTTCACCACCTGCAGAACCTGTTAAAAAGATGACACCAAGGAAGAAACTGTTATCCACCAAGATCCCTAAGAAGAAATCATCTCCTGCCAAGAAGGGGAAGAAGAATTAAGCTTTGCTGGACTAATGTGGAGCTTTTGTGATGTTGATCTTTTGTGAACTTTTTATGTTGTATGGCCATGAACAATCATATGTAAGGCAAGATCCCATAAATTTGTCATGTAACACCTGATGCCTGAAACTATCATATGTATGGCTTATCTATGTCTGGAACCATATGTCTAGAACTATTCAATGTTTTATGTCTGGAACCATATGTAATATGTCTGGAACCATATGTAATATCATGTTGATAAATGTGGCTGACGACATTATTAGTCGCTTGCTTTTATAAAGAAGCAGGTTGATAGCTATCACTTATCAGATGATTTTGAATTGTTTTTTAAGTCTAGCATATTTAAGCTGTTTGGATTTGAATTTGAAGGAGCTGGCCGAGAGCAGAACACTTGGTTGCTTCTTTGGTTAAATAACTGAATAGCAAATGGATGGATAAACCTGGTGTTAAAAATGAGTTGCTTGGTGTATCAAATTACAAACAGTTGGCGATATGCATCAGTAAGGTTTTCCTTTCTCTTTCAGGACTCGATTGGAAGGATCCTATGCGTTCCCTTGAAGCGTGCGAACGAGATCATTGGCACGACGACTGAAGAACTGGTGATGCGAGCGCAGCAGAACCCTGCTTCTTAAGTTCCACGCGGCGATGGATTGTACTTCTCGTATATCCGTCTACTGTAAAGCTCACATCCGAAAGCAGGATTTCTTTGCAAGTTTGTTCGCTTGTACATTTGTAATGCAATAATGCCCAGGGTTCAGTTTCAGTTTGCACTTAGCATTGTTTATTCCTTTTTCTTATGAAAATATGTCATCATCTTCTTAATTAATGGTTTATCTTCAGAAAGGTATCTTCCAGTTTCTCAGTGGGAGCTCAGTGGGTATCTGCCGTCCTGAAGTAGACTGCTCGCTGAATCCACGGGAAACTCAAATAAAAGTTTAAATTTAGACGAAATTAGGCATTACTATTGGCGCTCATTAGTCATTACTCTCTTTGCCTTGTCTGCATCAGATCTTTGTTGTTTGCACTGATACTTAAATGTGTGTTATACAAAAGATTGATTTCATAAATAATCTTGCATCAAGTATTGTTCAAATACATTTTTCAAACACATTTGAAACACATTTGGTCATTGCAACATTTCATAGCTCATCCATTGCTTGACGGCAAATTGAACCATCCATGTTCATTACAGTGCCACACACACATCCATCTAACCTACAAAAGCACAACCTACATGGTTGGCAACAAAAGGAAGACACGCACACAACCTACGCTACGCTTTATAGACCATGGCCACAACACAAACAAACACACAAAGCATCAACATCTTCACTGCAGTAATTAGCTTATCCACCTTTGCATCCATGTTGTTGATCTGCACAGGCACATCACCTGAGCTCCTAGCACCTGACTGCACTTGAACGGATTGAATTTCAGCCGATTCAGCAAACAACTCTCCTCCCACCCTTAGATTAGCTTCCAGTGCTTCCAGGTTGATCTCAACAAATTGTTTTGCACACAACTCCTGAAGATATAACCTTTGCCATCTGTAGTAGGAGCACCTCCCCGGCATCTATACTCCAAATCACCCTTCGTCAGTAAACTGAAACCCTAGCTCTACTCAACCTAACAAAAAATGAATCAAGTTACTCACATTTTCAATGTTTCTCGGGCACTTGAAGAACACACAACCCTTGTTCGCATTCTCCTTCTTGGACCTTAGCTCAATGACGCGCGCCAGCTTGCAAATGGGGCACCGCATCAGTGGAAGTCCGGTCTCATCACCTGTGCGCACCTGATACGGGTCAGTAGGCGGCCGGTTGCTCCTTGATCCCGAGGACTCCGCCGCCCAAGCCATGCCTCAAGCTCGGGAACGCCCGCTCGCCGCCGTGGACACAGCCGGAGATGGAGGAGCGACGAGTGATATAGACACGAAGAGCACTGGAGAATGGATAAGCTGGAGAGGAGCGGCGGCAGGCAAATTGAGTCAAGAGGGAGAATGCGTGGGCGTTTTGGTCATTTCGCGTGCCTCGTCCACGCTGTCTCGTGGACGTGTCTCGCCACGTCGGACGATATGGCAAAAATAAACGCCAAATTCTCTGTCCAGTGGCAAATTTGTAGGGACCATTCTAAGAGTGGTTTTTCAATGCTCGTCACCCGTAACGATGGCAAAAAGTTAAATATCCCGATATTCAAGGTGTTCGGTACAACGACCCTCTTGTCCGACTCCATCCGCACTGAACACACGCCGAGTCGCTGACAATGTGACATCCCAATCCCCACCGGATTAGCTCGATTCAGCGCAGCAAGCAAAGCCATATACCATGGCTCCGCCCCTCCCTGCCCTCGTCCTTCTCCTCGCCGTCACCGTCCCGCTCTCAGCCGCGGTAGTGTTGTTCCCCGACGAAGCGCTCCCGACCAAGTCTGGCTACCTCGCAATCCCGCCCGCCAACGCCTCGCTCTTCTTCGCCTTCTACGAGGCCACCGAACCACTCACCGCGCCGGCCTCCACGCCGCTGCTCCTTTGGCTGCAGGGCGGGCCCGGCTGCTCCGGCCTCCTCGGCAACTTCTTCGAGCTCGGCCCCTACTTCGTCACCCCCGACGCCGAGACCCTCGCGCCCAACCCCTTCGCGTGGAACCGCCGCTTCGGCCTGCTCTTCATCGACAGCCCGCTCGGCACGGGCTTCAGCGCCGCGCCGTCCCCCGCCGACATCCCCACCAACCAGTCCGTGATCGCGACGCACATCCTCGCCGCGCTGCAGTCGTTCCTCGCCCTCGACCCGATCTTCCGAGCGCGGCCGTTCTTCCTCTCCGGCGAGAGCTACGCCGGCAAGTACATCCCCGCGGCGGGGGCGCACATCCTGGACGCGAACCCGTCTCTGCCGGAGGCGCTGCGCGTGAACCTCCGCGGCGTGGCCATCGGCAACGGGCTCACGCACCCCGTCGCGCAGGTGGCCACGCACGCGGACGCGGCCTACTTCTCGGGGCTCATCAACGCGCGGCAGAAGCGGGAGCTGGAGGCGCTGCAGGCGGAGGCGGTGGCGCTGACGCGCGCGGGGCGGTGGCCCGGCGCGTCGGACGCGCGGGGGCGGGTGCTGTCGCGGCTGCAGAACATGACCGGCCTCGCCACGCTGTACGACGCGGCGAAGCAGCTGCCGTACCAGACGGGCCCCGCGGGCGCGTTCCTGAACCGGGCGGAGGCCAAGGCGGCGCTGGGGGCGCGCGGGGACGTGGCGTGGGAGGAGTGCAGCGACGCGGTGGGCGCGGCGATGCACGCGGACGTGATGAAGAGCGTGGTGCCCGAGGTGGAGTCGCTGCTGCGGCGCACGCGCGTGCTGCTGTACCAGGGCATCCGCGACCTCAGGGACGGCGTCGTGTCCACGGAGGCGTGGCTCGGCGAGGCGGACTGGGACGGGATCTCCGCCTTCTTCGGCGCCGACCGCGCCGTGTGGCGGACGCGCGACGGGGAGCTCGCGGGCTACGTGCAGCGGTCGGGCGCGCTCTCGCACGTGGTGGTGTACGGGGCGGGCCACCTCGTGCCGGCGGACAACGGCCGCGCCGCGCAGGAGATGATCGAGGACTGGGTGCTGCAGGCGGGGCCGTTCGGGCACCGCGGTGGCGACGGCTTGAGGAGCGCCGCCTGATGCGTGATGCCTGTCCGCGAGAACGAGTTTGTGCAGCCTGCAGTGCAAGTGGATTTGGGAAAGATTCAATCTGTGTTCACTAGTAGTGTTATCAATTGGAATGGGAAATAAGCTTTGCTGGGGCAAAATAAAAACATTTGAATTCTCTGTTGATCAGCGCTCTCCCAGTCTCCCTGAGGCTGAGATCATCTTGAACCTTACTATCAGAAAAGGAAACCTCCAGTCTGAAGATGGGGATTTGGCACAATAGCCAGTCCAATTTGAAGTGATCACGTCACCACTGAGCTATCGGTTCTTCTCCATCATTGAGCTGCGATTGGGACATATCAACATCCTTGTTAGAATCTGTGTAGGCCAAGCCTTTGGGAACTTTATACAATTATACTCCTCTGCTTAATTTCTCTGTTGCAGGCTTGCAGCCCTTTTCATATCAATGGACTCTCTGGGCATCCACCAGCCTCTCCTCGGCTACCCTTGTAGCTGTACACAACGGCACATCGCGCTAGCTCCTGCCTGTTCTGGTTCGCGGCGGGTGCTACGAACTGCACCGGTGCCCCCGTCGCCTCCTGCCCTCCTCGCCGGCGTGGACATGGGGAGGCCCCAGCTGGGACGTGGTAGCTACTGTCAAGTAGCTACTGGTAGGAAACAAAATCCTCTTGCTTAGTAGTTGTTTTTAATTAGTTCGTCAAGCATAGAATGAGTCTAAAATTCGATAAAAGGATAGTCCGAGATACACAGAGTAAAATACACCCCAAGTCTCTAAACTTACTTTATGATGATGTCACCGAAGTCCCAAACTCTCAAAATACACATATAGGTCTTCAAACTTGCTAAATGTTTCATCTACCGTCACGCTCATCATCGCGCCGCCGCTTTGGCATCCTTATCGTTCTTCTCCGAGTCGTTTTCGGGTGCGATCGTCCACAGCACAGCCCATCCCGACGGCCCAAAATAACACGAATCCAGGTCCAAATCATCACACGGCGGCCTCGGGGCGTGCAACCCAGCAAAGTCCTCCTAGCGAGGGCCACGCCCAGTTTGGCCCAACAACTCGACCCGACGCATCGGGGCGGCGCGGGGCCTGTTGGCCAGCCAGCAGCCGACTGGGACATGTCGGCCATCCAACAGCCGACTAGCTGCCGACAGGCCAGTCGGGCTATCAATGGCCCATGGGCCTGTCGGCCATCCAGAAGCCGATAGGGCTTTTTGGCTTCTGGTTAGCCGACAGGTCCCCTAATATGTTTTTTTTTCTTCTTTCGTAATAATATATTTCAATTCTAGCTATTATAAAATATGTTTTTTTCAATTGCATACACAAATGATTTTGTATATTTTTATTCCAGACACATGTTTTGGTTATTTCCTTTCGACACAAATGTTTCGGTCATTTTAATTGCATACACATGTTTTGAAAAAATTGATGAACTGGCTTTGATTTGCATCGATAATAAGGTTCGTACACAATATATGGTTCGACAACAATATGGTTCTTACAGATGAACATGATAACAGGATGAAGAGATTATGGTGTCAAATGCATTTTTTGCGAAAGATACGACTACGATACAATGGCATGTGCGGCACACTTTGCTAACCTAAACATGCGCCGTTGCTAATCTTAACATGCCTTAGGGAAAGTTGATAGGCGGTTACTAAACCCAACATGCCTTAGGGGAAAGCACCCAGCCGGGTGTGGAAGTAACGCTCTACTGAGTAAAATGGGGATATTTCCCCTTCCTGCTGGATTCGGGAGCAGCTTCATTTGCACGTCGTGCTTGGGCCTCCTGACGCTCTACCTCCTTCATCCTGTTATTTCGTTGCCACAACTCTCTTGCCGAAGCCAAATGTTGCGCTTCTTCATGACGCAGACGAGACTCCCGAGCTTGGAATTCTTCCTCCCTGAGCTTAAGTGCCCCCTCACGCTTGACAAGGTCTTTCTCAAGGCGAGATAGACGTTCGGTCTCACGTGCGTGTTCTAGTCTAGCAGAGTACTGCTCTTTGGTCTCAATTTGTGATGGCACTCCTTGACTGGGTAGAGCTTTCTTGTCGATCCACTGGATGAAACTACAAGCCTGCATATGGACAGCTTGGTCGTTTACATACAGTAACAAAAAAAACTTGAATTAGCATTGAAACGAACCTTGAAATCTTCATCAATGTCAGGACATCTGAAGAACCTAGCACCCCTCTTCGACTTATTTGAAGAATCAGTACGGACTTGCAACCAGCAGCGGAACCCGCAGTGGCATTTTGGCCGGTCTTCCCATCTCGGCACACCTTTTGGGTCATCTCTCCACGATGACATTGGTACGATTAATAGTGATGCTGTGTCGTGGGATGGATGAGTTGTGTCTCCAACTTGTGTAATATAAAGAGCGAACCGTGCTACAGTCATATACTGCACCGGCCTACCTTCAGAGCCTGCACCGGCCTACCTTCAGCATGTAGGGTGTGTTTCCTTTGAGTCACTGCAAGAAACACAAACCCACGGATTCACTGGCCCACATCTGCTTCTCTGAGTCACTGCAAAAACACATCTCGCGGATCGACTGGCCCACACAACGCCCTACATTCATGTCTATTTATATCCCGCAGGTTGCATAATCGAACCTCACACAAAATTTCCACAATGGCCGCCGACGACGACCTAGGCCCAACTTTCTACACTGAACTTTCCCCAGAGTTTGCTGACCATTTTCCAATCCGACCGAAGAGCCATTTCGGGGCACATAACTTGCTCCGACCTTATGATCGAAGGAAGACGGTGCATTGGCCTAGATGTAGGCATGGTGAGTGGTGCGTTGTGCAGGTTGAAGATTCGCCTGCAGACGGCGGACGACGCTTCTGGCGATGCCCTAGGGGATATGTAAAGTCCTTACCCTACATTCTTCCGCAGCATGCAATCTGATTGTTTATCCTAATCGTTGTCCTCAACGCGCAGAGCTCGGATGCTATCGAAGGCTGTGGATTCACGCAATGGGTGGATCCTCCACCCATTCAACCGTACGAACACTACATCGAATACCTGCACCTCGTCATCGACGACTTACGTCGTGAGCTCGAGGAAGCAAAACTCCCTGCAGAAGAAACAGATGAAGACTCTGAAGATGGCAATGCAGCACGCTCTGCGCAGAATGTTTGTTACGACCCTAACTGTCGGTGCTCATGCCACATAAACACTAGCCAACCACCACCTCCTCCCCCTCCTTCCGAGCCGAGGGCTAGGTACTACTTTCCATCGCAGCACTCAGGTGGATCTCTCTTCTCGTTCGAGCAGTAGAACTAAGCACTTAACGCAAGCGATATTTTCTATTCCCTAAGGCATGTTAGGATTAGCCACGGCGCATGTTTATATGAAGTACATGTGCCTCACATGCCATTGCAAGTTTGAACTATGTATCCTATTAGTACTGTGCCAATATTTTGTAATGTCGTATTTTTATGTATCCTATTAGTACTGTGCCAATATTTTGTAATGTCGTATTATTTAGTAGTACGAGTGATAACGGTGGTAACTTAGTACGAGTGATAACGGTGGTAACAAACAAAGACGAAACGTAGTACGAGTGAAAACGGTGGTAACATACAAAGTTCAAACGTAGTTCGAGACATACGGTGGTAACAAACAAAGTCGAAACACGGTACAAACTCAACGACGGCCACGCTTGCCACGCTGCAGCTGGTCAGTAGGAAACGTGAACGGATCACGAGGTGGATGCCTGTCGCGAGGCCCAAGCTCTGCAGGTGTGGCCGGCGTAGGGTCCTCCTGTGTGGCCGGCGTAGGGTCGTCCTGTGTGGGCTGTGTCGGAAAAGGGGCACCAGCCATCTGCGATGGTCCTACTTCGTCCGGCGCTGCAGACCACCACCAGTCGTCCTGGTAAAAGCTGCCGGTACTCCCAGAGGCTGCTGCAACATAGTCAGGCACTGGTGGCAAAACACCTGCAAAATATTTTAAAGTTAAAATTGTAGTCGTTCCGTAGAGAAGAAAATGGTAGTAGTAGCAGGGATAGTGGAATGTACGTAAAGGAGTATGTTAGGATGATTAAATAAATTAAATTTTAAATGCGACAAATCTGTGCGACGTTAAGTACCTAGGAAGCCACCGTGCATCAAGTCGCCAACACTCGTCGTGCGTCCTCAGACGAAGCGCGTGTGGAAGATTATTGTCCACCAACCTTGATCGGTGCTTCGCGTCGACAATCGGATCTATCAACTCAAGATTCGCCATTCCTGCAAAAATTAGCAAATTACAGAGTTATAGAAATTATTACAAAGGTTCCAATAACATTATAGAAATTATTACAAAGGTTCTAATAACATTATTGAAATTATTACAAAGGTTCTAATAACATTATAGAAATTATTACAAAGGTTCTAATAACATTATAGAAATTATTACAAAGATCCGTCGCCTCATTAAAAACCTCAACATTGAGGAAAAGAGTACGACCACTCCTCACAAACTAAAAATCATTAAAAATAAAACCTGCGTACTGCCTACTTCTTCTTCGGGTTGCGCTTGGGGATACGTATTTCGCTGCTGCCGTCTGGTTTTTTGTGTGTGGGATAACCATCACAATCCTTACGATAATGGTCCCCGCCGCATGCCAAGCATGATTTCTGTCCACCTCTGGCCTCAGCTGCATCCATGTCATTTCTAATACGGCGGCTCTGTCTTCTTCCACGTTTGTCAACAATTGTAGCTGGATCAGGAACCCAATCAGGGCCATCAGGTGGGCGCTTACTAAAATCAGCAATCGCCCTCCAGCCCAAAAGCTCACCACTCCAAGTAGCTTGTACCACCTCCTTTAGATAGTAAGGGGACATAAAAGACGTTGTAACACCAGCCTTTGCTCGAGCAGCATAAACATGTGAACATGGCATGTGAAGAAGTTTTGGCTTGTTGCATGTGCACTGGCAAAAGTTCACCTCTGGCCATAGCTGGCATTCATGTACAACTTCATTACTACCAAGGCCATGGCCCCCCTTGTCACGTACCGTGACCTCATACACAAAATCTTGGTTACCAATGTAATGCACACGGTGAAGATTACCCTTTGCACTTACTTTCTCAATAATTTCAGTCATCTTCTGACAAAAAACCATTTGAGGATCCTGGACAATCCTAGATGCATCGCGAAACCGTTGACGCATATATTTTATAGTACCTCGAAGTATACACTCCACTATTGCTGTCAACGGTAGAGCCCGGCTACACTTTAGCACCCAGTTATAAACCTCAGCCAGATTTGTTGTCATCATGCCATATCGAGAGCCATCCGTGTCATAAAACAATGACCACTTTTCAAGTGGCTCATTTTTTATCCAATCTGTAAAGGATTTCACCGACCTTCCACCCTTCCTTCTCCTCGTCACTGATCGATGCTCGAAAGGAAGGGGTTCAAGTGCACACGGCTCCTCGTCACGTGCCACAACCGGTTGCTTGCGTACCTCCTTCATGTGGGTAGTAGTGAGTTTGTCTAGCTCCTCCCATATCTCATCGAACTTCTTTTTCTGATTCTGTTTGCACAAAGTCTTGAAAAGGTTCATCAGACGCTTGCTTCTGAATTGACTGTAGAAATTCGCCCCTAAATGCCTCATGCACCATCGGCTATGCAGGTCCGGCCAATGGACATCCACCCTATCGTTCTCCTGCAACCTTTTCACGGCTGCCAATATACCCGCGTGACGGTCGTGAAGGACGCAAACATTTTGCCTTTCAAGAACAACTGCCCGCTTCACCAAGCTAAGAAACCACAACCAGCTGTCCGTGCTCTCCGATTCCACAAATGCAAAGGCAATGGGAACAACCTTGCCGTCCGCGTCAGTCCCTATGCATGTGAGAAGCTGCCCTTTGTACTGTCCGGTCAAGAAAGTGCCATCAACGCAAAGCACGGGACGACAATGCTTGAAAGCTTCAATCATGCACCCGAATGACCAAAAGGCACGGCGAAGAATGCGATCACCATTCGTGTTTATGTAGTCATCGATATCAATAATAGTTTCAGGGTTTCTACTTTGCAACAATGCTAATAGAGATGGCAAATGGTGGTAAGCGTCCTTATACGTGCCGAATCTCCACTCCAACGCCTTCTGCTTGGCTCTCCATGCCATGTCATATGATATCTCATAAGCATATCTATTCTCTATAGCAAGCATGATTTGGAACGGAGATATAGATGACTTCTTCACGATCTCTGGATACATCTCATTTGCCACAAACTCGGCAGTCATGTTTTTGTGCTTCGGTACAGTACCTTGCAACTTGCAACAGTGTGGGACAACGATGGACACTACAAAGTTGCTCTCTGCCTTCGGTAAATAACCGTGCACCCGCCAAGGGCATCCTTCGCACATACACTTCACATCATATGTAGTAGGGTTTGAAATGACCACTTTGAATGGTCTCTTCTCTGAGAAAGCCCACTTCTTGACTGCATGCTGAAGATGAGACTTGTCATGAAACATTTGGCCTTTCATGATCTCAAGCTTACCATACTCCCAGTTCGAATTGTGTCCATCATTAACCGTCAGTCCATCCAAGTCAAAGTTGTTCCACTCATCAGGGACACTTGTTTCATCCTCAAAATTTCTCCCATCTCTTCCATCTACAAAGGTCCGATACTCATCATCATCACACTCCATTTCATCAACAATTTCCTCATCCACCTCGCCCTGATCAGCATCCACCGGCACCCCTATTTCGTCGTCCTCATCATTTATATGTGTCTGCTCAAAAACAGGCTGCATGACAACATTCTCCACCACCGCCTGACCCACATCACTCTCATCAACCGCCTCCGCCCTACTGCTCTCACCATGCTCGTTATCACCATGCTCGTTATTTACCATCTCCGCTTCAACAAGAACCACCAGGGGAAATTTGAACGGACCATTCAACGCCATGTGCACAAATGCCCTCCAACATTTTGAGTTCCTAAGCACATATAGTTCCCACTTCCAACCATGCTCACGCTGCCTAGGAACCACCCCACTCACTTTCAGCCTAAAATACGACGGGTTCACCTGCAACATACTATGCAACCACCCTACCACTTCTTCCCGTCGCATCTGTATTGGGTTTGTCAAGGTTGTGTCAACAAATACATAGTTGCTCAAATCAACCCCAGAATCACACCATGTGGCGTAACCATTCCCATGATGAACTCTGATATTCACTACTTCTGAATTCATACCTGATGCAAATATCATGCTCCTTAACGTTAGCTACTCGCCAAATAATACATTTACTAACTTACCAGAAAATACCCTATTTCAATTAATAAAATCTAATACCTACAACAATTTCTAAACCTACATCAATTTATAAACCTAAATCAATTCCTAAATCCTAAATCAATTTGTAAACCTAAATCATTTTTATAAAATCTAAATCATTTCCCAAATCCTAAAACAATTCCTCAATCCTAAATCAATTTCTAAACCTAAATCAATTCCTACACCTAAATCAATTTACAATATCTAAATCAATTTCTAAATCCTAAATCAAATTTTAAACATAATACAATTTCCTAAATCCTAAAACAATTCCTACGGTTTACTAAATCCAAAACATATTCTAAAACATAGATTTAACAAAAAAAAACAAAAAAAAGAGTGGATTACCGGCGGTCGGCGGCAGTCGGCCGCTGAGGGACCGACAGCCGCGACCTCGCGCGCCCGCGCCCGCGCCCGCGCCGGAGCCGTGCCCGCCCTTGCGCGCGCCCGCGGCCCTCTCCCATGGCCGCCGTCCGAGATGCCTGGATTGACTCCGCCGCCAATCTACATTTTCACGGGAGAGGTCAGGGGAGAGCACNCGCCTGCCGCCCGAGCTCGCCCGCGTCCCCGGCAGCCGCCTCCGGCTCTCCTCCTCGCGGTCGCGGTGGAAAAGGATAAGATTTGCGCACAGTATTCCCTCGACGAAGAGTTACCGGGCGTGGTAAATGGCACCTATCGGCGCCTCAGTGGCCGATAAGTCCAGTCGGCCACGCAGTAGCCGATAAGTTCCTGCGTGGCCAACACACTCCGTCCGACAGCCTACGTGGATCCTACGTGGACGCGACCAGGGGGACCTATCGGCCACTCAATTGCCGATAAGTGGATATCGGCCTCTGGAGAGCCGATAGGTCCCCAGTCGGCCCTTCAGGAGCCGACTGGCTACTAAACTTGCAATTCCCCCATTTTGACCCCTAGGGCTGCTATTTTCTTTTTCCAAAATACCAAATTAAAAAAAAATTCCTACGAACTGCACCGGTGCCCCCGTCACCTCCTGCCCTCCTCGCCGGCGTGGACATGGCCCACATGGGGAGGCCCCACCTGGGACGTGGAGCCGTTCAAGCAAAGCTGGCGTCTGGCCATCGGTACCACCGGAAAAGGAAACTCGCTCCTTTTTTTCGTCGATCCACACAGTCAAGTAGCTACTGGTAGGAAACAAAATCCTCTTGCTTAGTAGTAGTTGTTTTTAATTAGTTCGTCAAGCATAGAATGAGTCTAAAATTCGATAAATGGATAGTCCGAGATACAGAGAGTAAAATACACCCCGATCTAAACTTACTTTATGATGTCACCGAAGTCCCAAACTCTTAAAATACACATATATAGGTCTTCAAACTTGTTAAATGTTTCATCTACCGTCACGCTCATCATCGCGCCGCCGCTTTGGCATCCTTAGAGCATCTCCAAGAGTGACTAAAAAATAGACTCCCAAAAACTTTGTTTTGGGACCTCGCCAAAAGTTATTAGGAGAAAAAAAAACAATCTCATCCAACAGTTCCTAAAAAATTGACCCCAAAAAGCTGCCACGTCATCTAATTGTGGGCCCAACACTATTTTTTATGTGTGAACAGTAACCGTGTGAACAGTAACCATGGATTGGGAGAGCCAAAAAGAGGTATAAATTTGACCCAAGATAGAGCCAATATTGGGAGTGCCAAAAAAATTGGGATCCAAGTTGGACACTGTTGGAGCTTATTTTTTCATCTCAGCTCCCAAAACTAACTATTGGGAATATATATTGGGCACTCTTGGAGATGCTCTTATTGTTCTTCTCCGAGTCGTTTTCGGGTGCGATCGTCCACAGCACAGCCCATCCCGACGGCCCAAAATAACACGAATCCAGGTCCAAATCATCACACGGCGGCCTCGGGGCGTGCAGCCCAGCAAAGTCCTCCTAGCGAGGGCCACGCCCAGTTTGGCCCAACAACTCGACCCGACGCATCGACCTCCCTGGCCCATTCCAACAGGAGTCGCTCGCCGCCGCGTCCGCTCGTCGCCGTCCGTCCGTCCGTCCGTCCGCGCCGCTCGTTGCCAGGTCCGCTAGCCACGACCTCGGGCGCGCGCCACGCTCGCAGCCCACCCTCGTCGCCGCCGAGGCCTTCCTCCCACGCCTCGCCGGCCAGCCGCTCTCCGCCCTCGCGCCCGCGACCTGCTCGCGCTTGAGAGATCCGCCCCCCTAAACCCTAAGAGCTCACCGTCTCAGCTCGCTCCCTCCGCGCTGGCGGCGGCAATGGAGGACGAGGAGATGGAGAAGAAAGTGCAGCAGTATCTGCAGCGCAAGGGGTTCCGCCTCACCGAGCTCGCGCTGCAGGAAGAGCGCAATCGCCTCTCCACCTCTGCCATCTCCGACGTCACGCTTGCCAGGTAGGTTCGCTCTATTCCCAAGCTAGCTAGACGGAGGCCCTAGCTCCGACCTGGTGGTCTCAGCTCAGTAGCTTCTGGCACGAGGAAACCTAGTTGATTTGGTGTAGTTTGTTCGAATGGAGTAGAATGTTCGAATGGAGTAGAATCGGTTCTCTACCTCTCTCGTTTGACCGTTAATTTGACTAGTTTGCTTGCTTTGATGTGAACTGTTCCCTAGTTTCTCGTCTCTGAGTTGAAATAGTTTTTGGAATTAAGTAGAGTGGATTGGCACTGATGTTTGGAGCTAAGGGTGCAAACTTTCGGTAATTCGGTTTTCCATGAACATACAATGTTTTAAGCAGGTGCCACCTGCAGTAAATGCCACTTATCAAGCAAATCATGGTAGCAACCCTGATTAAAATTTTATTACTGATTGGAAATTGTGACAATTTGTTGTGAAAAATGCTTAACTTATGCAGTTGGTGGATACGCTGTTTCTTTTTATCTAAGAGAAGGAAAGGTGTGTGCGCGCAGGTTTCTTAGGGTTTTTCCACTAACATATCTAATATTTGTTCTTTGGAAATGAAGACATGGGCTGTGTGTTGCTTACGTGTTAGAACTATCATTTCGTGGAGGGAAGGAAAGAAATAAATAACAGCAAATTCAATGTTCAAATCTCTGCCTAAAATTTCTTTGGCATCCGATTGATAAAGGGTGCTGTCTCCAGCTATTTTGGGAACTGTGTTTTCTGGCCTGCAAGCATGTGATAATTGGTGAAGTAGTCTGCTTTGTTGGTTCAATGGTGCTTGACCGATATTAAAGTAATCAATGTTCAGTTTGTCCTGTCATTGTCTCCGCCCTATTTTTCTACCCCATTAGTATATGCAGATTCAGCTCATATTTTCTCTTATGATCTTACAGATCTGATAATGATCCAGGAAGATACCATGATGGATATAGTAGACTAAGGACATGGGCATATAATTCTCTCGATCAATACAAGGTGCATTGCTTGTATATAGATTGTACTTCACATTCACATCTCTAGTAAATTTGATTGTTTTTTTCATAACAATTGAGGCATAATATACCTTGTAATCCAAATTGTTCATTTGTTACTGCTAGCTTCAGGCACTGTATTTAATTGAATCCTCTTTGTGTCCTATACCATGAATTTATACTGGTGGCCTCCTACAAACCACAAATCTATTCATATAAGCTTGGTTATGCACTTTACAAGTGAGATTTTAGTTGTCAGAAAGGGTTTTGCTTGTGGTAGATGAACTATTTACTATCATAGATTCATAGTATGATTTCTTTTCTTGTGATGCACTGTTCTGTTCTTAAATGCGTGTAGGAAAACTATTTACTATCTCAGTATGATTTCTTTTTCCTGTGGTGCACGGTTCTGTTCTTAAATCTGGCAATATAATTCATGTTTCTTAGATCTGTTTTATTTTATGTGCAGCATGAATTACTTCGCGTCCTTTACCCAGTTTTTATCCATTGCTTCATGGATCTAGTGGCAGAGGGACATATGCAGGAAGGTATATGTAATGTTTAGATATAATTGGATATAATTTCCCTTTTTTGTTATTTACCTTCGTTGTTTACTCATAGCATTTCTTTCTTTTGATCTTATATCCTGCAGCTCGGTCATTTTTCCATATGTTTCGGGAAGATCATGAAGTGATGCATTCAAGGGATCTTCAGAAACTGGAAGGCGTCCTCTCTCCTTCACATTTGGAGGTTATTTAGCTTTCCATTATATCGTGCCATTATGTTGTGGATGGGCTCTTGTTTTGTATAGTTGATTGTACCTTAAGATTCTTGAACTGTGCATTTACTTTCTGCATTCCATAATTTTCAGGAAATGGAACTGGCCCGGGCTTTAAGGCAAAACAAATTTAAAATCAAATTATGTGAGGTAACTGCATTACTAATTTCCTTGTCGCGTCTCCTTTGTGAATTGTGCTTGTTAGTCCACCATGTTCTTAGTCACTGTATAGAGAAATGTTGCACTGCATAAAATAATTGTAAAAATCTTTATCATGGCCTACCTTAAATTTGAAGATCAAACCTACATATTGTCAAGTGTAGTTTTAGGTGCATGGATCAAGGGGGCCATTGGCGAGCATGGCCATGGACCAGCTCTCCCTCATGTACAACAGGAGATAGGATTAGTATAACTAGAGAGATTAGGAAGTTTGAAATCGTTATCTTCTAGGTATGGTTTGTTAGAATTAGATTGGCTCCCTCGGTATCTTAGGAGTCAAGTTACCTCTATATAAAGAGAGGAAATGTATCGGTCAAGAAAGGAAGAATTGATTAGTCTAGTTTCCTTCTTCATCCCTCTCATCTATAATCCAGTGTCTCATCTGGTAGCTGACTCCACCCATCCATCCTCCCGGTGGCTTTTACCCTGTCCTGGACATGGGGCATCCATCCTCATGGTAGACTCAGGGGACTGGCACCTTTCTGTTTCTGCTCTTCCTTCTGTATCGGTTGCTTAATCTGATGTCATTCAAAATGGGATGTCATTTTATTTTGTATCTATATTGGACTGTAAGATTGTTAACAGCATGTACTAGTATTATTTTGGGAGTTATAGCTGATCCATGCTATGGGTTTTATAGGCAAGAACAAGTTAAATGTTCTCTGCTGATACTTTCACTTTTTTTGTGCTGTAGCCCCATATTATTATTTATCTTTTTTGCTGCGTTCCTAGGTAGCTGTTGTGATATGATTTCTTGGAAGCTTCTATGTTTTATTTGGAATTAAAAAAAGCTGCTCCAACTAATTTTTTTATCATATTTTAATTGCAGTATTCATACGAATTGCTTCTCCAGTATCTCCAGAAAACACAAGCTCTTGTGGTGCTTGGGGTAATCAATGAGCACATAACTTTTGATGGTACAGTTTCATGATCTGTTTGAAATTGGTACTCATATGTATTGTGGCTGTGCATTTTCACTTCTGAGAATCTGCTCTGCTACTTTTATTTATGCTACATTGGCAGTGTCTCCTGGGCAGCCCTCATTAATTTCTGATGATGCGGACGTTGTTGCTCTGATTGGAACAAGTAAGGACTTGGCAAAGCAGATAAATCAGAAGGAAGTGCATTGGGGGGTATGTTATGCATCAGCCAGGCTGCTTTCCGCTTTAGCTGTATCAAATAGCCAACCTTGCAGATTAAACAGTTTGCATTTGATGTATTTCCACTTTCCAGCCAAGTTGATGTCTTTGGCTCAATATGTTCTCTTGCATTTCTTTAGTTGATATTCTGTTTTTCAGTTGCTTGAAGATTCTGTTGAAGAGCGAATGGAAAAGGCACTAGCAGAATCTGATAAGATTGAAGCTGAAGGCAAGGATGCTGGCACAGAAGATAACAAGGCAAGGAACTCTGAATCTCCTTGTACTATTTTTCTATGCATCAAGTCTCCGTTTACTCTAGCTGATAGCAAATGCTCATTGCTTGGTTTCATTGTGCATACCTGTGTTTCTGTTTATAAGAATTTTGTTGTCTCTGCAGTTCTTGTTTGCCATATGATTTTGTGTTCCTGGCATAGAATTTTTATCCTTATATTTGCCACAGAAACGAAATGCAGAAGGTGGAAAGCAAGGTGCTTCTCTCAAGAAGAGCAAAAAGGATAAGCTTGTAGGTGCAACTGGGAAAAACGTCAGAACTGAAACAAGCATGGTTTCTGTGGCACCTCGCGTGAAACCGGAGCTAACTCTGCCAACAACGTATGTTTCTAATTCCCTTGTGATTATCTATGGGAAACCCTCCTATATTTCTTTGTCTGGTCTGTTATTGTGTCTAATCTTTTCAAAGTCTTATATTATACCTCAAATTTGGGCCTTCATTCTAGAATGCCATTTATGTCACTGAAAAGCAGGTTCAGGTCCGAAACATGAACGGCATCCATTTTCTAGAACTTTTTGTTTCTGTGACCAGGGAACTTATTTTCGAATACCAACTGAATCCAGAGAGAGTTTTTTGGACATCATAAAATATTAAGCCCCCCAAAGAATTTACAGAAAACTTAAAGAGGACCAAATAATGCTTTTGCTTGGTTTGTTTGACCCTTTTGTGCTCTCGTCTTGATGCTCACATATTTAACCTTTTTTTTATATTTGTGCCAATCCATTATAATATACTGTTGGCTGTTCGTAAACTCATATGGCATGAGTCTGGCTTTAGACCTCAACCTCAAAAACCAGATTACTTTGGCCTTCAGACAATTGAAACCATGTGCTTGGCCTTCAGACTATTGAAACCAGGCACTTCTGACCCTTGAGCCTATCCGAGAACTGTTTGCAGCTGATGTGGCTATGGTTTTGACCACGTAGGATGGTTTTGACAGAACATCTGGGAGAGAGAATATTGGGTCCACATATAAGTATCTTACTCCTACTTCTGCTTTCCCTCTCCCTTGCACGGCCAGCTGGACCAGGCCGCTCCATGTCTCCATCAGGCATGCACAACCTCACCCTGGGTGCCTTCCAGCTGGAGCAGAGATGGCACCGACCCACAGGACCCTACCATAGCGCATCTGTTCGGTAGCTTCGTATAGCTTGGAGGAGGTGGCGCTGGCATATGACCAAGTGGTGTTTGTGATGTGGGTCACGGTCGCTGTGCTCAACTTCCCTGTGGAGTGGGTCTGGCTGTCACTGGAGGGTATAGGCATGGATTTCTGCTGGGTAGCACATGTTGGCACTTAAATGGCGGCATTCCATGTGGAGGCTGCCGGTGAGCCAGGAGGCGAAGGCTACCATGGTCCATGGGTGAAGAGCATCTAAAATATGCTCTTCACCCATGGACTACCCAGCAAGACACAAGCAATCAAGTGCTCACCCAGATATGCTCAAATTGGTTCTTGCAATTGGAGCAGCCATGTGCAACAGAAGGGTAGAGTCGGTGAGGATGAGAGAGGTGTGCCCGCACACCTGATTCACTGGCCGGTTGGTTGCTGTCATCGTTCTTGTTTGTAGATGTCACATCAGCAAAACCATGTCCGCATCGAATCCACGAAGGATGAAAACTGACTTGAAATAGGTCGAAGGGTCTAAAATATCTGGTTGAGTCTAAGTTTTATTTTATCAGAGTTTGAGGGCGAAAATTGGGCTCATGATAGCACAAGGGCCAAAAATGGACTTGTTCCATTTACAATTGTTTAGTTTGGAGGTGGTTGTTGGTTTACTTGTTTCATCTCTGTCAAAGTAATCAACCTTGAGGTATATGAGAGAGTGAGAAATAATATGTATTTGTTTCAGGCCTGTTGAAGTTGAACAATCGATTCTTGAGGATCTGCGAAACCGGGCACAACTGAATAGTGTGGCATTACCATCTGTTAGCTTCTACACATTCCTTAATACACATAATGGGTAACTATAACTAATAAATTAACTATTTAGAACTTCTTTATTAATACTCTTGCCTGAGTATCATCCCGTGGAACACAGATTAAACTGTTCATCAATATCGAACGATGGATCGTTGGTTGTGGGTGGTTTTTCTGATTCGTCAGTGAAGGTCAGTTCATTCGGGTCAAAAGGCCATATCTTCTCTGTGACGCTATTTGTATTTTTACTTTTTAGCTGGTAAAACTTCCTTGGTTTTCACCAGGTTTGGGATATGTCAAAGATTGGTCAGCCAGCAAAAACATGTAAGTTAGACACTTCATTCCTGGTCAATCATTCCACACTGTATTCAATGGCTTGCTACACCCTGTATTCAATGCTTGCTATGCTGAACTACATGCATTATTTGCATCTAGTTTAGGCCGATATCATGTTTGATATATTGCTTTGAAAATTTAATCAGATTTCAGATGTTAGAAACACAAAGTGCTACAGCTTTAATGTGTGGCAGTATTTTAAAATTCTTCTCCGCTCAATGCAATATATTATCTTCAATTCATACTTGATGGTGTACAATCCTCAACTATCTGGTGTTATTTGTTGCCAAAGCCTGTTAAGGACACCAAGAATAATTCTAGCTTTCAAATATTCCCAGTTAAATATTGATGGTCTTCGCTAATTCGGCAAACTTTGTTTTTCAGCTAGTTCACTGGGGGAGAATGGATCTTCCCAGGGTGAGCGCATGCCAACATTAGATGAGGGGAAAAGACCATATACGTTATTCCAAGGTCATTCTGGACCAGTTTATTCCGCAGCCTTTAGCCCGTTTGGGGATTTTCTCTTGTCATCATCTTCAGATTCAACAAGTAAGGACATGATGTTTTTACTTTTGTAGCAAATCCTTTCATTCTTGGGTACTTTTACATTA
Organism: Alloteropsis semialata; assembly: GCA_004135705.1. Lineage (NCBI taxonomy): Eukaryota > Viridiplantae > Streptophyta > Magnoliopsida > Poales > Poaceae > Alloteropsis > Alloteropsis semialata. The sequence goes on along the minus strand of CM014272.1, from coordinate 65,863,665 downwards.
GCTCTTTATCCTTACTTTTTATTTGTTACAGTTAGACTTTGGAGTACCAAGCTGAACGCCAATCTTGTCTGTTACAAAGGACACAACTACCCTGTTTGGGATGTCCAAGTATGTGAATAACTATTCAAGATGACCTTGCATTTGTTAATATCTTTAATGTATAATTATGCGTTATATTGATACCTATTTTTGTTTACTTTTTTGACAGTTCAGCCCAGTTGGCCATTACTTTGCTAGTGCTTCTCATGACAGGACTGCTAGAATCTGGTCAATGGACAAAATTCAGCCTTTACGAATAATGGCTGGGCATCTTTCCGATGTTGATGTAAGTGGACTTCTGGTCCAATAATTTCATATAATTTGAAAATTATTAGTTAAGCTAAATGAAATTCTTGGTGTTTTTAATCCTTTTTGTGTTAGGATATCAGTTTTTATCAATTGTCTATTGATGCCATCATGCTTGAGCTGACCCTTTTTCTTTTGCCTGCGAATTATTGCTTAACAGTGTGTCCAGTGGCATGTAAACTGTAACTACATTGCCACTGGTTCTAGCGACAAAACTGTAAGACTGTGGGATGTTCAGTCAGGTGAATGTATACGGATGTTTATTGGTCATAGGAGTATGGTTTTATCACTGGCAATGTCACCCGATGGACGGTACATGGCCTCTGGAGACGAAGATGGAGCCATCATGATATGGGATCTCTCTACTGGTCGCTGTGTTTCACCGCTACTAGGACACAGCTCTTGTGTGTGGACACTTGCTTTCAGGTAATCATTATACACTATTGTAACTTCTGTAGTTGATAGTAGCACCCCAGGCCTCTTTAAAAAGAAGGGATCAATATTAAAAGCATGGCTTAATATGCTGGCCAGTCGAGCCACCCATAACCAGTTCAATGAGCAGGACCGACTCCTATGACACAGCTGGTTCATGTAACAGTTTAACTTCATGCTATAATTATCTGTAGTGCTATATCAAGAAATAAATTTGCTAATATTTCTTCAATCCATGTTGAGATGTTTAGTTTGAAGGTTGTGTAATTTTATGTTTTCAAATGACGATGTCTTGGAACTGGTGCTCACAAATTCTTATGTGGTTCAGAGTACATGGTTGTAGCAATGGCACGCTGTTCTGCTTGCTACTTGTTTTAGATGTTTGGAACAAAGTTGATGCTTGTCCTATGAGCTCTTTAAGCAGAATAACTGTTTTTTCCCTGTTGGTAGTCTGATATGAATACATGGACCAAAGTGGGGTCCAGAATTCAAAGTATAGTGTTATTTTGGGTTTTGCTCTTATTGCATTTTGGATGTACACAACTGGCCCTTATGCATTCTTTATGGATCCCTATTTTTATAAGCAGTACAAAATATCATCTTGTCCAAAATATTGACATGTAATTTATTGTTATACTAATAGTGAAGGGTTTGAATTCTAGCAGCAATGCACCTTCGTCCTTTGTTTTGTTGCAATGCATATTATCCCTTTTACTTTGGCATCGCTTTCCATTGCAATGCAAGGTATTAAATGCATGTAGTTTCTTTCAGTGACAATTCATGGTGTGCCGTTCCGTGATGTCGTATGGAACTGTATTTGGTTGTGATTTTAGGGAAAGCAGCGTTACATAATTATATGATCCAGTGAAATATGCTCTTAGTAAATATATCCTGCTATTGTTTTAGCTGTGAAGGGGCATTGCTTGCATCTGGATCAGCTGACTGTACTGTAAAACTCTGGGATGTCGCTTCCAGCACAAAGGCACTGAAGACAGAGGACACGTAAGTTTGTCATGTAAAGATGCTGATCCATTCGGGCATATACTTCTTACTCTGACTGCAAAAAAAATCCTTGTCTTTCTCGGAAACAGCAAAGGTAGTACAGCTAACCGACTGAGGTTGCTTAAAGCTCTCCCTACAAAATCAACTCCTGTTTATAGCCTGCGGGTGAGACATTCTCATGTATTCAGCATCGTAAATTATCTTCTGTTTTTTTATTGTGCAATGCAACTGAAGAACTAACTGACTCCTGGCGATTGCAGTTCTCTCGGCGGAACCTTCTATTTGCGTCCGGTGCCCTCTCGCTAAGTTCGTCGTAAGGTGCGAACGCGCTTGTAGCGTGGTGGTAGGTCAGCTCAGTGGAGCGCTACCGGCCAGCGTTCGAGCCCCGCTCGACGCTGGTTTTCGCACTAGGGAACAGTGTTCCCAAATAAATTTCAGAAGGCCCCATCCGACCGTGCAGTAGCACATGTGCAGGCAAAAATAGAGTACAAGGTTTAGATCTTAGCTTAGTCGTAGGAGGGGTTGTGTGTGGTGTGAGTGGGTGTGTGTGGTGTACGTCTGCGGCTGCGTTCAGATACTACAGCCTTGTATTCTAGACTAGGGCCTCTATGCTAAAGTTCGTCGTAAGGTGGCATTGAGTGAAACTGACATTTTGTGAGCCTGCCCTGTGCATTCTTATTGTAGAGCTTACATACGAACCCAGCATGTAGCGTCGAACTGTGGGCCGCCGCAAGCATCGCAGATTCTCCTAAAGCACGTCTAGTGTTGTCAGCATTGTAAAATTACTATTTTGTAGGTTGTGATTGAATCGGAAACATAGTGTATACAAGTCAAAATGTCAGATAGTGCTGCTGTAGGTCTTATTATTCGTAGGATCCTGCATCCAGAAATCGATGCGTCAGATTTTCAGTGAACCAGTGGGTTTCATGGCACCATGCATTCATGCTTGCTAGATATATAATCTGATGGAAAAATTGCCAGGTTTGCCAAAAAGATTGTCAGTCTCCCCTACAACTACAAGTTTCATATTTTGTCTGTTCCGTTAGAAATCAGGTAGAAAAAAATCAGGCTCGCCGTGCACATGTCTGTTCCATTCGCGGCGGGCGCCACCAACAGGTCCATGCAACTATGCAAGGCAAGGGCGATCCGAGCAGGTATTGTTTTCCCTTTTTGTATAAGGGAGCAGGCATTGGTTCTTCAACCAAAGCTGCGAGTCTGGCCATTGGTACGACCGGGGCAAAAAAAAAAAGAACTCGTTTCTTTTTTTTTCCAGCAGTGGTACAGACAGAGAATGAAACCCTCATGTTTCGCTCAAGCACATAGCGGCCCTAGTTTTGGCCTGGTTTAGTTCCTGCAAGTTTCTGCAATTCATCTAAAAGTAACATATTGAAAAACGTATTCTCTCTTCCTGCAACATGTTTTTCAATGCATTTTTTCTACAAAAAATTCAACTAGCTTCCACGAACTAAAACAAAGGCCTTTGACGAAATCGTAGGCCAAAATAGACGTGTGTGGTGCAGGAGCAGCGAACAATTGCCAAGTATGACTAGTAGAGGCGACGTGCAGAGCGCTGGAGACCAAAGTGCACTGCACATACACATGCCTGTCAGGCTGTCACGATCGCACGCCGGGCAGCGTCAACGCGGTCGACGTTACGAGCTGGCACCTCACCCTTGTCCTATCTGCAGGCAGCGCAATATCTCGAGGACACGAGTCAGCCTGATGGCAACGGCAGCAACGGCGACCGTCCGCCCGCGTTGTTTGCGGGAGCTCGTGCTTCATCGGATGCTGTCATGCTGACTGGCACGGCTGAAAAATGTGGCTCTTGTCGTTGATCAATCCAGCCTGCAAGTACGACAAGGAAAACATCCTCCGCAACTGGCTTCCCCGTCGTGGTCCGGA
>CM014272.1:65828915-65855021 GCA_004135705.1 Alloteropsis semialata | reverse complement strand
CGAGGCCCCGATGAAGCTTCCAGATGCATCTTGGCAGTCGTACAGGCTCCGGCCTTCTTCAACCCGTGTCCGATCAGGACTCAATCGGACCCTCCTCCGATCGGAATCGGAATGACTCAAAATCGGACTCGGCTTCAGAATCGGACTCAGCACCCTCTGGCTCTTCACATATTCACTTTAGCTGAGTCAAAATCTGGTGTCAACACATGCCCCCCAATTTTGGGATAAAATATCATTTTGTTCCAAAATTCTTCAAGCAATGATGACCCTGGCAGCGAACAGTGTATGGAAAACCTGCACCCTTACTGCTGCAACTCCTCGATATCCGCGCGGACTCGGCGCCTCGGCCTTCGGGCGGTTCCTTCCTTGGTAAGCCTATAAATACCGGCCGAGCACTCTCTCTTCCTCACCTCGACTCAGACGACGCTGACTCTGCGTTCTTTGCCATTGACGACCACTTCAAGCTCGGATCTACGAATCGATGCCACCAAACTCAAATCTGTTCGGCGAATCCTGGTAAGGAACTCCTCCTCCTATGATTCATACCATAGATCCATGCCCTAGCCAATACCGCATAGAGTTCTTCAAGCATTTCAATCCACTGCTACTATTCATCACAGATCCATTCGACTTCATCAATGGCAGCTTCCTCAAACATGGCTGATGCCACACACGTCCCTGAGGTAAGAAAACTCAAAAATATTTATTTTACCTTGAATTTCTTCACAATCCGATCCTTCATTTATGCATTGCCTCTCAAAATCATAGAACCTCAAGAAGAACATAGTCATCCCAGTTTCTCATGTCCAAGCCGGATACTACCTGGGCCCGATGGGGAATCCTGATCCAACAGAGCTTATCAATTTAGAATCGGAGAGGATGCCTTTCAAAGGATCGGACCTTCAACTAGAAGATTGGGCAAATTCTTTCCGATCATGGCCCAGCATGGTCCCTGGCTGGAGGAATTGGTTTTTGAGGATGCACACTGCCAAGTCATCATTTTGGGATGAAAAATCCATAGGCCAATGCCTCACTTTATCTTTGGCCGATATGCCCAAGGACGAGAACCTACTAGCAGCCAGCTCTCTCTTCTGGTCAGATGCCTTGAATGCCTATCTTTTTGGACATGGCCCAATGACACCTACCCTCATGGACGTGCATATGCTCACTGGTCTCAATATCTCCGATAGCAGCAACCCCAGGAATGTCCTTCGCACACTTGAACACCGATTGATCGGCGCAGGCTCCAAAGGATGGAAAAAATACATCTCCGATTGATCGGCGCAAGCTCACAAGAACATCAAGGCAATTCCTTGCTCCGATGTGGTAGACTTGGAAGAAATCCAGAAAATCGACAACATCCGCCTCAATGCCATTGAAATGATCCATAAATTTCTGTAATCATGAAACATTTGTAAAACAGTCCCGATGACTTCGATCATCGGTATTCACTCTGGTCCGACGATGAGAGATCGTCGATGAACACTTCGTTTTGTATATATTTTTTGCCCTTAAGGCGATACGTGTCATATCGGCTCTTTCTTAGACGATATTCTTCGAAATATCGGCTTTACAAATCAACCTATATGCTAGGATAATACTTCTTCAAATATTTTCCATTAAGCGCTTTCGAAAACTCTTCTCCTTCCAATGTTTCCAAAACATAAGCGTTTCCAGGAACACACCGATTCACACGATAAGGACCTTCCCAATTAGGCGACCATTTTCCAAACTTAGAGCTTTTAGTCCCTATCGGCAAAATCAGTTTCCAAACCAATTCTCCTTCAATGAACACTTTTGGCTTAACCTTCTTATCATAATACCTTCCAACTCGAGCTTTATTATTTTTAATATTCTCCAAAGCCCTTAAACGAGTTTCAGCCAAATCGTCCAACTCAAAATTCATCAAGCTTTTATATTCATCGGCAGTCAAGTTTCCTTGTTCCGATATTCTCCTCGATCCGATTTTGATCTCCCAAGGCAAAACAGCTTCATGTCCATAAACCAGCTGATATGGAGACAACTTAGTAGAACCATGACAAGCCATCCGATACGCCCAGAGCGATTCAGTCAACGTCAAATGCCAACGCCTTGGTTGTTCATCAATCTTTCGCTTGATAATTTTGATAATACTCTTATTTGAAGCTTCTGCTTGTCCATTGGCTTGCGCATAATAAGGAGAAGAATTTAACAATTTGATACCCATACTAGCAGCAAAATCTTGAAATTCATTAGACATAAACATAGTCCCCTGATCGGTCATAATAGTCAGAGGAATACCAAACCGATAGATAATATGTTCCTTAACGAATTCCACCATATTTTTTGAATCAGCAATCTTCAAAGGAATCGCTTCGACCCATTTAGTAAAATAATCTGTTGCCATCAATATGAATTTATGTCCCTTACTCGATGATGGATGAATCTGTCCGATCAAATCAATACCCCATCCTCAAAAAGGCCATGGCTTAATAATCGGATTCATGGCTGATGCAGGCGCTTTTTGAACATTTCCAAATTTCTGGCATTCTTAGCAACCTTTATAATATTCAAAACAATCTTCTAATATCGTAGGCCAAAAACAACCAACCTTTCTGATAATCCACTTCATCTTATAAGCCGATTGATGCGCACCACAAACACCCTCGTGTACTTCATCCATCATATCTTTAGATTCCAATTTACTCAGACATCGGAGCAACACACCATCAATCGTCTTATAATATAATTGATCATCAAGCAATACATATTTGACAGCCATAAATCTCAACTTCTTAGAAACTTTTTGCGATGGATCCTTCAGATATTTCACTATTTCATACCTCCAATCTCCGATTTCTGGCTCAATTGTCATAATCTCATGAAAGCGCCGATAGCCAGAAGCAGCTTGTGCCAAATTATTAGCCTCCTAATTTTGAGCCTTGGGGATATGTTGAATATTGACCATCACAAATTCCTGCAACAATAATCGGCACTCTTCATAATAATGCATCAAGACATCATCCTTACTGTCGAGGTTGTACTCGTCAGATATTTGTCCGGTAGACACCCCGCTTTGTGCGAAGATTGATCACGGTGATGAACAGAAAGACACGGGATTTTTATACTGGTTCGGGCCCTCGAGATCGAGTAATAACCCTACGTCCAGTTGCTGCTTGTATTATTTCGTTGAGTACAGATTACAATGCGTAACGAGTACCCTCGGGTGGATTGTGGAATACAAACTTGGATGTTCGATACCCTCTACGCACAGGACCCCGCTATTTATACCCAGGGAGACGTGCCTTACAAGACAAAACAGACCTAAACCTAGTAGGACTCGAACTGTCTTCGGGCTTTCCTCCTGCGATCTGGCTGTCGTGTCTTGTTCGGAGTCTTGGTCGTCTTGGAGTCGGTAGTCGGCAATCCTCGTGGTCGGGTACCCTGGTATTATGGCCTCAACAGTAGCCCCCGAGCTTATCTTGTTCAGAAAAGGTTGATCGTTCAATAGTCTTCGGGTCTTTTTGCTCTTCGGGCGATTTTTGGATATGAGAATATCTCGTTAATCATGAGAGCCAGAAAAGTTCCCGAACTCTTGAATGTGGAAACCTGCATCTGAATGATAAGGTCAAAGAAAAATATCAGCCATAATAATATAAAAGAACTGTTCCGTCTTGGAAAACGAAACGCCCCAGGAGTGATGTAACTGCTGCCCAGTGCATTTAAAACCCACTCCGCACGTCTCCCGGAACTTTAGCAGTGCACGCGGTACGGCTCTGCTCCGGCTCCTCGAATCCCGCACGAAGCGTTGCATCTCTGGGTCTTTAAATATCAAATCTCCTGGATCGATCCGTACTTGAACTTTCCATTCTAAACCTTCCCCTCCCCTCGCCATGGGAAAGAAAAAGCTTAGTAGTAGATTCAAGCTTCCTCGCCTCCTCTTCGGAAACTCCCCTCGCAGCTCCGGCGAACAACCGCCTGACAAGCCGGAGGACCCGCCGGCGCCGACACCACCCGTCGCTCCTCCTCAGGCTCCGCTCCTGGCTCTCCCCTGGCATGGGGATGAAGGAGTCGAGGTCGAGCCACCAGAGGTGGAGGCTCCGGTGATAGCGCCACCGTCTCCCGAGGCTGCTCCGCCGTCTCCCGAGGCTGCTCCGTCGAGCATTGCCGCCGGGAAACGCCCTGCGCCTTCCTCTCCAGCCCCGGCGTCCCCCATCTCCCTCTCCTCCGACGATGAGCCAAAGCAAGGAGGGAGCGGGATCCGGCTGAAGCCAGAGGCGGCGGACGCAGGCGCATCTTCGTCTTCTGCTCCGGTGGACACCAGCGGCGACGAGGAACTCGCCCGGCGCCTCTTCGTCTCCCTGAACCGCGACCTGATCGGGATTCCTGGGGACGGAGCGCTCGTGGATCTCGTCAGCGACTCTGAAGAAGAGAACGCGATAGATGAAGATCCACCGAAGACTACGCCATCGCCCTGATCAGCAGTTGATATTCATCAACCCAAGATCAGGGTGCTTTAGTATTTTGATTTCAGAATAGTTATCGATCCACTGTGAAATGTTCCCTCCTTTGAATTTAATGAAGAAATTTCACTTGATGGATGTAATTTTGAATTTCTCATGCTCTGATATTTTGCCCAAGTCAATCTGTTTAGGAAATTATTCATCCAGAACAAATCATCCCGAATAAACTCTTTCTCCCGAACAGACCGATAATCTCTAGTGTGTTCGGGAAATTTGATCCCAATTAAACATGATCGGGAGATCTCCTCGCTTCACACTAAATGTTCGGTCATTTAAAACTGATAGCTTCCCTTGTAAGCCAACAATTCTAAATGCATTGAATCTGACCTGCACAGTCTTCGAAACGACGCATGCCGCAGAAAAAGGAAAGAATCTTTTTGACCCAACAGTCACTGCGGATCGCGCGGCTCAAGGGCAGGTTTTTCGGGGTTCGCGCTCCCTCGCAGAACCATAAAGCCCCCAAGCGCGGCCGCTTGAGATCTATTTGGGACTTCGACTTCCTTGTTCACATCCACAAAACACTCGCCATTCTCAACCACTGTTCATCTGCTCCTCCAACCTTGCCTAGTCTCCAGCCGCCATGGCATCCCCACACCAGTCATCTTCCGGCACCGAGTCCACTGAGAACCAGAGCAACGCCGCGACCGGACGCGAACTTCGCAGTGGAAATACGATCCCTACTGCGAATGAATACTGGAAGAAATCAACCACGATGGAGAAAAACCTGCAGAAGCTAGAAGATCTTGGATTACTCCCAAGCGCCGAACTCTTCCCTCGACAGCATGCCAAAGGTCAGATGTTTCCGACCCCGGACACTCTCGAGATGGTGGTGTTCTTGGAATTCTTTCATTGCGGATTCGGGGTTTTCCCGTCTGAGTTCCTCCACAGCGTCTGTGAATATTACCAAATAGAGCTTGTGCATCTTAAGCCTGGCGCAGTGACAATGCTTAGCGTCTTTGCCTTCTTATGCGAAGCCTGGTTAGGAATTAAGCCCTCACTGCTGCTGTGGAGGTATTTTTACATCCCTTCATACTATAAGAATCAGATGATGATCGGGTCCATCAGTTTCTCCTTGAGAAATCGGGAGATTTACATTCCCTTTCCAGTCAAAGATAGCTGGAAAGGATATGAACGTCACTGGTTTTACATCACCCTTCCCCAAGCTTCGCGGGCAAAAGGGAAGTACTTGATGCCGAATCTCAAGGATGAGGTCAAGGCCGTGCCAAGACTCACTTCTGACATGAAAAAGCACATTGACCGGATTGTGGAGCTCCGCAACGCAGGTTTGACGGCAGTTCATGTGGCGGAAATCTTCATTAGATGGAGATTCATTCCGCTCATGACTCATGACCGATATGCCTGGACATTCACGGGCGTCAATGATCCGAACAGGATGAAACCTGATGGTGAGTATTTATTTTTCTGTTCAGCTGTTTTTCTGAGTTAGTTCAGTCATTTGAGTTCATGACTCTTAACTAACAGTTATCCCAGAGTCAGAAGTGCTTGAACGCTTGAACAAGATGTTCGGGACTGGCCTCCCGGTTTGGGAAGACGTCCCATCACCTTATAGCGCCGAGAACCCTCCTCCAGTGGTAAACTGTTTCTCAGAAAAAGCTTCTTTCCTGTATAATTATGATATAACATTTCTCTTTTCTCCCGACCAGGTTCCAGCTATTGTTGACGCCCCTCCCCAGAGTGGTGCCATCAATGTTGAAGAGGAGGGCGAGCAGCCTGTTGATCAGGGTACCAGGGCCCCGATCAACAATCCACCCGAACTATCACCTGGTTTGGAAAAGGAGATCCCGAGCAGCCCCCAGGCGAATATCCCCCGAACTCGGAAACGCTCTCGCAGTGTGGAGGGGATAGTTCCAGATTCGGAAATCTCTGGATCGCCGGGGTCAGCCAGTCGGCAGCCCAGTCACAATCAGCCTCGTCCTGTCGCCCAGGTACCAAGCATGATCGTATTCGGGCGTTTATTCGCAGCCTTTGATCGCATATCCAAAGCTAAACATGATCGGGAGATTTCTCGACAGGAAACTCGTCCGACCAGGCCATTATCAAAGCTGACTGCTGGTGCCAAAAGGTTTAAATTCAACATTCCGACGGCCAAGTAAGAGCTTTGACAATCTTTGAATATGTTTGAATCATTTTTCTCAAATGTTATTTTTACTGTACGTTGATTGTTCGGGAATTCAGGCGACCCGATCCCACAGCCTCTCCTCCTGTCAAGCCATCTGTTAAGGAGAAAACTCCCGAGCTGGATTCGACAGCACAACCCGATGACTCAGAGAAGACTGCGGAGATTGCAGGACCCGTCCCGACTCCCCTGGGCCCGATCTATAGCGTGCTCTCGGCAGCTGAAGAGCAATGGCGTTTGCTAGACGCTCGTGCCTCTGCTGCTGAAGCATCTGTGATCAGACTGGGAGCCCAGGTGACTGTTCTCCAGTCCGAGAAAGAGGGTATGTAAGTTAAAGCTTACATTTCGCTTATTGAATCTTTACTTTTGAACTTTCGTTCATATGCTGCCTTTGATCCTGTAGCTGACTCCAAGAGCATTGAATTGCTCGAGAAGAAGAACTCGGATCTGGAAGGGAAACTGGCTGATCTGACTGCCCGCCTTGAAGCATCAGAAAGGCATAGTTTGTCCTTGGAAACCAGGCTGATGGAAGGTTCCTGCATTGCTGCCACTCACACCGTTGGAGCTCTGAAGAGCCATATCCCTAGTCTGGACGTTTCTGTGCTCTCAGAAGGCTTCAAGTGTTCGGCGTCAGATGCCGCGGTAATGTTTGAGAGTCTCAACCCAGTGGTTGAATCTTTTGTCAAGAAACTTGGTCTCCATCTGAGTGATTCGGAAGAATCACCCTGAACACTGTGCTGAATTCCTGTAATAGGACAAGACTTTAACAGTTTAGAAAATGATTTAGTTGCTAAACATATGCATGCATGTTTTTGCGTAAATCTTTGGAGCTGATCGGTGTTTTCATGGATCTTTTTAACTGATAGCTTTGTCATAGCCAAAAATCCCGTTACCATAAGCTATTCCGGAATTGTTTAGTTGCTGAGACTCGGGCGGCCTGCTGAACTGTGTAATTCCTTGTAGTCATGGTGTTCGGTAATTTTAGCGTCTGCCTAGCTTTCTTGAATTAAAAAGCCCCTTTTCTTGCATGGTAGTAATACCGTAGTAGCCCCCGGGCTCTTTTACAGTCATGCTGGCATGCTGAAAAAGAGTCTAGAAGTACGAACTGCAAGAAACTTCCCGATCAAATGGGGAGCCCCCGAGCGTAGAGCTCGGGATGCATAGAATAGATCTGAAAAGAAAATTTTCAGCGTGGTAGTCCCCGGCTCTTTGTTAGTGTATGCAATATGATAACAAAGAGTAGAAACAAAATAGAAAATAGAAAACCCAGCCCCCGAGCATAAAAGCGAGGGTGAGTAGAGTATATAGAACTTATCTTTTTTTTTTGTTGGTGCTGTAGGCGACGCAGACGATGGTTTATACCTGCCAAACCTGATGGTCGGTCTAGAACTGTGCACGATCTTCATTGTCTAAGCGTAGAACCTGCGTAGTTGATCCATATTCCACGTGTTTGGCAGTACGTCCCCATCGATCTCTGCGATCCTGTAGGCTCCTGGTCGGGCGATATCTACTACGATGTACGGTCCTTGCCATGGAGAGGACAATTTATTTTTGTCCTTGGTGCGTTGATCCAGTTTGAGCACCATGTCTCCAATGCACAGGCTTCGTTGCCGAACATTAGCATCGTAGTACTGTCGCAATTTTTGCTGATATTGAGCTACTCTAAAAGCAGCTGCGTCGCGAGCCTCCTCCAGGAGGATTAGCTCATCAGTACGCCTATCAGGCTCTTCAGTTTCTGAAAACATTGCCACGCGAGGGGCTTGTAGTCGGATGTCGGATGGTAGAATCGCCTCTGCTCCATACACCAAGAAGAAAGGTGTTTCGCCTGTCGCCCGATTCATAGTGGTCCTCATTGACCAGAGTACTGTCGGGACTTCATGAATCCAGCGCTTGTCGTAAGCTTGCAATCTGTTAAAAATCCTCTTCTTGATGCCCTGGAGCACGATGCCATTGGCACGTTCTACTTGCCCGTTTGTCTTAGGGTGGTTTACCGATGACCGATCATGCTTGATCCCGTGGTCGTAGCAAAAATCATAAAACTTTTTACTTTTAAACTGTGTTCCATTATCAGAGATTATCCTGTTCGGGACACCGAATCGTACGACAATACTCCGTAGGAATTTTACAGCGGCCTCTTTAGTGATTTTCTGAACAGGCTCGGCTTCGACCCATTTTGTAAATGTGTCAATACCGACGAACAGAAATCTGTACCCCCCGACAGCCCTTGGAAAAGGCCCGAGGATGTCTATACCCCAAGTGGCGAAGGGCCATGACAAAGGTATAGTGTTTAGAGCTTGCGCAGGTTTAGTCTGTTTTCGTGCGAAGAATTGACATGCCTCACACTTTTTCACTAAATCGCTTGCGTCTTGAAGAGCTGTAGGCCAGTAGAAGCTCTGTCGGAATGCTTTCCCTGTTAGATATCGGGGAGAAGCATGTGATCCACAGATTCCTCCGTGAATGTCGTGGAGCAAACTAATGCCCTCGGTCCGTGTGATGCACTTGAGGAGCATTCCATTGCGGGTTAGCTTGTATAATCGCCCGTCAACCAATTGATAATTCTTGGCTTTACGATGGATTTTCTCCAATGTTGCATCATCGTCCGGAATAGCTTGGTTTGTGAGGTACGCCCGGATTGGATCCATCCAGTTCTCCTCGTTTCCAACTAGAGCGGCAGCTCGGGCCGTACCGACCAACATAGACTCCTTGACGGATTCGTTGGTTATAGAAACTGATCCCTTGGCGGGTTCAGTTTTTAGGTTCGGTAGTGAAACCGACACAGAGGGTTTAGTAAGGACTTCAAGCAAGATGTTACCTGGGAGCTGTGTGCGTTCTGCAGCTGCCTTTGCTAGCTTGTCTGCGTCGCCATTGAATTCCCTCTTCACGTGCTGTACTTCAAGCCCATCAAATTTGCTCTCCATCCGCCTATATGCCTCCAAGTACTTAGCCATGACTTCGCTCCGCGCACTGTACTCTTTCATGACCTGCTTTGCAGCTAACTCGGAATCCCCTTTCACGAGCAGCATTCTGACACCAAGAGATGCAGCTATGCGGAGACCTGTCAACAGTCCTTCGTACTCGGCAACATTGTTAGTAGGAGTTGGATCAACAAAATTGATTTGTAAAGCATACCTGATGATGTCATTATGTGGCGAGATCAGGACCACCCCAGCCCCCGCGCCTGCTTTGCAAAATGCCCCGTCATAGAACATTGTCCAGTGTTCGGGATTTTGGGCAGCCTCTTCAGGTTCGGGGTTAGTCCACTCTGCGATGAAATCTGCCAGAGCCTGCGATTTGATGGCAGTCCTGGGTATGAATTCAACGTCGTAAGCCCCCAGCTCCACAGACCATTGCGCGACCCTCCCCACGGCATCTCGATTATGTAAAATGTTGCCTAGGGGGAAAGTTGACACGACCTTGATCTTGTGGCTCAGAAAATAATGCTTGAGTTTCCTGGAAGTCATTAACACAGCATACAGTAATTTCTGAATCTGAGGGTACCTTGTTTTGGCATCATGCAGCACCTCGCTTACGAAGTAAACGGGGTGTTGTGTTGTAGACTTTTCTGTTGGTCTTTCAACCACCAAAACAGTGCTGACAACAGTCGGTGTAGCTGCTACGTATAACAACATCTCTTCCTGTGGCTTTGGCGGGACCAGTACGGGCATTTTCCGCAGGTACTGTTTAAATGCCTGGAACGCCTCTTCTGCTTCTGCCGACCACTCAAAACGATCAGTTTTACGTAACAATCTGTAAAATGGCATACCTCGTTCGCCTGACTTGGACACGAATCGACTTAGGGACGCCATCATTCCTGCCAACTTCTGGACCTCGTGGCGGCTGCGTGGAGACTTCATGTCGTCGAGTGCCTTGATCTTATGAGGATTTGCCTCTATACCTCGTTGGGAAACAAGGTAACCGAGGAGCTTACCCGATGATACACCAAAGGTGCACTTGGCGGGGTTGAGCATCATCCTGTTTTTACGCAAGTTGTCGAAAGTTTCGGTTAAATCAGCGATTAGATCGCCCTTTAACTTACTTTTTACAACGATGTCATCTATGTATGCCTCCACATTACGGCCGATTTGGCCTTCAAGAACAATGTGAACACATTTTTGATAAGTGCAACCTGCGTTTTTCAGACCAAAAGGCATCTTTATATAGCAATAAACACCGAAGGGAGTTACAAATGCAGTTTTCTCCTCATCGTCAATGCACATGCTGATTTGGTGATACCCCGAGTAGGCATCTAGAAAACAAAGCAATTCGCATCCAGAGGTAGAATCTACAATTTGATCTATCCTAGGTAATGGATACTCGTCCTTCGGGCAAGCTTTATTCAGAGTTAAATACACCGGAAGCCCTTAAACTTGCAGCGACGTGCCACTTAGGTCCACGAAGTCGCAAAATCGAAATTAGGCACCCGTAACTTGTTTAGTTGTGCCGATTAGATCCATAACCTGACACGGGAGACTTTCAGCCGACGTGGCAGTGACAGCGTGGACGTGACTGTGTTTTGGCGGGAGTTGTGCCGCCGGTCAGGGTTGGTGTTTTGCATTTAGAACCCTAGCATCTGCATAAAAAGGGGTCATCTCTCCCCATCGTTCTCTCTCTATCTCCCCCGTTCCCATCTGTGCTCAGGTTCTTCCTCAACCAAAACCCGGGTCGATCTACTCTGGTCGACACCATGGGAGGTGATTCAAGCTCGTCAGCCTCAAATCCGCAAGGTGGTGGTGCCCTTCCGCTGATTTGGTGCACGGGTTGCGGAACCAGGCAGGTGGTGCGGCGCGTCTCCCAGCAGCCATGGAGCTTAGGGAAAATATTCTACTGTTGCCCCAAGTACAAGGTGAGTTAGGGTGGGATTTAATTGGGATTTTGTTTCGGGCATCTCTCCAATTACTGATTGTGGCGTCTTTGTAGCGAGATGGAAGTGGATGCCCATTTTGGTACTGGGAAGAGGACTATGCAGATTTGTTGGCCGAAAAACCAATTGCCAAGAGAGGAAATGTTCTTGCTGAAGGAGAATGGAAGGTGAAAACTGGAACTGGAATGTGTGGCCAGGGGTTGGTGAAGAAAGATGATGAACTTGTAGGAATTGGAAGAGAGTTAGTTAGTTTGCTGAAGGCAACTTGCATAGTTTCAGTCTGTATCCTGTTTGTACTGCTGTTGATTCTTGTTGTTCAGCTTATCAAGTGATGGTGTTAGTCTGAGTATGTTGCCATGTATGCTATCAGCAATGTAACTAATGTATGACAGAGGATGGTTTTGGTAACTCTTTTGGTAATGGAAGCACAATATGTTCTGAACAAACATGTCCATTGTGAATAACATCAAGCATTCATCCATAGTTTTGTCCACTGACAGTGTTTTGTGAACAAAAGAAAGCATTGTATCACTGCTACCTCTAAGCAGTAACTTCCATACTTCTTCTTTGGCCTAAGTTCTGAAGAAGCAAATAACTATACAAAAGTTGTTCAGATCCATCACACACCTATACAAAAGACTAACAGATCCAAACCAAAAGTAGTATCTTTGATCCTGCACAAAAGCATAACAGAAACTTGTCATGTCTTGTTAGGCACATCATGCCTTCTTCTTTGTCTTCTTAGTTGGTTCAGTAGGAGCCTTGTGCTTTGCAGCTCTGCTTGTCTTTGTAGTTTTGTTAGCTGGTTCAGTAGAAGCCTTGCGCTTTGTAGCTTTTAACTTTCCCTGCTTGGTTGCTGTGATAGGAGGTACTGGCCTTGATGCTGGTATGTTGGACATAATGAAGGTAGAATCTGGCAAAGGTTCAGGTTGCATCTGTCTGGTGCTAATTTGTGAGGACTAGAGAAAAAATTAGTTAGAAAAAAAGCTCAAAATGTCATGTAGCTTGTATTTCTAGTAGTTGTTACCTCTGCATCCAACTGAGAGATCATGGTGTTTGTTAGTTGAGACAGCAATGGCTGACTTGTTTCTTCAAAATGCATAGCAACCTGAAAATTAAGTTGTTTTCTTATGTCATTTATAGATAAAGTATAGAAAGTATAGAAATGATGTGGCTAGAGAATGGACCATTGTTACCTGGCTTATGAATGGTTCCTCATAGGCATATTCTTCAGGCAAATCTTCTTGTGGTGGAACATGATTTCTTTGAGGTTGGAGTTTGGGCCTAATTCCAGACTTTCTCATCTCACACCCTCCCCTGTTGTGGTTCTGTCCCCCACAATAGCTACAATTGATAACTGTTCCATGTTTGGACATCTTAGGTCCATGCTTGCCTTGCACCTCATGAGGCTGTTTTCTTCTATTCTTAGGAGGCCTTCCAACCTTCTTTTCATACACAGGAGGGAGAACTTCTGGTCCAGCCACTTTCTCCCACATCTTCTGGTCATTGCAAGGCCAAATCTTGGGACTATAAGCAAGAAGGTACCTGGTAGAGGAGTAGCAATCATTGACAACTGTCTCTGGAGAAATCCTTTCATGCCTCAGGCAGCTGATTGCATGGGAGCAAGGAATACCAGTTAGGTCCCATCTTCTGCAATCACATTGTTTAGCTCCTATGTTCACAATGTACTGCCTATCCATAACTTGAACCTGAAAAACTCCCTGTCCAGCAGGCAGTGCATAACAAATATTTGCCAATTCAGTGTTCTTGTTCAACTTCTTCCTTATCTTGGGACAGATAGGACCCTGCCACATTTCACCAACCTCCTTCTCCTTGCTATAGAATCTAGTCATCAGCTGTGATTTCACTTGCTCTAACATGCTCAACACTGGCATTTCCCTAGCATCCAGAATGTACTTATTGAAAACTTCACAAGTATTGTTCAAGAGGATGTCACACTTACAGTAGGTGCTGAAAAAAGCTCTAACCCAAGTGTTGGGAGGCATCTTTTCAAGCCACTGATATGCTTTCAGATCCAATGCCCTCATTTTGTCCATGTTTTCATGCCACCTTGTCAATGTTGTAGACCTAGCACAAGCCCACAGCTGATTTTTTAGATTCTCACCTTTGAAATGCTGCTGAAAATTTGAATATAAGTGCCTCACACAGAATCTATGTTCAGACTCTGGAAACACATGTTGGACAGCTGGAATTAAGCCCTTTTGTTTATCTGTCATGATGGTCCATGGATAAGTATTTTCAATCCCAAGGTCTTCCTTTAATGTTTGCAAAAACCACTTCCATGTGGCTAGAGATTCAACCTCAACAACAGCATAAGCAATTGGATATATACAATCATTTGGATCAATGCCAACAGCAGTGAGCATTATCCCTCCATACTTGGTCTTCAAGTGACATCCATCTAGGCATATGAGGGGCCTACATCCAGCTAGGAATCCTCTTTTGCAGGCATCAAGTGACACATACATGGAGCTGAACAGGTTCCCATCAAGATTTAGAAAGAAAGCACTTCCTGGATTGCTCCTCCTAAGCTCATGACCATAGTCCCAAAGCTTCTTATATTGCTCCTCCTCATCACCAAGTATAACCTTCATTGCAAGCCTCCTAGCTCTAGCAAGTTTGGTTCTTGCAGGGGTGAGGTTCAAGTCTTTCTGTACAATCCTTGCAAAGTTGGTCAATGTCATCTTTTGATCAGCCCTAAAAGTCTCAAGGTACTTGGCTGCTAGCCACTTTGATGTGCAGTTCTTCAACACCCATTTCTTCTGACAGTTGTGCTCCCCATTAAATGTTTTCACCATCAGCCCCTTTGTCCTAGTGTCAGTTGAGGCATACAAATACCATGGACAGCCAGATTCACACTCAGCTCTAAGCCTTTTCTTCTCATTCCTTGGCATCCTGATTTCTACCCTGTGCTTCAGGCTATATTCTGCGATTGCTTTCCTAAGCATCTCAACTGACTCAAAGATCATGCCCACTTTGAATACTGGATTGTGCAAGTCTTCTCCTCTGAAACACTTCCACTTCATCCTGATATCACCTTCTCCATCAGAGTCTGGCACCTGCAATTCATCTTCATCACTTGATATATCATCAACTTCAGTTACATTCTTCCTCTTTCTCACCGAAGCCTTCTTGCCCTTGCTTATATTCTGTCCCTTGGAAACTCCCTCGTCAATGACATCTTCATCAACATTATCCATAAACAAGTCATCATCCTCATCTTGAAGCTCATAATCACTATCAATAAAGTCTGGGTCAGATTCTAATCCACTATCATCACTTCCACTGCCATCACTTCTTGCTTCACCTGAAGCACCAGCACCTACATTGCCAACATCAGCTGGCTTCTTCTTCAGATTACAGTAAAAATCAGGTAGTCTTTCATCCTTTTGCTTCTGAACATATTCCACCTTTGATGGGCTCATAACCTTGGGCAGTGAGGTAATTGGATTGGTAACTATGTCATCCCAATTGAGGCCTGATATGTTGTCATCATGATCAAAGTACACAATGAAATTTCTAATCTTCTTCACCACTGATGTCATAACCATTGTGTCTCTATCACTTGAAATGATTCTAAGACCATCTGACATATCCTTTCCAGGCAGCAGCCAATAAATCTTCAGAGCATTTGACACAGGATAGTTTAGTTGCTCTACAAAATCTTCAAACCAAAGTGGAGACCATGAATCAACTTCACAGAAGTCGAACCAGTTTATTTTCTCATCAATATAAGCCCTGTTTGACAACTGACCAACAAAGAAACCACCATGGTGCACCTCAACGGTGAACTCCTCACTATCAGCACCTACATTGCCACAAAACAAACCAAATTTCAACACAAAAATTCACCTTTCCTCAATGCACTCAGTTCATCCAAAATCGAAAACCCTAGGTCAAAAATTTACCCATTTCCACCACCATGACCAAACCCATCCATAATAATACCTCCTACAACCACTACTTCCATGGATTGAGGGCTTGATTCACTCACCATACATGGGCGGCGGTTCCCCTTCCCGACGCAATCTCGGAGCCATCTTGCCGCCTCGCTGAGATCTTCAAGACAGCCCGCGCTCGGTGGGTGCCCCTCGACCCTCCTCCGCAGCTTCTTCCTCTCGTTCTACCGCCGATTCACTTCGTGGCACCCAGCTCCGCCGTCGCCCTTCTTCCTCTCCCAGAGCAGCGACGAACTCGAAGAGGAGAGGGGTAAGAAATGGAAACGGGGGTACCAGAGGGGTCTCCGTGCTTATTTACATGGCCTTGACGTCCTCACGCGCTTCTCAGGTGACACCGTGTCCATGCTGTCACTGCCACGTCGGCTGAAAGTCTCCCACGTGGAGGTTATGGACCTAATCGGCACAACTAAACAAGTTACGGGTGCCTAATTTCGATTTTCCGACTTCGTGGACCTAAGTGGCACCTCGTTGCAAGTTTAAGGGCTTCCGGTGTATTTAACTCAAAAGAAAATAAATAGATCAAAAGAACATTTTAGAGAGATAACACATCCAATATTGTGGTGTAGAGAATTAGAAACAAACCTCTGAGTGGTGGGCATTTTATCGAATACCTTGGCTTTGAAATCTGAATTTTAACTCTATCTGAACAAGTCATCTGGGAAATATTTTTATGACATAAAAAACAACATCTTCACACAACAATATTTTTCTTTTGTAAATGAAGTAAATGCATTGATATTACAAACTTTTTAGCTAACATGTTTACCTTCGGAAGCATAGTGGCTCAATTTATCTTCTCCTTCTCTTTTCCTTCTGTTGTCAAAAGGTACTCCTCTATTGGTTAAGATAAGGTGGGACTCCTGCCAAACTGAAATGAAACAACAAAAGGCGAGTTGCCTACAAGTCTCGTCATGCATAAATTTTTAATATACGCATATAAACCAGTGGTATAATCAGAAATCATATACTCAGCTCTAAGTTTGCATTGCAACAATGTTCTAATTAAATCGTTGGATATATGCTCTGCTGCATCAAAAATAATTTCTAATGAAAAATATGCCATGCTGCATCCAAATACAAAAAAATAAAATAAAACCATTATGGTGCACTGAGCTAGAGAGCTGTAACAAATAAGAATAGAGTGTCTTACCTAATAGCATCTCATGAATGCCATCACAAACTGTGTATCAGCAGACTCTCCGGTTGACCTACAACAATATGTGTAACAGCAGACTCTCAGGTTCCAAGTACTGATACTAATGGTGTGCGAAAAAATACACACTGATAGAAACACTTGACAGACAGAAAAATGCAATAGTATTCTATATTATGGAACTCTTGCCTGCCTGTATTATCTTGTCAACTTCATAAGGTAAGCTACAAATTCCACATGCAGATTTTTTCTTTTTACTCAACACCATTGAGAACTTTTTTCACATCAAGTGCATCTATTCTAGATGCCTGCCCAGCACAACTCATAAGAATGTTAGCAGCAAGAATCTTCTGCTCATACAAATACAAATAATAATTTTAGTTTAGATGACAACCTATAAAAATCATTAGCAGACAGTTTCATACATTAAGATATGAGTATTTCCAAAAACATCTTGAGACTTTCAGTATAGAAGAAAACAAAAATGCCACATGCATTGTTGTTCACAACCATCAATTGGATGTAAAAACAATGTCCAAGCTGTTATCAGTTTCAGATGTAAGAATGATTTTCGGGCATAAAAGATATGAGCATTCTGCAAAATAACTTGAGCCTTTTAGTTTAGAATAAAACAAACGCTACTCTTGCTACTATTGCTGCACACACACACACCCCATCAATTAGACATAAAAAAATCTCCAAGCTCCAATAAGCTTTACCTAAAAGAGATGCATGCATCGATGCATGACATCCAAGAGTATTCCCAGATTCAAGGACAAAAGGTCAGCACAATTGTGTTTTGTCATCAGTTTTTTTCAATAAATTGGCTTACAGGGAACATCTAGTAACCAAATGCCAATACTATGAAAACTAAAACAATTGATGAGCATGCACCAACAATTTCTGCAAGAGCAAGCAATGACTTGTCAAACTAAACTACGACTGGTTGCAGTTTCTGACAGGATGACGCGCATTTGACCTTGACTCCCCGTGTCCACGGCAAATAGCAAGCGTCAGAAGAGGTCAACCGCAGAAATTGGTTGGAAACCTCACTCCCCCACTCCTTAGTCAATATGGTAAACCACTAAAATTACTGGCATTTGCCCACCACATCGCCACACAGCTTGAAAACGTAATTGGGTAATGGAATAATCGCATTGTTTCCGCTGTAATCACAGCGCTCGAACCACGGATTACGGTAATTGAACGAAACGTAGTGCGTGTCCGGCGCAAATGCAACGATTTGTACCTGTGATTTCGGTTGTCCCCCGCCTCGTCTGACTCCGACGAGCTCCCGCTCGACACCGGCGAGCCCACGCGCGCCGCCGCCCTGGAAGCCACCTCCGCGTGGGAGTGGGGTGCCAACAGCTGCGGCGCAGAATTGTATACGACGGGGCGCGGGAGCGGCAAACCTCGACCGGCAGCCGCTCTCCCCGGCCCCGAGCCACCGCCGGCGGCGCCGCAGCATAGCGAGTTAGAGGCGGTGGCGGCCCTACCGGCGCCCCGCGGCGGCGCCGGGGAGCCGAGGCTGCTCGCCCACGCCCGCTCCCACTGGGGCGACGGCGACACGCTGGCGGACGCGTAGGCCGTGGTGGAGACGACGTCGACGGAGTGGCGCGGCGAGCAGGAAGTTCTCCTCGACCACCAGAAGGGCATCGCCTTGTGCTCCAGGGCTGAGCGCCTACCAGCGCTTCCTCCATGGCATCGGAGGTGACGACGGGACCGCCGAGGCCACGCCCGGAGCGGCAAGGCGTGGAGAGAGAGCAAGGGGTGGGGAAGGGCACGCATGGCAAACAGGCGGCGGATCTGGATTCTGGATTCGACGACGGGGAAGGAAAAAAATGAGACGCCGGTGGATTACGGCGAGATTCTCGGGCGGGATTGCAAGCGGTACGCGGGCCCGGTGAAAAAAGAACGGTCGATGAGGTACGAAACATTCTACAAAGCGCAGTTTTTTCCAAAAATCTAAAACTTTTGGTTATTTTTGAACTGCCGTGGGTCTTAATTGGGGGATATGTGAGGGGGTATGGGTGTGTTTCAAAGTGAGAGGTATTTTCAAAAGTTTTGGATCCTTATGGTATGGATTAGAATTAGAGATGTCGCATTGTATGGCACAACATGGCCACACCTATTTTTGTCCTAAGCCACTCTCTTACTTAAATAAAAAAGCTGATATGTAATGCGTACTTGAATGAATAGAAAAAAAATGCTAAGTCGAAACTCCGGGGGTGTTTAGTTGTTGTTATGCATAGTGTTTTTTTGCATTGGGTCACGTGCCATAGAGAAAAAAAAGTGCATTGGAAAGCGTGTATTATGCAAAATGGGTGGAGAAGGGGGTGAACTAAACACCCCCCTCCATTGGTTTCCTAGCAAACATGTACAAGTCTTGAGTGCAATATAAATAGTGGTAGAAATTTTAAAAAAACAGTTTTAAAAACAAATTGTTATATATTGAGGCGTAGCAACGCACGGGTATTTTGCTAGTAGAATACGAAATGGTTAGCATTAACAAAGCACAATTCAGCTTTTCATAAAAGAAAGATTTAATCATTTAATGCCATTAGAATATGAACGCCTATAGAAAATATGTTACACGATTAGTATGACCGACCAAGTAAAAAGTTAGTAAGCGCGAAAAGTATATATTAGCTGTTCATTTGGCCTACGGGCAGTACACATATCATGTATACGGGCACCAAAAGCTCCTTGTATACTTAAATTTGTGCTGCAAACAACACCAGTACCGCTGATCTCAGCCATATATAAGAATGGAAAAAGAAAACCATGGCATTTTAGTTCAGGTACATATACTTTTAGAATACTCTGAAGAGAAAGGGCATATCATATTAGATTAATGCAACTCTGATCAGCGTACAGTTTGATATAGCACAAATTGTAAGGGGTGACGAACTTCTCAAAAAATCTATGCAGACCCCATAGAACAATTGTTTGAGCTTGCTAGTTCTACAATTCCCTGCTGTTGTCAAGCCACCATTGGGAGTCGGATGAGAGGTCGGCTGGACTTGAGCTGATTATTTCAGTTAAGCTGTCAAATTTGAAATATGAGCTCGTTTTTTTAGTTTCAGGGGTATACCACATATGCCAGTCCGTTCGCATGGCCAAAATGATCATAACGTCAGTTCAGTTTTTACGGCACGGAACGCAGGCAAGTCAGAGTACTTCAGTGCCACCAAGGCCGTGTTCAGATTGGGTGCAAATTTTTTGCACCCTACTTTGACCACTAATTAGGGGTATTAAATAAAGTCAGTTTACAAAACTACCTCCACAACCCCTGACAAATTCGCGAGACGAATCTAATGAGGCCTTTGACCGCATGATTAGAGGATGGTTACTGTAGCATTACTGTAACAAATCATGGATTAATTAGACTCATTAGATTCGTCGCGCAAAGTTGCACTCATCTGTGAAAAAATTTTTGGGGCGGGCTGCCCTAAAAAAGTTCCAGAATATTTTGGACCGAAAATTCATATCAGTCCTATCCATGAGCAATTTTAGAGATTTTTTTGGCCGGACTGAGTCTACGCTGGGCTCGAACTTTCCATCTTTTTAGTTAGAGAATAAATGAAATAAACTATGGACGGCTTAGAATAGGCCAACTTTTTGCACTTGATTTGCGTTGCCTAAGGGAATGTATCTTTCCTGACCTTTCCGTTTAGCAGTTGTAATTAAGCGGTGGAGGAAAGAATAGAAAATACAAGTTTGCAGTGGAGAGACAAAAAAATTAAATAATTTTCTTTAATATATGTCTAAAAGATTTAGAATGTCTGGTATTTGACAAAAAAATTCAAACCTTTAAATATTTTATATTTAGAACGGAGGAAGTAAGACTTAGAGGCCCTTTGCACAACTTATGAACCAACTTCGCGAGCTGCTTTTGCGCAAGCCGTGCCAAACGGTGTCGTTCAAAACAGCTCATGGGCATAAGCCCCGTAAAAAGCGGACATCGGTTTGCACTGCACGGCATGAGCCATTTTTTCTAGCTTTTCGCGGCTCATCCCTGCCACCCTTCCGCGTAAAGACGCATGTGTCCAGCCAGGTCATCCTCTACAGACTGTAGCATGCAATACGGCAGAGAGAGCAGCAACTAGCAGCGGGGGTGTTTAATTCCGGTGAAAAATTTTGCAAAGAGAATCTTACCATTTAGGAGTATTAAATGTAGACTAATAATAAAAATAATTATAGATCTCGTCTGAAAATCGCGAGACGAATCTAATAATGGTAATTAATCCATGATTAGCGGATGGTACTGTAGCATCACTGTTGCAAATCATGGCCTAATTAGGCTCATTAGATTCGTCTCGCAAATTTACCGGGGGTTATGGAATGGGTTTTGTCATTAACACACGTTTACTACTCCACGTAAGATTCTCTTTGGTGAAAAATTTTGATAAATTTTTTTGCAAAATTGAACACCCCCAAGAAGGAAGGGGAGGAGAGAGAATCCTGTATGCAGCTAGGGATAGAAAAAAAGAGAGGAGAAAAGAAGGAAGAAAAAAATGTAAAGTAAAATATAAGGAAAAACAAGAAACATGAAGGAATAAAAGAGATAAGGGTACTACGGACTTTTAACCTCTTCTACACATTCTTAAATAACAGAAGAATCTGTTTTACCAAACGTTTTTTCACCAAGTCGAACTAGAGCCAGAAAGAACTGCTTCATCAAAAAAGCCAGAGCTGTACCAAACGGGCCCTAAAAATTTTGGGCAGAGAAAGTGATAATGGCGCTAAAATTTAGGACCCATTTGAAATAAGTTATCAGCAGGGCCCACGCTCCATACCGACAGACGGAGCCGGATCGGATATGCCTGCTGCCCTGCTGCACCGTCTTCTCTGCCTCGCTTTCATCGACGGGTCTCCCTTCCCCTCTACAAATCGGAGCCGGATCGGATATGCCTGCTGCCCTGCTGCACCGTCTTCTCTGCCTCGCTTTCATCGACGGGTCTCCCTTCCCCTCTACAAATCGAAACAAATCGGTGAAGGGGAGAAAAGAACGACCTCGTAGCTCGGCCGGCGCAGCGATGGAGGTCAAGTGCCGGCGCCTGGTGGGAAAGGTGGCCGTCGTGACGGCGTCCACGCAGGGGATCGGCCTCGCCATCGCCGAGCGCCTCGGCCTGGAGGGCGCCGCGGTCGTCATCTCCTCCAGGAAGCAGGTCCATCCGAGCCGAGCAGAGGCCCCTTCTCGTTTCATCTGCCCTGCTTTGCTGGCTTGATGTTCCCTCCCGGCTTTTGCTTGACCTTGCTTCTGATTGGGGGTTTCTGTGGGTTGACGGTGGTGTTGCAGAAGAACGTGGACGAGGCGGTGCAGGGGCTCAAGGCAAAAGGGATCACCGCGGTCGGGGCCGTCTGCCACGTCTCCGACGCTCAGCAGCGCAAGAGCCTCATCGACACAGCCGTCAAGGTCAGAATTGGGGGGAGGGGATTTCAGATGCGGTGCATTGCATAGTCAGATTTCTCATGTTGCTGAGCGATCCCGTCAAGCCTCACTGCAGTCAGTGTTGCGTCGAAGGTCGAACCTTGTTGTGAACGCTGGTTTAGTTATTCTAGGCCCTGTTTGGATCCATTAGTGCTAATAGTTAGCAGCTAAACTTAGCAGATGGGATTCCAAATAGATGTGTGACCTGCTAACCATTAGCACCCCACCTTTCTAAAAATTAGTTCATGAGCAAGTTGGAGAGTGCTAACAGGTAATAGTTCAAAACCAACTACCCCAACCCCACTACCTATTAGCAGGTGAATCCAAACACCCCCTGCAAATAGTTAGGTAGCTAATAATTAGCATGTTATTAGCTACTCCCTCCGTTCTAAATTACAATTCATTTTGGCTTTTCTAGGTACGTAGATTGTGTACCTAGACATAGGGTATATCTAGATGCATAGCAAAAAGTATGAATCTAGAAAAACCAAAATGGATCGTAATTTGGGACAGATGGAGTATTAGCTAACTAAAGGCCTGCTTGGATCCATTAGTACTAATAGTTACCTAGCAGGGTGGTGTTGGATCCATGTGCTAATAGATAGTAGGATAGTTGGCTTTGAACTATTAGCACTCCTAATGGACTAACTATTAGCACGGTGGAATGCTAACAATTAGCAGGTCCGTTTGGATCTCCACTTGCTAATTTTAGCTACTAACCATTAGTTCTAATGGATCCAAACAGGCCCTACTAACAAACTAGCTGTTGCTCAGTTTACCTTAACTGCCTGCCCCCTTGGCTTCTCATTCTAGGGTGAAATTGGGATTGGTTTACTATCTGTTATTCTAGCTGCTTGTTTAATCCATTTCTGTGTGCAGAAATATGGATTTATGGTTGGTAAGGCTCCCGCATTGACAGATGAAGCTTGATTTGAGGTGATGGTGAAATCTGGCAGAGAACGGCACTAGATTTAACATTGTCTATTTGTCTTTATGAAGAAACTAAAGACAAGCTCAGTAATACCAGTATCCACTGGAGTTTCACTGATGAGTGTAACACTTCTTTATTAGTTGATGAGGGAATAGTTTTCCAAGGCAATGAACAGTAGTGTAGCATATATGTATGCTGTGAAATCTCAAGTCAAAAAATTGTGTCATGTCTCTTTTATATTATCATCTTGTAACATCCATCTCAATGACTCTCTGAAATTACACCAGACCATAACCTTTACATAATCTCAAATAACTTGTTTCATTCAGCACTTTGCACGCTGTTATGTGTGTAGTGGAACTAACCAACTAGACTCTAGATCCTTCTTCAGAATAGACTTACGGTTACGTGGACTGGGCTGGTGATAGAGCACCCATGGTACTGAACGGGCTGCTTATTAGGTTTGATTGGTGCTGGGGCATGACACACACTTGTTTTGTTTCTGTTCATGTCTTACATAGTATTTTGCATTTGAGGACTTAAGTAGTTATCAGGTAACATTGGGGCGGTTCTGATTCTTGCAGTGGTAATAAACTGATTATGTTGTTGCAGAACTTTGGACACATTGATATTCTTGTTTCGAATGCTGCTGCAAATCCTACTGTAGACGGCATACTTGAAATGAAAGAGTCTGTTCTTGATAAACTGTGGGATATTAACGTCAAGGCTTCTATTCTTCTTCTTCAGGTGGGCAAATTCTTCCTCCTACTTACACTGTACAAACAATGTTGACATTATTTGGTTCCTGTATCAATTTCTTTTCAGGATGCTGCTCCCCACCTACGCAAGGGATCATCTGTGATTATTATTTCATCAATTGCTGGTTACAATCCAGAACAAGGATTGACAATGTATGGTGTTACAAAGACTGCTCTCTTTGGTCTCACAAAGGTATATGTTGATCTTTTTGTCATTTTTCACTTTGCTTGCTGTATTTGGTTAATGTCAAAATCATCTTATTATTGCTGCCATGTATAGAAAGCTCTGATAAATCCTAATGCACCTTCAGTAATCACAAATATTTTGTAAACTTGTAATGTAAACAAACATGTTTGACTTAAGCTGTAAACTGAATAATTCTGGATTAATGAAGTATACATAAGCAAGTTATGTTCCCTTCGGGAGGTTTGTTTAAATTATCATGCATGGCCCTTTAATACCAACATAACTAGGGAGCATATTAGGTGGCTATGGCATATATGTTAGAAATCTGAAAATTCCGTTGTACACCGCCTGCTTGGGTTGTTAAGCGCACGAGGTGAGAGGGTTTTCATCTGATAACCTTTGGTACAGAATGAGATGGGGGCTGGGCATGAAAACTTCCAGATTTCTATCATATATGCCATTTTCTTCTTGATATGCTCCCACATAACTAAAAATAAGTCTGGTAGTCTGTGATCCTTTCAGTTTCAGTGCCGTATAACTCAGTAAGCATCTCTCTGCTTCTCTTTCCCTCTGCCTAGTTTCATTAAGTGTGCACATAAAAGTGTCTGCTTGGTTTTTTGTATTTATGTTAGGGACTGCATGTTAGACTTCCTCAGGAATGAAGGAGTAAAAAAATATATATTGTACACAATTTTTGAAGATGACAACTAATTTCTTTGGATACTTTATTACTAAGCTGTTGATGTATTTGTAGGCTCTTGCTGGTGAGATGGGACCCAATACTCGTGTTAACTGTATAGCCCCTGGTTTTGTTCCTACGCGGTTTGCTAGTTTTCTCACAACTAATGAGACCATCGTAAGTGATTTCTGTGTTCTTGTTTCCATACTTTGTCTACATATATTTTTTGACGATTGATTAATTAAAAATAATGAATTGACACTGTTAAATTCCTCATTACCCATCGTAAGTCTCAATGTTCTATGGCATAAAAGAATCTCAATGCTTAGCACTTCTGTACATAGTTTTCTAATTTGTGATGCCACCAGTATAGCCTCAAGCTTTACTTGCACATGCCAGTGTACTTGAAGAAATAGATAGAAATTAGTCAATTACCAATGCCTCTGTGGATGGCGGATTATTTACGGGAGTTAGAAAAAAAAAGCAAACTCGATTTAAAATGCATGTTGGAATTCAAGGGAGATCCGACAGATTTGGTGAGAGAGAGAAGAGGAAACGTGTTCAAATAATGCATGGAACAGGAGGGGTGGTTACAAAAGGATGGAGTGCCCTGTATATGCGGGGCACCCCGCTATTTATAGGCCCCCGGCAGGGGCACTTTACAACTGTTACCCTCTCAACAACTAGATTCCCAGAATTTTCGGGGGTACAAATGGTATTTTCCTTCCCCCTTATGCTGCTCGGCTCCTCAGGCCCTTGCTCTTCAAATGAGAATGCGCCATGTAGTTCTCCTCCCCCGCTCCGTGGGCCCGTTGCCTCCGTAATTCCCGTCCTCGTCTCCTAGGCGTTCGGAAGGCCCGCGTCTTGGGCGCTTAGTTCCACCCGGTCGATGCGAAGGGGTTCACCGACCCCTTCGCCTTTAGTGGCCCTGCCACGAAGGGGGAGCTTCGCCTTCCCGAGCATTGCGTGGGCAGCCTTCCTGCGAAGGGGCGATGAAGTTTTGAAAATACTCTGGTCAGTGAACTGTTAGCCAAATTTGTGACTCCCCCAACAATGCACTAAACCAACTTTTGAATGCTCTAATGTGCCGCTTGAAGGCTAACCTGATCTGATCTTCAAAAAAAATTTATTGCATATCCCTTTTCTGATTTCAGTTGTTAACTTGTTACCTATTATCTGATTGCTAACCTTTGGATTTGATCTTTAATGTTAACATGCTATCCCTTTCGTATTCTGTATTTAATTTCCATGTTTCAAAAGTTAGAAATGGCTTGTATAAAAGATGGTTTAGAAGGAGCTTTTAGAATTAGATGCCATTGTCCATCTAGTGGTGCAATACCTAAGTACAAAACCTTAAGATTCTAGATGAGGTTCCTGTCTATTTCATAATTATATTGGCACTAAAAATCATTCACCACTATTCATTTCAAGACTTGATCCAGTTGTTCCTTCCATGCAAATGAATGCACCTAACCCGAATCTTT
>CM014272.1:65792100-65827915 GCA_004135705.1 Alloteropsis semialata | reverse complement strand
CTACATAGTTTTCATGTCACTGATGAAGACTGATTGTGTTGCCGTACATTTCTTTCAGAATCTATTTGTACAGTGTGCTCCATGTTAACAAGGGCCCAGTAAAGGTTTACACTGGCAGCAAAATAGAGTCTTTCTTTGTCAAGGTCAGTGACTGAAATACTGAATATCTGGCTGACATCCTTTTGAAATATAAAAGCTGCATACATGTAATTTCTTCAATGTGTTTTGTAACACTAAGTTTCGCATCATGCAATCTGTATTCTTCAATGTGTTTTGTAACACTAAGTTTTGCATCATGCAATCTGCTATTAGTCCTGATGGAAATCACGTTCTTGGCGGTTCAATTGATGGAAATCACATTCTGCGTCAAGTGTCCATATGAGCTGCTGGCTTGCTGCCTTGCACAGTGCCTGTATACGAGGGCCGAAATGAGTGAAGATTGGCCAACTTAAATCTACGGCCAATTCTTTATCAAATGTGATGACATTTTTGCAATGACACGGGATAAACAATGGGGTTCCTCCCGGCTCAATTAAATGGCAACTTGCAGTGGTGATGATGTGGTATTTTCTTTTCGAATGCAACTGCCACAACTTGGAAAAATAATAGAGAAGTTATTTTCAATTTATTAGAGGATGGTTGGTTTGATTGTGCTTCCATTTATTTAATACATGTGATGAAGGCTTTTCTTAATATATTTTGATTGATTGTGACTTTCCGTCAATTCATCTATATAACTGAATATGATTTGTGTTGTTTCGTTCATGTTTATGTTTGACGTATGCTGGTTGTGTTCTTCCATCAGGGTATTGTTGCCATCCATAATTTGTCTAATCCACGCAGCTCGCCATATGTAACAAGTAGTAATTATAAGTGCTCCTTCTTTTATATAAGGACCATACATTTATTATTGTTTCCCATGCACAAATTTATGTTAATATCTAAACCAATCATGGTGTAAGAGTGTTCCTATTAGGATTAATATTATTGTTGAATAATTTTTGTTGTATTCAATACGTGTACTACACATTTAACTTTTTCATAATTTTTTTTAAAACACGTGCGTGCCGCACGTGCACCTTACTAGTATCTGATATATAGTAAGCACTATCGCTGCTTAAGTATAGCTTGTACATTCATTAATAGTGTGGCATGTTTCTTTGTGCAAGTAGCAACCAACCTGTGGCTATCCTGCACCAACGCTTATCAGATTGTGATATTTCTATCACCCAGTTTCTCTATTCCAGTATATATTGGATTTCCCATACATGTCTTGTTTTTTTAAAAGCTGGTATATGACCTCCAAAGTTTGGAAATTTAGCAGCTAGCTAGAATTTTTTAAAAGAAGATTTTTACGTTATGTACCTATCAACCTATGTGGTATGCATGCATGTATGTTCTTCAAAACAATAACCATTTACCACAATAACAAAAAGAATGTTGCCTATATTTATTGCCACATATGACATATGATAGTGACTGGTTTATGGGGTTTCCTTGATCCTAATGCATGCATTATACATCATAAGCGTAATTAAATGCTAAACCTTGTGCTATTTTTTAGTATACTTTTTTAATCCTGCAACATGCATCGTTTGCTCGTCCCTAAACATCAAGCAAACTCTGATAAGGTGTAAGTGATTTATAAAAAATGGAGCTTAACGTCCATGGCTCAGACCCCTGCGATCCCACGTCCTCTTTGGTTTCTAGTTTTTAGGCGCGGAAAAAAAGGGGAAGGACAGGACGGTCTGTATTCCGATCCGGACGTGGAGAAAAAGAAAGTAGCGTGCGGTATGGGCGGCGACAAGGACAGCTTCTATTCCTATTCGGATAGGTTGCGGTTGACAGAAAAAAATCCTTTGCTTTAGAAATATATATAGCTTTAGAAATATATATAGGTAAGATAAGGTAGAGACGGAGAGATACTAAAGATTTATGGGTTTACTTAGGACTCTAACTTGATTCGATTAGGAAATCAATGTCGAGAGTTAGAACCGCGGTTAAAGTTCAACTGACCAGGTGGGTCCCTAGAGTGGACAAAAAAAAATTCTCTCTTTAGAAATAATAATAATGATTTATCTATTATTTAACAGGTTTGTGTAGAGCACTAGAGCTGAATACGAGATCATGACAAACCACACTTTTTTTAATAGAATAGGAGAGGCAGGCCCTACTGGTTAAATATACTCCGTATTAAATAAGCAAAGGGTTACAAAATTAAAATACATGAGGAAAATGAACAAAGATTACAGGAGGGTGAGAAACCATGGTTAGACACGCAAAAAACAGGTTCCTTGGCGGATTTGAGTCTCCGACTTGACATGGGTTCCTTGTGAGGAAACCTACCTGCCCGCCCATGTCATATTTTCTGAAGAGGATGTGCTCACAAATGTAGCAGCTCTTTAAGGCCAATCCCAGTGGTAGGTTTCATGTTGATGTTTCAAAGATAGCCACATAATGAAATGGTGCTTGAAACTACCTCTCCAATGGATAGTTTCATTTTGTGGTTTCATAGGCACCCCAAAGCATTTAATTTCATGACTCAATGAGAGTTGGTATGCGTGCATACAGGCAGTGGCGGAGCCAGGAACGAGACGTAGGAGGGGCCAATTTGCCTAACACGGATCGACATGTACCCACAAGTGCCAGATAGGTTAAATATAATTTGATGAAAGCACTAAGTATGGCATTACATACATATGATCGATAATAATTTGGACACAATTCAAAAAACACAAGTAACCATGAGGCTATCGTATTAGCAGAGAAGCAATTTTGAGCTAAAAGAAAAGCAGTGTGAGCCTAATCTCTGAATTTTTGTTTAGTCCAAGGGGGGGCCATGGCCCACCTTGGCCCATACATAGCTCCGCCTGTGCATACAGGGTTTCATCTAGATGAAACTGGTGCATTCTCTCTCTTCATAAATTTGATATCATGTCATCAAAAAATCCTACGTGGTATGCTAATTAATGCGCATGAAACTCCTATGAAACTCCCACTGGGAATGACCTAACAAATTTTAAGGAACTGCTGGAAAGAGGTTTTTAGCTCCTAACACTTTTTAGAAAGCTCCCAAAAGAAGTGTGTTTATTGGGCACTTGGAAGCCCAAAAGTTAACAAACTATTTCAGTGCGAAAAGAATTCCATCCAATGCATATTATCAACAAAAGAACAGGAAATGGAAATATATGTTGAACCAAGCAAAATCCATGAATAATTTATGCCATACAAAGTATGCAACAGAGGATAACCGATACAAATCGTTCCGCATATAAAAAGTCACCACACGAGCAGTAGCAACAGGACGACACTGACTAGCAAACCTAACAGTGATACAGTAAGCATGCAGGATGAAAGCTAAACTCGAGTGCAGCTGCTGCATACAACCAGAGAGCATCAACTAATATTTCTTCATTGCCTGCCTCGGGATTTTGCCCTGCTGGCCTCCTCTGGAGTCGACGGGAACAGCTCCACATACCTTGTCCCGATGGTCATCTTATCCTTGCACATAGCAGTCTTCGCAACTTCGGATGTAGGAAACTCAACAAAGGCTTCACCTGTAGCTTTCCCATCAGAGCGGTACGCAATATGCACATTCTCCTCTGTCAGCTCATACTCCAGGAAGAACTTGATGATGTCTTCAGTGGTGGCAGAGTAGGGAAGCCCACGGAGCTTCAGCACCTCAGTGTACTCCATGCTGCCCTTGTCTTCAGCCGGCTTCTTCGGCCTTGGAGGCGGTGGGGAGCGGCGGTATTCTGGCTCAAAGTACCCACCTTGGTTCACTTCGTTGGCTATTGCACAGTAGTACTCCTGCTTCTTGCATCTGAACACCTCAACATACCTCCGGCCCATGTTCTGCCTGTTGCGATGCAGTGCAAACTCTGCTTGCATGGTTGCCGGGAAGACCACAAAAGCCTCACCAGTAAAGCGGCCATTCTTGTTAACCAGGAGGCAATCGACTATTTCCAGCCCCGCAAAGAACTTGCAGATGTCAATTTCATTGCAATCAAAAGGGAGTCCTCGCAGCCGGACACCTGGAAAGTTTTGGATGCCAGTGCTAACCCCTGCACCAGCTAAGTTGCTGTTGAAGGGCTGGTAGAAGCCACCGCTGGCACCACCAGCGTTGCTGCCCATGGCCCCAAAATAGGGAGGGCCTGGTTCCATCATCCTGGCCCTCTTTGAGACATCCAATGGACTCCCTGCGTTCACTGCGAAGTAGGGATTCGATTCCATCATCATTCGTGGCCTCTTTGATCCCTCGTACCCATCCGAAACCCCCCAGCCTCCCATCATTGCCCTTCAGATAATCCAGAGTCCCAAAAAGAGAAAAGAAAAGGAGAATAACCCCCCATCTCTCAATCCCGATTTCAAATAATAACCCAAATATATAATTATTACTGTGCAGAAAAGAAATACTCCCTCCGTTTTTAAAAATATAATGCTTAGGACAAGCTAATAGGTTCATTAGAATGTCCTAAATGTCATAGATTTAAAAAGGGAGGGAGTAGTATAGAGCAGAAAGCAAGGATAACATGTACTAAATAAGCAACTACTTTAGTCAAAACCACAGTGAAATTTGACTCCCAATATAGCAATTATTGGCAACACATAAGTAAAAAGCATTTTTTGGGCTATGATCGGAGATTCTATGAAAATTTTAATGTAATGTTTCAGCACATTGAGATAGTGATGTTGACTGTTGCTAAATCTCCTAAGAATCAAAGATTAGATTTGATTGTTTAATATGCAAGTACATAAGTACGCTCCAGCAAGGATAACATGTACTAAATCACCTAAATGAATTTTGAGCCATGCAAACAAAGTTTAAGTAGATATAGTGAAACACACATCTGGTTGATCACAATTGGTTGGAGTAGTTATAATTCACTCTTACAATTCAGATAGAAGGACAAAACTACTTGAACGATCATAACAGCAACCTAGCACAAAGACTCACAACAGGGCAGATTTATTTAAACAATACAACTATTTCGGTGCCCAATAATTTCCCATTAGTTTCTAAGACGAGGGTTCACGATTAACAGCCAAAATCCCGTGAAGCACATGACCCCATATCTTAGTCCGTGAATTGCGCGGCAGATTCACGTGGGGCAAGGAACCCCCAATAATTCCGCCGGATAAACGCAATATTAACCAATCAGGATAAACAAACCTAACAAGTCCAAGACGAGCTAGATGGATTGCTTGGGGTTCCGGAAACAGATTATCACTAGGATTAAGGGCGGATTCTAAGGTGGAACAAGCGGCGATTAATCACGTCAATCCAATCAAGGTAGGGCACCGTAACCAGCAAAAGAGGAATAAGCTAAAGGGCAGAAGGGGGAGGGTGCAGATGCGGTCCAAGCATACCTGGATCTGGACGGAGGCGTGTTCATCTGAATCGGCCGGCGGCCAGCGGGGTGGCGGAGGAGAGGTCGCCGGGTCGCGGTCAGGAGAGGGGGACTCGGCCTCGGGCAGCTAGGGTTAGGGTACCGGGGAGAAGACGGCGAGGGCGAGGATGGGGAAGACCCTTTCGGTCTGGGCTGGGGTCGATTTATTTGCCTTTCGGCCCAGCGAGACGAAGGCGTGCACGCGGGCTGAGAGATCCAGGGCCAGGCGGACTGGAGGAGCATTGAGAGTTCGGCTCCTTCCGCGTAGTAAAAAGGAAACAAAATTGAGGTTCGGAGCTCGGAAGTCGGAACAACCTCCGACTCACCCGAGTTTATTCATCGGAATGCATAAACATATGTACAGTATGATTTTATGTATCCTATTTCTAAATTTTAAATTAAGCAGTTTATAAAACGTGTTTTGGCAGTTAACGCTCCAACGGAATGCGTAAGCTTTTTTTTTTTGAGAAAAACGGAATGTGTAAGATGAGTTTTTTTTTTAGAGTGAATGTGTAAGATGAGTTGGCACTTGTTGTGCTCTTGCTATATGAGGTGGGCCTTCTCGTTTAGTCACAAGAGGTGTGTTCGTTGGGCTATCGGCGGTCCAATGGATAAGCACAGACCGGCCCATATCACCGTTCACAGAGTAGCCCGGCCTCTCTAGTCTGTATACCCAACGATAATATCGGCGGGCCCCGTCCACCGCCGCCGGCCATCACCAGTCTCCTCCTTCCTTTCTCCAAAAAAAATAAATAATAATAATAAAAAAACAGTCTCCTCCTTCCCCGTCGGTTGGAGCGTCGAGGCGACAACCATTTCACCATGGGAGAAAGAAAGTACAAACCTAGATTAGGCCTTGGAGCGTTACTGTTGGCGTAACTCGGAGGAAGCGAAGCAGAGTGTTCTCTACGATGGGTCATCCTTATGCTGTTGGCAGATGGCGCCGCCGGCGCGGCCAGATCTCGGCGACAGCTGACGGCGGAGAGTGGATAGAATGGTGGAAGACGATGGCGGCCAGGCACCCGATTGCTGTAAGTCAATAAATCCTTTCGTACTTGCACATAGCCGCGGTTAGTAGCAGCCTCGTAACGCCATTGCACCTACTAGATCCCCCACCACTTCTGTTATTTCTCGGAAAGAGAGGCTTTTTACCGGATCCGAGTCGATCTGAGATGTCAGGTATCACGGATTCTTGCGTGCGTGTGTACTCCGATACTACTACGGAGACCGTGTGTGTCTAGAACGATTCCGATCAGAGGAAATTAATCGAACGATTCCGATACTAGGGAGATAGCGTTCGAATTCGTTTAGGAGTCGAGTCATCCGTCGAGAGCCCATCGCGTATATAAGTCAGCATACCCAATGCCGGGCATTGTATATACAAATCATCACCGTACATTGAGTCATTGTGAATTTGTTTCTGCATGTACTTGCGCCATGGGCTTGAAGACTGTCAACTGCAGAAAGAGGAAGAGGGTGCTGCAGCAGACTGTCCCCGAGTTGTACAGTGAGATCGTTTTGGAGATCTTAATCCGGCTGCCTGTGGAATCTCTTGGAAGGTTCAAGTCCGTCAGCAAGGCCTGGCACGCCATCATCTCGGACCCATTCTTTGTTCGGGCGCACCTCCACTTCTCCAAACAGAAACAGCAGCAGAACCCATCCTCATTCCTCATCACTCCCCATGTTTTACTGGAACCCGGCACACTAAAGGACTCTCTTTCAAAGCCTTTCTCGACAACATTCGCTTCTACCAGTGGCATTTACATGAAGACAGCAGCGGCACTGCAAACCTCCTTTACAGGAGACACTTCCCGACCGGTGAATTCCGGTCCGTGTCCCAAATGGCACATTGCGACGGCCTGGTATTGCTTCCCACCAACACCAAGACTTATGTCTTCAACCCAGCCACAAAGGATGTCATCTCGCTTCCAGAGAGCCAGCGCAATATGATGATTTGTGATATTTGCCTTCCAATTGGCTTTGGCTTTGATGCTTCCACTGGCAAATATAAAGTTGCGCGTTATTTCTATCGATCCCGCGACTGTAATCCGGTGGAGATCCTTGCAATGGGGATGGAGGTCTTCACCATTGGTGATGAAGATGGCTCTTGGAGGGAAACCTTGGCAGATCCACCCTACCCTGCGTTGAGCGCACAGACCGGCAAGTACTGTAAGGGGCATCTGTTCTATTTCATCAATAAGAACAACCAGCGACAGCCCCCGCGGGGCTTACTCCGTTTCAGCCTTCAAAGTGAAACATTTGGTGTCACTCTGTTGCCTTCCAACATGGACCCTACGGTTGAAGACAATGATATCCTTGTGAAGGAGTTTGATGGCGAGCTATGCTTTACTTACCTTAACAAGCATTTGCAAAAACTAGTGATCTGGATGACAAGAGATGTTCTGAATCCACAATGGGATTGCCGTTACATAATCAATAGCCTAGATCAGTGCTATCCAATGGCCTCTCTTGGCAGCATGGCCTCACTTGGTGACAATGGGATTCTTTTGCGGTCTTTTAATTGCCTCTTTCGTTACGATCTGGAAGCTCATGGGGTAAGAGCAGATGAAATATTTGACACGGATGATGTAAGATACCTTGGACCTGGCGAAGACACCTTGGGTCGTGCGTGGGAAAATGTATGCTGGTATGACATTATTTCTTACACAGAAAGCCTTGTTCCTATCACTCACAAGGCAAGCTCAGAGGTCTAAATTTTAAAAGTTTGTTGAGTTCATGCCCACCATCTTCTTCGGATGTAGCATTTCTCTCAGGAATGGCCCTCCACTTCAAAGCTCTCTCAAGCTCTATGTATGGGGAATAAGAAGCATGGAGAGCAGTTAATGTTTTGCTTAGCTTTTGAAACCAAGGTCTTGTGTGTGGAAGTTGTTTCTGTGGAAACTATTTAAGATGTCCCTATTGTTGTGAACTTGTAAATCTTCAGTTGTAACAGTACAATTTATTAGCTGCAAGTCTATTTATTTTCTGGAGAAACTAAATCTTCAGTTGTAATAGTCCTTAATTAAAATTATCATTGTTTCAGAATCGTCAATATATAGAATGTTATTTTTGGTTTTTAGTGATGAGATTCCAGATTCTAGAACAAAATTGCATTTACATGGTTATAGATGTAATTTGAATTTTTACTCAGAATTTAGAGATTTCAATTTGCAGTGCCCCATAAAAATCTGCAAAGCTCGTCTTGCTTGAGGACATCTCTAATTTTTGTTTCGGGTCGTTATTACCTTTTTTTTGGGTTCATCGTGTACTATCTTTTGTGTATGTTTGCCAGCCTGCAGAGCTGCATCAAAATGCAAGTTTTTTTTAAAAAAAAAAGAAAAATCAGCTCTTTCCTCAAAAATATATTTCTCCCGAATATCCAACCGACTTATTAGTTTCTTATAGCATTCTCTATTTTCCTTTGCCAGATAAGCTAGCAAACATTGACGTGGTTCCAAACCCCCTGGTTTTTTAAAATTCAACTGTTATCCCCAAAAGTTATCTGAGTTCTCACATTTTTCTTTGATCTTTTGAATCATCTCATATCATTAGTGGTGATTTCCCCATTAACTGGGACCACTCCCTCCGTCCCAAAAGGAGTGCAACTACGTCCAAAAGGAGTGCAACTACGTGTTGTGTGCCAGTTCAAGTGATCTATGTTCGGCCAAATTTCTAACGAATTATATTCATATTTATGGCTCTAAATAAATTTATTATAAAAATACATTTTGTAATTAATCTAATGATACTTATTTCATATTATAAATATTGATATTTTTTATAAAACATCACACTGTGCACCATGGCATTATTAAGAAAAAAGATTAGTTAAGTTACAAATATCTGTCCGGTTTTAAATATTATATTCGTACTTTTGAACAATCTGACTACCAAAGCAAGCTCTCCTTTAGGCTGTCTCCAACAGTGGAGACCTAAACACGAGACCTATTTCACGGATTGGGTCATGTACAATACAAAGGTCACGGAGCCAAATCTCGCCTCCTCCAACAGCCAATGCAAAACCGGGTTGCCTTTGAAAGGACCTTGATGTCGACTAGAGGGGGAGGGGGTGAATAGGCGAATCTGCAGTTTACAAAAACTAATTCTAACTGTCAGCACCAAAACCGGTATTACC
The DNA here is from genome assembly GCA_004135705.1 of Alloteropsis semialata. Taxonomy (NCBI): domain Eukaryota; kingdom Viridiplantae; phylum Streptophyta; class Magnoliopsida; order Poales; family Poaceae; genus Alloteropsis; species Alloteropsis semialata. Next base: position 65,818,390 of record CM014272.1, on the reverse strand, counting down.
GGTTTCCCAAACCGGTAAAACCGGTTCCTGCAAAGATAGCACTAACAAGTATATTTCCCCTCTACGAATTCTAGCACAGACCACAAATGGTGTGAAGCTTCCAGGGATGTTTTCAAGTGTTCCAATGGAGCCCCTGCACACAGCTCAACACACCAAAGTAGATCGAAGCGGAAGCAAAAGTAAAATGCTAGAAATGACAATATGAGGAAAGAGCTCAAACCAAGAGACAAAGAGATTTTTCTCTCGAAGTTCGGATTCACCGCTCGCACCAAGCAGCCACCAAGGCACGGTGAATCCTACTCTCCGTTGAGGAAGCTTATACGACCACACAAGGTCAAGCTATCTCCTCCTTCCACTAAGTGACCTCTTCTCTTGCGGAGGCGAGGTGAAACCTTCACAAACGATCCCGTGGCTCACCACACATTTCGGTAGCTCACCGGGCAACGCCTAGCCGTCTAGGAGGAAGAACCGCCAAGAGTGACAAATGCTTCAAGGATTGCTTGACGAAACCACAAGTGTTCAAAGGATTGGATTGCTCTCCAATACTCACACACAAGTCACTCTCTCAACCCAACTCAAGAATCTCACAAGGATTGCTCAAATCTCACAAAGAGAGATTGGGGAGAGCTCTGCTGGCTTCTAGGAGGTGTTAAAGTCAAGCTGAGCCAGCAACATCTCAAAGAGGAGCTCATGGGTATAAATACCCATCTCTCCAAAAACTAGCCTTTTTTTCTGTCAGAGAAAACCGGTTCCACCGGTTGCCAAAACCGGTTTAACCGGATTTCAAACCAACTAGCCGTTAGACGCTCAGGCCACATAAACCGGTTTAACCGGTTCCCTAAACCGGTTCTACCGGTTTTGCCAGGGAACCCACACTAAGTTAGAAACTCTCATGGTTAGACTCACATGGGTTCACTTGAGCACTTTTGGAGATTGTCATTCAACCAATGTTGCATCCCTCTTGATAGTACGGCATACATATACTCAAGACATAAGATGAATCATAAATCAATCACTTGAGCTTGTATGTCAACAATCATGCCAATACTTGATCAATCACTTCTTTGAGGGCTTCTCAACATTATATCTTCAACTGAGCATATCCACCTTGAGCTAGTGACTTAGGATTTTCCATAACTTATATTTGAGTTCACTTCAATCCATAAGTCACTCTCTTTATCAATCATAACATATATATGCATTGCATTGCTTCTCTTGATGAGACTTGGATTTGATACTTCGAACACACCCCGGACACTAGATACTTCACCTTAGCAATTTGCACCTTAGCTTGCTTAGTCCCTCGCTCTAGTCATCTCGATTTGCTTCTTCATCACTTACCCTTGTATCATCAAGTCAACTTTGCTTTGCCTTTGAATGAACTCCATTTGAAAGATTCTTCAAATGCTTGTTCTTGATTGATAAAGAATATCCCATGAATTGCAAGCTTCCAATTAAGACCAATATATAACATATATGCTCATGTCATTTTTATCATACACACATGAAGCCTTGCAATATCCAATCTTATGTATTCTTCTTCTTTTCTTAGCTGATCCATAAATCTCTATCTTCATTATAGTGATAATGTCTCATGTCTTGTCCAAAGAGCATTCATGACATGAGACCAATAATGTTCCAAACAATCTTCATTGAAATTAACATCCCAATATTTAATGACAGTCCATCTTAAGCAATTAGAGACCACATATCATGCATAGACCCATGTCTCCATCACAAACATCAAAGACTTGCCACTAATCAATCTAGAAATCATGGGATCATACTTGCTTGCTTTGATTAACCACAAATATATCATGAGCATATTGATTGTAAATGAATTATAAGAATAGATCCCTGCTCATGCACTTAAACAAACAAGTTAGTCCTTTAATCGCTTTGTCACTCAATTCACCAAAATCCACTTGAGGGCCTAGATACACTTTCAATCTCCCCCTTTTTGGTGATTGATGACAACCCGATTAAAGCTCACAGATAAAATGAATAAACATTAATGAAATCTTAGATCAGATATGAGCTCCCCCTTAATATGTGCTTTGAATGAAAATTTCAAAAATTCGGCCTCAAATGCCAAATGCACATATAAGAGAAAAACATGAGAGCTCCCCCTAAATCTAAGCATATATAAATCCAACAATATACTGATATAAACAATAATAACATATAGGAATAAAATATGACATGCATATCACAAAACTCAAAGAAAGATCATGTGTGCTGTCCAGACCAAAACCGGTTTCACTGGTTTCCTGAACCGGTGGAACCGGTTCATCCAGTCATCACATATACAAAACATTTCACCAATCATACATGCATATCACACTAGCACAAGATAAATTAATTGAAATACAAGGTTCATTACACACAGTAGCACTAAATCAAGTTCCTCAAGTCCACAAAGGATAAAGATTCGATAGATTAATATTACATTCATCCAGATTTCTGCAACACATGCAGAAACCGGTTTAACCGGTTTGCCAAACCGGTAAAACCGGATCTCCCAGAGACAGCACACTAAAATCAAAAGCTAAGCTTTAATCCCTTGCTCTTCTCCCCCTTTGTCATCAAGCATCCAATAAGGGCCTGAAGAAGAGTAGTGCTGTCTAGACCTGTCCATCCATCACTGCCCATCGCCGTTGTGGCTTGGAGAATCTTCTTGCCAATGAGGAAGACCTAAATTAATGAGTCACTTCAAGAATAGATGAAAGGACAGATTTAGAACAAGAGGATATAGATCATGACGTACCATAAGCAGGAGGTCCAGTGGGAGGTCCAAAGAGAGATGCAACTGCCCTTGTGGCAATATCATCACCATGTGGAGGTGGTGTGGTGCTGCAGACGATGATGTTCCAGGGAAGTTCATACCAGTCATGCCAGGTGTAGGAGGAGGTGGTGGAGGCTGATAGACATCATACCCAAAGTGATGCTGAAGAGGCTGAAAGTAACCACTTGCCTGATAGGTGGCCACTAATTCTACCACAGAAGGAATCTCCTCTTCATCACGCTCTGGAGAGATTGGTGACCTTGGTGGCTGCAAATGCATAGCATTGTGTATCAATTTGACCAAGTCCCTTTCTTTCTTGCCAGCCACTCTCACCCTCTGCTGCTCAACCAAGATGTCCCGTTGACTCTTACACATCCCAGTGAGAAAAGCTCAGAATGCGTCGAATAGGAGATAAAGGCTTCTCACTTGGGCGAGATGGAGTCGGTTGCTGCTGGTCAGCCTCAAACCGGTGAAACCGGTAAAACCGGTTTCTGGCTGCCCAGCAGGCTGCTGCTGCTGCTGCTGAGCTGCTCCTCTCTCCCCGTATCTGTTAGGAGATGGGACCCTGGTCTTCTTGGCTGGCTTTAGTCTCAGAGCTTCATGTTTTGTGTCCTTTATGAACTGCCTCTTGGTGGTTTTCTCAATCAAGTACATCACATAAGGAGCAAAACCACAAAGTCTTTGGGGACTTTCAGATATAATCCTAATTTTCTCCCACAAATACTCCCCAATGCTGAAGTTAACCCCAGGAGGTCTCATGGCAGCAAGCAAATCACGAGCATAATTGGACACTTCTGTTTGATTTCCTCCTCTAGGTGTAAGGGTCACCCTAAAAAAATTGTTCAAGATGTAATAATAGGTATAGAGACCCTTTATCTTTCCAAAGTCACCCTGCTCGGTCCTTGGATACATAAACTTCATTTCCTTAGGAGGCAAAGGACCATCAGCTTTATGTAGCTTTGGATATGATGCATCTTCTTCTCCAAGTCCAAACTTTCTTGAAAAGAGAGCAAATGATATACTATAAGGCCTTCCTTCTGTCATCCAGTGCATCCTCCTCACACTAACTCTCTCCTCAACATATAGTGTGGCACAGAACTGAGCAATGATTTCTTTATTCTAAGAGCACTTGAAGTTCATGATTCTCTTGATTCTAGTGTTGGAAACCACCTCTAAGATCTCATTGAAAATAGGATCATTATATCTTGCCATGTAATCCCAGTCAATCCACTTTGACTCGGCCTCAATGTGACCCTTCTTCCCAATGATAGCACTAGAATAATAATCTTGATGGAATAAAGTATGAAACCTGTAGTCAGTGGCTGTCTTAGGAATGCCAATATAATTTTCTCTCCTCTTTTTCCTAGCCACATCAGTCATCCCACCTAGAAGATAATTTTCTCCTTTTCTTGGAGCAACAGGCTTTCTGATTTCGGGCATTGTCATCTCATCATCTTCCTCTTCCTCACCTGCAACATTTTTCTCTTCTCCTTCATCACCAGCACCTCCATCATCTTCCTCTTCATCTTCGCTGCTCTCAACAGCTCTTTCTTTACCTTGACGATGCTCAACCCGATAATTTTCATCACTAGCTTCATCATCATCACTTGATGTGTTCATAACTTCCTCATGAACATCTTCAATATCTCTGGAAGCTGCTCTCTTCTTCCTTGGCCTGAGAATGCGCCTAGGAGGATCATCATGCATGCCTCCCGATCCAGAACCACCTTGTTCATCAGCCATTTCCTTCTTTCTCCTCTCGTAAGTGTGAATATCCTGGTCAAAAAAGATGTGGACATTATGATCATGACATAGGAATGATTTGGAGATAAAAAGGGTCACAAGATGGATATTTAAGGTTAGATGGCCACAGCTCTGTCCAGAACCGGTGAAACCGGTTTGCCAAACCGGTGAAACCGGTTTTGCACAGAGCACAAAGAGCAGATCTAGGTCATGGGTAAAAGATGGATTTGAAAGATATGATCAACAGAACTTAAAATCCATGTCCACAAGATATATTCCTTGACCAACAGACCTAGCACATGGTAGTTCACAGAATATTCTTGCTGAGCAAGATGAATGGCCAAAAGTGTAGGAACAACAGATTATATCCATGAGAAAAAGTCCTACAAACTTGATAGAAGGTTACACGTTGAGAATGGATTACTTAGGGTCGGCCAGCCCAAACCGGTTAAACCGGTTTGGTGAACCGGTGAAACCGGTTCCTGGGGACAGAACCCTAAATCGCCCATGTTCAAAATGTAGCCCACCAAATCCAAAACCATTCAAGAGGTAGCTTCCTGGGCATACTAGGATATGATTCCTTAAAGGGTTTCAACAGATATGCAACGAGGAGATAGATCGGGCGATGGGAACATTTGGTACCTCGGAATACCTAGGCCGCATGAGCTTTTGAATCCAAAGTGGTTTCCAATCCGGTGAAACCGACCTCCAGCACCAATGCCTTCACAAGAATCAAAGGGGCCGAGCTTCTCTTCTTGGGGGGCCTTCAAATCGCCATGGAGGAGCAAGGTTCGGCCGTGGGGAGCTTGGGAGAGAGAGAGGGTCGGGCCTGGTGAGATGTGGAGTGAATGAGGGGTGAAGGGGTAAGTTTTCACGTGGTAAAGAGATAAGGTTGTGTGGCCCCGGCCAAAGCCGGTGGAACCGGTTTGCCAAACCGGTGAAATCGGTTTTTGTCAGAAAACCAGAAAAGTTGATTTGATCTCCTTTCCACTTGAATTCTGATTTGATGAGATAGATAACCTTAGGATTGAATCAGGAACTAGATTTAGCATTGATAGATTGAGATTTTCCAACATTCAACAAACCTCCTTGATTCTTCCAAGGGAGTTGGGAAAGATAAAGAATTTTATGGACTTGAGAAAAAATCTCACCATTTGTGACTAGCCATCAATCAATCAAGGGCAACAATAGTCACAAACAGATCGATTAGGTCATAGAGACCAAGAACCAAATATTTTTCAAAAACACACAAGTCCTATCATGCTAGTTCGATTTTTCAAACTCTATCCTATGTCACACAAGCATGCAACCAAGTCAAGTCAAGAACCATATTAGAATGTTTAGCATATTCCTTTCACCGTTTTTATGGAACATTTGACACCTAGTCAATTTTAAAGAAGGAATTTACTAAACATCTAATAGGTACAAAGAACGTGACTTGAGAGAGTTACATGCAAGAATGCACACACTAGCATGGATTATGAGGCCTAGATGCTCAATGTAAAAACATGGGTTAAAGACACATACCTTGGCCTCTAGCTAATCCTTTCTTCACAATGGTGAAGATTCATATCAAAGGGTTTGTGCATTATCAATATAATCCGAATGCCTTTTCTTTTTATGTTTTTCCCTTTTCATGCATCATAGAAGAGAAATGCATTAAATAGTACAAGACCTAGTTTCATTATTTAGTGATCTTTGAATAGGAGAGGCATAAGGGATCACTAAAAGATGAAAACTCACAATATAGGTTAAATTCTTTTTTCTTGATGCACATGTGTATATGGATGGAAGGCAAGCTCATGTGCACCAATCTTGTCACAAAGCCAAGCAAAGGGATTTAATCTATATTATGGCAAGCAGCTATTTAATAAAATAATTCATTGTCCAAAGAGGAGGTAGATACTCTTTTACCAATTTTGAACAAAAGACATAGCTTGCTTCAGAGAGAGACAAACTCTCACACATGAGACTACAAGATCACTAAAAGAAATCGTTAGTCTCAAGGACACAAATTGTAGAATGAACTCCCCCTCAATAGGTGCATCAAGTGTTTGAATCACTTGTCACATGCACTTGTTCAATTTAATGGGTTTGAGGAGTTTATTTCACAATTTGGTCCCGGCACACAAATAAATTGCATTTATTGAAATGGTGCCAAGAAAACTTACTACCACAAAGATAGCATATGAATTTGTATGCCATTGAAGTGCTCTCTGCCGGAAATTCTGGTACCCCTGTCCGGAACTTCTGGTACGAATCCGAGGCTACCGGACCTTCGCATCGGAAGATCTGGAGTCAATCGGAAATTAAGTGTACACTGGGCCAAACCGGTGAAACCGGTTTGCCAAACCGGTTATACCGGTTTTTCCTGGCAGCTTCCATTCAGTGGAAATGTAGTTTTATAAGTTCCAAGAAATTCTTTCTTCATTGATTTCTTATGTTCCTGCACTTCAAAGTAATATGCTCTACTAGAGAGCCATTAAAAGCATCTTATGGTATACGGGGAATAAATAGTGGAGATAAGAGACTTAGACATATCCAAGCATCCATAACAAAGATGATATGCTTGTATCCACAAAGAGGAATATGTATAAGTCAACCAATTAAAGCATGTTACCGAGATGTCATTGAAAATGATATAGCTGATTTAGTGATGCTTTGACAAGTTGGAGAAGTTCACATATATTGATTCATTTGCCAAAACCCAATGCATCTCTCTTCCCCTGCAGGTCTAGCAAGTGCTTTTAGGTACCCAAGCCATGTTGGGTCCTTTGAGGTTAGTTACAAGAGACTTGGGAACCCAAATAACTCTTATGCTAGTTTGAGGTGAACTAATCACTCTAGTAGCATAAGTGCCAGATTTGTCCTTCCCAAGCTCAGCAAAATCATAATGGATAAGATCAGATTTTGGAGCATTACCATTTGGACAATCCTTACCCATATACACCTTTGAGCGACAAACATAGCAAATACGGATTTTGATCTTGCTTGATGATGATTTGCTCTTTTTCTTGATCTCTTGCTTCTTGCTAGCCTTTTGTTTTACAGACTTGGCTTGATCACTCTTCTTGTGGAGTTGATGCACTGCCTCAGGCAGAACCGGTTTTACCGGTTCCTGTAACCGGTTAAACCGGTTTTTCACAGGCAGCTCCACCTTCTTTAAAGGACATGCATCAATCAAGTGTCCAACTTCCTTACATTTATAGCATGTCCTCTTCTTGGATCCTCTTTGCTTTTTTCCTTGCTTTGAAGCTTGATAGGGCACATGGATGCGTAATGCCCCATGTTTGAGCATTCGAAGCATTGTATGTGATCAAGTCCCTTTTTTCCTCATTTCTTGAGTCTTGTTCTTGTTGACTTGCTTGTCATGCTTAGGGACTAGGCCAGTGACCATTAATCCCTTCTCAAGCTTATTCACCATGTGTTCACGGTTATCTTGAGAAGGTTGCACTTGGCCCTTTCCCTTAAGCTTGACCAAGTCATTCTTGATCTTTTCTCTCTCTTGCTTCATGTCTTCCAATTCTTCAGCAAGGAGATCATCACAAGACTCTACAAAAATATGCTCACCACGAGATTTGGTTGCTTGGGAGCAACACGGTTTTTCACATAATAAAGTAGAATTCATGTGTGAGCATATGCATGTGTGTGTATGAGGTTAAAGAAATTTTACCGATGTTAGTACAACCTCATGAGCAATGTCTAGCATAGCATATGATTCCACAAGCTTCTCATGAGAACACTCAAGTTCTTTGTGAGTTGCTTGCAAATCCATATGCTGACTAGTGAGCTTATCAAGTTGAGCACTAAGCATTTGTTTTTCTTGTTCTAAGGATGCTACACAAATAGATAAATCAGTAGTACAAGCATAATCCTTTGACAAGATTTCATACTTACAGACCAAGGAGGCATGAGTTGATTTGAGAGCCTCTAGTTCTTTCGTCAAAGAACTTAGTCTCTCATTAATTTGACCATTCCCCTTCTTGGTCTTTTTCTGCTTCTTCTTCTTGGCCATCAAGCACATTAAGCTTTCATCACTAGAAGATGAACATGTTGACGTGGTGGCCTTGCTTGAGTCGTCGCTTGTGCTTTGAGCAGAGCTGCACATGGTCTCCCTGGCAGAACCGGTAAAACCAGGGTTGCAAACCGGTTTTACCGGTTCCTGCACAGGAACCAAGTTTTGCACTTTGTTACTCTCTTGCTCCATAGATGAGGTCACCTGAGGCTCACAAGATATTGTTGATGTAGATGAGCATTTCTCAGGTGACTACATGACTTCTTTCTCTTCGTCATCACTTTCAAGATCTTCGAATGTATCCGTGATGAGAGACCAAATGTGATGAGCATCTCTTTGGATTTCTTTCTCGCTAGAGATGAGATCTCATAACTCTTCACAAACAGATCTTCGAAAGAAGTCAGTAATGAAAGGACCGTGATGTCGCCTAGAGGGGGGTGAATAGGCGCACCTACAAATTTTCACTCAAATACAGCGGATTAGTACCACTGTCTGCCAAAACCGGAACTTCCGGTTTAGCAAATCCGGAACCTCCGGATTTGGGCACGACAGCTGGTGAACCCGGAACTTCCGAGTTCAACAAACCGGAGCTTCCGGTTTCATAGAGCTGAGTGAATTACAATAAATTTGGTGCGAGTTAGAGAGTTGAAACTAAACCCCAGTGGAAGAGCAGGCTCGGTGGAGGTTCTTGAGCAGCTTCACACAGTTCCTGCACAGACAAGAACAACAAACTCTCCAAGACAATAAATGTCTAAGGAGAGGTCCTCAAATCCACAAAACAAAATCAATCACAGATGACACAAGGATTTTTACCGAAGTTCAGATTCACTGCATGTGCTACACAAGCTCAGTGAATCCTAGTCTCCGTTGAGGAGCTCCGCGAAGCCTCCTCGCCAAGGCGCTACACAAGCACACCTTAGCCTTCCACTAACTTGGTTCCCTTCCCTTGCGGAGGTGAAAACCGACCTGTACAGACTTCCCGCGGCACACCACACACTTGGGTGCTCACCGGGCAACGCCTAGCCGTCTAGGAGCCAAGCTCCAAGAGTAACAAATGCGAATCACAAGATTTCAGACAAACTCAAGTGCTCAAGGTTTGCTGTGCTTTTTAGTGCTCTCAAGCTATCACACTCTCAAACCCAACTCAAGGATATCTCAAGTAAAATGCAATCTCACAAAGAGAGGTTGGGGAGAGCTCAAACAAGGCTACCAAGCTTCTTAGGACCACCAGCACGAGTTAGGACAAAGCTTCAGTCAGCAGCCCACCAAAGAGGGGGCCAAGGGGTATAAAAAGCCGGTCCCAAGAAAACTAGCCGTTAGAGCTGTTAGAATCCGGAACCTCCGGATTTTCGAACCAACTAGCCGTTATGTGCCACGTGTACAAAATCCGGAACTTCCGGATTACCAAATCCGGAACTTCCGGATTTCAGCAGTTAGTACTCATAAAGGTGCACGTGAGGCTTTTTGTGTCTCTCTCAACTTACTTAGGTTATTTGAGCACTGAGACTGAACCAAAGAACATAGTGATGCATCCCTCTTGATAGTACGGCATACCTATACTCAAGATCAAAGATAAATTACAATTCAACCACTTGAGCTTCCCACTTGTATATCATGCCATGCTTTAATCAATTGAATCATGAGGGCTGTTTCCATCTTTGTTTATGAGCTGAGCATAACAACCTTGAGCTAGTGACTTGAACCTTCATATTTGAATGAAAACCACTTCTAGTCCAAATCACAATTTCATAACATATATGCATTGCAATGTTTCTCATGACACTACTTGGATATGATACTTCGAAACCCCCCGGATACTAGATACTTCATCTTAGCATTACGCACATGGTCATAAGTCGTCACTTAGCCAAAGCTTGCTTAGTCCCTCGCTCTAGTCATCTCGATTTGTTTCTTCACCACTTACCCCTGCATCATCAAATTTAGTTTTGCTTTGCCATTGAATGAATTCCATTTGAAAGATTCTTCAAATGCTTATTCTTGATTAATAAAGAATATCCATAATGCAAGCTTCCAATTGAAGACCAATATGTAACACATATGCTCATGTCCTTTTATCATATATACATGAAGTCTTGCATATCATTCTTCTTTGTCAAATAAGTCATCTTATAATCTTGGAGACCCACGTAGCATATCCCCAAGTCATCGCTTCATCATTGCTTGTTTTGACTTGACACCTGGGTCACCCGGGTTGGACCTGGCTGAGTCGGGTCAGCCTCTCTGTCCTGAATTTAATTTTATCCGGCTGACCTGAGTGCCACCTGGCTGAGCCGACCTAGCTTCACTTTATCTTTTGCAATGAGCATTATTTCTTCACACACTTGCTTGCTTATATCAATGAATAACCATATAACATGATGAGCATATCAAACACAATGAATCATAAGAATAATCCCTGCTCATCATCTCAAGCAAACAGGTTAGTCCTTTAATCGCTTTGTCACTCAATTCACCAAAATCCACATAGGAGGCAAGATGCACTTTCAAGTAACACAAGCATTGAGTTGCGTGCAAACTAACTCCTTTTCACTAAGTTTTGACATACCAAGATTGTCATAATCAAAGTTAGGAGGTAGAATGCTAGCAACTAAAATATGTTCAATTACAGGATCTATATTTCTAAGAGCATTATGAACATTACCAAACCAAGAAGCATAGTTTGAGCCATCAAGCTCAAGTGGCTCAAAATGTACCTCAATCGACATCTTTTCTTCACGGCGGTTAAGCTTTTATGTGAAGCCAAGCTCTGATACCAATTGAAAGGACCTTGATGTCGACTAGAGGGGGGGTGAATAGGCGAATCTGCAGTTTACAAAAACTAATTCTAACTGTCAGCACCAAAACCGGTATTACCGGTTTTCCAAACCGGTAAAACCGGTTCCTGCACAGATTGCACTAACAAGTATATTTCCCCTCTACGAATTCTAGCACAGACCACAAATGGTGTGAACCTTCCAGGGATGTTTCCAAGTGTTCCAATGGAGCCCCTGCACACAGCTCAACAGACCAAAGTAGATCGAAGCGGAAGCACAAGTAAAATGCTAGAAATGACAATATGAGGAAAGAGCTCAAACCAAGAGACAAAGAGATTTTTCTCTCGAAGTTCGGATTCACCGCTCGCACCAAGCAGCCACCAAGGCACGGTGAATCCTACTCTCCGTTGAGGAAGCTTATACGACCACACAAGGTCAAGCTATCTCCTCCTTCCACTAAGTGACCTCTTCCCTTGCGGAGGCGAGGTGAAACCTTCACAAACGATCCCGTGGCTCACCACACACTTCGGTAGCTCACCGGGCAACGCCTAGCCGTCTAGGAGTAAGAACCTCCAAAAGTAACAAATGCTTCAACGATTGCTTGACGAAACCACAAGTGCTCAAGGGATTGGATTGCTCTCCAATGCGCACACACAAGTCACTCTCTTAACCCAACTCAAGAATCTCACAAGGATTGCTCAAATCTCATAAAGAGAGGTTGGGGAGAGCTCTGCTGGCTTCTAGGAGGTGTTAAAGTCAAGCTGAGCCAGCAACACCTCAAAGAGGAGCTCATGGGTATAAATACCCATCTCTCCAAAAACTAGCCGTTTTTTCTGTCAGAGAAAACCGGTTCCACCGGTTGCCAAAACCGGTTTAACCGGATTTCAAACCAACTAGCCGTTAGATGATCAGGCCACATAAACCGGTTTAACCGGTTCCCTAAACCGGTTCCACCGGTTTTGCCAGGGAACCCACACTAAGTTAGAAACTCTCATGGTTAGACTCACATGGGTTCACTTGAGCACTTTTGGAGATTGTCATTCAACCAATGTTGCATCCCTCTTGATAGTACGGCATACCTATACTCAAGACATAAGATGAATCATAAATCAATCACTTGAGCTTGTATGTCAACAATCACGCCAATACTTGATCAATCACTTCTTTGAGGACTTCTCAACATTATATCTTCAACTAAGCATATCCACCTTGAGCTAGTGACTTAGGATTTTTTATAACTTATATTTAAGTTCACTTCAATCCATAAGTCACTCTCTTTATCAATCATAACATATATATGCATTGCATTGCTTCTCTTGATGAGACTTGGATATGATACTTCGAACACACCCCGGACACTAGATACTTCACCTTAGCAATTTGCACCTTAGCTTGCTTAGTCCCTCGCTCTAGTCATCTCGATTTGCTTCTTCATCACTTACCCTTGTATCATCAAGTCAACTTTGCTTTGCCTTTGAATGAACTCCATTTGAAAGATTCTTCAAATGCTTGTTCTTGATTGATAAAGAATATCCCATGAATTGCAAGCTTCCAATTAAGACCAATATATAACATATATGCTCATGTCATTTTATCATACACACATGAAGCCTTGCAATATCCAATCTTATGTATTCTTCTTCTTTTCTTAGCTGATCCATAAATCTCTATCTTCATTATAGTGATAATGTCTCATGTCTTGTCCAAAGAGCATTCATGACATGAGACCAATAATGTTCCAAACAATCTTCATTGAAATTAACATCCCAATATTTAATGACAGTCCATCTTAAGCAATTAGAGACCACATATCATGCATAGACCCATGTCTCCATCACAAACATCAAAACTTGCCACTAATCAATCTAGAAATCATGGGATCATACTTGTTTGCTTTGATTAACCACAAATATATCATGAGCATATTGATTGTAAATAAATTATAAGAATAGATCCCTGCTCATGCACTTAAACAAACAAGTTAGTCCTTTAATCGTTTTGTCACTCAATTCACCAAAATCCACTTGAGGGCCTAGATGCACTTTCAGCCTTTTCCCCTTCCTTGGTAGATCCACCGCCGCAACACCAAGACAACCGGGCGGACGACGGCGACGACCTCCTCCTCCTGGGCCAGACATTCCTGCCCCCGGAGCTCCTTCTCTCGCCGTCCGCCGGCCGCGTGCCTCACCACCATCACGCGGGCGGCGCCATCCCCGGCGGTGCTCGGCCCCGCGCGCCACCCCAGCATCCTCTCCCCGCTGCCGTCCATGCTGCCACCGGCCGCCGCGTCGGGGCTCTTCTCACCGCTGCCCTTCGACACCGCCGCTCAGCCCGATCCTCGTCGTCCTCGCTGGGCCACGGAGCCACCTCGCCGGGCCGGCGGCTCCCCGCTGCGGAGCCGCGTTCTCGCCTCAACGCGCCGGCCGCGGAGCCCCGCCACTGCTTCCCCCCGCCTCGACCTGGAAAGGCCGGAGCCGCAGCCGGCCCACCACTGCGGTCGCCCCTGGAATGCGTTCGACCTTTTTTGCCTCCCGGGAGGCGTCGAACGCAAAATGCATTCCGTGGATGCGTCCTCCATTGGAGCCGTTTTTTTAGTAGGCAAAACCACTGTAGATGACCTATTTTGGGTATGGGTAACGTTTTGCATCGGCTGTTGGAGCCTTAGGGCAGGCGCTACAGAATAGAGCTCTTTTGCTCCAGCCGGCCTCCGTTGAAGGCGTGGCCGCCTGGTTCCTCTGTTTTCACACGCCCAAAAATCTCTTTCTGTTTTTTTCCTATAAATAATACGAAAAAAAGAACGGTTGAGTAAGCCGAAGACAGGTATCATCTAGGCAGCAACTTGCCGAGGCCCGAGGGCCGTGGTCCCTGCCATGTTCCAGTTTCCCAGAGCCTCGCCTGCTCCCTGATCTCTCTGAGAACAGCATCCGATCCGCTCTGGGCGCTCGTGCTCCATGATCTCTCTGAGAACAGCTTCCGCTCCGGGCTGCTCACCATCAAAGACACAGCGATTGCGTTGTTTCCACGCCGTGTGAGCCTGCAAACAGAGCCAAGCCAAGACGTGAAACCATAACCAAATGTCTCTGGTGAAGACGCAACGCGTGTCCCGGCCAAATGGCCCAAATGAAGGTTTTGCAACGTAGCGGTAGGACCATGCTGCAGCCATGGCCATTAGCGCCCGGGTGCCGTCACGGCTCCAAGATCCGTCGTGGCTCGCTGCCGTGAACGAGGAGTACCAGGCTCGGACAAACAGAACTTGGACGTTGGTGCCACGGCCGAGCCACGCGGGCACGCGGCCGTCATCCCTGGCAAAAGGATCTTCAAGAACAACAAACTTCATGCAGATGGCACACTTGAACGGAGCAGGACCCAACGGATCGTGCGTGGGTTGTCCCAGCGCGCCGGCGTGGACTTCAGCCAGACTTTCTCACCAGAGGCCAACTGGTCAAGCCGGCGACAATCCACACCGTCCTTCATCTTGCTAGGTCGCGTGCTTGGCCGCTACATCAACTCGACTCTACGTGATAAGAACGCGTTCTTGGCTTCCTGCACGAGATTGCCGAACGCATCTGTCACTGATGGTGTGCCCGTTGCTGATGCAGCGTTCTACCGGAGCCTCTGCAGTACATCATGGTACACGGCCAGGACGATGTTGCCTACGCTGTGAGTCTGTGACTTTGAACCAAGCCTGCCTCCATATGCAAGCACCTCATGATGTGCACTGGACGCTTGTCAAGCCAATTCTTCGCTACCTGCGCAGGAACCATAGATCATGGTGTCCACATTGGTGCTTCATCAATGACAGAACTCGATCGCCGCCTACTCCAACGCGGACAGGGCTGGATGCCCGAACCACGCATCTATCGGCATTGGTGGCCGGTTACTGTGTTTTCTTGGGAGGCTCGTTGGTGTCTTGGTCCTTAAAGCGGCAAATGACGGTGTCGCGTTGTTTGGAGGCTCGTTGGTGTCTTGGTCCTGAAATCGGCAAACGACGGTGTCGCTTTCCAGCGGAGGCATAATCGCGCGCGGCGGCGAATGCAACTGCAGCAGAATGTTGTTGGCTACGTAATCTTATACGGGACGGGAGCTTATGTCCGCATCGACAAGGCCGCGGTGATATATAGTGTGATATATAAGCTAGCGCCTGCATGCCGGGCCACCTCCATGTCATGCTCAATAGGAGTGACGGAGCTCTTCTGTATGCTCGTTTTGAGGCCTGAATGGCTGACGCCTCGCCAAGGCCAAACGAGTGGAGAATGGTCGATGTTGTTGTGAAAGTATGTGGCCAAGAGAGACAAGAGAGAGCTGTAGCAAATAGGTAAAATTTATATCTTCTCATTGATCTCATAGGACCCTTTTATAGGGTGAATTACAAGGAGCACTAATGTATGGTCATTAGTGAAAACCATTGATCTTCCTCTCTAATGGCTGCAATATGGCAGCAATAAGGTGTCTTCATGGGGTTGAAATATGGCCATAACCTTGCAGCACAATGGCCATGAAAGGGCCATAAACTTGCATGGATGAGGTCAACAAATGACCTTTTGTAACAGATGTCACCTCAAGTGCACGAGATGCCAAATCACCAGGGAGTTAAATCCCTAGCAGCTTGCTGTGTTCGCCATCCGCTTCAGCCTTGCGCCACCACTCAGAGAAGCGATTTTCACAAGTGATCATGAAATCTTCAGAAGTGATCATGAAACCTAACATGTAGCAGTCTAGTAGACAATCGATAAGCTTATGCAGGAGCAGGAAAGAAAAACAAAGATCTCAAAAGAAAAAAGGACGATAAAAACAAAGGTAAAACTTTTAGCAGTAGTCAGCATTGCCTTCTCACATAGATCCCCAATCAATCTTGGCTTACCGAAACAGCTAATTAAGAACTCAACACTTGGTTTTCGGGCCCGGTTTTCCTTATAAATAGGGTCAATTCTCTTTTTCGTCTAATAAAAATTCGGGAAAGCTCTAAGCTTTCACCGTCCCTTCCAAAAAAAGAACTCAACACTGAGCCATCATCAAAGATCTAGGCGTCTAACTTTGATTCTGTGACACATACCACCTGGAGCAACGGCACAAAACCACTATGCATCCTGACCAAATTTGCGAACCTGATCAGCCATGGACAATAATGCTTGCTCTCCAATACAAAACAAATAGACAACAGTGTTTCCTCCCAAAATAAAACTACTGCAAGCATTACTTTCAAAAAAAAATTACTTTAAAAAAAAAACTACTGCAAGCACATTACACAACGGACCACCGCACAACATACAGACCAAGCGAATGAACATGGCAAACAAGAAGAATCAACTGCGGAGTTCTGATTTTATATCATACCAAATCATTTGCAGTCAAAGTAGACAAAAGTGTTCCAATTCACGAGATAACTTGAAAGCTACGAGTTTTTGTAGGTACAAGAAAAGTACATCCTATCAGCAATCTCCGCATGTGAGAGAGCCTAAAGTAATTTCAAAGCCTGATGGCCTCAGTGGTTATGGGTTTGCCGCTTGGCAGCTGGGTTCACTGGAGCTTGCCTTAGCTGGAGTTCTCCCTCTCGGCTCACAATACCCCTGGGGACATTACCCACACGCCACATGCCATAATGAGGTCCAGGCCATGGTTGCGTGCCTGATACCTGGTATGGGTTTGGGGGCAACTGCCTTTGCTGGGGTCCCTGTCCTTGCATGACCATATCTCTGGGCAGTGAAGCATATCCTACAGGCCTGAGACCACAATCAGGACCTGCGTATGGTTGCATACCTAGTCCCTGGCAAGTTGGTGCCAAGTGCTGTGACCAATTACTTGCATTGGGCCAGTGACTGTATGCAAGATATGCATGACTCTCACCACTGTAGTGATACCATGGGGGTGGAGGTATGTTGGATCCTGATCCCTGGTAGGCTGGGAACAAATTCTGTGTCGGGCTCATAGGGTAATGATTCTGTTCAACAGTACCACAGGACCTGTGAGTAGCGAGAGGCCTAAAGTGGTAGTCCGGAAATCCAGGACCCCTTTCACCATAGTATGAAGACCTAGTGCCCAGATTTGAAGGCACTACCTGTGGTGGGGTTGTTTGCTGAGTCGTCCTGGGGGTATGATAACCCTGCTCAACTCCATATGATCCTGAATTTTCAGCAATTCTTGAACTTGTCTTATGTGAGGTTTTGCCATCTCTGTATTGTGATTGAATGCCCAAATTTGAAGGCACTCCCTGTGGTGAGGCAGCCTGCTGAGTACCCCTAGGAGAATCACAACCCTGCTCAACTCTAAACGATTCATTTCCTGAGCCTGTTGGCTGTGATGAGGATGACTTTCCATCTCCATATTGTGCATAACGGGGCCTACGGGGCTGATTACATGAGACTAGGTCAAATAGGCAAAATGGTCCAAAAGTCAAGATAGCAATAATGACAGGGCAAAATTTGCAATTTAAAGTGACAGGCACCTTATTAATGATTTCTGACATCAATGCTTCAGCAGTGTCCACTTGTGTCTTGGTTCCACTAATCTGGAACCTTCCAGTATTGATGTGCTGCAAAATTTCTTTTCAGTATTCAAGAAATTTTTACACTTTCAAACAATGGAAAATGAATAGGATACAAGAAATGCAACCATACTTTGATACTGGCACCAGACTCATGTTCCATAGCTTTAATGGTTTTTCCTTTAGTCCCTATTATCAAACCAATCTGCAAAGCATCATATTAGAATATTACAAGAGAATATCATATGGGTAAATTAATGTCCAAAAAAGTTCACCTTATCATCTGGCACAAGCAAATAGGTTTCCAAATTTTGATCAGCCTGCGAAAGATCATATAGCAACCTCTGTAAATTCATATTTATCCAAAAAAAGTAAACCTACATATTACATACAGACCTTAGAAATGGCATTCATGATCTTCTGCTTCGCTTTCTCGATCTCCTTGAGGGTACCAGTAATTTGTACAGGCCGATAACAAGAGGTTGGGTCCACTTTGTTGACCACATGGATACGTGTAGAACTTTCCGTTTGAATGCTATGTACTGTGTCCCCACCTTTTCCGATAAGTGCACCAACCTACAGTACTTAGTGTTGTACTGAAACAATTAGGATCGGTTCAAAGCCTATGTTGAGGCATGGTAGTACATTTTAGGAAGCACCTTGGTTTCAGGGATTTTACCTTGTTTTCAGGGATTTCTATGGTGTGTATAGTTACAGCATCGCCCAGCTGCTTTGGTTCCATGACCTGCTTCTTACTTGGAAGTGGGAAAGTTTGACGTTTACCATTCCTGCAAGTAGCCTAAGATATACATTTTTTTTACTAAAATCAGTTTAAGGGAAATAAATATTATGTGTTCATAATGTAAATATAAAAATAATTGCAGAATACAAAGATAAAAAATATTACATTTTCTGGTTCTCGATTAATTCTGGTACCACCTTTTACCATCAATATTTCCTTTGGAACACTGGTCTCTCCATCACTGTTGAACAAGTTTTGTCTAATCAGTATCTAAAATAGCTGTTCTTGGATAGAAGTTTTACAAATACCAAAAAAAACCAACCTTTCATCTTCAGATGGATCATTGAAAGAAATTTCATCTTTTGAGAATACAAGATTTTGATCAGTTAAACCAGCTACTAGACAATGTCTCTTCAAGAACATTAGGTGCTCATCATCCCTAGTAAATGTTTTGAGGGTAAATGCTACAATAAGACAGCTGTTGCAGACACTTTCATACATGTAGAACTTATCTTAATAAGATAGAAGACAGTTTCCTTACAATTCAAATGCATTGCCAATCATATTTTCAAGCAGTTCTTGTATTTCTGATGAATCAAACCCTCTCTCTGGAAGCCTCAACACTTTACCATCCTGTTTGCCAAAAAAAAAAAAAACAAATGACAAGTCGAATGCCATCAAGAGCGCAACAAAAAATAGCTTGCAAAGGGATACAGCCAACAGATGTCAAGGAAGAAAAACTGCAGGAAAAGAAAAAATTAACACTGTAGTTTACCTGTTTTTCTACTGAGGAGGCACAAAACTTTCCTTCAATGATTGCTTGGCCAAGTGCACCTTTTAATAGCTGAAAATAATACTGTGAGAAACTTACTGTGACAAAAATAGGCTACTAACATAATAGATTATCTCATAATGTAACCTGTGTTTTGTAATAATGTTCTTCGATTGTTCCACAAGTAAAAAGCCTATAAATGGTAACATCTTGATCCTGGCCTATTCGGTAGATTCGATCTGCAATCTGATTGTCGTCGCTATAAAAGTAAAAAAAGAAAGGAAAAAAGCTGAGATTGAAGTGATTATTTTTGCTAAATTCTTTTGATGAACAAGGACAACGACTTCAACAAAAAATGGCTCGAAAGGAGGGACATAAAAGGAGGAACATAAAAGTAGTTGAGATTGAAGCCGATTATAACAGAGACTAGCTTGTCAGGAGAATCGCTGTGGAGATTGACAGATGAATCTGGTCCATATTACTAAGAAAAATATGTCTCAGGTTGCAACATTTCTAGCAATTACATTGAAGACATACAAACCTATTGTTCCATGGTGGATCGACAATTATAAGCTTCGTAGCTTCCTAAAGATTTAGGCCTTCCCCCCCAGCTTTTGCACTGAGTAGAAATATCCGTGATTCATCTTTGAACTTAAATTTCTGCAGAAACAGAAGGCATAATGTAAATGAAAGGCAATTAAGATAGGATAAAGAAACTGTTTCCAAAGAAAAGGAATAACCTCAATTAATGCATCCCTCTTCTTCTTATTGACAGATCCATCAATTCTGAGAACATCCCCTTCTATCACAGGATCAAGAGCATCCTGCTTACAGTATAATTAAGTATTAATTATTGTACACAACTGGAGGAAAAAAATGATTCTTCACTACAGTCAACAAGTGTATAAAAAGGAAAGGTTACACCAAGTCATAGGACTTATCACCTGTAGCGCGTCCAACATATACATGTGTTGTGAAAATATCAGAATCTTCAGCGGCTTCGTCTCTTTCAATTCCTGCAGCAATAGATAAGGCCACGCTTTGACAATAAAAAAAATCTCGAATACTTAGGAGAGCTGCGTATCATTGTATTAAGAGGAGATTAACATTGCATTCAACACATGGTTAGAAACACGTGCATCGGAGCTTCAACTGGTATAAATGCAATTAACTATGCCCACTGCTAAAATGGTATAAATGCAATTAACAATTTTTGAAGATTCAAATGGTATAAATGCAATTAACTATGCCTAGTGCTAAGTACACAATACTTTTCATACTACAACACTGCATACATAAAGATCAGCCATGGTTTTCTGGGTGACACAAGCATATGGATTTTTAAGCATAACCAAAAGCTGACAGTTTCAATGGCAATATCGAATATGCGAAATTCTCTTGGTAAATAGCAGAACCTGTTTTTCTTCTTCCCTATGCATCTTCTCCTGTAACAAAAAGGGCTATGTTTTAAAGAGAGTAAACTATAATCATTCCTCTGCATCTAGGAAATCAAAGAAATAGAAAAACCTTAAGTTTTTGCATCTTCTCTTGCCGAAAAAGTTCCTTCTGCAAAAAAAAGAGGGGGTTATATTTCCGAAAGGAGTCAGCAGTCTATAACAAAGGTAAAAAGCTGAAGATCTTACGCACAATGAGATTTAGAACAAATGCTATCTTGCAGGAATTATGATTGCTCCTGTAAGCTTCATCTTCGACATTGAGTGCATCAATTAGCTTTATTGCCATCCTTTTCGTTGGAGCTTCATTCCCTGCAGCATCGCGGATCTGTAGCAATCTTGATGGAGTGTTGCAGATGTCTGATGAAAGCTGCATTAAGGGACAATAAAAATTATCAACAAGTGTATATTTATCAACCAAGGTAAAACAGAAATATGTTTATTTGAAAAACTTACATGAGACTGAGGAAACACTGTTTTATCATGACGATGCTGGATTATCTTATTTGAGTTTATTTTGTGTAACTCTTTGTAGAGAGCACCCTACAAAGTAAAAGTTAAGAACATAAGGAATACAACAGACATTCTACCAAGATATTTAGGGTTTTCATCAGCAAGAGTACGACCATTCTACACCCACCCCTCAGAATACCTACTGTATACCCCTTCTTCCAAAAACACATGACACATAAGCCCATCTACCAGGGCATGTGTGTGGGTCAAGACCAGTTTGCATAAGAGGGGTAGAGGTGTAGGATTTATCCTACGGAGGTCAGAAGAATGTTGCTAAATACTTTTCCAGCTCATATTTAGATATCTATAGTTTTCTAACAATACAGAAGAGGTTACCTGCAAATCAGTCAACCTTAGCCATACAGTCACGTCATGCTTCTTGCACCACAGATCACCACTTTCTATTAGAACATCTTTGTTTCTTCTTAGGATATAAGGAGATATTATTCTTCTTAGCTTCTGTTACAGGAACATGGCCATGCTAATTTGGTCAGTCGGTATGAACAAAGGACTTTGGTGAAGAAGTATAACTAGATGCAAAATTTACCTCCAGAGCTTTTTGACACTCGCTTTTATCAGCTTCGGTGGCATTAGCATATTTTCCCTGCTTGACAGGTCTCACATACTTCTCAACAAATGTATCCTCATTACCAAGAATACCAGGGTGTACGAAATTCATTATAGAATAAACATCCTGTAACAAACAAGAAAGTGTTACAAACAAGAAAGAAGAAAAAAGTTAAATTGAGGAAAACAGGGGAGAGGAAGAGCTGGTACACAGGGGAGAGGGAGAGCGGTACCATGAGATCTCTTTGTAGTGGAGTTCCAGTTATCACAATTTTCTTGTTGCTCTGAATTTTGTTCACTGATATTGTGATTTTGGAATGAGGGTTTTTGATCTTGTGGGCTTCGTCAAGTATCACATAGTCCCACTTCTTTTCTGCAGATCCCATCAAATCATGGCAGCATCGGAAATATGTTTCATAGGTAGTCAACAGGATTCCTTGTTTCTAGAAAAATAAAACATATTACAAGTCAGTGGTAGAAGCAAGTAATTAACAAGCAATGAATTTATTTTTAAAAAACAAAAGGTACTGAATTTAGATGAAATGAAACACCGACCTCCAGTACTGACTTTAGGCTAGTATCATTGTCATAAAAGATCTGCACCTTTTTTTCAAGACCAGCCGTTTTGAGTTCCTCTGACCATTGTTTCAAAAGGCTCACCTTAACAACAATTATGGTCCTTTGGATAAGATCTGAAAGCATAAGGCCTGCCAAAAATATTGATGTCTGAAGGAAAAACAAAACAAACATGTGTCACAAACAGATGGGCTGGATGATTCAACATACTAAGTTCAAAATCTCTAACAAAGCCATTGGAGAGCGGTACTAACATAGCATCATAAAGGAGAGATCTATTTTGCAAGTAACCAGCGCAGAAGTCTTTTAGGATATGGCTAGAATTGGATTGCTGAAATAAAGAATTTTGTAGTACAAGTAGTACGCTGTTGTTTCCCAACACCCAAGCTAAGCTAGAAAAAGGTCAAATAACATTAATAAAACAGGCGCAGTGAAATATCACCCATCAAATAAACTACAGATTTTTGCATGCAGTTCTAGTATGATCAAGTAATCAAGCTGATGAAAATTAATATCATAAATACAATGAACATCACACATCCATTAAACTACATGTTTTGTTTGCAGCTCTAGTAAATTGAGTAATCAACCTGATGAAATCACACATAATTATTTACAATATAATAGGTGGAATGCCAATGAAATCACAATATGATACAAGCTAATAAGATAGCTTACGAACTCTAATAAATATACCTGTAGGGTTTTCCCAAGTCCCATCTCATCAGCCACTATAGCACCAGGATGTAGGCAATGCATCCCCCAATACCATTCCAAACTTTGCTTTTGGTGTGGCCTCAAGATTCTATACAGGTCACCAGGTAGAGAATAATCTCTGTTCACTTCTTTCCCAACAGGGGACATTGTATAGAGGTCCTCTTCAGCATTATACATAATGCATGAATGACTACCATCTCCTTGAATATCCCCAGAGGTATCTATATGCATCAATTTATAAAGATATGTAAGTACACAGCAATCACTGGTTCACTAAAATGTTTCAAGTTAATTTCCGCTGTGAATCATTAGGTATATTACCTGAGGAAATTAAAGCAAAACACTTAGTGAGTCCTATTTCCCTAAACAAACGAAACAGCAAATACTAGTGGATATAAATTATGTATATGTAAGCATCATATATACAATTAATATCCCAAAAGTTTCTCCTCATGATCGACCAGCTGCTCAGCACTTGAAAGTTCAAAGGTAATCGGACACCCTAATATAGAATCTCCCATCTACATGAGGTTCCTCACCTTGGTGCACACCGGAGGCCACGTCGACGGGGCTGATGGTTGGCTTCTCCTCGACGGGGCCCTTATGGACGTGGTGCGCGGATTGTTTCTCCTGACCGGTGGCCTTGCAAATAGGACGGGAAATTTGCTTCTCCTCCTCGACGGCGTCGAATCGTTTCGCATCGCCGACGGCCTTGTTGACGGGGCGGACAGGGCGCTTCTCGTCGCCGTCGACCTTGTCGAGGGCACGCCCTTCTTATGGCAGGCCGGCGGGCACCTTGACCCCGAGAGAGAACCCATCTAGGGAAAATGGAACCCAATGAGACAAAGCGCCACCCCCCCACCCCGCGCAAAACGAACAGCGCCGGCGAGGGTTCGGAGCTGCGGGGGAACGGGTCTGATCGGAACGGAGAGGGGAGGGACGGGAGCTGCTTACATTGTCCTTGACGCCGTGGGGCTTCTCGTTCCGGTGATGCTGGGTCATGGTGGCGCCGCGCGTGGTGGAGGAGGCGATCGGTGGAGAGCGGACCCGGGTCGGCGGGGAGGCGTCCGTCTTCTCGTGGAGGCGGTTGGCGAAGGAAGGCGAGGAGACAATGCGTAGCATCAAGAGTACGATTGCTAGGGACGGACCTTGGACCGGGCCGTGGGCTGCATCCTGGGTCCGATCCAGGTAGCTCCATGCATCATGTACTCAGCCCAAATGAAAATGCCCAGCACAGCAACTCTGTTCGGCCCAGACGCAGTCAGTCACGCGGTCACGCCAGCCAATGGTGGTGCGGTGGTACAGGTGGCACGCCACATTGCGACGGCTTGGTGTTGCTCGCCCCAGCACAAAGACCTATGGCCCTGTTTAATTGGGGTGATATGATGAAAAGTGGTGAAAAGTTTATGCATTGGGTCGCGTGCACAGAGAGAAGAAATGAACTGACACGATTCTCGAGATGAAAAGAGAATGCAAAGTCCTGAAATTAAACAGGGCATATGTCTTCCACCCGGCCACAAAGGATCGGACGCCATCTCGCTGCCAGAGAGCCAGTGTAACCAGATGAACTGACGATGCATGGAATATGCATGATGTGTGTCTTCCAATCGGCTTTAGGCCCTGTTTAATTTCAGGAACTTTCCAAAGTTACCAAAAAGTTTCCACACTGACAACCGTGCCCCCTCTCACAGAACACGTTTCCCAATACAAAAAGTTTTCACCACTTTTTAACTTTCACCGGAATTAAACAGGCCCTTAGCTTCGATTTCAATGCTTACTAGGACGGGTGGCGCGCTTTGCCGCGCCCGTTCCTGTTGTACATCCAACACATGCTCATCGTGCAATACACTGTACCATTCATTAATCCGTTTGCTTAGTTGGTTAAACGAATGGATATGTGCAATTGTTGTCATGAACCTGCACTTTCTCATCAAACTGAAACAATTGAACACAAACAATCACCTTCAGGACTGAGTAGAGTATAGAGGATTAATAAACCGATGGCCAATTAGATTTTAGCTAGAACACTTAGCAGTGTAAGTTGAGGATTCAGAAACGGTCATATAAGTAAAGCATTGCAAGTATTGTATTTTTCCTTAATGCTTTAAAAATATTTATATCATCGACAGGGACCTGTAGCTACAAATTTTGGAGTAATAATCCTATTGGTCCTCCTCTTGGTTCTTGGTGAGGAAGCCATAAACGCTCAAATCAGCTTTATTATTTCTGTATAGCATTAAGAGTCATAGTTTACAAAGCCAGTGTAGAAAGTCCTCATCTGACATGTATCTTGACCACGTGCATGGTTGGAGGATGAACCGCAGCAATCGCGGAAACCACCATGCGTATTTGTATCATGCTTGCTCCTGTTATAAGCACCTATAGTTGGAATTGGGAAGATGTCAATTTCCTGAAAGAGTCAGCATGAATAGAGGTTAATCGGCTTCTGAACTTCTTGGTAATTCACTAATCCCATTTCCTACATTCATTTGTGCTTCCTAAAGGCAGTGCATGTTGCCGGACGACGTGGTAGGAAGAACGGTGGTGGCCAGCACTGAATGATGGCAGAGAAAAAAATCGAGGGAAGGCAGGGCAAAATGTTCAGGGGCCATCGACGACGGACCAAGTACAAACGGGCGCAAATAGGTGTGCTCTGTAAAATTAGCAGACACTAGCACAACACGTGTCGGTCCCTATACCGAGACGGTTAAAACGGACGAATCACTCTCGTCGCTTTTTTTTCTTCCTGCATAAGAGGTAGCTTATTGGGGCTGTTTGGATCCTTGTGCTAAAGTTTAGCACGGTACTGTTTATATTTTTTTACTAATAATTAGGGGTATTAAATAAAAGCAGTTTACAAAACTACCTCCACAACCCCTATGCTAATTCGCGAGACGAATCTAATGAGACCTTTGACCACATGATCAGAGGATGGTTACTGTAGTATTACTGTAGTTAATCATGGATTAACTAGACTCATTAGATTCGTCGTGTAAAGTTACACTCATCTGTGAAAAGGTTTTGTAAATAGATTTTATTTAGCACTCAATACATGCAAGATTTCTTTTAGCGCTAATTTTTAGCGTGTGAACCAAACGGATAACGTTGCGCTTGCGCGGTGTTTCGATCGATCCCACGGCTGCAATAATCA
>CM014272.1:65745455-65766815 GCA_004135705.1 Alloteropsis semialata | reverse complement strand
GTTCGAGCTCGACTCCACCGTGGACGTAGCTCCACACCCATCCTCCAACCAATCTGAGCCTCAAGACGCGTTCCCCGTACTCCATTGAACCTCGTCAACCTTTTCCCCGTCCTTTTCCGGCCACCAGGAGGCCGGGCCGCCGCGGCCTGCACAGGCCGCCGGAGGCGCCTGTGGCCAGGAGCCGTGGGGCCACGGTCAGCCGCCCACTCCAGGCTAGGCGCGGCCTGGGGAGGTGCCTTGGCCGCCTGGCCGTGCGCCCAGGCCAGGGAGGGCCGCCGGCGCCGCCCTCCACCGCCGGCCAGAGGGCAGGACCGAGCTCCATCGAGCTGGTCTGGAGGTAGAAGAAATTGAACCCCGAGGTAATTATTCTAAAAAGTCAGGGGGTTATCCATAAGATCCGAGGACCTATTCGCGAGGAAAGGATCGATCTGCAATTACTTTCAGATCCTCGGGGGCCTGGATGTAAACACCGAATTCACTATTCACGTTTTTCTTTCCTTTTAATTCGGCTGAGATTCAATAAATCACCAAAAATCACAGAAAAATCGTAAAATCACAAACTTGGACTTTCTGGAATCCTTGAGAAATTATCTTTCCAATGGTGTATCATATGCATGTGTACTCTATGTGACTCCCAATGTATTTGTGAATGTATGAAGATGTGTTTGAGAGGATGTTTATTGCTTTATAAATCATAGGAATGTGCTAAAAATGCAAAACCACTTTTGGTGGATCTGTTGTGGTCAATAGAGTTGAGTGGAGTATCTGTTGGCCACAGCTTATTCATGATTTTGGTAGATTTGGAATTAAGTTTTTTCTAGCTAGTTAAGAATGGTTAAATCACCAAATATTCTATGCAACTCAGAAAAACCTGAAAAATTCACATAAAATGCCTCTGGTAGAATAGTAGTTACAGTAAAAATTTCAGCTGGATAACATTTTTGTAGAATTTATTATGATTTTCTAATTAGTGGTAAATGTGGGCTGTTAAGAAAAATAGAAAATAAATAGGTAAAATGCTGAAAAATTCCTGAAAAATATGTTTTAACTGTCAAGAACATAGAAACATGTTTACCTTAATTTATGTTTATGAAAATATATTTTCTAGGCTTTATTTGGTAAGAACTAGTTAGGAAATGCTTAATTAATAAATAGTTTTCTTGTGGTAAAAATAATTCTGCAAACATGTAAAGCACCTAGGAGTGCTGAATGTTAGTTTTAGCAATTGAAACTCCATTGTATTACTAGTGGTTATTTGTGGATGTTTTATTTAATTTATGTAGTAACTTAAGTGGTTATAACATATTAAAAAGGGTTAATAAGATTTCTTTATATATTATTTCAGAATTGAGTTAAGTGTAATTAGCAACTAAAAACAACCCACCCCGCTTTATTTGTGAGCTTTTTAATTGTTCTTATTCCGTAAATGATTGCCCAGTGATGTATCAGTGAGTTGTTGCAGTTATTCTGTGATTGTTTCTCGTGCATTACTGCATCTCATGCATCCGCATTTCCTGTAGAGCAAACCCTTGTTGACGGAGTGTACGAGATTGAGGTCGAGCACGAGGACGATCACGCCGCTGCCGAGCTGAACCTTGCTGCTGCACAAGACCCGAACCAAAGTTCGGAAGGGCCCAAGGCCAGCGGTGATCAGGAAGGCAAGCCCCGGAGCATAACCTACTGTTAAAACTAACACTTATACTATATGCCTTACTTTGTGCATTTAAGTTTTGAGGAGTTGAATGAAACCCTAGTTGCATGATCCCTAGGTACCTATGTCCTAATACTAGTATGTGTAGGTCGTTTAGACTGCCATGCTTAATTAGAACCGGTAGAAGTCGAGTGATTGCCTTGTCACTCGCGAGATATAGGCTTTTACTTTATACCAGTTTATGATGTTCGGCAAGCGGGGCTTGTGCGATATTTCTGTTTGGTTGATGTCCCGCTTGCACAGTTGGTTGTTGGCTAAGGCATTGAGGGTGTGGCGATGTTGGTCAAGCTTTTGAAGGTACTAATCGTATGCCGGGAAATATGGTAAACTGGTAAACCTAGTACTTGATTCAAACTGACGTCTGACGGACATTTCCACTCCATTGGGCGAGGGGGATGATGGCGAGTGTAGCAGTGGCCGCGGCACAGGTTTGCCAGGGGCACCTGGGGTCCGTTGGGGCGTGCACTCGGGTGGAGTGGTATCTGATGGCAGATGGCAGGGAGAGATGGGAACGGTTGCCTCGTGAGGTCCTGCGTGTGTCTCACGGGTCGTGCGATTAGGTTGTCCCATGCATGTTTAAAATCAACTCGAGTTGTCCGTCCTTCGCGGTTACATGAAGCTGCTTGATCTCTTTTCACACATCAGTGTCTTGGGCCAATGGGTTTAGAGATGTGGTTAGTTGAGAATATTGATGAATGGTTAATCAATTGTTTTTCGGCATTGAATGTTATTGGATAGTTTGGCAAATTTAGTAATAATTAGTCTCACTTTAAACTTGGCTAAAATATTGAAAATAGGGATCAACTTGTAGATGCTTTTTGGCAAAATATTTCCCTCCACCATAAAGCCTTGCATGTCTAGAATTTAACCTTGTCGGGTAAGTCTTGCTGAGTATTAGTATACTCAGCCTTGCTTGTGGCTTGTTTTTCAGGTGCTCCTGTTGATTGGTTTTTGGATGTTTGAGCCGTCCTCCCTGAGCGAGGGCTGCGGAAATTGAGATCATGTGAGGGCTCCACATGGTTTCTTTTGTATCGACGATAGAACTCTTCCGCTGTTGATAACTCTGTGTTGTAACAATTAAAATTTGTGCACTGTTTTTGTAATATTATCCATATGAACCTGTGCTTTAAAATTGGTGATGAGTTGTACTGCCTGAGCTCACCTTCGTGTGGGACTTGCTGCTATTTTGTTTCGGTCGAGAATCGGTGGTTTCATCGGGACGTTACCCGATAGACTGCACGATTAATTCGGTTTAAGTGTGTGGAGCACCGCTGGGAAAGTGGTCCCATGCGTTTAAGCCGGATTAATTGGGGCGGGCTGCCACAGTAAAGACCTTTTTGCCCTTATGGTTATGGGTATGGCATAGATTTTGACGTGATTTGCTTTCATGTGCATACCACGAGTCCAATGTAAAAACACGTGTTCACATAAACAAATGTTTTCACTAGCCAGCTTGGCCCATCTTAGAAATAAATCATAGACGGAGAAAATTGGCCCGTAGATGCGCATAAACAAATGTTTTCATTAGCCAGCTTGGCCCATATTCATTGCTCCTTCTCTTCCTCCAAACCTTTCCAAACTGCAGTCATCCTGATGGCCAGCGGTGATGCTTTGCTTTCGTCACTGCTTGCTCTCGTGTCTGCGCCGCGCCCAGGCTCCAGCCGCTGGTGGGCGCTCCGCTTCTCGTGGTCTGCGCCAAACGCACCGCCGTGGCCTCGTGGCAGCTGGCCGGCGAACCCCAGAAAAGGAGGTCGACGACGAGATGCCGTGGATCCAACAGAAGGCGCTAGACCTCGTCGAGTTCACCAGCACAGTCAGTCACCCGTCGCAAACCACCGATCTAAGAGAGGTAGAAACGGACACGGATGAGGAGACATGGGAATTTGACGCTGTGCAGTCGATCGTATGTGAAATGCACTAGCCATGGGCGTTTTGGTCATTTCACGGTTGCAAACGGTGGCACAGTCCAACGGAGTGAACGGAAGTGGTAAATAAGGCCTCGAAGTTAAAACTGATGGCAGATAGGTAACTTGAAATTTTTGAATGGCAGAGAAGGAAGCACATGTTTTTTCAATGGCAAATAAGGAATTCTCTCGAAAATAAACCACATAATGAAAAATGACATCCAGAACAAAAAAAAAGAACAATTATATACCATAATATAACTCATGGTGAAGGAAAACAAAACGAAAGAATAATATGCTCAAACAATCATAATTGCTAATTCATATTATCAGGCGATCAAAAACATTGCTAACCCAAACTGAAAACTTTTGTCAATATTGTGGGCATTTGCGTCATCTAACTATAGAGAGCTCACCTTGGAGAAGAAGGATCCACAGAGCTCTGGAGCTCTGTACCATCTTGTTGCAACATAATCCTGCAGAGCATACGTATCAATATGACATCCATTATATTTCAATCCAACAAAAATAAGACTATGTGTTTATTACATACCGTCCAGAATACTGTTGTTGGGGTATCATTGAATGCAACTCGCGCTAGTCCAAAATCACAAATTTTCAGCTTGCAGTTAGAGTTTGCTAAAATATTCTTGGGCTTCAGGTCACGGTGATAAACACTAGCTGCAATTGTAGAAGCTCAGTTTCAACACAAATGATGGCTACGAATGTAAAAATACAATATGCAATTAAATGGTCACTGTGAGCTGCTACCTAAAAGGTGATGAAAGGGAATGTGATCAGTTTAAACATAAGTGGAAGTGGGCATGATCTGGATTCCCAGATGGGGTATTCAGGGAACTGTCGGCAAGCAAATATATAGAGGAGATGGTTTCGTACCAGTATGAATGTATTTGAGGGCCCGAAGTAATTGATAGAGAAAGAACTGGTAATGTTCCTTCGTCAAGTCATCATTGGCCTTTATAACTTGGTGGAGATCAGACTCCATAAGTTCGAAAACAACATAAATATCCTTGAAGTCCTTTCTTGAGGGAGGTAACATAATGTGCTTGATCTCAACAATATCAGGGTGCCTTAGGAGTCTGAGAAGTTTGATCTCCCGAAGGATCCTTGCGGCATCAGATACGTGCTCAAAAATATTGTGTATCTTCTTGATGGCCACTCTCTGTCGAGTGTGCAGATCAATTGCCGAGCACACAACCCCATAGCTTCCCTTACCAATGACTTCTTGGATCTTGTACCGATTTGCATCCCCATACTCTGTGAAAAATTCGGCCTCCGCAGAACTCTGCAAAACGAATTGCACACGCTGAATCAACTAACTGTTTGAACAAATCTCCATTGCAGAGAACTCCAAAGGTCGGTTTGGGAAACTGAAACGGAGCAATAAATGGTGGGGTGGCAAAACCAACGCAGATAGGCAGAGATTCGGAATCGACACAATGCAGCAAAACTCGGCAGTAAGCAGTTACCCTGAACATGAGATGAACAGTTTTACCAATGAAATCGTTTCCTCGTGGGCATGTCCGAAGAACACCACAAGCAAAGGGAATTACTTTGCGCGCCGACAGGAGCAGGCAACAGCACGCGGCTTTGTTTAATTTGGAACAGATGGCATCTCGAAGCGGCACGAAAATGGTCAACTTTTGCATGCGAAATCAGAGCTGTCCGCAACTCACCGTTTAGCTCACGCGGCATTTGACCTCTTGCATCACAGCACTATCCGCATCAAATCCAGACTCCACAAGACCACAAATGATATGAACATGAAAGAGTCCCCGTCAAAACTTATAAAACAAACAGAAAATTTTCAAAAAAATAAAAATAAAAAATGAAATAAAAGTGTGTTCCGAACATTAGCAGCCGATGGCTCACGATAGAAGCAGCCTAGAACTACAATCGACATCAAGCATCAACGCAACATAACCCGGAAATCCATGAACAAACATCAAAGAGGGAGGAATCGCTGCAAGCCCGCACCCACCTTCTTCCGCTGCTCCTGCTGCATCCCCGCTCACCGGATCTCCCACCGAACCGCCGCCGAACGCCGCGCCCCTACCTTCCGCGGCACCCAACACCCGCCCTCGCAACCACCGGGCCCTACGCGGCGGCACACGGCATTCGCCGCCCTGTGCCCTCCCACCAGAAACCGCGCACGAGGCGAGGGGGTCAGGGGGCGCCGCGCCGCCGATGCCGGTGCAGAGAGGCCGCAACGGCACCCGAGGGCGGGTCAGGGCTCCGGGCCGCCGGCTCCTCCGCAGGCTCCTCCTCCCGATCTCGCGTGCAGCGCTCTCGAGAAGAGAAGCGAGACGAAGAAGCGGAGACGGGGAGGGGGGGGGGGGGCAGAAAGGGGGAGGAGATTTCTTTCGTGTGTTCGTGGCTTGTTGCCGTTATATGATGGGGGCAGGCCGCCGTGGGTGCGGGTGGGTGGCTCGCTGGCAGTCTCCCCGCCGTCCGATCTGCATCTTTGCGTGATCCACCGCCCCTCCATCTACCGCTCGAGTTCGCCGACGCCTGGCTAGTGGCTTTTGAAAGCACGCTGTCCAAATTTCATTTTGGATTTAAATCATGCACCCACCTAAAATAATAAGTGTTTTAAATACTACTGCTCGTATATTTCTAGATAATTAGTCCCTGTTGCGCTAGTGTCGGCGCTTGGCATTTGCATTTGGGTCGGGGTCGGTCTCGTGGTGTGCCTCTTTACCACGGGCTGCGCCGTGGAGGGTTTAATTAGGTGGCGGGCACCTGTGATGGAATTGAAACGCCAACTAATACCAAGCTTGCCTTCAAATCACACCAAGCCTAGCGTTTGCTCCACTGCTTGCTTGTAACCAGCCTCTGCGAGCCTCTTCAGACTTCACCAGACGCGCTGCAACTGCAGGACGGGGAAATCTGCCGAACCCAGCTGCATCGTGCCGAACCTCTCCGTGTCTATGTACGCAGGATGCAGCAGCAACACATGGGCGCCTAACTGCGAGCGCTGTACATCACGTGCCGATGCGCCACGGACGGGCGAAGGAGACGCGCTCGCGCAGCGGCAGCATCAATGCATCGTCTCTATCGATCTAAGCGGGTGCGGCGTGGCCGTGTCCTGATCATTGTCCATGTCGCCATTGATTTTGGGCATTTAGATTTCACAGCCGTCTATAGTAGGATAAAATCGGAGACCGCACAAGGGCGTAACCGCGTAACTGCGTAAGCCGTGGCTGTACCGACTCGGCTCTTGTCCGCGGTTAGTATTTACCGCCACGGAGTCAACAAAATGAAAATTCTGGCGCCTATCCCGTCGTCTGCAAAAAGAGTGGACGACCGGCCATGGGCGTCACGGAATCTGTTGGATGTCGCGTCGGAATGGCCTTCACACGCACACAAAAACAATCGCTTGCCTGCCACCGACCACCAAAAAAGAAAACCCAACCCAACCACGGGATGCAGACTGGGGAGAGTCAGTGGCGCCTAATTCACAGTCACACAGAGCACCACCACCACAGAACAGAAGAATGATAGGCAATGGACAGTGGACACCACAGAATAATCATCAGCGGATGATGAAACGAATGCACATCTCAGCCTTCCAGAATGTGTTGCTTATGCCATGGAATATATACGGAAGAATTCCTTCTATGACATTTGCAACCATTGTAGATTTTGTAATTATATACTGACACGTAATTTTCATAGTCGTCCAGAACAATTTCTCTGGCTTTAGTTACAACAAAATGCTACATCAAGCTAGTACCAAAAAAAAAGTGGAAAATTAGCTATACATTATGCTGCCTTTTTATTTACCTTGCAGATACATACACCCATGAGCCGCAAAAGCAAAATGCTAAGGCAAATGCTCCCACGAGGTTGGTGGGTACGCGGCAGTGTCGGTTGCAAACTCGCATGTGATGGTGCTGCATCAATGATCTCCCCGGAGCCAACATGATGCCACTAAAAAACATGGAATTCTGCGGGGGAGCTACCCTAAATCCACATGGAGCCCCTGTACGGCCGTACCGTATCTTTCATAGAAACCGAGTGAAGCTACCTTACTGCCTACTCAATTCTCTGGAGATTGTACTGCACCACTTTCTCAAGGGTGCTTCTGAACTCGCTCCTCGGAAGGCACTGCAGGCTCTGTATGGCCAGGTCGCCTTTCTCCTTCGCGAGCTCCTGAGCCCTTCTGATCCCACCACTCCGGTGAACCAGCTCTATTGCTGTGCCAAGGGAACCAGGTTCACTGAATTCAGAATCGATTATCTCCCGTAACCGTGGCTCATCTTGCAGCGCGAAAATGACTGGGGCTGTCAGGTTTCCCTTGGCTAGGTCGCTGCCTGCTGGTTTGCCAAGCTGCTCGGCTGATTGGGTGAAATCAAGAATGTCATCCACTACCTGGAAGGAGAGCCCAAGATTCCTGCCGTATTCATACATTTGTTCACAAATAGTGGTGCTGACACCACTGAATATGGCAGCAGACCTTGTGCTTGCTGCGATCAGGGAAGCGGTTTTATAATAGCTCTTGAGCAGATAATCATCAAGGGTGACGTCGCAGTCGAAAAGAGTTGATGCTTGTTTTATCTCACCACTGGCAAAATCCTTGATTACCTGTCAGTGCATCATTTTATTATATATAAAGTATTTACGATTCTAAAGAAGAGATGAAAGCTTGCGCAGAGTCCTTTAGTACCTGGCTGATGAGCTTG
This sequence comes from Alloteropsis semialata, assembly GCA_004135705.1. Classification (NCBI taxonomy): domain Eukaryota; kingdom Viridiplantae; phylum Streptophyta; class Magnoliopsida; order Poales; family Poaceae; genus Alloteropsis; species Alloteropsis semialata. The sequence continues at coordinate 65,758,494 of CM014272.1, read as the reverse complement.
ATAACTTCAATGTTTTCTAGGTTTGCAAGAAACCAAGAAGATTGTGCAAACATAAAATCACCAGCAAGCACAGCCACCCGTGTCCCATAGAGCTGATGGATCGTTTCTTTTCCTGCAAACGATCGGATCTAGTTTAGAATAAATTGGTCAACTTATTGATCCCCTCACCAAACCATTACATTATGATGAATAGCACCGAGTGGAAAGGAAACAATCATGAAGCTTCCCATAGCAGGATTGCAACAAGGAAAATTAGTAAAGAGATGTATAAAATGAAATCCTTATTTCCCAAGTAACACCATGTCTCAAAAGTAGAAGGGCCAAAAAAATCACTAGAAGATAGATATACCATGCACAGCCATTGCCAGAAAACATTAAACAAATGTTTGTAAGAGGTTTTAAACAAATGAAAAAGGAGCATGATGACTACTGACAATATGACCGATTTCTTCATGAAAAAACATTCTACATACCTCTTCGCATCCCACTATCGTCTATAACATCATCATGTATTAAACTTGCAGTATGAATCATCTCTATGATCTCTGCCAAGCGCTGATGTTCTGTAGTTAGCTCCCTGCATTGCAAAACCAAAATATCAGAGTGCTTGATATTAAAGATTCTAGTAGAAAGTAGTAGATCTGACATGGCCAAAGGGAACTTACGACAAAGCAGCTAATTCAGCAGTTGCTCTGGACACCAGAAAAACTAAGGCTGGTCTTAATCTCTTTCCACCAGCACCAAAAATTTGTTCTGCTGCAGAAACTAAAACTGGATTTTCTGCACCAACAAGCTGTTGAAAGCTATATCAGTTACTGCTGAGGCAGATAGGACCTCACTAAACATGAGCTTCTTCAAAAAATCTCCAATAACTATGTATAGCTGTTACACATTGCAAATTAGTGAAGGCATACATATTGGATTGTAATGCTCTATTATCTTAATTATACAAATAAATGATTTATGAATGAAAGACTGTTAAGCTGTCTTTGGGTAGCTCTTAAGGAAGACGCTTTTGCATTGTTCAACCCCAAAAATGCTGTTATGAGTATTTGCGCACATTTTCCCAAAACTGCTTTGTGCATGAAACCCATTGTGTTATAAAAGCTCAAAGTCTTAGTCTGAGACTTGCCATCACTGCATCACATATTTAGGAATAATGATTGTGATCCCTTCAAGTCAATATCATAGGCATGGCGGAGCTTAGGCATGAGGAGGTCTAGGGCACTGCTAAAATATAAGTGCACTTCTTATTTTTTTCAGCCAGCTACTTGAGATTTCAACTGAATATATGCATGAAACTTCAGAATTATAATTTCTAGGGGCATGTCAAATTCAAGAAATGAACTAAAGGTTGCAGGAAAGGACAAAACCACAAAGAAAAAGTCACTAGAAGAAGTTATGAAGACCATAAAAAATGACAAGAGCCAGCAAAACTGCAAAATCCATCGAAACACTTGTGGTGGTGTTCTAAGCTCCAGGTTATCAAAATATGAGGCCAATACATGAAGACACACATGTCGCCTTGAAAGGGATGGAGGCAGCTGTTAATGCCTTAAACTTTCAAAGAACAGGACCAACAGGTGCAGCCATGCACACTTGCTGATAGCATATGATGGCCACTTATCTTACTTTGGAGTTATTGAATATTTCCCATGACAAAATTCCATGGACCAGGAAAGCTTGCGGAACATGTCAGCAGGGGCGGAGCTTAGTGCCAGGGTGGGGTAAACAGTAATTTTAGCATGGTTCATCGTTTTTTTTCAGTTAGGTTACATAGGCTGGCCCCCCTGCTCCTTCAGTGAAGCTCCTCCAGACCGCCACTTCGGATGGTATACCTAGTAAATAGCATGCTCGGTATAACCTTTGCATCACTTTCTAAACAATAAGTAACAATATATGCAACCTTTGGATGCAGACATTTAGAGTGTGAGCATGAATTATTGGCCTTTCTTGTAAGTCACATCACTATATATCTATGGTTATCAATTGCACTCAGAAAAAAGAGACACTTCTCAGTCGTACGTGCGTAGCCTAAACATGCGCTCTCAAAAACAGAGAGAAGAGAAAAGGACCCTTAACTATGTGGCTTGTGGACAAAGCTCACCGATTTGAGATTGTTGTTGAGGTTGAGCAGGTCGTCCGAGACAACCTCCAGCAAGGAAGAAACAGAAATGCGTTCAGGGACGCTCGCTGTAGTCGCAGTAGGAATCGTCTGCGGGGGCACATCAATTGCAGCAAGGCCTGCACAAACACATCGGTAGGTAAGTGAGTGAGCGCCACTCCAGTCCAGCACTACTACTGAAACCAAGCTAAAGCACCACGACGCAGCAATCAAGCAAATTAAGCAGCAGAAACAAGAGGGGGGTGCAAACAAACCAGGCTGCGTGGCGGGTGAGGCAACGAAGCAAACACATGGCGTGCGCCGCCGCCTCGGCGCCGCGCGCGTGACGGGCCAACGGCAGCGGCAGGAGGCCAGCTGCCCCAAATCGAACGCCTTCTTGCTCATGGACACCCTCGGGCAGCTCAGAGACAGCATCTCGAGCAGAGACAGCAAGAGACGCGGCAATCCAAGAAGAAATCCCTTGGAGCTGGAGCTCCCAAGGACCACGGATGCTAAAATCTCCGGGCTCCCAAAGACCCTCTTCCTGGGACGATACCTTTCGTGTGTGAATCAATCAATCTGGTGGTTGAGATTTTCCCCCCTGTCTCGTTGCGGAGGTGGAGTGGGCAGTTCCGGGTTGAGGGACGGGGCCCTGCGGGATTTTTAAATATGGAGCATGCGGAGGAGAAAGGGGGGGTTTGTGTATCCATGCTGGCCATAGATTTTTTTTTGAAAAGATGCTGGCCATAGATTTTGAGGAGCTTGTGTGTGCGCGAACTGGGGAGACAGGAACGACTCGAGCGAGGAGCGAGTGGGAGCGTCAGCCAATCGCTTCGGACGATGGGAACTGTTCGGCAACGTTTTTCCAGTTGGGTCCCTAACAATCACTATAATTACATATAATGCAGCGAGACGACATGTCACGTATCACTGTATCAGGCTATTGACATCAGTGATCACGCTCCAGCTCTGCCTTTTCTTGATTGCTCAGCTTGTGGTGGATGGGGCCTGGCCTGGGATGGGAGCAGTGAACATCTCCATTTGTGCCCGAATCTGCACCGTCAATTTAGCGAGGCCGCGAGTCCGTTACTGACGTGCCAGATTTAACCACGTCTCGTTCGGAGCCACGGCACGAGCGAACAGAACAGTGGCCAGACCAGGCCAGGCAATGGAACGGACGACGACAGAGCGAGACGACTGACGTCAGTCAAACAGTGGCGGCGAAATTCGTGACGGGTTCCAACTTCCAATCCCGCGCGGTGCCACGGAGAGAGAAGGAACGTGTGCTGGGAGAAGGGCCGACGTGGACGAACAGAGATGGTTGGCCTGGTACGTGTCTGCCGCGACTCTGATAAGGACACGTGGCCGGTCTCAATCGCCGGTTGCTGTTGCCCTGGCTGGCGAAATCGGGAATTGCGGGCTTGCGGCGTGTGGCTGCGAGCTGTTTGCAGCTGGGCAGCACGGACGAACAAAAGAGTTCGCAGCACGGCACGGGAGTTCTCCTATTCCTACAGTACGAGGCGGCACACACGGTGCTGTTTGTGGGCGCTGGATCTGTTGCATATGGCAACGAACTCGGGTGGGCGCCGGCCGAGATGTTTTGCCCATGAGGCCATGAGGGTATGAACACAGAGAGGCTGCAGCCTGCAATGCACTAGTGCCTCCACACCGAACGCGCTCGCATGGACGGAGGGGTGTTCAATTGGGTGAAAAAATTTTGGTGAAAAATTTTGCAAGAGAATCTTACAATTTAGGAGTACTAAATGTAGACTAATAATAAAACTAATTATAGATCTCGTCTGGAAATCGCGAGACGAATCTAATGATGATAATTAATCTATGATTAGTGGATGTTTAAGCGGATGGTTACTGTAGCATCACTGTTGCAAATCATGGCCTAATTAGGCTCATTAGATTCGTCTCGAAAAGTTACCTGGAGGTTATGGAATGAGTTTTGTCATTAACACACGTTTACTACTCTATGCATGTAGATTCCCTTGCGAAAAATTTTGGTGAAAATTTTTTGGGGGAATTGAACACCCCCGGATACGCCGACTTCCGCGATCTGACGACTATCCTCGGCGCCCGCTTGGATCCTTCGGTTCGACAACCACTCCATAGACGTTTCTTAAAAAAATAAAAAAAAACAAAAAAACCTACTCTTCTTGGCAGTTGGCAGACGGCACCGGCAGTGTCACCTTGCGCTAACTTGTCTGGCCAAAATAATCGCTCCATATTGTAGTGTACTACGATACTACCTCTTCCAAAAATAATACAATTATAAATGTAGGATGAGTCAAACATTTTAGAATTGATTAAATTTATATAAAGTACTAGTGGAGAGGCACGTGCCACAGGCACGTATTAAAAAAAATTATAATCATAAGAGTCCTATATTTATAAAAAAAATTAGTATAAATAATTTATTAATTATAAAAACTAATATATATAAGAATTTTTATTTAGTAACCCAAAATCACATCAAAATTATCGTGCACACACATGTGTTTAAAATAAATCATATTTTATAAAACAAACGATTAACCATCGAATTAAAAATCTATTAAACAATAACTTTATATTTATAGCAAAAAAAGTTACACATGACAATGACGTATTTTCAAGATTCTAATAAAAAAGAATTTGATTGTTAACGATTTCAAGTCAAAGATTGCGCATATTAAAAATATTCAGTAGAGAACGTGCCTAGATGTGTCGATAACCACTAAATTATGTTTCAATAGATATAAAGTCCACAAAGGTGGACTGCAATTTTTGTGCAATTTCAATCTTGCATTTTTTTTAACATAATAGAGTGCACGCGCACATGTTTATAAGAAATCATGTTTGGTAATTAGTAAACTAAGTTATCAAATATTTTATTATTTTTCAACTGTATAATCTATTTTCTCACGGTCTCTCATATTTTGTCATGAATAATATAATCAATTGGGAACCAATTAACCCGCAACCCGTCGCGCTCTTTGGGAGCGCGCGACCGCCCCCGCCGCATCCACGCTAATCTTGTCGGCCCTCGACTCCTCGTCCTTCTCCTTTGCCCGACCATCCTCGCTCCCCTGCTCGTCTCCACCACCAACCATGGCTGACAACGCCTCACTACCGGCCACTCCACTGACCCCATGCCCCTGCCCTTCCTAACCACTCCTGCTCCTCTCCCCGCCGCCTGCTCCGCCCACTGGCCGTCCCCCAACACCCGGCTCCAGCGACATCATGCCACATCCACTCCCCTGCTTGTTGACCATCGTCATCGCCAGGCTGGCTGCCACCCCCCACCAGCCCTTTCTACAGCCGCTGGGACAAATCCCCCCCCCACCCAACTCCGAACCTTAGCAATAGTCGGTTCGCAGTTGCGCACATGGTCGTGCGCTCCTGCTACCGCACGACCAAACACGCTTTAGACTTAGCTTTAGAGTTAATAATTCAATTGGCTCATATGAAAATGAAACCCCAATCTGATCAATGGTTCACATGGTAACCACAGTCGATTAGTCCATAAAAAATTATAAATTAGACAATTATTAGTTATTTTTTATTTCTATAGTATAAAACCAATTAGTTTCAAGCTTTTTTAGAAACTCTTAGTCAATACCCAATCAATTTTCCCACGTCATATATTTTATTTCTTTGCCTAAACAGAGAGAGTTACAAGCTTGTCCATATCAAACTATAATCATTAGAGCATATAATCAATTTATATCCAATATTTCAATCAACAAACAAATAACCAACCAACAAACAAATAACCACAATCCACATAAAAGTTGTCTCCACATGGCGATGCTACCATAGCCACAAGTCATGTACAAGCAGAAAAAGGTTTCTCCTCTTTGAATCACGATGCTCCCATAGCTAGCGTTCGACCACACCATAACACCAGTTTGTTTCTCGATCTCATTAGGCTCTACAGCCATCCCATCACCTTCTTTCCTTTGAGATTTTTTTCTACATGTTCACTTGTCAAACAGAGATTGTAATACTCAAAGCTAAACAACAAAGAATTTTCTCATGATTATGGATAAAACATCTATATTTTCGTTCTCACAAACCAGATAGACAATCCACATCACCTAGTACTTGTTTCACCCCAGCAACTTCCCATTTTACCAAACTATCTAGGTATCATGTAAACCATCTCTTTTCAGAGAACAAAAATCCTACGTACCATCATGTTTCAATTGAAAGCGCAATTCTTTTTCAATTTTGAAGGTATCCTAACAAACTTCTAATGATAGATTACTTACTGGAATTCTTTCAATCAAACAACCAGTACATTGCTTAACCAAAGATTGCAAGTTGAATGAGAATATGGGTGCATACCTTAAAAGACAAGAAAATTTTACGGTAGTCAATTGAAATATATGGAGTAGATGCACAAGCTACCAGGTTTAGTTGCATGCAAAGGAAGCTTAACAAATGACATTCTCCTCAAGAGCAGATCCCTTACCTATCCTTTTTTCAGATAAGCATGTCTCTAGTCACTCTACTGAGAAAGTAGTCCTCTCAAATTCTCTGGATAGCTGATCTGAGTAGATGGACATGATTGAATAGCAGGGGCAAGGCTGTCATAACCCACCATGTTTTCCAACTTTCACAAAATATTCTATAGCCATAGAAAAGAAAGAAATTTGAATATTACAGCATTACTCCTGTTAATTTCAGAAAATAGAAAAAAAGGAACACAACACATAAAAGGCAGGAGTAATATAATAATAGGATAAATATGAAATTAAGAATAACAAAAGGTAATTAGAAGAATTGGTACCTGAGATATTCTACTATGCAGTACCACAATTAGAAGGACCTTCCGAATAAGAAGGCTTTAGATTTTTTTTAATGCATGAGAAAAGAAAAAAAACTGCAGAATTCCATAAAAAATCATATGTCAAAATGCTGAATGACACTCACCTCCCAATGGATGCCATGGTTTCCTTCTCTCTCTATTTTGTTGCCATTGAGAAGCTGAAGAAAAATATCCTACCTGCTTGTACATAGGTCACATGGTAACTTTGCCGAGATTTATCCAAATTAATATAATTAAGGAAACAAATACAACCAAGAAAATGTCATAATAGGTCACATTATAACTTTGCGGAGATTTATCCAAATTAATGTAAGGAAACAGATACAACCAATAAAATGTCATAATAGTCAATAGAAGAAAATATCACCAGGAATTGTATGTTGTGCACCATGTGATCTCATAAGAATCCGACCATGTTTTGAGTTTACATACAAATTAAGAGGAAAAAGAGGTGGTCAATAAAATACTCGTAGGTGCTACTATTTCTATAATGAATTAATGCACTTAGTGTGCGGAACTTGAGAACTGATATGGACTGCGCAACCAAAAATGTAGAAGATGAGTACTCAGCCATGTTACAGTAAGAGTTAAGTATAACGACTTTACACATGGTATATCCTGGTATAAAACAATAAGTATAAATTGATCAAAAAATAATGGCATGTCTCCTTTGGTGCAATAACAGAACTGATCGATATTCGATAACGTTGGCATACTGAAAGGTGGTTCAACATAAACAAGTAAAACCTAAATGATCTGCATACCGTTATAAGTACTCCATTGAAAGGCCTACTGATTGTTTAGAAAGTATGCTATGTTGGCATATATAGAAACCACCAGTATCGATGAATAAAGATTTAAAAATCTATTGATCTCAGAGCATAATTTAGTTTGAATTTGGATCAGTGAGGACTCTGGAGAGGACAACTGTGAAAGAAATTTTGGCAACCAAGCTCAGATAAATAAAAAAAACATTTTGTAATCTAGTCTACGTCATCCAGGACTATCTCGCAGGTCTAAAAAAAAATCTGCATGCCCAACAGCCATACATGTCAAATTCTTTCACGGAGAAGGCTGGAGTTTTCCCACGCAGAGGCCTGAATGGATCCATGGAGCACAACTTCTCAAACTGGGACTGAGAGTACCTGGTGAGGAGTAGGTTGCCGCCCTTGAGTCTCGCTGCACTGATGACCAGCTCCGGCCGTGTCGCTGCTGCTCGCCATGCTCAAAGGAGCTGCTTGCAGTGCACCTTCCATTGACATCTTCTCACTGCATTGCTATCTCCCCACCACCCAAAAAAAAACACCTGCATCGATCCTTGAAGCAGATGCCATGAATCAGATTTTGCATAGGAAAAACAAACAAATTATCTATGCACATGAGATTTGGGAACATGCTAGAGGGAGCTTGTAAATCAAACCAGCAACTCTCTTCAATCAAATGGGATGTGGTGGAAGGCATCACCTGCATGTCTGGCCGCCGCAAAACGCACAGAAAAAAACAATATTTAAAAAAAACAGCACAGCAAAACTCGAGCAGGGATGAAGCTTGCACATACATACGAGAGTAGAGGAGCTCCAGGGTGTAGCGTGGAGGTTTTCCTGTGGCTTCGGCTGCCGTGAAGGACGCCCGGCCCATCGCTGGATCGTTGATCGAGACCTCCTCGACGCTGGTCACATGCGACGGATGAAAGGGCCTGCATGGGGCAACAAAATTGGCAGCCAACTGCCGACGATGTGCGTAAGCTGCTCTTCCACGTTCAGGTGCAGCTGAAGGAGGTGGTGGTCTCCATGGGCCCAGTACTCGCGGTGGTGTGGCAGCGCGACAATCACGTGGTCATGCAGGTCTACAGCACATCTGGAAGGCCTTCTTCTAGATCGACGCCGAGGACAGTGTGACGCCGCCGCCGGCGGGGCGGTCAGGGTCGCCGTCCTCAGCCAGCGCTAGCGCCGACACGAGTGCCTCCTTAGCTCAGCGACGTGGGCCGCCGCCGCCATTGCTGCTGCCTGCAACATGTGGTCGCCTCTGCCGCCGTGTATGAGGCTGAGAAATTACCTGGATCGGAATGTGTACACAACAACGGACTCAGATGCGATGTCATCGGCTTTCTCGCTGGTCGATTTCGGCGCCACCATCGTCGCTGGCGCACTGGCCGATGCCGGTGTCATCGGGACAAGATGGATGAATAACCTACACGCCGCACTGGCCGAAGCCGTCGTGAAGAAAGCACTCGATTGATTTAGCGCATGCCTCCTCGGCTCCTCCGGCGCACGACTTTGGTGGACGCGAACTGTGGATTGACGATTGAAAAAAGAAACCGAGACGTGAATCAAGGGGCGCCTGATTAAAGAAGGAAACCGATTGATGATTGACACAAGGAAACCGATTGATGATTGACAGTTTGACACAAGGAAACCGATTGAAAAAAAGGAAACCTAGGGTGAGTAAATAGCGCGGTGATTGAAACCTGCGTTATATGAAAGAATATATTATATGAAAGAATATATTATATGAAAGAAATAGGAAGGAACGAAATTAGGGGGATGCGGGAACAAGGAGTCCTGGCGTGCTAAAATTAGGAGCATGCGGTATTTTAAAATTTTGAAACCGTTTGACACGAAAGAAGGCAGGCAATAAGGAAACAAATCACCACAATTTGGACCGGGATCACAATTGGGGCGGCATTACAAACGGGCGGGTAAATCAGAGCTTGGTGACGAAAAATTTAAACTTTTGGCCGCAGCTATTTTGCAACTATCAAAATTTCCCTCTCCCCACCCCCCTTTTGTCAAACTTTTCGGTCTGCCTTATGGGCCCATCTAAGGAAGTTGTGAGGGGTAAGGCTAGGTAGGCTTTAGGTGAGAATTGTTTTCAAATGTTATTCTCTTTATAGTATAAATTATAAATTATTAATTTTATGACTGCAAATAGGTATACTATGAAAATATATTTGATGGCGAGTCTAATTATGATATCCCCCCCGCGGTTTAAATCAAAAAAAATTATGATAATTAGCAACATGAATAATATTAGCTTTTTTATATATACTTGTCAAAATTAAGATAGACTGACTTGGTACTATAATATAATTGCAATTTTTTCCCGAGATGGAGGGAGTATAATGTTTTCTTCCCACATGAAAATCTATGATGGTGCCTTGAAGGTAAAAGACACATGTGTTCTTGATGTAGCGTTTTGATGTGGAAGCTTAGATTCATGAGGCTGTCTGAGGCTGCACGATCTCTTTCATCTTCCTCCTCACCTTCTAGTGCGCGCGACGACGGTGGAAGCTGGGTAGAGAAGCGGCAGGCGGGTGCGCGGGGTGGCAACGTCTTGGCGGTGAAGTTGCCGCCAGTCGCAGATGGCGATCGAGGGCGACGAGAACGGTGGTTAGAGTTTCGGTTACTTGGGGTGAGAGGCTCCAATGTCCTACAACCATAGGATGGGAGGTTTGTGAAAGTGCATCTAGGCCCCCTAGTGAGTTTTGGTGATAATGACATTAACAATTAAGGAACTAATGTGTTTTATTGAGAAAAGTGCAGGGATAAAATGAAAGAAAATTCAATTGAAAAAGAAAGTGCCCCATATTGACAAAAGCGCGGTGTTGAAACAAATTGAAGGATTTATATTGTTTTATTTTTTTGAAATTGAGTATAGGAAACACCGTACTATCAAGGGGTACGTGCTCTATGATCAAGGAGGTCTAAAAGTGCTCATTGAGATGGATAAAAACCTGTGAGAGTAAACATTCCAAGCCCAGCTAAAAATCCTATCTCTCTGTTGTGGTTTTTGTCGGAAGTTCCGACACCTGGTCGGAAGTTCCGACAAGGACCAGTTTCAGCCCTGCAGACTTAGCCTTTTCACACAGATAGCAGTGTCGTCGGAGTTCCGACACTTGGTCGGAAGTTCCGACAATTCTCGGAACTCTCAGGAGAGTACCGACGGAGGTCGATCAGATTGGAATATTTATTATCTTCGGAAGTTCCGACACTATGTCGGAAGTTCCGATAAATCCCGTAAATGCATGTAATGGTCATATTGTTAGGGTGGGGTATTTATACCCCTTCACCCTCTCTTCATTTGCTGCTGCTTCTACTCCGACAAACACACTCTCTCAAGCTCTCCAAGCCTCTCCCACTCCCTCTTGAGCCAATCCTTGAGTGATTCCACTAAGGGGTGTCAGAGAACTCGATTTGAGATGTGTGATTCAAGCTCTTGAGTGCAAGAACCCTAATCCCCATTCTCAAGAGCACTTGAAGCTTCCTTGGTTGTTGATTCGTGTTTGTTACTCTTGGAGCTTTGCTCCTAGACAGTTAGGCGTCGCCGGTGAGCCAATCGACTTTGTGTGATTGTGCCGCGGACGTTTGTACTGCCCTCCTCTTCGTGGAAATCATAGTAAGTGACCTAATCCTCCTTTGTGGTCGATTAGGGTGAGGAAAAGGGTTAAGTAGACAACCCGGCTCTTTGTGAGCACCTCAATGGAGACGTAGCTTCCTTTGTGGAGGTGAACTTCAGAAATCAAATTCTTGTCTCCTTGAGTTTATTGTGTTCATATTGTTCTTATTGCATATCTTGACCTAGAGTCGATTTCTTCTCGATCTATGTGTTAGTGTGTTTTTGGTTGTAGAGATCATACCTGCAGGTACTAAGACGTCAAGACACATCTTTTGATTGAAGCGAAATTGGTGAAATACTTCTCGTTTTTAAATTTGATTCTAGTTCATCTAATTTATCGGAAGTTCCTATAAAGTGTCGGAAGTTCCTACACTTTGTCGGAACATCCTACAGATTTAATACCGCTGCGAGAATTTTTCAGGAACGCCTATTCACCCCCGCGTCTAGGCCGTGCGCGATCCTTTCAGTTTGGGGGAGGGGGCCGATAGGCACGATGGCAATGGCAATGGTGGTTCACCCGACGGCGGAGGGTGAAGCACGTGAGAGCGCCGCCGCGAGGGCGGGGTGGATCCCCAGTGGGCAATTGAGACGGCAGGAACGACAAGGGCCATTGGGTTAGAAAGGGAAAGGGTGACGGGTTGCTGTGGTTTGTTGATGGTGGGCGGCGGCGGAGGATGCCAAGCTATAGGGAAGAAGAGGATGAGTTGGAACAGGCCTATTGGGCCAATTCAACTACCTTTGTTGGACTTTTTTTTTTGAGATCAACTACCTTTGTTGGACTTGGAAGGCTGTAAGTTACCGTTGTCGGCCAGTACACAATACACAGAATTTTTTTTAATTTTTTTTTACGAAATTTCAAAAACAAATGCTGGGTGGCAGATTTTGCAAATCTGTCACCCAGCCGCCGTATCAAATGGCTACCGCCAAATGATACGGCGGTAAGGTTCCGTAACCGCCGGTTCAAACGGCGGTTAGATGAACCGCCGTTTGAACCAGCGGTTTTATTTAAAACCAATTTTTGTCGGACGGCCAGGCCCTAACCGCCGAATGAAACGGCGGTTAGGTCCGCGCGCACCCTAACCGCCGAATCCTGAATTCAGAGGTAAATTGTTTAATTGTTTAAAATTATTATTTTTATTATTACAATAGTTGAAAATTGTTTAAATTGGTTTTTAATTTTTTTATTAATAGATATTCACTTTTTTAGGTAAATTGTTTATCTGTTTAAAATTGTTATTTTCATTCGGCGGTTAGGTCCTGAATTCAGTAGAAAATATATAAATCGAAAAAAAGAAAAACTAATGGAAGATCTGGCATCAATTCTGAGCATAACAAAGATGGAGGACTGGATGATGCCAAGTACCTAAGTGACCTGAGCTCCGGTGATGAGAAAAACAGAGATTATACAGACCAGGATGGTGGCTCTGCTGATAGTGACCAAAACACTCATGCCATCATAATATTTTCGCACATCGTTTTATCTTGCACCATGCCATATTTGTTTGAAATGTTTGCTCACCGTTGATAGCAAATATGCCAGGGAATACCTCCAGTTAACAAAAACCTTAAGGATGACGATGGATGGATTATAGTAACTTCCAAGAAGCTAGCAGATTGATGGATAACAAATGGATCTCTTGTACTCATGTTTTTCTTAATTAAGTACCCCGGCATTCATTTGCAATGTATAAAAAATTACATCACAGAAACGATATGGT
>CM014272.1:65733320-65743954 GCA_004135705.1 Alloteropsis semialata | reverse complement strand
GGGCCGGACGCCGCGTGCGGATGGTAGCGTCGGGGGCACGGCGACGGACGGTGGCGTCGGTGTGGAAGACGTTGGGACGGCGTTGGGGTCGGGGACGCAGGTGCGGGGGCACGGCGGACGGCGACGGTAGCCGGGCGAAGGGGGCGACGGCGTGGAGAAGCGAGATCGAGGGCGAGAAGGAAGAACGGCGCGGCCACGGCTTATATAGGCCCCAACCCTTTCGTACGTGACATCACCCGGTACCAAAGCTTTTAGAGTTTGGTACTGGGTGGTCTCCGGTGTAGCGGTCCTTCTGCCTCCCTGTGTCAATTCGTAAAAAAAAAGATAATAATGTTAGTACTTCAAACAATCATCAGTTCTTCTTCTTTGAGGTCATTACCTGCGAACTGTTTGTTATCTCATGGATCCTCTGGCAACACCAGTACCTCCTCCCGTATGTGCCTTCTTCGAATGAGATAGCCATCCCGCTGTTCATGCCACAATAGCACTCGGGTGGAATCTCATCCTTTGGCCTCTGGTTGGCAGCAAGGATTGATCTGTCTGGATCATTGCGCGGAGCTCCCTCCATGGCTTCCATCTCTCGGCGCAGATGCATGAATCCACCTTGCCTCCTATACCTCAACCCACTTCCACTCTTGGTCAGCCATTTTGGTTTTTGTGATGTGGGTTGAAGGGGACGAATGAACGTGATATTAATAGGCCACCAAGTACCCCACCCCAGGGCCAATGGATCCGTGTGGTGTGTTTTTGCACTCACTCAGGAAGGACATGGTGTGGGCCATTGAATCCGTGAGGTGTGTTTGTTGCAGTCACTCAGCAAGGAGATGGTGTGGGCCATTGAATCCGTGGGATGTGTTTGTTCGAGTCAGTCAGAAAAAACAGAATATCTATTTAGAAAAAAAATCAAAAACCTATTTAAACAATTTATTACCATTATAATAATGAAAATAACAATTTATTACCATTATAATAATGAAAATAACCATTATCAAAAAGTGACTATCTATTAATAAAAAAATTAAAAACCAATTTAAACAATTTTCAATGATTATAATAATGAAAATAACAATTTTAAACAATTAAACAATTTATCTCTGAATTCAGGACCTAACCGCCGTTCGGCGGTTAGGGAGCGCGCGGACCTAACCGCCGTTTCATTCGGCGGTTAGGGCCTGGCCGTCCGACAAAAATTGGTTTTAAATAAAACCGCCGGTTCAAACGGCGGTTACAGAACCTTACCGCCGTATCATTTGGCGGTAGCCATTTGATACGGCGGTTGGGTGACAGATTTGCAAAATCTGTCACCCAGCATTTGTTTTTGAAATTTCGTAAAAAAAAATTAAAAAAATTCCAATACACATGTCTTTAAAGCCCAGTGCAGCTTGGGCTTCATGTCGGCCCAATTCACAGCCCAGCAGGGCTCCTTAAAACTAGGCAATCCTAACCGTCCAAGCATCCCCAATCCCGCCGTCCGTCCACACTCCCATCACCCCCTTCTCCGTCCTCCCGCCCCCGCTTTCACCGATTCGCGCCGGCGTCTCAAGGCAAAACCCTAGCTAAAACCCCCACCGCCACGCCACCGCCCTCGGAAGCACCCGCCGCCGGCGCCAGCGGATAGAAGCGGCGGCAGGATGAGGAAGAAGGTGGACGAGCGCATCCGCACGCTGATCCAGAACGGCGTGCGGCAGCGGCAGCGCTCCATGTTCGTCCTCGTCGGCGACAAGTCGCGCGACCAGATCGTCAACCTCAACTACATGCTCTCCAAGTCCCGCGTGAAGTCACGGCCCTCCGTCCTGTGGTGCTACCGCGACAAGCTCGAGATCAGCAGGTAATGCCCTTGCACCTGCTGCTTCCTCAGACGCTGCCGCACGCTTGCTTGCTGCTCGGTTGGTGAGTGAATTGGTCAGTGTTGCATCACTTACTTGTGATCGATTTCATCTTGTACCGTAGCCACAAGAAGAAGCGCGCCAAGCAGATCAAGAAGCTCATGCAGCGGGGGCTCATGGACCCTGAGAAAGCCGACCCGTTTTCCCTCTTCTTGGAGACCTCGGACATCACATATTGCCTCTACAGAGACTCTGAGAGGGTCCTTGGAAACACGTTCGGCATGTGCATACTGCAGGTCCCGCCTCATGCTTCTATTTCCTTGCAATTGGGCTTGTCGTCCTAGCTTGCTTGTTGCTGAATTTTCTCTTGCTGATGCTTTTCAGGACTTTGAGGCGCTGACGCCCAACCTTCTGGCGCGGACCATTGAGACCGTCGAGGGTGGTGGTTTGATCATTCTGCTGCTCCGCTCACTCGCATCGCTTACCAGCCTTTATACAATGGTCATGGTGAGCTTCATTTCTCCTATGCATTTCAATTTCTTTCACCTAAACATGTTCGATTAACAAATGAACTGGATAGTTTCCTTTCTTTCTTTTTTTGTTATGATCATGTCTATGTAGAGATTTTATACTCCCTATCCCATTTGTGCTGAATTAGACTTTTGAGTTGGGCTCTTCCTGTGCCAACAGGATGTCCATGAAAGGTTTCGAACAGAGTCTCATACTCAAGCGGCAGCGAGGTTTAATGAGAGGTTCTTGCTGTCCATAGCATCATGCAAAGCATGTGTTGTGATGGATGATGAACTTAACATTTTGCCAATATCATCTCACATGAAATTCATACAACCAGTTACAAATGATGAGGTACTGTTGCGGCATTTCCTTTATTAAGCATTCCTTTTTTTTTAGATTGTCATTTTAATAAGACCTTTTCTTCCCTGCTCTCCTTATGAATGCCTCTGCTGAGATTTCCAAATTCTGCTGAATCTCTTGGAGATTTTGTTTCTGTAATTCAGATAATTTGATTTCTCTGCAATATACATATTTTACCATGTGACTAGGATTCTGAGGGACTGTCAAAGCGGGAGAGGGAGTTGAAAGGCATCAAGGATCAATTTCGCGAAGACTTCCCTGTAGGTCCTTTAATTGGCAAGTGCTGCACAATGGATCAGGTGCATTTTGATGCTAATGCTGTCAATATTCCCACTAAAAAAAATTCTTGAGCAATATGTTGAAACTTAAAGTCACTTACAGGGCAATGCTGTCATCAACTTCCTTGACTCTATTTTGGACAAGTCCCTGAGGAATACAGTTGCCTTGCTTGCTGCTCGTGGACGTGGTAAATCAGCAGCCCTTGGTCTTGCTATTGCCGGAGCTATAGCAGCTGGGTAAATCTCAACCCAATTAAAGTCAATATTTAGTTGAATGTGCCAATCTTATTAGTCCTAACCATTTGACCTTTAGGTATTCAAATATATTTGTCACCGCTCCAAGTCCAGAGAACTTAAAGACTCTGTTTGACTTTGTGTGCAAGGGAATAAATGCATTGGAGTACAAGGTGCTTTCATATTATCTTGTTTTGTTGTTAAAGTGTAACAGTGTAATACTTCATTTTTCCTCTTTCAGGAGCATTTGCATTACGACATTGTGAAGAGTGCAGATCCGGAGTTCAAGAAAGCAACAGTTCAAATAAATGTATATAAACAACATCGTCAGACAATCCAGGTAAATACTTTTTTGCTGCCAACCGTACTATTTCAGGTTGATAGTCCTATATAGAGCATCCAGAATGCTTCTTGCAGAAGTTCACTTTGAGAGAAGTTGGAGAGTGACTTAAGCATATGTATACAAAAGAGTCCTAGCCTTTCTTGTAGAACTTTAGGTTGTATCCCATTTTGGACCACTTCAATTATTTTTTGCTTAGTCTTATTTTTTTAGAGAGGGCAAAAAGTAATCACATGTTGTTATTGTTGCAAATCAATAGTAACCGAGCAAGAGAAATGTATATTTTCTATCAGTGAGATGATCATAATGGGCTATACTGATGGGTAATTAGCCCAGCTCCTTTCTTGTCATTCTTGGAGCAACTGCTCCACTGACTTTTGGCCATCTGTTTTAGTCAGCAGAGTTGGTAGCAGTAGCAGCAGTAGAGTAGTGGGAGTAATGTCCCAGAGCAGCTGCAGCTCAAGTTGTTCCGGCAGCACCAAGTTTCAGAGTGTTCTTGTGTCTGTGCTGTGCCCATCTTCTTCTCCTACCTCCAGCTATATTTGTGTGTGAGAGAGAGCTGTGAGTTCAAGGCCATTGCCAATATATACTAGAGGTTGTTCCATTATTAATTGTTGGAGAAAGGCAAAGGACAATCAACATAATCCTATGCGATTGATTGGATGGTTAGGTGTGAACATACACTGAGGGGGGTGGGTGTGAATCAGAAAGCACATGATGCATTTATTACTGTAGATATTTAGTCTTTGGTTACCTGCTGCCTGCGATTATGGTTTTACTATGCTATCTTCTTTGTTCATTTCACAATTAATAATGTAAAAAAATGCTTGTGTCATCTCATTATTTCTATTGTTCATAGAAATGTTGAATCCACACTTGTATCATCCTTGCGAAGTTTATATTTTCCCTTTGCCACCTTGAATATGTATTTATGAAGAAATCCATTTTGGATTCACCTATCAATGTTCCTGGTTCTTAGAGTTGCTAATGTTTGCAGTATTTGAAACCACACGATCATGGAAAGCTTTCTCAAGTTGAACTCCTTGTTATTGATGAAGCTGCTGCCATTCCGTTGCCAATTGTTAAGTCCATGCTTGGTCCATACCTTGTTTTCCTGTCTTCCACTGTGAATGGGTATGTTTGTTGTTTTCAGTTACTAATAATGTGGTACCATAAATCATGGGGGTAATTGATAGGGATTCTCTTGTTGAAGGTATGAAGGAACAGGCCGATCGTTGTCTCTGAAGCTTCTCCAGCAACTGGAATCGCAAAGCCATCCATCTGCCCAATCTAATGGATCTAATTCCAGTAAGAGTTGTTTAAGTTTTCAATTTTTAATGAACATATTTGGAAGAAACTTTCATGCTTGTTTCTTATCCATTGTCTGCTTTGTTTTATCCTGTAGGTAGGCTGTTTAAGAAAATTGAACTGAACGAATCTATTAGATATGCCTCTGGTGACCCTATTGAGACATGGCTTAATGACTTGCTTTGTTTGGACCTTGCAAACTCCATTCCCAATATCAGTAGGTGAGCATCATCCCAATAACAACCCCCCCCCCCCCCTCCCCTCTCCTGACTGTTCCAAGTCTGTAACATGTCTAACAAAGAATTCTGGTTCCTTCTTAGGCTACCTCACCCAAAAGAATGTGATCTCTATTATGTCAACCGGGACACGCTTTTCTCATATCACAAGGAGAGTGAGATATTTTTACAGGTACAGATCAATTATGTTCCGTTTTGCGCTTTCCCTTCATATATTTGGAAAATTATATAAGAATATAACAATTTGTATGAACTGAAGGAGAATGATTTCATCTTCCTAAATGTATAGTGGTCTCCTTGATATTTTCAGCGAATGATGGCACTTTATGTTGCTTCCCACTACAAAAATTCACCTAATGACTTGCAATTAATGGCGGATGCACCGGCTCATCATTTGTTTGTATTGCTTGGTATGGAACGACCTTCCTGCACTACCTTTTCAGTATGGTGATATTATTGTGCCATACTTAATTTTGTTCTTTGTTTGATAGGCCCTGTTGATGAGTCCAAAAACCAGCTCCCAGATATTCTGTGTGTAATCCAGGTTCTCTACACATACTTGAGTTAATTTTGTTGGATGCTATTTTGAAATCTGCGCCTGATTCTTTTTGATCGGTATATTTGGTTCTTTGATTGCACACAACTGGATCACATGAAACATTGTTACATAATTGCATAAAGTATTTGTCCTAATATCAGACACCAAGTGCAGCAGTACTTAGTTTTTATCATACTTACATATTTTGGACCACTTGAATTATTGATTTTTCTTTGAGTTGGTTCCTTGTGGGAATGACAATGTGTATTTGAACAAATTACCCAACTTTAATGCCATGTGAGAAAACTAAATTAACACTGCCTTTCGTATGCATAGTTGCATACTTGCATAACACACATGAGCAGAGCTCATGCTTTATATGACCTAAGGGACCCGAATGTAAGTTTTGCATCATTGCTGATGCATGGTGCAATGAATCTAATGACAATTTATAACCATTGCAAGTAGCAGTGCACTAGTCGTTACAAAATGGTCACAGCCAAATCTTTTATGATTTTTGTGACCACTATGTATTGCTTGATTCTGAATAATTGTATTTTCTTGATTTCAAAGTTGATTTCATTCTGTAGATATTATTGCACTGCCTGCTTGCTTCACACCTTTACATCCTATGTTCTATCATTCTCTGCAACGTGTGGCTTAGGAAGCTCATGTATCGGATACTTATACCTCGATTTGGATACTGATACTTGTCAGACAAGTATCAGCATATTCATGATCTTTAAATAAAAAAATAATTCCATTACTTTCTCGACACCTCTTCAATTCTTTCGTGACTTCTCCGCACCCTAATATGGTATTATACTCATAAAACCGCCCTCCACCTGCTACTCCATCATTTCCCAAGAAATGGAGGTGCAGCCAATGTGGTATACTTGATGATTTTTTCATAGGAATTGACCCGGGGGGGGGGGTGTTGGTGGGTGTGTGGTTAGAAAGGCCCACTAAAACATATCTGACAAGTTATTAATCAATAGTGACCCAACCTACTCCGGGAACTTCTCAAGCAATGTTTATGCCTTTTCTTATTGTCATTATATATATGTCTTATTGTCATTATATATATGCACATATCCCTGTAACAGTGCGTTTTTGCTGTATCCATATCCGTATTGGGGTATCTTGTTGCTGAATGTTGCTTCTGCTACTTTTGTGCTTGATCTATTTAGTCCTTTGTTTGCTGATAAGTGATAATTATTTAAGCCACTGTGTACATGGGAACTTGTCAGATGATAACTGGTCTTGAGATTGGTAATGGGAACTAGCTTGATCTACGCTGTTCCAATTTGAACTTGATCCTGAGACTTCTTAATGGTTTATTTTAAGGTTATTCCATATTATATTCCCCATGTAATTCTCAAATTTTAGATATTTGCATTTTCAGGTTTGTTTGGAAGGGCAAATTTCTCGAAAGTCGGCTATGAAAAGCCTAAGCGAGGGTCGTGCACCTTCTGGTGATCAAATACCTTGGAAATTTTGTGAACAGTTCCAAGACAATGTATTTCCTAGTCTGTCAGGAGCTCGAATAGTGCGAATCGCTGTCCATCCAAGTGCCTTGAGGGTACATTCTTTTTACCTTTATTTGACTTGGTTTGGATAGGTTGACATCATTCTATATGTCCTAATGTTCTTCGCCTAATGCAGCTTGGGTATGGTTCAGCTGCCGTGGACCTCCTAACAAGGTACTCTTCTTTGCACCACTTTAGTTTGCATCTGTATGGCATATATGATTGTTGGAGAATAATGCTCTATTGATTCCTCCAAACCCTAGAGGGTGGGTAATATAGTAGCTATACATGGGCCTCTAGATGGGCCTTATACATGGGCCATAAGGGCCTCAATATCTATACACCAACACCCCCCCGCAGTCTGAACTACCGGCGCAGCGGAGTTCAAGACTGGACAGGAACCTGCAATCTGAACTTACCGGCGCAGCGGAGTTCAGACTGAACAGGAAAGAAAGTACACACAAAGAAAGTACACACACCCCCCCGCAGTCACAACTAGCCACTGGCTACGTTGAGACTGGAGCGAAACTCAGTGAAGGTCGAGGAGGGGAGACCCTTGGTGAAGATATCGGCGAACTGAGAGGTAGTCGGGACATGGAGAACCCGAACATCACCAATGGCAACCCGGTCGCGGACGAAGTGGAGGTCGATCTCCACATGCTTCGTCCGCTGGTGCTGAACCGGGTTGGTGGAGAGGTAGACGGCGCTGACGTTGTCGCAGTAGACAAGAGTGCTCTTGTCGAGCGGGCTGTGAAGCTCCGCCAAGAGCTGTCGTAGCCAGGACGCCTCAGCCACTCCGTTAGCAACCGCCCGGTACTCCGCCTCAGCACTGGAGCGTGAGACAACCGGCTGTCGCTTGGACGACCAGGAGACAAGGTTGCCGCCAAGGAAGACAGCGTAGCCGGAAGTGGACCGTCGAGTGTCAGGACAACCAGCCCAGTCAGCGTCGGTGTATACGACGAGCTCAGTGGAGGTAGAGCGGTGAAGGAGCAGGCCGTAGTCAACGGTGCCACGGAGGTAGCGTAGGATACGCTTCAGAGCAGCAAGGTGTGACTCCCGGGGATCATGCATATGAAAGCAGACCTGCTGAATGGCATATGTAATGTCAGGCCTGGTGAAGGTAAGGTACTGCAAGGCACCAGCAAGGCTCCGGTAGGCAGTCAGATCAGCAACAGGAGCACCCATATCTGCAGAGAGCTTGGCCTGAGTGTCGACCGGAGTGGAACACGGCTTGCAGTCAGTCATCCCGGCACGCTCAAGAATATCAAGTGCATACTGCCGCTGGTGAAGAAAGAGGCCAGAAGGACGTGTCTCAACAGTGACACCCAAGAAGTGGTAGAGAACACCCAGATCCTTCATGGCAAACTCCTGCTGTAGTGACTCAATGATGCGCTGAAGTAAGGCCTGACTGTAAGCGGTGAGAATGATGTCATCAACATATAGCAGAAGATATGCAGTCTCAGAGCCCCAGCGGTAGACGATCAGAGAGGTGTCAGACTTGCACTCAGAGAAACCCAACGTGACCAAGAACGTGGCAAATCGAGAGTACCAAGCCCGAGGAGCCTGCTTCAGACCATAGAGAGACTTGTTGAGGCGGCAGACCAGATCCGGATGACTGGAATCCACAAACCCCGCTGGCTGGCTGCAGTAGACTGTCTCTGACAGAGTGCCATGGAGAGTGAGATTGCATTCTTCACATCCAGCTGATGCACAGGCCAGGAGAGTGAGAGAGCAAGCGAGAGAACCGTGCGCACTGTAGCAGGCTTCACCACTGGACTGAATGTCTCATCATAGTCCACACCAGGCCGTTGGGTGAAGCCCCTGAGAACCCAGCGAGC
Source organism: Alloteropsis semialata (assembly GCA_004135705.1). Classification (NCBI taxonomy): domain Eukaryota; kingdom Viridiplantae; phylum Streptophyta; class Magnoliopsida; order Poales; family Poaceae; genus Alloteropsis; species Alloteropsis semialata. The sequence continues at coordinate 65,734,954 of CM014272.1, read as the reverse complement.
CTTGTATCGATCCAGTGAGCCGTCAGCACGACGCTTGTGCGTCCAGATCCACTTGCCCGTGACCACATTGCAACCAGACGGACTCGGCACGAGGTCCCACGTCTGGTTGGCAAGTAGGGCCGCGTACTCCTCCATCGCCCGACGCCAGTGAGGATCAGCCAGAGCCTCACGGACAGAGGAGGGTACCGGAGAGACCCCCGGCTCGGTCTCGGTGGCGGAGAGAGCCGCAGGGCGAAGAACACCCACCGTCCGCCGTGTCACCATGGGCTGAGTGTGATCAGGATCCCGATGGATGACAGGCGGGTGGTACACGGCCGGGTCCAGACGAGTGCGAGCCCGTGCATGGACCAGCGGCGCGGGTGGAGGTGTCGAAGGCTGGGACGCCAGCGCCGGTGTCGGCGCCGGTGCCAGCACCGAGCGGCGCCGGTAGACCTGCACCGCGCGTGGCGCAGGTGGGGGAGCTGGTGCCGCGCGTGGCGCGACAGAAGGCTCCGGTGCCGTGCGTGGCGCGACGGAAGGCTTCGGTGCCGCGCATGGCGCAGCTGTAGCCTCCGGTGCCGCGCATGGCGCAACAGTAGTCTCCGGTGCCGCGCGTGGCGCGACAAGAGGTGTCGGGGCCGCGCGTGGCGCAGCGGGGATCACCGGGAGCGGTGTCAGCGCACCGGGAAAACCTGCTGGAAAAGGAGAAACAGGTACAGGTGGCTGAACCACCGGGTCAGTCGAAACCAGAGAATCCAACTCAGGGTCGGAAGAAGGTGTAGGAGAGGTGGAGAAGTGGAAATCTGACTCGTCAAACACAACGTGTCGGGAGATGAGGACGCGGCGAGAAGTGAGATCGAAGCAGCGGTACCCCTTGTGGTCAGGGGAGTAGCCAAGAAACACACAACGAGTCGAACGAGGCGCTAGTTGTGAGAATAAGTGGCGGTGGTGTTGGGATAGCAAGCGCACCCGAAGACACGGAGGTGATCGTAGCGAGGTGGAGTGCCGAAAAGAGCGTGGTGTGGGGTGGGAGCAGGAGAAGCAGTGGAAGGAAGGCGGTTGAGTAAGTAGGTGGCGGTGTGGAGTCGCTCAGCCCAGAACCGGGGAGGAAGGGAGGCCTGGAGGAGAAGGGTGCGCATGACATCGTTCGTGGTGCGAATCATCCGCTCAGCCTTGCCGTTCTGAGGAGAGTTATACGGACAATACATGCGCAGATGATCACCCCGAGAGAGAAAGAAGGCACGTGAGGTGTTGTTATCGAACTCACGACCATTGTCACACTGGATGGCCTTGATGGTGAGGCCGAACTGGGTGGAGACCCAGGCAAAGAAGTGGAGGAGAGTGGGGAACGTCTCGGACTTAGTGCACAAAGGAAAAGTCAAAGAGTAGTGAGAGAAATCATCAACAACCACCAGATAATACTTATAACCAGAAATGCTGAGAACAGGAGATGTCCACAGATCACATTGAACAAGATCAAAAACATGACTCGCATGCGACGAAGAAGAAGAAAAAGGAAGTCTAACATGACGACCTAACTGACACGTATGACAAATGTGCTCATCAGGAGTCCTAGTACAAGAGACATCTGCACTACGACTGAGCTGAGCCAAAACGTCACGGCCAGGATGACCAAGACGGCGGTGCCAAGTAGT
>CM014272.1:65695292-65729584 GCA_004135705.1 Alloteropsis semialata | reverse complement strand
GTAAGAAATACAATCATCTAATCCAGAAGATCAAGTGTATGTAGTTTTAAAGTTTTAATGCATTTGCAGAATATATATTCTACTGAAGTGCTGTAAAAATATATGCTTTATGCATCTAAGACATTGTTCCATTTTTAAATGCCTTCGGTACTGCAGATTCTGGATCTTGTCCCCATTCTTGCACACCAGTATTTTTCAGAGAAGCTTCCAGTATCATTGCATGGTGCCCAAGCAGCTGTTTTGTTCTGTATGGGTCTGCAGGACAAAGACATAGGCACTGTAAAGGTTAGCTCATGTTTAATTCCAAGAAAGTGCAGATTACTTAATGTTCTGACAACTGTTCTCTTAATTTCTATACTGACAGGAAGAACTGGGGATAGAAAGGGAACAAGTTCTATCTAACTTCATCAAGACAATGAAGAAACTATATGGTTACCTCCATAACATCGCAGGAAAAGAAATTGAAGCAACCTTACCTCGACTGAAGGAGGTAAGCAAATACATTTAGTTTCATTTGTGTAAACTTCATAAATCCATGTAATAGTTCCAATTCAAAGTTAGCATCGTGCTCTCTTGGCATGCTAGCTGGTGCACATTATTGTAATCACATGGAATTGTATGGCCATATTCTGGAGCATGTTTTTTTTTTTGGCTCCTTTTCTCTTTTTACAAACTTCATGCTTTGATTTGTTCATACTGTTTTTGCTATACCCAGATTGAAATGCCTCCACTTAGCAAATCAATGGATGAGGATCTTGCAGAAGCAGCCAAGGAAGTAGAGGTGAGAATCCAAACTTTCATCAGTTACTTTTAAATTTTGATCAAAGAATTTCATGAACCATCAGGACACCATAATTAGATGCAATCACCTAGTTGATACTATAATAGGTAGAAGAGCAATATTCTTGTTTAGGAGGACCCAGTGAAGGACCACATTCGTCTTTAAGCAGAAACTTAATTTTAGCCCTAGTATAGCCACACAACTCTGTGTACGATTTTGATCTATAATATATAGTCAATCGTGTGTTAGTTTCAGGAAGTGGGGTTTTCTTTGGCCGGTCTGTGCAGATATTGCTTCCATGAAACCAATCATGTAGGCTTTTCCCATTATTGACGCTTCTGCTAATGTCTCATGGGCGAAACACAGGAAAAGAGAAGAGCTGCAAATGAAGCTCCTGTGGACCCAAAGTTTCTGCAGAAGTATGCAATCGATGATGATGACAATGAGATTGAGAAGGCCCTGAAGAATGCCAAGGTGTCTGCGAGCGGCGTTATCAGCGTGAAGTCTAGCAAAACAAAGGCAGACAAGAAAGAGAAGCACAAGGATACGGGCAAATCGAAGAGGAAAGGAACAGATGGTGGCAGATCCGAGTCGAAAAAGAAGAGATCATAAGCAATAAGGTATCCCTTGAAATTGGGTCTGTCAAACAATCCTTTGAGCTCTGGTGGAGCTGAGGAATACCCTAACCTATTGTCCGAAACCATGAAGATGCTTTTATCGGAAAGAAAAGGAGACAACGAGCAGAGGTGGGTTGAACGTGGCCAATTCTTTATGGGTTCTGAGATAGTTCCAGGAACCTATTTCTCTGGCTGCGTCCACAAATTTTGATGTAACATTTCTTTTTTTAGAATATAGTTTTTTATGTATCTTGACTGTTATACAATTCATTTTTTTGGACAAAAGAAGCAACTTACTGCTTTCTAGTTTGAGCAGCTGCTGATGTTATTCTAGATTTGCTTGTGCTTTGCTGATTTAGCAGGAGATGCGGGGGATGCAAGCGGGTTTGTTATTTGAATTGACGATACCTGTGGTGTGGTGCGGTCAACGAATCACTGGCATTAAAATGTCTCCTCGGTGGATCTCTGATTTCCGATGGCTATACTCAGTTTTTTTTAATCTCGCTATTCTAGAAATATCTTGCTATACTGGGAATCGGTCAAAAATAGTCAGTCCTCCATTGGTCACTTACAACATGCTAATGCTTATCAGCAAGGCATCTAGCCATCTGCTCATTCAAGCCTTTTGACTTGAAGATTCTATTGTACTCCGTACATCGGTTGTTGCATAGAGACATCCCTGATAACCGGAGATCAAGCAGCAGCAACACTGTACAACGACGAAGACATGGCAGTTGACCGAGACGCCAGAGCAACATGTCGATCTAGCCGATCGCTTGAAGACCTGGCAAGGGTAGAATGCCGTTGCGCCTCTCCTCGCGTAGCTAACAAGTCCACAAAAATGCTCAAGCCTAGTAGAAAGGCACACAAACTTTTGCGAGGAAATGCCAGGTTGCTTGGGGAAAATATCCATGACAATCATGTCACTCCCTGTCGTGTATCAAAAGAATGACTCTTCCATAAACTCCAAGGACCAACATGCACCATCACCCCCACTTTTCCACCAAGAAATAAAATACCCCCGTCCTAGTACACTAGCACTCCACCAAACGCCACAACCATCAAATTAATCTATCAATCCAAAGTTCCTGCTGCATACAGCCGGGAGGACCCCTCCCAAGAAAAAACAAGAAATCAACCCCCGTTGGTGCACCAGCAGTTCCCTAGAGTGAGCCAGACTACTGTTGGAGCACCTCTATCATCAAAAAGATCTGTTTTTGCTAATAGAGAGAGATCTGCTGGGGATGTTCTCTGAAGGACTATACGCCGCAGGCACATTACTGATCATGACTGACTAAAATTTCTGGAATCTTAGTGACAGGTACACGAAGCACATTAAAGTTACCAAAAGGTCCCGACAATGAAGCCTAGGCCCCTTCTGCCTCCAGAATCGACTTCAAGCTAATCCACAGATACAACAAACTAAATCAGAACAAGCAAAGTTGCAATTCTCCCACACCTAGACATAAAACCTACAAGGCTATAAATAAGGACAATCTCTTATCAAGCGAGCAGCCTACCAACTTCCCTCTTCAGCCACAAGCTGCGCAGCCTGGGTTCGTAGGAGAGAAAGATCTCCCTGTTCTCGGCGTCCTTGAAAACGTCAGAGGCTAGGACCTTGGCCTCATCAGGCACATCAGTCATGATGTTTACGGCCTTGATGCAGTTTGAGATCGTGAACTGATCGGCTTCCTTCACTTTCTGTTCTTTCATGCGAGCTTGCTTCATCCTGAAGTTTAGATAGGTCTCCATGATCTGCTGGATGTCCGAGACCTTGCGCTTCTTGCGCCTGTCTTTCTGTGGCTCTAGGGAAGAACTTGACTGTGCCTGTTCATCCCTCTGTCGCTTTCCGTCTGTGACACGCTGCTGCCGTCCCAGCACCTCCTCAGTGTGGTTTTGCACAACATCAAGACCATCTACACCTTGTGATCCTAAGCCTATTCGTTGGAGGCTGATATTGTTCCATGCACCATCAAAGCCTGCCGTTCCACTAGGTCTTCCAGACATGCCTGGGGTTGTGCTCATGTTGTTGTCTCCCTCATCAACATTTCCAACAACATTCTGAGGTATGCTGGAAGGTGAAATCTGTCCCCCTTCAGGAATAGGACCTATCACGGTTGCATGTACATATCAGAAAAGCAAAGGGAGTTCATAGCGACAATTCTCTTCATGATTCTTTCTCAGATGGTGGCGTCTTGCATGTGCGTGTGCATCCAGGGATAGGGGGACGTGCTTACCATCAATTAACAGCTCCAGCGAGTCAAGCAGTGGAAAGCTGCTACTTTGGTACTTCCGTGCCTTGGGCATATCCTACCAAATTTTAAAAAGAATATTAAATTTTTACCTAGGTTGTGTATGTAATTTGAGCAGAAGAGTTAAAACCTCACCTCGATTATCTCATCCCAGATTTCATCTGTTGTTCTAATCATGAATGCAGTTTGGTCCCATGAAACACCATCACGCTGGAGGATCAATTTTATCAATTTATAGTCTTTCTTCAACTGAGTCTCGTGTTCCTGAATTTGCATTTTACTAAACTTTGCTTCTGGGTACCTCATGTTGAAATCCTTAACAATTTTCCTCCACCCCTCTGTTCTCCATCCATTTTGTGTACGGTAATGTGAATTATTGTTTTCGTGAAGCAGATCAACAAGTCCCTTTTCATACTTCATAATCCATCTTGCTCTGTTCGCCATTTGACTCTGCAATAGTTCAGAAAGCATCAATTGTACCTAAAACCAAAATGGACAAGACAAATATCAATTCAGTAATGCCTTCATGTTTTGCGCTTAACCGTACTATATGATAAGCACAGTAGAACCATACCACTTCATATTTGTTCTTTACTGACTCAATAGTAGGTTACATGGCATTCTCATTGGAATAAGACAATAAGTAATATGTACGTACAAGGATAGTTAACATATATATGTGGACTTAAAAGGTATTCTGTAATAAAGAAAGAAAAAGGTGCATTTATCTCTATTCAAGATGAGCGCAGAGGAGGCATGACACAGCCATGTCAGATTTTTTTTTTCACATGCCATACATTTACAATCCAGACCGGTGGACAATGTTATAGAAAAGAAAAAGTTTTTTTTTTCAGTTTTTTTTCTCACCTCACCCAGAACCTACAAAATACTTGCTAAAGATCATACTTTAGAATCATATACAGAATTCTAATGGAATAGTAAACCTAACAGGAAGTTACATTTCCTTGATTATGTGTGCCACAACCATCCATGCGCAACATTTCCTTTAGCAATAGGCGAACAAATATTCCAATGATTGTAATACCATTTCGAAATCATCAACAATACACAAGTTCTCTGTTCAGTGATTGGTAGCCAGTGCTAGTTTAGTGCAACAGCGAATGGGATTACTGCAACAGTGTACAAACTCAATCATGGTATGTACTGATATTTCAACCCGACTATGCTCTCACAATCTGTGTAGAAATGTTGCAACTAAATAAAACAAACAAAACATGACCGAGCTCTTGAAACAGAGAAGCTTTGCCTCAAGGACCCAAACAAAAAGATATAAGCGAGTCCTGCTGCTTTGTTAGAAATATTAGCTTCAGTGTGCTAGGGATTTAGATATCAGGACCAAATAGAGTCGAGCAGCATAGGCAAAAATGCATTTGGATAACTGAAACACATACATCTTGCTCCAGCTGCTACTGATCAGCAACAATCAGATGTCTACTTGCACAGACTCGCCCAGAGCCAAACACAAATTTAATCGAACAAGTTGTACATGTACGAACAAAACCACATCCAGCAACCACCGAATCGACATCATCAACAAGCACGGAGCAAGCTGGCGCATCGACAGCAAACGCTATCAGCATCGCGCTGTCGAATCCAGAGACTCACCGCATCGAGGTCGCACTAACCTACCTGAATCCAAACGGCGGATTCAAAACCCACCTGGAAGGCGACCTAAGCGGCGGGGGCCGCAAAAGCAGGGCCAAGCCAAAGGTGAGACGAGAGAGCAGGATTAATTAGGTACCTCCGCGCCGAGCTCGCAGGAACCAGGCGAAGCGGCGGCGGCGCTGTGGCGGGGCCGCGGGGCCGGTCGCCTCTAACTCAACGGCGTCGACGCCTTGCGCGCTGCGGATCTGCGGTCCCGGCTGTTTGGTACCTGTGATCTGTACCCAGCCAAACGTGGCTGCTAATCACGGGTAGGCACGGGGAGGGGCCTGTTTGGAGTGGATAATCCAAATTAGAGGAAGGGGAAAAATTCACGACACATTGGAGGACTCTTAACAAATGATGAGTTAATTGTTACTCCATCTAATTCGAAACACACGTTGTTTTAGGGTTCCTGTTGGTTGAATATGTTAAACTTTTATATTTCATATATAAAATATATATAGATTAACAATGTAGGACAAGTGTTACTAAATTCATAATGAAAATTAAATTTCAAAACTATTTAATTATAGAAACTATTGCTTGAAACTTTGAGCCTGATTGGTTGGGCGTCAAAATGTGCCCTGCCAAAATTGGGGCATACCAAATCATAGTCATGCCAAAATCTGGGCAAAAGTTGCCAAAATCTGGGTCAAAGTTTTAGGATGACACTTGGTTGAGTGAAAAAATGTGGCAACCAAAATTTTGGCCTCCAATTGATTTGATGCAAAAACACACTTGCCAAAACTTTTAGGCACGCCCTGATTTTGGTTTGGCACATTTTGGTGCCTAATCAATCAAGCCTTGTCTATTGGACCACGTGACCATGCCAATGCCCTGGCTTATATTTTGAATCAAAGGGTGGATGCAATATTGCAGCGAATGAAATCCATTTCATGTCTCATAGGAGTAGGACTCAAAGTCTGCAGTTGCCAGCAAGGTATGAAAACACTGAGCTCTTTTACGGTGCCCTATACTACTCTAAAGATGGACCAGTATGCAATAAAAGAGGACCAATATGAAAGGATCGGACGGCTCAGAATTTTTGTATACTGGTGAAAATTTGACCTGTGGTATAGTAGTATAGGTGGGTAGTATAGTCTAGTATGGGTATTTAGGGAAAAAATTATAATTGGCACAAATGTAATTTTTTGAAGAAATTTTATTTGCACAAATATAATATTACTAAAAATATCGTAATGGCACAACTGTAATTATATTTTAACAATCTATATCAAGACATCAATATGGTTCGAACCTGGGACGTAGAAAGGGGAAAAAATTTCTCAATAGAAGGAGATTACTAGAACGTCCTTCCTCTATACTCTATACTACTGAGTAGTAGTATAGGGCACCGTAAAAGAGCTCAAAACACTAGAGAAAGATAAAAAGAGGTCTGAACGCATGAGTTCATATAGCGGGAGTTAGAAAACATGCCAGTGATAAAAAAAAATATTAGTGTTCTGGGAATAGAAAAGCCTCTGGTAATTGTAGTGGATATTCTTTTCCTGCATTACATAGAACTTATCTTTCCACCATTTTAGATAACTTCAAAAAAATCGAAGAGAATATATTCCTTGGAAATGGAATTCCCCCGATCCAAAAGGGTTTAAAAAAGGTAGCGCCATTTTAGTTGTAGCAGTAAACCGTTGTCCGACCCATGGCATCGGTAGCATATCAGCCAAACAGCATTAGCCATTATGTCCGGTTTTGGCATGTACATTATATTAGCTTCAATGATACATCAATATCTTTCAATTTGATAACAGAAGGCTAATGTTAATCAAAATAGCTTGTACATGTCAAGCATCTTAAGATCAGTTACTCCTCAGATAAAGGGAACCCTTGGAATACGCTATACACACATTAAAATTACAACGTTCATCATTTCCTAGTAATGCCTCTTTGCTCAAGTGAGCTCAATATTTCTCGGCTTCTATGGACAACAAATGAAAGAATCATCAAAAGTTCAAAACTCATAGCGGCATTGCACTTCTCAATAAGAGAAACACATTTACCTTGCACTTGTAATTACGCACACGAAGAAATTTCTAGCTATATCATTAAAATAACCAATTCAGATGGTCGTAACAGATCATTTGGGACATTTGGAGAATGCCCTCTCTCTCCCTTTGTTTAAAGCTTGAATCAACCATTCTTGACCCCCTTTCTCTGCAGTGCATAGTTCTCACTTGGACAATGAAATGAGCTGTAAAACCAGAGAGACAAGGTTTTAATTCCAAAAGATGAGACAAGAGCTGCTGATTATTGGGTAGTACTATGTGACATCATGAACTTCTTAATAAAGGTAAAGAAAGCAATGCAACATACCTGATGGGCAACCTCAAGCGGCGGCCTGTTATTTTGTGGTGACTCTGTGAAGAGTACTTGTCTTCTAGATTTTGTCCGAGAATCTTGTTACTTTACTGGACCCATAAGATGGATTCTCTTGTCAGTGACAAAATCATCAGTACCATTCTCAATGTGCTCACTCTTTCGCTTCCTACGGTTGAATGTGTATCTAATGCACCGGATGCCTGCACTTTGATTGGAAGGACGAGGATATTGTCCCATTTTTTCGTCGATTGAGGAGCTGACAACAGGAGCAATATCAAATTTGTCTACATCAAGGTTGCAATTATGATGATTCCTATCATCGTTATTGTCTGATGTCTTGGTATATCGTGTTTTGCACTCTGAGAGGTCTTCTGGCATGTTATCGGGTTGGATTGAGTATTTCACAATAGTACCTTCACCTTCTGTGCTGTTTTTTATTGGTTCAACGGTCTGCAGAGATATGTTTTCCGTGCTCGTGACAGCATTGCAATCAGAAGTTGCCCGGATGTTTAGATAATGATGCTGAATGTTTTTTGCAAGCGTTTTCCCTCGTCTCTATTCAAAGTGTACAATCGACTATAAGTGCCCCCAAGGTCCTCGATAAAACTGAGCAAATAATCTAGTACTGTCTATCGACAGACGATTTGTTTGTTCAGTGGTCCTGGAGATCGATGAACAGCCCAGATCGACCCATTCACGAAATCGACGAGGACGAAATTTGGCCCTGCAACCTTCTGAGAAACTTTTGGACCGCAAGTCCGCAACCACGAATCTTCACGTCACAGATCCGTTCTTTTTTGGAAGCAAAAAAATCCGGTCTCTAACCAGCCACCTACCAGCACCAACCTTTCCTGCAACAACAAGCGGTGGAGCCGGACCGGCGTCTCCACTCTCCACCCAAATCCATCGTTTGGTCGCGACCGTCGTGCACCATTCGGAGGCAAGCAGAGGAGGCTACCCGCTGGATACTTTACTGGGGCACGCACATCACACGCGCACGCTCTTAAAACCCCGGACACGAGATTATCGTGCTCAGCCCTGGTGGCCGACGGCGACGGCTGCGACGAGGTGCTGGGCACTGGGCAGCTGACAGCGAGACCGTCTCCCCCGTCGGGGCCGCGCAGACGCCACGGCACCGGCGCCAGCAGGGAGTTGACTTGGCTCTGGAGTCTGGACACGGACGGTTGGGCGATTGTATCGGGTCGTAGCGCGGGCGGCGCACGCACGGGCACGGCGCCAGCCGCTAGTGCGAGGGAAAAAAAAGGACCGAGACGCTGCGCCGCTCGTGCTATATCAATCGAAATTTCTCTGCTCCCAACTCGCCGCCCGGCTCCACACCCTCCCTCTCGCAGAGAATGGCCTGCTCCCACCTCGCCGCGGCGCCTTCCGCGGCGGCGGCCGCATCCCGCGCGCGCTCGCCGGCGTCCTCCCCGGTACCCGCCTTCGCGCGCGTCCCGGCGACACCCCGTACGGATCGCTCGAGCCAGTTTCAATCTCCCCCTCTTCCTCGCCTGATTCAGGGCATTGCTGACCGATCGAACGCGTCGATTCCTTCCCGCAGGTTTCGCGAGTGGTGGGCTGTCGGCCAGGGGCGGGAGGGCGGCGTCTCCACTGGCCTTCGCCGCGGCAGCGCCGGTGGCGGACCTGGACGGCCGCCCAGCCACGGAGAAGCAGCCCATCATCGTCATCGACAACTATGACAGCTTTACCTACAACCTCTGCCAGGTATACGGCGTGCGTTTTATGTTGTTTGGGACGTGTTCCCGTCTTCGCTCCTGGAGATGAGTAGCGGCGACCTGTGGGCGGGTTCAAACTGCACACACACCATGGGTATTTTCTCCCGTGGCATGTGTGCCGTATTGTTTATTTGTTTGCTATGCTGTTGGTTGCGGCAGTTTTTTTATGCAATTATGGGTAATTATCTGAACATTTTTCCTTGGACTTTTAATTACGTTGAGAAATGTTTTACTATTTGCAAGATGAGATGAGATGCCCTGGTGGAATAATTTCTTTGATTTATTTTCGCTCATGTTAGCTCTAGAATTATATGCATGTGTTGCCAGCTTTGCTGTGTTGGTGATAAAACTATCCTGTAATTTTTGTTGGCCATTTGTAATAGACTACAGGACTGATTTTTTTTTTTCAATTTGCTTGTACATAGGTCAACTAAAGAAATACATGATCACAAGATTGATAGGAATGTATTCCATGATGCTGTTATACAATATGAACCTTGCTATAGAATTTGTATCTGCTAAGTAGGCATCCATCTTTTTTTTAGATAAAGGATGAATAAGCATCCGGCCTCTACGTCTGTCGACGTACACAGCCCCTTATTACAAAGTTTGCATCAAAGTCAAGATAAAAGAGCAAGCCGTTCTCAGAAATATAAACTAAAGCAAACGGTAAATATGGTTCCACCCTCTTTTGACGAGCTCCATCGCCGCAATCTCTATGTTTCTGCTCATCAAGGAGAGTGTCTGCTTCGCTTGCTCATCACGCTGCAGCTGCGCCCAGAAACGTAACCAGTACGTTCCCCTGAAGATAACCTGCAAAATCGAATTATATTTGATTTTGTGAAAAAAGATATCATTTCGGCATCGCCAGATTGCCCAGCAAATAGCAGCAACCCCCACCCAAATCAGGCTCATATTATTTTTATATTGATTGGAGAGCCAAGTCCCATACATATGCCGAATCGATCTAGGTGGGGTCAATCCTGTAGCATAAAAAATTATCCTCCATATCATTCTCGCATAAGGACAGTCAATAAACAGATGGTTTATAGTCTCATTTATATTACAGCCACAACATTTTTGACTGCCTGTCCAGTTTTTTTTAGCAAGATTGTCTTTGGTTAGGATCACCCCCTTTTGCAAATACCAGAGGAAAATCTTAATTTTTAGAGGAATCTTTAACTTCCAAATCGTCTTATGATGAAAAGGTGGTTGTGTATCTATGAGATATCGATACAGGGAGCGTACAGTATAAGACCTGGATGCGGTCAAGTTCCATTTAAGAGTATCGGTCCCGTCCACCAATTCAATCTGGGCGATCCATCTTTTTTTTGGAATGGAACATCCATCTTTGGAATGGAACATCCATCTGCCAAACTGAAGTCTAGACAACTAATATTGCCACTTTTTTTTTGTTAACAAAGTCACATAAAAAGCTTTTTGTTAGGTACATTGGTAATTTACATCAGTTCTTCTTAAAGATTGTTCTATTATTTTGATAAGGAAGCTACAATCATGAACGCCTTTGTTCTTGGGGATGTGGATTGTGTGTTTCCTGTTCCACAAAACAGTTATAACATTCCATCATTATGTTATCTGAACTTGAAAGATGAATGCCATATTTGTTTGATTGCTTTCGGCTTTGTTGGACTTGGTGCTCATTTCTGTTGAATATCATAGTCCTTGCTCCCTTTGTATTTGAAAGCAAGTATGGCTCAGGAAAATAATAAATTGATTAGGATGTACAAGGTCCTAGTACATATATAGGCAAGGCTCTCCTAGGTTTATAAAAACAGAACCAATCGGGAGATCCTTGCCTAATAGCATATCATCTATCTATCCCTAGGGGTGGTGCATGGCAGCAGGCCTGTGCGTCCAGCACCGAAGGCCCCTAAACTTAATTTCCCATCCCTCCCTCACCACCACCACCCGCGACTAGATCTGGAAAGGTGTAGGCTCTAGGTCGGGGTTAGGCACCGCATATGCATAGGTGGTGACTAGGCACTATGTGAGATTGCGACGCCCAGCACTTAGGCAGGTTAGGTAGTCTTTTAAAACAATGATTATATTGAAGAATGGCCTATTGGAATACTCCTTTGGTAAAAAATAAAAGATTTACTGTTCAAAAGCTAAATTTTATTTTTGGTAGAGCAACTATGCATCTGAATTATAGTGGCATATATAATAGAATGCATTTTTGTGCGTTGAAGTAAAAAGCTTAAGTGGTGTTTCTGCATTTCCTTACTCTTCAGCAGTGGCGCCAATTAGTTGAAAACACTATTGATATGTCTATAATATGAAGGACTACATATGAAGATAACTGTATGTGGAGGTTATTAATACATTTCTAGGCTATTGGTTGGTGCCAGACTTTTGTTGAGAAGCATGCTTCATGAGGCAAATCAGTAACTATTGGATCCTCAGTAAATTTTTCCGTAGTACTTTACTGAATAACATGCCAGCTACATGACATGGTTTGGAATGTTGACTTTGCTAATACTAAAAAGTTTACTTGACAAAACTAACTTGGCTTTGTGATGCTGAATGAAATGTTTATACTGGAGGTAGGATGACATACTGCTTTGTGAAAGTAAATCTTTCTTGTGGTAATGTCATTATTTAGCCAACTACGTGTATTTCTATTGTATCTCATAGGTGGCACCCATTTATCCTTCTTTTTAAAATTCACATTTCATTTGGTGCTTTGTTGAACACAATTTATTTTGTTTGTTATGTGTATTTTTTGACACTTTGTCTCAAAAAATGCCAAACATGTCTTTTCTGACACTTTGTATTTGATGATGAAGTATATGGGAGAGCTTGGATTAAACTTTGAGGTATATCGCAATGATGAACTGACCGTAGAGGATGTAAAAAGGTATATACAGTTCTCTCAGAACATTTTCAATTTTGATGTAGATGCTTTTTATCCCAAATGAAATTGCTGTACTTTGTTTCAACTCTCAGTTGATGATCATGCTCCCTTTTTCATGTCTTATAGGAAGAACCCAAGAGGAATACTTATTTCCCCAGGACCTGGTAAGTTTGTCTTGCTGAAAATCACAAGAGTCAAAGCTTCTGAGGATAACAAAATACTTTCAAATTTGTTCTTCAGGTGAACCACAAGATTCAGGCATATCATTGCAGACTGTTCTAGAATTAGGCCCAACCATCCCAATTTTTGGAGTTTGTATGGGTCTGCAGTGCATGGGGGAGGCATTTGGAGGTACAATTCATCTTCATGCCAGGTCACTAGTTTTTCTCATGAGCTCATCTTTTGTCTCTGACACCTTTATGTACATGAATATGCAGGAAAGATTATCCGAGCTCCTTCTGGAGTGATGCACGGAAAAAGCTCACCAGTTTATTATGACGAGGAATTAGGAAAGGCCTTATTCGACGGCTTGCCAAAGTACGATTTGATTTCTGAACCATTGAGTCAGCCAAATTTTATTTTGTTTGTTATGTGTATTTTTTTTACTATAGTGTTGATGATTACTGATTCCTATAGCTTACTAGTTTTCATCAAGTGCACCTACTATGTTACTTAACAATTTGAGATGAAAACTAATGCTATTTCTACAATAGTTACTAGTTACAAAAACATCTTGTTGGTCATTCTGCTTTTAATTGATAAGTCATTCACCCATTGTATGAGAAGTTCCTTTTCTTTTCTCCATGTACATAAATCTTTTCTTACTTAAGTTGTCGAAGGAGATGGTTACATACCATTTCACTTAGTATTGATAATAACATTTTGTCAGAAAATCAACTTGTTTTCTCAATTCAGTTTATGCTACTCCTCCCAAGTAAGCCTTCAATTTAACACCATCCTTTGCTTCCATGGACAGCCCTTTTACTGCTGCGAGATACCACAGCTTGGTCATTGAGGAAGAAACCTTCCCACATGATGCTCTAGAGGCCACTGCATGGACTGAAGATGGGCTTATCATGGCCGCTCGTCACAAGAAGTACAAGCACATCCAGGTATTTTCTGCATCCCAATGCTTGTGCCATGCCAGTTGACGCTTACGCTGTCCTTTTAAGCCATGCTGACAATGTTTACCTGGAGTTGTATACTTCTTGTGAGTGCTAACGCTGACTGCTTCAGGGCGTCCAATTCCACCCGGAGAGCATCATCACCCCTGAGGGCAAGAAAATCATCCTCAACTTCGTCAAATTCATCGAGGAACTGGAGAAGCAGCGTTCGTAGGGGAGAAAGATGTCGCCGGTGGTTCCGTAGATCAGGCAGAAGCAGATAAAAGTCGCTTAAGCCCCGCAGTTACAGGGCTGGCGGTGAAAGTTAGCTAGGAGACAGGTTTCCTCTCTTCATTCGTTGTGCTGGTTGTAATGTAAGCCGTGTGGAACGGGATCGAATAAAGTTCATCTGATGAAATAAGCACCGGTCCGGTGCTCTTTCGATGAATAAATCCGGTTATTTGGGGCAAGCGGGGTCTTGGTAACATTTTTATTAGTTCTGGCCTTCTGGGCATTCCTGGCCATTGCGAGACGGCCGTAATAGCATCTGGTTTTTGCTGGTGCCGCACCGGCAACCGTATGCTGTTCCTGTTCTGCACCACGGCACATCGGCACCGATCACCAATTCACCATCGGCCGCAGCCAGATTGCTTCCTAACCGCGGCTGGCTCAGTGGCGGGAATCGCCGGCGTCGGCTCTTTGCGGAAGCCGTACCACTTGCTTGAGAAAACGGCACGAGTTCCGACAGCCCGGCACTTGAGGCCTGACCGCTGCCTCCTGCAAGTGAACGAGCATGTCGTGATTTTGTTGCGGTGACGATGCAACGAGGTGAAGTGTGACGTGAAGCGTAACGTGTGCGCGTATGGCTCACGATGTGCACATCATGGATCAGCGTGTTACAGACACACCCAAAGCGGCCCAGCAGACACGAAAAGGAAGGGCACGTTCCCATCGTCAAACGGAAATATAGGGATCTCGAGCACATGACTACACGAGCACGACGAACGACCGGGTTCTGAAAACTCCGAAAAAACTCGCCAAAAAGCGATGAAGAGGAAGCGAGCGAGCGAAGGGTGGTACCAAACGCAACCACCACGATCCCGTCAACCCAACCAACCAACCATTAACCAAGCACTCACTCTCCGACCCTTTCCGCTTTCCGGTGTTCCCCACATCATTTCCCCGTCCCTCCTCCCCTCCCCGCCCGCCCGACCGCGACCAGCCACCGTCTCGCCCCGCCCCCGCGGTTGCTTCAGATCTCCTCTTCCCCCGAGCGCCCAGCGGGGCGGCCGCGCCAACCCCTCGCGAGCCCGCGCGGCCATTACGCGCGCATCCTATATAAATCCTATCCCCATCGTTCTCCCCCACCCGCTCCGCCCCTGCTGCACGTCTTCCTCCGCGCGGCATGACCTGATCCCGGGCGGCGGGCTCGGTCGGTGAGGCTGCTGCTGTCCTCTGGATCTGGGCTGATCGGTCGCCGGCCGCGTCGGGGGAGGGGCGAGATCTCGGCTGCCCGGAATGGAGGTCTTCGGCCCCGTCACGCCCGGACAGGTTCGCCCTCGCGCGCGCGCCAAATTCCACGCTCGTCTGCTCGTCCCTCGTTTTGTGTTTTGCTTCGTTGACGTCAGTAGCTAGTGAGATCCAGCCGAGCTTCGTTTGTTGGCTTGCTTTGCTCTGCTCTGGGGAGTAGGTGTGCCGCGTGCGAGTACAATTCGAACTCTAGCACGGCCAAATTTGGCGAGATTGTTCGAAGCTCCGAGTTCGTTTACATGGGGGCAGTTCTGAAGTACAAACAGCAAGGGGGGCTCCTGTCTATTCAGCAGTTGCAGTTTTAATGCCATGGTTTAAGGTAGCTCCAGGGTTCCAGCCTTCCAGGGAGAATTTAGTTCACACTAATTAAGCTATGCCCTGGCACTTGAGTTCCCGTACCTAACAAGTTTGGCTTAGCAGCCACCAGCCAGCAGTACTTTTCTCTCACAACAAATCAGCACCAGCCACCAGCTAACAACTAGCCAGCAGTACTTTTCTCTCACAACAAATCAGCATCAGCCATCAGCCGCCAGCCAACCGAACAGGCTGGAACAGCCATCAGCCAAGCAACAAATCAGCATCCTGGGAGGTTTCGTAGCATTGAAGTTGAATGCTAGTCATGACTTAGGTGAAGCATAATTATTGCTCTGTGGTCGTGGTTGTGAATGGGCCCAGGGAAAAAACTTGATGTTCATCTTCTGCTCCTTGTAATAATTAATTGTTAATCATCATGTTTGGCATTTCAGCTTGATCATTGAGGAAACTTTACTAATGTTTTGAATCAATATACTTAAGCTATGATATGAAAAACAAGGGAAAGTATGTTGTCTGGACCACTAGAACACATTTTCCATCATACCAATCCATTAGGCTAGGATACAGGCATCAAACATCGTTTCCTGGAACAAAATTACCAAATTAAGAACACAAAATTTCTGAGGACTACAACCTCAGTGCCAAAAAAAAAAGCACAATGTTAATTTTAGTTTTCCTAGTTTGTTGCTTTTCTATGAAGTAGCATGGACTTATTTGGGAGGGTAGCATGGACTTATGGCACTCAATGTTTTTCTTTCTCTCAGGTGTCATTTCTGCTAGGTCTATTCCCTGTCCTCATCGCATGGATCTATTCCGAAGTCCTCGAATACAGGAAGTCTTTATCGCATGGGAAAGTGTAAGTTTTCTTTTCAGAAACTCTGAATCAGTATCTCTCTTTAAGCAAAGGATCTTAATGAGTAAATGTTCAAGGCCAGCTGCATACTGCAGTTCCAAATTATTCAAGACTGCAATCTGATTTTTTCTTGTTTAGATCAGGCATTAGTAAAATCATGGAAAAATTGAGGAACAATATCTTAATGTTCCCCATTATTTTGCCATCTGCAGTCACTCTGATGCTAATTTGGATAATGGAACCATCAAGGAGGATGACAAGGCAGTATTACTCGAAGGAGGCCAGTCGAAATCACCATCTACAAAGTTCCGGAACTTGTCTACCAAAGCCAATTTGATACGGTACTGTTTAAAGGACTAACTCAAGCCATTAGGGTTTATAGACTTATATCACATACGGTTGATTATTGATGTCTCTGTGGTTGTGATCTGTAGGTTTATAACAATGGACGAGTCTTTTCTGCTTGAAAACCGTGCCGTACTGAGAGCCATGTAAGATCATTTAGTAATAATGGCATGCATTCTCAACCTTCTGCTATGTGATCATCTGCTGATACTTTTCTGCCCTAACTGTTTTTCAGGGCTGAATTTGGCATTGTTCTGGTTTATTTTTATGTTTGTGACCGGACAAACATATTTCCAGAAAGCAAGAAGGTAATAATGTTACTCCTGCTAGTTACTCTTGACACACAACACTGCAGTAAGTAGTAGATGTGAATTGTAGTAGGTATTGATTTTCTACATTTTTGGCTATAGAATGTTTCTGATGCTGAAGACTGCCCTAGTTACTTATAGTTTAATATTATACTATGATATGTTCCTTAAATGTTCTTCGTTTCTTTTGCTTGCATTATAATCCTTGTTTTTTTTCTTTGACAGAGCTACAACCGTGATCTGTTTCTGTTTCTGTACATCCTTCTTATCATAGCGTCAGCACTTACTTCACTTAAGAAGCACCATGAAAAATCAGCATTTTCTGGAAAGGCCATACTCTATCTTAATCGCCACCAAACTGAGGAATGGAAAGGGTGGATGCAGGTTATTGATATTACCTCACTTCTTTTCTTTTCATGACAATATGATGTTTAGATATATATATCATTTGCGAATTGAGAAATTGCGAGTATGATTACATGTAAAATGCAGTCGCTAGACACTGATATTTTGTACAACATGTATGTGTGTCTTCTGATTTTCCTTTAGTGAATAGATTGTTTATGTGTATCCATTGTCGTGATGTTCCTTCTATCCTTTCCCAGTCACAAGTCACAACTAGTGTTATGTATATTGATTTCACTTCAAAGTTTTGTTTTTACATCGAGGGGACACTTCTATTGTGATAACTACTGCAATAGCCTTTCTGTACTTGTATGTTGCAACTCCTAAATGCCATTGAAATTTACTTACTGAAGTAGCATTTTTGCATTCTTTTTTGGCTTCTGTCTTATTAGCTCACTCTGTTTGTAAGTGTACTGATTATTGATTCCGATTGTAAGAGAGTACTGATTATTGATTCTGTATTTCCAGGTCCTGTTTCTGATGTACCACTACTTTGCTGCCTCTGAAATATACAATGCAATTCGTGTGTTCATTGCTTGCTATGTCTGGATGACTGGATTTGGGAACTTCTCCTATTACTATATCAAGAAAGATTTTAGTATTGCAAGATTTGCTCAGGTGCCTAAGCTACCTCAATCTTGGTTTCTGCTATGTTCTAATGATTTTAAGTCTCCTTTTTTTTTCTTGTCACCACCATTTATAAACTAAACCAAAAACTATACTTCTCATGCAGATGATGTGGAGGCTAAATTTCTTTGTGGCGTTCTGTTGCATTGTCCTTGACAACGATCTCATGCTCTACTATATCTGCCCAATGCACACGCTATTTACTCTTATGGTATATGGATCACTTGGTCTGTTTAACAAATACAATGAGATACCATCGGTCATGGCTATTAAGATTGCTTGCTGCTTCTTGTCTGTAATTTTGATATGGGAAATTCCTGGGGTATTTGAACTATTGTGGGCCCCCTTTACATTTATACTTGGTAAGTTATTGTTGAAATGCTCTGTGGCATTCCTTCAGTCATGTTTCAGGAGTTCAAGACCAACCATAAATATGTCTCTTTTTTTAATTCAGGCTACAAAGATCCATCACCTGCTAAGGCAAACTTACCCCTTCTACATGAGTGGCATTTCCGATCTGGCCTTGATCGATACATATGGATTATTGGAATGATTTATGCTTACTTCCACCCTAATGTAAGTATTTTCAGATATGGATCTATATTACCCTCCTCTCCTCTCTTATACTGAATCTGAGATGTTATAGGTAATTCCAATACATTTCTTTCTCGATCAGCCGATCTCTCTATTCCTTAAGCATCCGTTTCTTTTGGTTAGCTCATGTTAATCTGACATAGAACCTTCTATCCTACACAGGTTGAAAGATGGATGGAGAAGCTGGAAGAATCTGAGACTAAGGTTAGATTATCAATCAAGGGAACCATCGTGACCCTTTCGTTGCTGGTAAGTTTCTCCATCTCTTACATTTGTTGTGCTGCTTGAATTTCTTGTTAACTTCAAAGTGCTGTACTAGTCCACTAACTGTTCTGTTTCTTGTTCTAGACTGGCTACCTGTGGTATGAATATATATACAAGCTAGACAAGGTTACATACAACAAGTACCATCCCTACACGTCATGGATCCCAATAACGTACGTATAAGAAAATGTTAACATGTATTTAGTTAATCTGGCATTTGGCATCAATTTGCTTCCTTGCAGTTGACAGAGAACCTTTATTTCTTACAGTGCTTATATCTGCCTGCGCAATTGCACCCAGCAGTTGAGGAGTGCCTCTTTGGCTCTGTTCGCGTAAGCATTAAAATTTCTACTACCTGTATTGTTCAGGTGTTTGTCTGGCTTACTCAATCATTAAGTATTTAATCTATATTTTTGACAGATGGCTTGGCAAGATTACACTGGAGACTTATATTTCTCAGATCCACATTTGGCTTAGGTATGCCTCTGAGTCCGAGGTGTTGCTAGATATACATTCCCTTTTCTAATTACTGAAGGTACTTCAGTTCGCTAGTGCTGTAACAAGTAACCTACATTCCTATAGCATGCTGGATAAAAGGTCGAGTAAAGAATGAAAATCAAAAGCGGTCCAATTTATCTTTCTTTCATATAGCATTAGTTTATTGGACCGAATTAAAAATGAAGCTGTTGAGATACCCTTTTTTCTTTTTTCAAACTGTAACCAAGCTTCTTTTGCAGGTCTAGCACGCCAAATGGACAGCCAAAATGGCTTCTTTGTTTCATACCAGATTATCCTATGCTTAACTTCATGCTTACAACTGCTATCTATCTTCTTGTAAGTTTACCAACTTCAAAGCCTTTTCATTCCAGTGTTAAAAGGATACTCATTCCATGATCTATCCTGCAGCTGTCATACCGTGTGTTTGAGATCACAAACGTCTTGAAGGGGGCTTTTATCCCCAGTAGGGATAACAACCGTCTATACCAAAATTTTATTGCTGGGATCGCCATCTCAGTGTGCCTGTATTTCTGCTCACTTATTCTTCTGAAGATTCCTATTGTATAGGTAATGTCTGGAACTTACTCTACTTGAAACTGTCTACTGTTCTATCCTGGTATCAAGCTATATTTAAATGTTACTCAGGTAGCATATTGCATTTACAGGGATGAAGAAATACCAGAGAAAGCAATCTTGCTAGAAGGTTGTTCCTGCAAGATGTTTGCTTGATAGGATGTTCAGCTCTGGCCTCGGTTCCCTTTTGCAGTAGGTGATAGTCGGGATGCCTGAAGCTGATGCTGCTCATCTCATCTGAATACCTGGGACATTGAAATGCCAGAGGCCTGCAGATATAGAACTCCAATTTTTGATCTTTTTGTTCGTTGAAAACACTGTACACAATTAGGCAAATCCGTGCATTCTTTGAAAGTTGTAGCAACTACTAGCGTATGTTGATACGATACAGCCTTGTAAGAGTTATCCAGTACAAGTGTACCATAGACGGGGCTTTTCCTCTTGTAAAAGAAAAATATACAGGCAGAGCCCACGCACTTCAACTGTAACTTCATACTATTCGCCTGCTCTGAATTGTTATTACATGAAAACTGCTTCGTGTTTTTGGTTAGGTTAGCTGCTTTGTTCCGTTGCAAATCGATGGCCACAACCTGCAACCGACGGTGGCAGGCACATGGGCGAACCGAACTCTCACGGAGCGGCCGTCGATGCCTCCAACTCCAAGTCGAGGACGGGACCGGTACGTTGCCGGTGAGCATCACGACGCTGGCTGCAGGCACAGCCCACCATAGCAAACATCACATGAGCTGACGGGCTGCTGCATCCGCAGAGGTCGCCGTGGGCCCGTGGCCCGCGGCCGTTCGCCCAGAGCTGGCGGCTGGACGCGCGCGGCGGACACATCGCTGATCTTGTGCTCGCCGCACCGCATGCGACGGCAAACGCCACAGCAGCTCGGGGTTGACCTCGCGTCCTCGCCGCTTGGTTTCTCACGCGGCGCCGGACGCCTGACGGGGCCACCGACACCTCGGACGCCGGCTGTGTTACGCGCGTTTAGCCGGCCATCAGCCGCACCACGGCGGATGGTCGCATCGATGATGAACTGGTGCTAGGGTCGGACAGGCCTCTGCGCTTGCACTGGACGAGAGGTGTGGCCGCCGCCGCCGCCAGCGTATCGCCGGCGAGAGGAGAAGAATAGCAAAGTGATCCACATGTGTAAAGGCAAAGATGTGTTGCAATTTAAATCAAGCTGATCAATCTGAAGATTTCGTTGAGTGCCTTGTGATCCTGTGCACAAATCGCTGAACTCCGGAACTTCTGAGGGCTGAAAACATATGCAGGGGTGCCACAGTTTGGAGGTTGGAGCTGTGTACTTGTGCAGTGCAGCTTTGGGCAATTGATTATCAATTGAAAATTCCTGGTAGACCATACTGAAGTCATCAACCTGCAAATTCTAACATCCGATTTCAATTTGCTTCATATACCAGAGACGACATGCTTTCTTGATAACTTTGATCACAAGGTCTCTGATTCTAGATTCAGAGTTCTGATCACAGGCGCGTATTTCAGAGCATGTGATTGTTTCAGGCTTTAAGCACTTTCATAAGTTCATATGCACAAATTTTCGTCTTCTTTTCTGCATGTGAGCTGTTGAGTTTCAGTGATTTTGGCCGTAATGTGTTCAACTGCGTTGAAGAAAAAGCTGTTAAATACTCAATGAAACTCTGATTCAACAAGACTTGTCGTTGGACGACCACGCCATGCCGAGGACTCGTGGATGCCCATGGATAGTGGCAGGGGCGCTCAAAAAAAAAAACACTCACTCCTGCTGCTCAGCTCAAACAGACCAGAGCTTCTTTCTTGATGCGCGCAGGCGTGATGTACAGCCTCAGTCGCTCGTCCGTGACCAGTTGACCGCGTCTTCGTTTCAGCCTGCAGTTAGCGCTCGCCATCTCTGGTGCTGGACGCCGGCGACACGCCTGCAGTGGCGCATGTGGCATGTCACGCCGCTGATCTCAACGTGCAGATCGCCGTCTCGACCGCCGCCACGGCCGGTCGAAGGCCGAAGCTGCGGCTCCGCTCACCGCGGGCGCCCGCATGCGCTCCGGAACAGGGGGCATGCTCGCCGTGCCCCCCGGCTGTTACGGGCATGGCCGCTTCTCGGCCGGGTAGGTAGGACGCGCGTGGCCGCCGGCCTGCGAGATTTTTTCTTCCGAGTGCGTTCAGGTACGGAAAAGGGACGGAATCCATAAAAAATGAGCGAGCTCTGTTCGTACATGTGTAAAAAAAAAAGTTGGGTTGCAATCAATTTGATTAGTTTGATTGAAGATCCAGCCGGATGCCTGTGAACATCGTGAAAAAAAATTTAAAAAATTCTATGGAGGATGAGAGCTAGACGGTGGTTGGATGATGGATGAACGCATGGCATCCTTTGAGTGATGATGGCCGGTGGGTTTATGTGGTGCTTCCGGTGTGAAGATATCAGCAGTTGGTCTGAAATTTTTGAACTATGGAACTCCTGTTGATTTGCTGGATGTTCACTACCTTTAGCTGATTCGAGCTATATATGTCAACGGCGGTTTTTGCCTTTTTTTTGTTCACAAATTAGAGACGGCACGCGTCGTCTCTGATTTTATAGACAGAGTTTTGATGGACAGGTAACAGGTGGGTTTCAGAGCAAGTGATTGCTTCTAATTCATGTAGGCATGTAGCAGGTCTCTGATTTTTAGCAGTTTGCACCTCATACGTCTAACTTCTCATGTAGTACAAGTGAGCAGTTGAGGTTCATAAGCCTTAGCAGTCAATTTCTGTTGATTAACTTTTTAGCTGAAAGCAATTGGCCAGGTACAATTTAAAACAGATCCGCTGTAAATGTCCCTGCAGAGAAGACAAATTCCAACCAAAATTGCAGACACAACCTCCAGCCTTCAGTGTTTCTAAAAAAGAAACATTCTAGTGAAAGTCAGAAACACCTGAATGCATATCTGTGCAGGACCAGTGCCTGCCCCTGCCTGCCTTGGCCCGGCCTTTTAGCATGGACTGTTAAACTGACAGCGGACGGGCAATGCACCCAACACACGAACCTAATCATTCTGGCGCCAAAACATTCGCCGTTAAATAACCCGCGCCGCTCGCATTATCGTGCCAGCCAGTTGCCCAGTTCCAAGCTCGCTTCGGCCGTCGGCTCTCGGCTCCCTTGCTTACAAAGGGACAAGCACTGGCAAGGAAAGGCTCTGTCTTTCCCCGGCCGTGCTCCACCACACCACCAATGGAGGCTCCTCTCCTCCTCCCCGTTTCCACCGCCCCCGCTTCGTCCTCCGTCGACATCGACGACATCACCGTCGACGCTGTCTCGCACCCTCCGGCGGCGTCATCCTCCCCTTCCACGCAGAGCTTCGTCTTCCGCGTCGTGGCCGTGATCGCCGTCGCGTGCGCGTCCCTGTTCGCGCAGCACGAGGCCGGCAAGGGCTACGGCATCGACGTCGTCAACGCCGCGCCACAGGGGAGCGTCGCCGGGCGCCGGTTCGACCTCTTCTTCCTTCGTGTCCAACGGCCGCGCCGAGCACATCCTCCAGTACGCCAGCCGCGGCGTGGAGCGCGCGCTCTTCCCGGACGCGTCATTCCCGCGCAAGCACGTCCAGCGTGTCACCGTCAAGATGGCCGGGCACAACCTCACTGCGGGGGCCACGGTGGACGCCACCGCGGCTCCATGCGAGTACATCATCTCCCTGAGCCCCGCGCTCGTGTTCGGCATCGGCGCAGCCGCCGCCAACGCCGTGGACGCCGCGGTGCGCCGCACCGTCGCGCGCATGTGGCTGTGGGACGGCCGCGGCGCCGCCCCCGCGCGCGTGACCGAGGCCATGGTGGAGTACCTCGCCTCCGCCGCGGCCAGCGACGCCGCCGCCGCCGCTGAGGTGGCAGCGACGCCTCTGTCATCGGCGGCGGAGGAGGACGGGAGACACCGGTGCATGTCGGCACGGTTCCTGAGGCACCTCGAGCGGCGACGCGAGGGCTTCGTCGCGCGGCTGAACCGCGCGATGCGGGACCGGTGGAGCGACGCCGCCGTGGACGCGGCGCTCGGCGCGCCGGCACGCCACGCCTGCGCGCCCTACCGCGCGGCGGCGTTGACCGGCCAGGACCCCGCCACCGCCACGCTGGCTGACTCCACCTCGGACGCCCCCGGTGGGTCCAGCGTGGCAACGTGAGGAGGCGGGGCGGGGAGGGCAAGAGAAGGGGCAGTCTCGGTATTGTACACGTCCATGTGCTCCGCCTCCGCGTCCTGTGTATATTAAACCCGCCATTAGCGGCGGTTAAGCGCGGGGTGGGGCATGGCCGGCTCCTAATCGTGGTCGGAGGTGAGTGAGTGGTCGCTGTCGCCGTAGTTTCATATGCATTGTAGATGGGCTTAAGTAGCATCATACGCTGGTTTGTAATGATCCTGGTGTGATTTTATCGTACCAATGTGATGTGAGCAACAGATTTTTGTTGGCGACGTGGATGACCGTGGTGGCTGATAATGATACGAGGAAGGTTCTAGGGCTCGGGATTTGTGACCAAACCAAACGCAGGGGGGCCCTGCTGCTGGTGACCCGTTCTATCGATCGCTGTCAGTGATGTTTGCGTATGATCCATGGTTCGTGGTTTGCAGGTGATGATCAACATGATATTTTCCAACGAAGCATTAAAAAAACCGTAGCGGCAGAGAAGAAATGGAAGGTCTGTGGGGGTCACTTCAAATGTGATCGCACGGCTGTCTCGTTCTTCCTGTGGTAGTCGCTGGTTGCTCACTTGTTCCATAAAAACACCAGCCAAAAAGCCAGCCAAATCTGCCACCAAATTAAGAGCAAAGAAGACAAGCCCTGCGAATCTGCGATGCCGACAACGTCCGCGAGCAAATAAGCAGAGTTCGCACAAACCTCTCTGAATGGTTTGCATTCTCGCGACCAAAATGAACGGAGACGCGATCAAACAAGGGATTGTGCTCTGGAACTTCAGTTACAACAATGCCCCGAAGCGATCGATTAGTCTGCGGCCGATCAGAGCCGCGCTGCTCTGAAGATTTGGCTGCTCATGCGCATCCGTTGCCCTCACCACCTCGTTTTCCCCGGTTTCTTTCGAGCAACTTGCGGCGTCGCCACACTGCATTCGATTGGTGTTGTGATCACTGAATGCATCCATCCAAGTCAGACGCCATGTGGAATTCCGGATCAGAAAGGAACAGCAACAATAATTCAAAAAAGAGCACTAGTACATCATTGACGGCAACCACTGTTTACTAGTACAAAGATAGAGCCGCATTATTGGCAGGTTTATTTATACGCGCCGAAACAGAAAAAGAGAACATTGAACATGTACAATAAACTAGCTAGGGAGATGTATGACGGTGTAGTGTGGCCCCAAAAAGGTTCCTGTTCATCCCGCTGGAAAAACTCATGCATGAACGCGACCACCAATGGATTCTGCTCCGTTTCTTCCTTCCTTCAGACACGGATGCTGAGCTTATCTCTCCTTTCCTTCGACATCACATTGCGCCCTTTTTTCTTTCTGTGAATGTTGATGTGCGTCGTAATCTGAAGAACATGAGTTTTGCGGCCCTCGACGTCAACTCTCTGAAAATTTCCATCCAAGTGGCGGCCTCGGATAACCCTTTGCCGCTGTATCGCCTATTTTCTTTTCTTTTTGATCTGTGTGCGTTGCCTTTGTGATAACAAGTTTTCTCTTGAGCAATTTGAAAGGTTTTTGCCTCTTTTTTTAGGGGAAGAGGAGAATGGTGTGCATGAGAGCATGCAGTTTGCAGTTTGTACTCAGCTCATGTGAGCTGTTCTTGCTTGTTTCCTTCTCCCTTTCTTTCTCAGTTTCTTATACGGCAACTTGCATTTCTTGCACCCTCATGCCACAGCTCGCTCCAATGGGAATGGAATACACACATGTGGTCAATGGCTCCATGTCATACGCACGCCATCTGGACGAGACTAAACAACATCAATAATACTACAAGTCATTGGAGCAAAATACAATACATTATTCGGGAGAGATGCAAAGAAGATTCAACCAGCATATAAAAACCCAAAACAAGGAAGAAGTGTGCAAGGAATTGTGAATAGGGCGGGGGCGGCTTTGAATTCCGATGGTAACACCGGGGAGAGCGAGGAGGATGTTGAGGCGAAGAAAAAGCGCACCACTTGGGCCTGTGCTGTCAGGCTCAGGTCCCTGTTTCTTCAACCCAATAATGCAGAGTTTCGCTGTTACCGGCAGATCGTAGAATTTTTCAGACCTGGACGCGAAGTGTCTGAAAACTGCTTGCAAGCAGCTGTGAGCCGCGTATGAAACTTCCGTGCACTTTTTCCTCCCCGGTAAGCGTTGCCCTGGCTGCCACGCAAAAAGCTCTTGGTTCGGGATGCTTCAGCAAACAATGATGTCTGATGTTTCTCGCCGCGGCACATGCCCAAGTGTCAAGTACGCTGTCAATCAGCAGCTGAACAAGTGGCTGTGTGCGTTGCCGTTTGATGCCAGAGATACTGGGCCCTTTAGAGGCTGGATAAGCTCCAATTGGTTCCGGTCATGTGGCTTGCCAACTCTGCAGTCTTGTCCTCGAACAAACATCACCTGCTGCTTAGCGTTTGGTTGCTAGGATGGCATGGAATGAACCATTCCATTCTAGTTTCAGGGGTGTTTGGTTGCTGGACGAAGGGATAGACTCATTCCAGAAAAGAAAATATTCCATGAAGATCCGCAACGAGCTCATCCCACAAATTTTCCCGGACGCATTCGTCCCACGCAGACGCCGTCGCTCTCCGTTCCCTCTCCTGCTCGTATGCCCTCCTGCTCGCACGGCGCCGCCGCCCTACAATACTCAGCCCCATTGGTGACCTCCGGCAGTGGCCGCGGTGAGGACTGCTCGCCTGGCCGTATGGCCATCCCCCCTGTCTCCTCGATTTGACGCAGGAAAGCACGCTCATCCGGCTCCATGCCAATCTCATTCCGAGTTCTTACCCTCCCTCTCCTCGATTTGGCATCCAGAAAGCTTAATTCGATGCCTGTAAGTAAAATTAGGATGGCAGTGACCTTGATTTGAATAGGCTTGCAACCGATTCAGTAGTTGCAGGCAATAAGGCCATGGGGAAAGATTGAATTATGGAATTATTACACTGCTTTCTAAGGTGACTAATGCTAATAAAATACAACAGTTCAAACCTATTGTTGACGCCTTTTTAGGGCCAACACTCGAGGCGCACACGAGCGTGCGGCGCGTGGAGAAGCTCCTTGCTGCTCCTTTGCGCGGACCGGTCTGACCGGTTCCGGTGACCGGTCTGACCGGTGCCGGGGTGAGCCGGCGGTAGATCCAACGAACGCCTGCCCAGGAGGGACCTCGTCGGGGCAGGCGCACCTTGGGTTGCCCTAGACTCGGCAGGCCAGCTAGGGCGCCTTCTCATGCCATCGAGACGCGAGAAGAACAGCACATGAGGTTGGAAAAGTAGGGTAACGAGGAAGAAAGGTAAAAACGATAAAGATAGATTGATTTGATCGATTGTGATACCTTCAATCGGCCGAATCCCTTTATATTTATAGGGAGGGTAGGTCTTGTCCCGCAAGGAGAGTCCTATTACAACTCAGATCTACAAAAGAGTCCTAACCTAATCGAATTACAAGAAGAGACCGGTCTGACCGGTCCCCCGCACCGGTCAGACCGGTCGGGGCTCTGACTTTTCCTTCTTTGCGCCAATCCTTCGTCTTGCTTCTTGCACCGACTCTTGCTGTGCCAATTTTGGGTGCGAACATATGCCCCCCTGTTTTCTAGCAAAGCATGCGTGCTAGAAAACATTCCATGGTGGCCAACTGTACCTCCTTGGTGAATCACAAGTATAATATTGATAATCATAAAACGAGAACCAAGGATTATACCAAAACCATGGATTGTGATTAGATATATCTGAATATGCATTCCATGGCACATGCATCGACGGAATAAATGATGAAGACCAATGTGATGACCGTTGATGCTTCTTTGCTCTTGGTGATGAAGAACTCCTCCTTTGATGACCTTCTAACCGATTTTGCTTTTGTTCGGCTATTTTCTGATATTTATGTAACAATTCATCAAAGCTTGGCTTCTTCTTCACCGCCTTGCTCTTTGGTGCAACTTTCTCGGCTCTACTAGAATTTCTAGCATGACCGGTCAGACCGGTTGGAGCACCGGTTAGACCGGTTCCTTCAGAACCAGCCACTTTGAGGTCATCGTGCCCCCCAGCCGAACTTGATTGTTGCTCAGCTATATTGTTTAAAACAGGTTCTTCATTGGGGACAATCTGACCAGTAGAACTAGCCGATGATTTTTCAATGTTCGGCTTTTCTATGTCTAGTGTCAAATCTGAATTTTGATTTAATCTACCATCCTTTTTGACACGATAGACTTGCTTGATCACCTTACGCTTATTTTTATATGTGGACCGATTCTTTTGATCAAAACGGTCATTATGCATAGATGGTGATTCACTAATTGTCGGCTCTTCATATATAATATGATCTGGATAAAAATATCTAGGAAGAGACGACATATATGGATCATAAAACCATGGAGGATAAGAATAAGGCATGCTGCAATAAAATCCCCATGGCATAGATGTAGGTGATCCATGTGACGGAAACGGCATTGATGCAGGAGAAGTATTCCTTTGCCGATTCTGATGATGAAACTTCTCTCTTGGAGAAGATTTTGATCGTTTGGAATTTTTAGGCCGACTAGCACCATTGACACTTTTTTGTCTTTGAGACTTAACCTGAAGTTTTTCATTAGACTTCGGCTTTTCTCTTTGATGCTTGCCACGGCCTTTGGATTCAATTGTTTTCCAAACACCAATCTCAGGTTTTTTGGGCTTAACCATCTTTGGTTTAGATTTACTTTGCAAAGCCCTAGGTGAAGCGGTTAGACCAGATGCAACACTAGTCAGACCGGTCTGGGCACCGGTCAGACCGGTCGTGGCACCATCAGCACCTTTGCCATTGTTCTGTTGCCCCCCGAGCGTTGAAGTACTAGATGTAGTTTCTATGCTCTTGTTAGGGGATTTTGGGTCAACAACGTCGACCATGGACAGCCGATTTGTTTCTTGACCAACAACATCACAATTTGGCAAATTATTGCAAGGATTTTTATCAATAGTAGCTGGCTTTTCAATAGCCAACTTTTCAATAATAGGAACTGAATCTACATTATCCACACGAAGCAAATTCTTGATGTAAATACGATCACTAGTGGATAAAATACTCGTAGACAGTACCTCTCTTAGCACGTCGTCGTATGAAGGCGACCCTTTATTCTCCTTCCAGTGTGAAAAACTTAGGTCGATCTGTACTCGAAGAATTTCTTCAGATAGCTCAAAAATCCTCTCCATAGATCTCCAAGTCCCCAGCGGAGTCGCCAATTTGTTGACGCCTTTTTAGGGCCAACACTCGAGGCGCACACGAGCGTGCGGCGCGTGGAGAAGCTCCTTGCTGCTCCTTTGCGCGGACCGGTCTGACCGGTTCCGGTGACCGGTCTGACCGGTGCTGGGGTGAGCCGGCGGTAGATCCAACGAACGCCTGCCCGGGAGGGACCCCGTCGGGGCAGGCGCACCTTGGGTTGCCCTAGGCTCGGCAGGCCAGCTAGGGCGCCTTCTCATGCCATCGAGATGCGAGAAGAACAGCACGTGAGGTTGGAAAAGTAGGGTAACGAGGAAGAAAGGTAAAAACGATAAAGATAGATTGATTTGATCGATTGTGATACCTTCAATCGGTCGAATCCCTTTATATTTATAGGAAGGGTAGGTCTTGTCCCGCAAGGAGAGTCCTATTACAACTCAGATCTACAAAAGAGTCCTAACCTAATCGAATTACAAGAAGAGACCGGTCTGACCGGTCCCCCGCACCGGTCAGACCGGTCGGGGCTCTGACTTTTCCTTCTTTGCGCCAATCCTTCGTCTTGCTTCTTGCACCGACTCTTGCTGTGCCAATTTTGGGTGCAAACACCTATCTGTCTGCTGAACTGTGTGTATAGGTGGATCACTAAGGTGCTCACTACTAGAATATCACCTTATGCTGAGAGACTGATTTGTAAAAAGCAAACAGCCTTTATGAAGGGTAGGAATATAATGAATGGCATTATGATTTTGCATGAAGTTCTGCATGAAACCAAAAGAGAAAAGGACGTGAGTGTGGTACTGAAATTAGACTTCGAGAAGACATATGACAAAGTAAACTGGACCTTGCTTCTGGACTGTCTAAAATGCAGAGGCTTTGATGGAAAATGGTGTGAGTGGATTCAACAGGTTCTCACTGGGGGAACCATTTGTGTGAAATTAAATGAACAAACTGGTCCTTATTTTGTCAGACACAAAGGGGTAAGGCAGGGAGACTCTTTATCTCCTATACTGTTTAACTTTGCAGTTGATTGCCTAAACAGAATGGTTAAGCATGCACAACAAAACAGCCTGATTGTTGGATTAGCTGATTCCTTGATCATAAATGGGATTGCAATCTTACAATATGCTGACGACACCATAATATATCTCAAGGACAATGTGGAATTTGCAAGGAATTTGAAGCTCCTACTATATTTATATGAGATCATGTCTGGTTTAAAGATAAACTTTGAGAAAAGTGAAGTTGTTATGATAAATGGAAGCCATGAAAAGGGAATACAATATTCTGATATGTTTAATTGCCAGATTGGACAATTTCCAATTAAATATCTGGGGGTGCCAATCAGTCCTTGTAAACTGCATGTGGCTGATTGGGTTCCACTCAGGGAGAAAAACAAAAAGAAACTTGATATTTGGGTTGGGGGAACAATGTCTATTGCTGGGAGAACTATCCTGATCAATGCAAGCTTAACTAGTTCTTTCCTGTACCATATGTCCATCTATCTGCTACCCAAGACTGTTACTGATTCCCTTGATAAACAAAGAAGAACCTTCTTTTGGCAAAGAGGCTCTCACAAAAGAAAATACCACTTTATTAAGTGGGAAACACTCTGTAAAAGCAAGAAAAGGGGGAGGGGGGCTAGGGATTAAAGACATCAGAAAAATGAACATAAGTCTATTATGCAAATGGTGGTGGAAGTTGGAGAATGAAACTGGAATCTGGCAGGATATCATAAAAGCTAAATATTTAGAACATGACTCAATTAGATTGGTGAAGGTCAAATGTGGAGACTCTCCCATTTGGAAGGACTTGTTAAGAGTCAGAGATATCTATTTGCAGGGAAGATCAGTTTCAATACGAAATGGAGAGAAAACATATTTCTGGTGTGATAGCAAACCCATTTATGCTTCACACCCTGTACTCTTTGAATTATGTGAAAACAAGATGATGATTGTGTCGGAATTCAAACAAAGCAATGGAAATGTGTCATTCAGGAGGTGGCTACCTAACCCATTGCACAATCAATGGGAGACATTGAAATTGTGTGCATTGTCCTTTCCTTTCCATTAAGTGAAGAAAATGATGTGATCTACTGGAAATGGAGTCTCTGTCAATCTATCTATGAACATTTAACTGAATCGGATAGCGGTGCGAATAATAAAAAGATATGGAAAGCAAAAATCCCATACAAGATCAAGATATTTCTCTGGCTTGTTTCTCATAATGCAATTCTGACTAAAGATAACCCGAGGAAAAGAAATTGGAATGGAAACCCGATTTGTGAATTTTGTGATCGTGTGGAAACTATTGATCATCTCCTGTTTCAATATGTTGTCTCTAAAGTTGTTTGGGGTATGGTGGCGACTTGCATTGGTGCAACAAATGTACCTTGATCAGTTAACCAGTACTGGATATGGATTCACAACTGGATGCCTAA
Source organism: Alloteropsis semialata (assembly GCA_004135705.1). Classification (NCBI taxonomy): domain Eukaryota; kingdom Viridiplantae; phylum Streptophyta; class Magnoliopsida; order Poales; family Poaceae; genus Alloteropsis; species Alloteropsis semialata. The sequence goes on along the minus strand of CM014272.1, from coordinate 65,698,136 downwards.
TGGTGACATAGTTCACACTTTTGGACTTGCTGCCATTGTTTGGGTCATCTGGAAAACCAGGAATAAATCCTGCTTCAAAGGAAAACGACCCAAACACCCTGCAGATATTCTAAGCTATGCCTACTCTCTTATGACTTTTTGGACAGGTCTCTACAAGGATGATTTCCAGGAAACGATGAAAGAAGGGATCAACGCTCTGCTGGCCAAGCGTGTAGGATGCTGACCTCTCGCCGCAGTGAGAGCCCTCGACTGCTACTGCCGCCTGAGGAGGAGCAGGATGAGGAGGAGAATGCGTGAAGGTTGTGACACCCGGCCCAATTTGGATATGGCCCAGTTGTGGCCCATGAGTGCAGGTGCACATGTTTAGTACCATATTGCTAGTTGAGCAAGGGTGGAACCAGCTTATAAGCCTTTGTCCTCCAGCCATAGCACCTTCAGGTTAACCCTTTTATACGAAGTGAGGACGAAAGTGTAAGCAGGGTGCTATGTGTAAGCGGACGAGCCCCTACAGAAGGATGGTGTTCTGCGGTGTTGGAGGGCGGGGTGTTACAAGTGGTATCAAAGCCGACCCTCGCGGTTGCGCGTACGGGCGCAGTGTGCAGACGTATGGCGCATGTGCTGGGACATTTGCCCAGTTGTGGGACGTCGCGGTTGCGTGTACGGGCGCAGTGTGCAGACGTATGGCGCATGTGCTGGGACATTTGCCCAGTTGTGGGTGAGCTGGACCGACAAGGACGTCGGGTTCTTTGAGGGGGGGGTGTATGTGACACCCGGCCCAATTTAGATATGGCCCAGTTGTGGCCCATGAGTGCATGTTTAGTACCACATTGCTAGTTGAGCGGTGCTGTGCAGTGTTGGAGGGCGGGGTGTTACAAAGGTCCACTTAGGGTAGTGATTCAGATCGTTAGTTTATTGTCTTTTGTTTCATCAAATTCAGAGCGTGGTTAGTTTGGGGGGCTGTTGCTCCAAAGGCTTGTAATCTTAAGTGTACTTAAACTCTTAGTCTGTGCGAGGTTATTGGCATGTATATTGGCTTGACTCAAGTAATTATACATGCTGATACTTCCCCCACCCTTTAGTCCTCTCTCCCTTCTATGTTTCTGAACAATTGTTATTTCTGTTATGCTAATGGAAATGAGGGATGCCTCGATTCAAAAAAAATAAGGCCATGGGAAAGAGGCCATGGGAAGGGATGCGTGCAGCGCGGATGGCAGGGTGAGCACGGGATGGCGCCATGGCGGGGGTGTCAGCAGCGGCACGGTCGGGCGGACCGACGGCGGGCTGCTGTGGTGGACGGCGGCGACGCTGTGCGGGCTGGGAGCCATATGCAGATTGTGGTGGTGGGCGGCCTTGCGAGAGGCGGCCAGCAGCGAGGTTCGACGCCGGAACAGCGCGTGCGTGCAGTAGATCGGGTGAAAGGGTAGGATGTATGGCTGACACAGGGTCCTACACCTAACACCGTTAATGGCCCGATTGGATGCCTGCAGAAGCTAGCCTGCATTGCACCACGCATCCAAGCCCCCGCTGACCAGGCTGGTCAGGCGCAGCAGGCTCTTGTTTGGTTGACATTTGTGAGCAGCCAGGCCAATGACAGAACGTGATTGGTTGAATGAACAGCATGCAGCTGGTCTGCTTTTTGCCTCTTGCGCGCTCACGCATATGCTCGCGGCTGCACCATGCGAGCCTGGCTCAGAAAAAACGAAGATTTTTTCTGCATCCGCGCAGCCAGGCTCTGGAGGGAATCTTGCAGCACGCGGGACAGGCCCGATCTATGGTGCAGCGAACTAATCATGCGTAGGTCGCATACGGAGAGCCTGGTTCGGCCGAAACCAGGCAACCAATCGGGCCCTAACAGAATGAGGAGCCATTCCATCCCATCCCATTAACCAAACACACAAATGGAACTATTCCATCATACCAACCAAGCACAAGTACAGAACCATTTCATTCCTGAAACCAAGGTTGGAATCATCCCATCCTATCTCGTTCTTCAATCAAAAGCATCCAAACCAACTTCCTAACTGCGATGTGGATTCAAGGGTTGTCGGTAGTTTCTAGCTGACAGGAGGTCTCTTGTCGCGTTTTCAAAACCAATACAATCGGATCACCTCATAGTTAAAAAAAAAAGAAGATCAAGCATTTTGTAAAAAAAAAACTAGTTTTTTTTCCAAACCACAAAAATGTTTTGAATCTGAACAGGGTCCGGTCTTTGCTTCTTGTTCGTTGTATGGGCCTGTATTCCTGTTTCCTTTGCTTTCTCGGAAGAGAACTGCATGGGTCTCAACTCTCAACAGGATCAAGAAGTTGGCATTAGGCTGTCTGCACCAGGTACTGGAACGCATCCGGTACCCGGTTCTCCAGTACCACATAGAGTAAAAAACGCCTGCACCAGGAGCCTGTAAACGAGACGGTAAAATAGAGGAAGAAGGGAGCTCCGCTATTCCCAGCGGAATAGCGGGTGTCCGCCATTGGCAGAGGTGGCACGGGGCCCGCACGCTCGCCCCAACCGCCGGCTTCTTCGCGCCACGTGAGGGAGAAGGAAGGGAGCAGAGGGAGGCCGCCGCCGGTGGAGGGAGGCCGTGGCCGGCGCCGGATCCGGCCACCGCTGCGATAGCGATGGCGGGAGGCCCATGAGGATGGCCTGTAGCGCGGAGGGAGGACGGGCGGAGGTAGAGGGAAGGCCTCCGCTTCCTGCTCCCGTGCCGGATCTGGCGGCGAGTGGGAGGGGGAGGTTGATGAGGCGCCAGGCCATAGCTGGACCGGCCAGGCGTGCGGCAGCGCTGCTGCGTCCCTCCTCGGCAGCCCTGCTCGTGCCTGGCCGCCTTCCTCGCGGTGGGGAGCCGG
>CM014272.1:65645755-65694292 GCA_004135705.1 Alloteropsis semialata | reverse complement strand
TCTTTGGGTGCAGGGAATGTAACCCTGATAGTTCATCTCACACTGTAATACAGCAGATGGTTTTAGTTCAAAAAGGAAATTATGAGTAAAATAGTAAAAGGGTGGGCAAATCGGGGTGCAGTAGCCATAGGGGGGAAAATCATCTACAGAAATAAAATGAGCTAGCTTCCAAACTTAATTTACTAAGTAGGGTCTTCCAGATCGTACAAACTAAACAGAAACACAGACAAGGCATTTTTGCTCACTTTGGTTATGCTCAAATGAAAGGCCATTGGACTGGAAGTCATCTGTTTTCTCTATTGAGCCATCGTCCTGATCAGTGGCAACTTCAGTGTACTCTGATTTATCTTTACCAGAAGCAGAAAATTGTCCAGAAATTGTCAGATTTTCAGCATTCTCTTCCTCCAAATTTGTGTCTTTTTCAATGCCATCTTCATTGGCATCGGGCGATGATGAATCTTCAAATTTGGAAGGAGCTCCTGTTTCCTCTGCTGGAGGAAACATATCAACTGAGGAAGCATTTTTAGGTACAGAGTGTTCCTCAACAGCACCATTTGCTAATTTATCTGCTGTGCCATGGCCTACTTCCGATGCGAAAACAGTTCTGTTGTATTCCTTGGGCGTCTGACTTGGTGAATTGGAAATGACTGAATCACCAATGGCTGGCATGGCTGTGCTACTTGCAACAGATCTGCTCCCAACTTTAGCTTGAGGCCTGCCCATCTTTACTATTTCAGCCATGGAAGGGCGACCTGGAATACCACCCCAACCATGCTGCACTTGAGATGGAGGCTGGGAAGTGGTGTTCTTTGCATCAGCTTCAGCAACATTGCTGCAAATGGAAGCGTACAAAATTAGGATTGGCAAGGAAATATTCAAGCTACCTTGTACAAATTACAAGAAAAGTAAAACATAATTAGTTTGAATGAGCGAAGCTGTACGTTGTCAAAATAAAGAGTCCCAGTTTGCACTGAGAAATGGTTATGGTATGATATGGAACACAATGCAAAAATGAAGAAAACAAAGTACACCAAAATGCTGAGAATGTACTTCATAATGATCAATCCAAGAAGTATCAGGCCCTGCGGTGGCATAACAGGTTACTTGTAGAGTAAAGCTTCTATCAAATGAACATTTTCTACCATTGCTTTCTCTAGCCATATGTTAATGAAACATACAAAAAAATAGTGACACTAGTATTATAATTTTCCTGACAAGCGCGATAACTAGGATGACAAGTAAAAAGTAATGGACGATTACTGATACTCTGTTCTGTGGCACCTGAAGTATCTGTTATCCACCTTAAACAGGTGTTTTGTGAATAGAACCCGAATACAGAAATAGGTGAAACTCGAGCCATTAAGGTATTGCATATTAGCCAAACATCTGTTGTATTTCTGATGTAATTTAGTAGACAGAATGGACACATGTTGCAAAACAAGTATAAGGAAAATGATTGAACCTAATGCAACAGCTTCAACAAAAAAGCCTGTTCTGAGCAAGTTGGTTAGGCTAGGTATAAACACAACAAGAATAACAGGAAATAGAGAAAAAGGAAAGAAAGAAAAGGGGCAACAATGAAATATAGGAGAAAGACTCAATCAAACAATAAAAAGGACAAACATTAACTAAACAATCGACATATACTCTATGCAAAACCTATTAGTACAGCCTACCCTGTAGCAGAAATTGTTTCTGTAGGATTGCTTGTCTTGACATCCAAGGCTGGTGAGCTAAGTGGAGCATGTAACTCTGGCTCTTTCTTAATAGGGCCTTTGAAAGCACTCACTGAGTCTGCTTACATGTTGAGGAAAGAAACAAAATGAGTGGTTGGACTGAGAAAACTACAAATTCCATTATTATAACACAATGCCAAATGCAGCCTACCTCGCCCGCTTCGATCAGAACCAGCCTTGTATCCTCGGTATGTAGGTTTCTGGAATGACCGAGGTCTTGATTCCTGAGAAGCTTTAGTCTACAGATGATAAAATTTGTCAGGGAAATAATAGGCAGCCAGACGACATGGATTGGCTGAGATCAGAATGACAAGATGCACTAAAGATCACAGAAAGGGTCTTTGAGTTACATTACATAGTACCCAAAGAAAGGCATATCAATGCATGAATCTATTTCAAAGCAAGTACCATAGCATGCGACTGCTAAGCTAATAACTGATCAATTACAGCAGTATGCTGATTCTTTTTGTCCAGAAAGAATGCACACAGCAACACTATATATCAGCCAGTACATAGCATGGGAGGAACTCAAGTCTCCATTCAGAGCAAGCTTGCATAATCTATTACCCTAAACTCACAGTGCAGCAAAAGGCAAATTCCATACAAATGGAAAAAGTAATCGGTGAGCTTCCATTCAGTGCAAGCTTGCATATACTCACATTGCAGTTGAACCCTCACACAATAATCAAAGGATGGAAAAGCAAAAGTCTGAGGACATAAGGAATTCATGCATCTACTAACCTCCTTTTTCTTGTCGCGCTTTCTTCTCACTTCATGAAAAGTATCTGAATAGCCATGAATAAAAAAAATTGTTACAATTATAAACAAAAATTGAGTCTCCATGGTCTAGAGATGTGATACCATGTTTTATTCATTTCGAATACATCAGCCATAAATGTCATGGTTTGATACCAGAGAAAATATCAGATGGCTAGGTAAACAATAGATGGTGCATTCTAGAATAGGACAAATCTACCCTCAAAAAAGAACAGGACAAAATAGAAGGCTATCACCACATGAAGAACCCAAAGATCACTGGCACCCAAGCATCTCTACACTGAATTTACTAGGTACATATCAGTTAAATAACAAAAAATGAGATAATGCGCCTATACCAAGTTATTAAATACATAACAAGTTGTAACACCAAGAATAGAAAAAAAAACATGAGTGAGCCTAAACACCATCCTACTGCTTGAGATAAAAGACATGTTCATGCAAGACATGACATGTAACTCTTTCCATAACATATGGGCCAGCTATCATGATTCTGCAACACAGCTGGAGTACAATGGAATGAATCAGGACTTCTGCACTAATTGAACCCCTTACATCATGGTAAGTTGCCATATCTGTTACATAAGCCATAGTATCCATAAATGCAGAAAGTGTTGCTTGTTGACAAAAATAAAATAAAATATATTCACTAATCGGGAGGCATGACGAATTAGAAGTTCCCAGTATGCTTAAAGTCACGTTAAAACTAAACTGGCAGGCAAAAACAGGACACAGCGTGCAGCTTCCGCGAAATCAGAGCAGATTGGCTAGCAATTCAATAGCTAGCTCCAGATTGGGAGGGTTACGACACGAAGGGGCACATATCCACGCGGCGCCCAATCGCCGCGCCAAAAACACAAACCCTAGCGCTGACGAGCATCGCACGACAACATCCACGCTAAACAATTCGAACCGTGAGGGGAGAAAAAAGCGAGGGGGTGCACCCGTGTACCTTGGGAGATGAGCCTCTCAACGGCGATGTCGGGGTCCATGCCGCAGTCGCAGAGCGTGGCGTAGATCTCACCTTCCGAGCGGTCGGCCAGGATCCCCTTGAGGCTCTGCACCATCTTCCTGGAGGCGACCGGGATCGCCGCCGCATCCGACCCGTCCGGCGCCGCGTAGGGCTGCCTCCCGCCGCCGCCACGGCCGCCGCCCCTCATGGCGCTCCCGCTCACGCCGCCGCCGCAGCCACCACAGGCGCCGCCTCCTCCTCCTCGACCCGGGGCGGACACGAGCTGCGGTCGCGTCGCAGCCGCGCGCGGTGTGGGAGCAGCAAAACCCTCGTCGCCGCCGCTTGCTCCCTCCACGCACCCTGTATTGCCGCAGGCACGCACGCAGGAAGAGAGGGCCGGCCCGGGCTGGAGCTCAGCTAATAAACGGGGGTAGGCTTCGAGTTTCCTTTCGCATTGCGAGGATAAAAAAAAAGGGGGTGGTGCCTCTGTCGGCCGCCGTAGGGTTGCAATTTGCAAAAAGCTTGCGCGGCTCCCAAATTCTGCACCCGGGGCTCTCCTCGCCGGCGTCTCACGAGTCTCTGACAAGACGGGTGCAGTTTCGCAAAGGAGTTCCGGTGCAATCTTTTTTTTCTAAAGAAAGCGGCACGAGCTCTGTTTTCAATTATAAATAAAAAAATCATTGATCTTTTGGTATTTGTCGGTATATAGTTGATACTGATTTGGTTGGATCGCAAGTTAAATAAAACACTTCTAGTTTTCGTTCAAAAAAGGCAGAAGAAAGAGAGAAAATAAATAGTACAAGCACTGGTTGCCTCTTACACAACAGTCAAAATCCAAAAATCATGCAAAAGGTGCCGCCGCTCACATGGCATGGCACTGGCACATACCTGGATTGCGCAGCTGGATGGGGACCTTGAACGTAACAAGAAAGTCCGCCTCCGTTGCGCAATATGTGTTGTCAAAAACGTATCTAGTGAAATAAAAACGCGTATAAGGGTGTCATCAAACACGAGCCACAGCACGCTCCTCGATTTCACAGCTAGGTGGGGACCTAGGGATATAACAAGAATGTTCACCTCCTTTGCTCAATATGTGTTGTCAAACGTGTTTGGCAAATACAAAAACTCGCACAAAGGTGCCACCGCACACACGCCACATTACCCCCCCCCCTCCACCCCTCTTGATTGCATAGCTGGGTGAGGGCCTATAGCTGTAATGTGTCTTTGTTGCTAAAATCTAATGAGGAAAGAATCTATCAAATTACAAAAATGCACACAAGATTGCCGCCGCATGTGACATGCCATACGCTAGATTGCACAAGTATGTATGGATCTAGTGATGTAACAAGATATTTTGCATCCTTCGTTCAACATGTGTCGTCAGACGCATCTAAGATACATGCATAAGGAATCTGCCACACTATGCCATGAGTTACATAGTCATATGGGACATAACCCAAACATTTGCCACATTGCTCAATACGTGTTATCAGAATGCACAAGATTACCACCACACATCCATCTTTAGGTCGGGATATTGGGATGTAAGATATGATAAGAACATATCTCCATGCTTAATATATGTTGTCAAAGCATGTTTTATCTTTTTCATATAAAACCATAGTTGCAGTATTAAACCATTGCTTGGGAATATCTAAGCACGTCTAACTGATCAAACTTTTTTTTGTGGTTATAACACTACATTCTTCTTGTATGCCTAGAGTTAAGTTTTGGTAATGCTTTGCTTGACAATGTTGCCCAACAAGATTCTTGGCCTTAATCATGATATAGCCGATGCCTGTATTTGAATTAGCGTGGCATACATGATAACTAGAACTTCTACGTGGCATCTAATTGTAGTAGAGTCAGAATGTACTATAATAAGATAAATGTCAGCTTTGCTAATCATAAATAAAATTGTTACATCCATGGATTTGATTGCATATTAAAAAAAATCGAATGAAACATAGAAGTCCAATTCCATACCATACTATTTTAATAACTTCCTATTCTAATCTAAGACGGTAATGTGGCAACACTGCTACATACTGCAATTGTTTAATAAAATTTTTTGGAAAGGCATACGCTGATCTATTGAATTATGTCCATAAAATTTAGGCATTTACCGGTTTATAGCAGTTTTGCACAACATGCCGTATGTGGGGTGATATTTTCCTTGCTTCTGCGCTAAGGTTTCCGCTGGTTTCCTTCTGCCCTAGACACCAAACCTGCGAGGGAAGGGAAAGCGTGCGACCCTACCGTTAGATCGGCATATTCTGTGACTCCCGCGGCTGCCATGCACGGACGCCGGCACGCCGCACGGCTTCGTTTGGGCTGGACGGAACGTGCTTGCTGGCTGCTGCCCACGCCAAGGCTCAACGGTCCTGACGGATACTGGACCAAACCGTGAGACGCACGCCAGCCCAGAGTTCCGACGGTATTTGGGCTGATCGGGCCGAGCGTTCGGCTGCAAGCCAAAATTTCCTCATGACATTTTAGGCCGAACTGGGCTATAACAAAAAGGGAGGGAGGATGCACACTTGCGGCCCGATGTTCGTCTTCCCGAACCGCGTTTTAGGCGGGGAAATGCAAAACGGGCCAAGCCAGAGTACTAAGCGTGGCCCAAATACTCCCCTTTTCGTTCTTTTTTCTTTTTTTGAAAAGATATTTTTCGTTCTTTTTTCTCCTCTAAATAGCTGAATGTTGGTGGTGACGTGGTGTTCAGGCGGTGGCGGTCCATAGGGAAAAAGGATGTGTGCAGCCTGAAAACTTCGCTTTTCCGTGTTAAAAAAATAAACAAGGTGTATGAAAACTCTGCATCTGTTTGTATGAAGCCACAAGCGAACAAGAGCAAGAACGGATCGAAACAAGAGGTTGCAGGGCTTCAGGTCCTTGTTTTGGTCTGCCTTGACCTGTACCGGAAATGTCTTTCGGTTCAACCATCATGCCACAGCCCGATCCAACAAAAACAAAAGTACCACCGTCCTTCGTACAAACAACACCCGAATGTGCTCCTCCTGGTGAGGAACGACCGAACGAGAACGAACACATCCACATCAACTGCTTGCATTTCAAAATCCCTGCATATAAGATAGTAGTACAACCCAAGGGGCAGGTAGGGTCAGGTTGGTGCTGCTGCTCTGAATACTTAGGGAGTGTTTAGTTCAGCTCATTTTGCAAAATGGTGCAGCGTTGGGTTGCGTGCGCAGAGAGAAAAAGTGCATTGGGAAACGCGTAGTTTGCAAAATGAGTGGAGAAAGGGTGGAACTAAACAGGGCCTTAACAAGCAAGCACAAGCGGCAAGACCTCGTTTGGTTTTCTAGCGTAGCATCTAGCACGGAGGGAATCTTTCTTGCATGGAGTACTAAATAAAGTCTATTTGCAAAACCTCTTCACAGATAAGCGTAACTTTTCGAGACGAATCTAATGAGCCTAATTAATCGATGATTGGCTACAGTGATGCTACAGTAACCATCCTCTAATCATGCGGTCAAAGGCCTCATTAGATTCTTCAGGGTTTCTAGTGCAGGGGTTCTGTAGTTAGTTTTGTAAAATACATTTATTTAATACCTTTAATTAGTGGTCAAAGTTGTGAACAGTTTCTAGCACTGGAAAACCAAACAGGGCCGTACATAACCAATTAACCAAGCACCACAAAGTGACAGATTCCAAAAGCCATTTTCTGTTTCTGTTGGCAGCAGCATCCTCCACTATCCACTGAAAACCAAGGGCACGGGCCCACCCGTCATGCATGGCCCATAGACAAAATAATGCATTGTTAGAATAAAATTATGCGGCAAAGATCTAAAATTATGCGTCGGAATATGGGGTTTGCTTGGACGGATGTTGACCCTGCCTTTTGTCTCTGCTGCCACGCCAGGAGAATCATTTCGCGGATAATGGATTTGGAGGGGAACCGGGGGCAAGCAGGGTGCCAAAACTATTGGCTGCGGATAACATTGATATTAGTATTCAGGGTAGTGGTGATCGAAACTACTATATTCGGGACAAAGCGACTGGAAAAGCAAGGGCCAAAGCGTAAAGACATATACTTGCGGAGAAATGCTTTTATACTGGTAGGAGTATATATTTATCCGGCATGGAAAAGATATAAAGGGTTAAAGGTGCCATTTCTTCCGTCCTTCCGAGTACCAGTGGTTGAGTGGTGGTGATTGGCGAGTTACTTGGTGTCACCGAAATTGCTTCAAGCCATCATTGCAGGCAAGGCATGATGATTTGTTTACACTAGTTAACTTGTGAGAACTGAGAAGAAGCACTGTGCTGCCCCCCTGAACTAATGAAGTGGTTCGTCATAAGTTTCTGTTGATGATGCAGGGGGATCGGAGCTCCATTTCAATGCGTACTCCATTGTTTTTGCAATGCAGGACCGGAGTGCTAGCTAACTCACGACGGCGGCAGATTCCATTGGACAGGCAGGCAAGCAACCAGGCGGCCCTTACATTATTCGAATCGAACAAGAACACGCTGAAAACTACCGGAACCCTGAACCTCCCTGTGTAACGCACCAGCAGACCACGGAACGGAGACACGCCCCTCCCCCCCTAGCTCCTGGAAGAACCCATCAACCCCCAGTCACCCGACGCCAGGCAAGAGCAAAACACTAGAGAGGCATCAAACACGAACCCAAGAAGATTTCTCACCAGCCAACCAAGCATTCCGACGCCTCCCGCAGAGAACTCCGCAAGGAATCAGCCGCAGCACGCACGCAGTCACGCACCGACCGAGCCGGCAAGAGGCTGCGCCGCCAGCCCAGTGGCGAATGGGAGGTGGAGCTGCTGGTGCGGGGGGCCTCGCTCGCTAATGGCGAATCGGGCTGAAAAATCAAAATCCCTTCCCAGGGGGAACAAGGAATTTGTTCCGTCCGTCTGCTTTCCGTTCTCCCTCCCGTGTAGCCCACCCAGCCGTGCAGGAGCAGGAGCAGGAGCAGGGCCCCCCCACGGGGAATAGCGGATGGATGGATGGAGACGGACGCGGACTCCCCCACACTCCACGCAAGGTGCGCGCGTGTTGTCCAGGCCCGGCGGGCAAGCACGAGCCGATCGGTCGAGTCGATCGATCGATCTCTTCCGAGGAACAGGCGGGCCGCGGAGCCCGGAGCGTCGGAGCGGGGCATATCGAGCAGGCGAGAGCTTGCCATTTGTACCACCCGCCCCCGTGTCACGTCGGCCTCGGCTTTAATTCGCTCGCGGGCAGTGCACGGCCACAGCCGTGCAGGGGCCTGCGAAGATTGAACTGAAGAACCCCTGTGCAGAGCGTCTGCATGGCACCCTTCTTCAGTTTTTTTTTATTTTTTAATTTTTTGAAACGAGAACTCTTCCAGTGTTACTACTGCTGTATATGCTCGGTGATCCCGAATTGAACTTTGGTGCTCTCTAGCAGTAACAGCATCATGCGTTTAAGCGTGTCGATTCTGCACTCGGCTGTCTCAGCAGCGATAAATTTGGTCTTTACACGCAATTCGGATCAGATTCTGGGTTTCTAAGACGTCGTGGCATTTTGTCGCTGTCGCACGGGCGCCGCGCTTGCTCGCCATTCATCCAAGTCTCCAGAAATTCGACAACATCAGAAGCGAACACATCCAAATCAAACGATGCATTTCCACGTAGTGAAGATCGAAGAAACCCGGTCGTTTGAGCCGTACAGAAGAACATGCATGCTAATTTCAGTCCATCTCCTTCGCCGTCAGACCGCAAATATTCTCGATCGCTCGTCTGGAACACGAACAACCATCCGACGGCTCGGAAACTCCCCGTCTACTCGATGCTTCGCAGGTAAGCAGGTTCCTATGGGCGAAACGAGGAAATGCGCCAAGAAAAGAGAAACTGAAAAAAAAAGAGAGGGACGTCCAGATCTGAATAACAGGAGCAGAGCCCTTTGCAAGACTATGAACACGAAACAAGTTCAGCAAGGGAAGCTTCTTCTCCTTTATGTACTTTTGCACGGGGTCTTCTCCACCGCCATGCCAACTTATTCGACGACGGCGAGGGCGCCAGTGAAGGCCGGGGCGGCCTCGCAGTGCCCGCCTCCTGCCCCGGCCACGACGGCCATGGTCATGGACTCCTCGCGGTGGAACCGCGTCTGCTTCGCGATGAACGCCTCCACCGTGCGCCGGAACTCGTCCGCGTCGTCCATGCCCCAGCACGCCTGCGCGTCGCGCGCCGTCACGGACGACCGCCGCCTGCGCCCGTTCTCCGACTCGGAGCGCCGCAGCTCGGGGGACACGGCGCGCCGAGCCAGGCGCGGGCCCATCTTCTCCGACCTGCTCCGCCGCGGCGCGCGCGCCAGCTTGCTCACGCGCACCGCCGGCTTGTCCTCGAACGCCGTGGCCGGCTCGGGCGCCGGGGCGGCCGCTGCCTCCGGCGCCTGCATGGCCGCAGGGGGTGGAGCCGGCGTGGCGAAGGAGGCAGCTTCTTCCAACAAGGTGCTGGAAAGCGGCGGGGCTGGCGTGGCGAAGGAAGGGAAGGTGGCGCTGGCGGCGGTAGCCGGCGCAGCTTGGGGAGGCGGTGGGCTGGCGGTCGCGCTGTCCGTGCTCGTCTGGTTGTTGGAAGAGACGGAGAGGTCGTGTCTCGACAGCGCGAGGAGGAGGAGCACGATGGCGTTGCCGAGGACGAAGACGAAGCGGGCGTTGAGGAGGAGCGACCCCGCGAGCCGCAGCACGGCGGCGGCCGCGGACGGCACTCGGGAGGACGACCAGGAGAGGAAGGCCACGAGCGCGAGGAGCTCCCCCACGCGCAGCATCCGGTACAGGAGGCGCAGCCGCAACGCTGCTCCGGCGGCCGCCATGGCTGTCTGGCACCGTGCTGTGCTGTAGCCTGTGTAGCCTCGCAGCTTGCCGCACCGGCCGGCTGGCAAGCACGTGGTGGCGTTCCGGGGCTTTTGGCTTCGCTTGGGTTTTGGAAGGGGAAGGTGAAGGCGAGGTCTGGGAGAGTGAAGGGAGGGGAGAGAGTGAGAGCTGCTGCTACTTGAAATTTCTTTGGCTGGGGTGAGGTGGATGGGGGGTTTATATAGGCAATTTTGGTCCCCTTTATCTGTGGACGTTTGTGTTCAATACATTTATCTGACTCTTAGTCTAGATAGTGTTTTGTTTCCTTTGTGTGTTTATGTATGGGCATACAGTGTTTTCAATTGGTAGGGGAATTAGGTGCTGTTGATGAATAGATATAAAGCATTATTCTTTCTCACAATAATACAGTACTAGTAGTGTAGAATCTTAAAATTTGTAAGGTGTGATGATTACAGGGCAATAATGATTAGTGGTGTGGATACAACTCTTGGAACCACCAAATTGTTTGATGCGGTAGTAGTTACTGGGGTCAAAAGGAAAGCGTAAAAAAATACTTATTTCCCTTTTCGGTGCTTTATATTATGATTAAGCTAGCAGTATTTAGTTGGTGGGTGGGGGACGTCAAGATCAGACTTGAGCATGTGAACAAGGCCGTCGATCTAGTCGAAAATTCAGTCCATAAAAAGCAGCATAATTCAATTTGCTCGCACGATCTTGCTATCTCATTCGTTTGGACACACTGTTCGAATCAAATTTGTTCTGACACACGGGTGAGAGTTACACGAACAATGCTAGCAAACGTGCCGGAGCCGGGGACCCCATCGGACGAGACATATATGTGCACGTAACCACGTCTGACGAAGCGTGGCTCCGTGTGCCGGGCAGCCACCATTGGCCTGGCCCGGCTCGGAGATTCGTGCGCGGGGCCATCGATGCCGACCTCGATCAGCCCAAACAATGCGGGATCGACTCGGATGTCTTCTCTGGCTCGACCACTCCGCAGCGGTCCCGTCCCTGGGCACTGTGGCGCTACGCTAGGCTTTGCTGCCTTGCTGGCCGCTACAGCAGAGCGCAATGGACCGCTGGTCAGTCCGAGTCCGAGCTTGGCCCGGGCCGCGCTTTTTCTATGTTTTCCATGCGCGCCCCACACACGGAACGAGCACTCGCGTCCACATCGGCCCGCCTCCTTTCCCCTACCCCCGTTCCGTTTGTCTGCAGCGATGCTTGGAGCAACGCTGCTTGTCACGAACCGGCAGGCGCGCGGTCCATGGACTTGGCGGAAATAATCTCGGCGGTCTCGAGTTTGAAAAAATATGCGCCGATGCGTGCGGTGACAGCCGATGCTCATGAGATTTTCAGGCGCGCAGATAAATAAAGCCGTTTGGCCGCTGCATTTATGATTCCGGCGGTTTTCTGACCAAATAAACGGCCGGGATCATGGGCCCTCCCAATTAGTAACTGAAGACACGGCACAATAATGAGCTCGCAAACATCTCCATGGGGTCAGGCAGGAAGCGAAATGACTCCGCCCGCTTCCGAGCGAGAGGCAATAAAGGCTTTCACCCCAAAAGAGCTAAACACAAAAGATTTTTATCTAGAGAACCGTGTCAATTTATTTTTTTTCTCACGATCTAATACTAAATACTGTACATAATAACGAGTGCATGTAAACACCTCGAACCCGAAACAATCCTGACGGGCTATGGGAGACGGGGCAGTGGCAGCGCGGCACGCACGAGGCCCGGCTGACCCAGCCCTGGCGTGTCAGCGTGCAGCGGGCGCAGCGCATATGCCCCGCGGGCCATGCTCATGCCGATGACCCCCCTGCCACAGTGCAGGTGCCGGGGTGGGTGGTGGTGGCCCCGTGGCCCTCGCGCCGAGGCCGGCGCAGCGGCGCTCGGCCCGAATGTCCCTCACGTGTATCGTGGCGACCCTGGCCAAAGGAAAGGACACTGCCGGTCTCTGCCCTGCTGTGATCGCAGTTTGCATGCCATTTTTCTCGTACCTCCGCGCCCGTGGACCTGTCTGTTTCCGCGTACGGAGTACGTACGTTCGTCTACGGTTTCAGGCGGCGCGGAAGGTACGAGAACGACTGGTAGGCGTACGTACGCGCGACAGACCAACAGTGCGGCTGGCGATAGACGGACGCAGCGTCCTGGACTCGTTCGGAACATCGTGATTCGGGATTTATTCGGACGGAACGGCGCGGCTTGCAAAATTCCGGGACTTCCGTCCGGCGTTTCAAATTGGACACCACCACTACTAGCATGACATTCGCGTAAAGCGTTGCGGGTTGCGGTTGGGGCTGGGGTTGCGGTTGCGGTTGCGGTTGGGGATGCCGGGATGGGACCGAAAGGTCCAACCAGCACAGCACCGATGGTTGCCGCGCCATGTTGGTCAGGTCGGGTCAGGTCACGCCAGTCTCGCGACTGTGCGGAGCCACACGCCAAGACGCCACGGCCATCAACCCGGCCGACACGTGCGTTGCCCGGCGCCCGTCCCTTCGACAGTTCGACTGACCCTTTCCTTCGTTCCCCTTCTCACACGCCGCTTTTCTTTCCAGCCCGGCCAATAGCCGCTATGGCCTATTGCCCGCTGCCCCGCCGCTTTTGGCCGTGCGAGGCGGACGGGCGGCCGGGCAGAGCGCCGCGCGCCGGGCGCCAAGGAGAGGAGAGGACGGGACGGGGCGAAGCAGGGACAGGACAGGACGCGAGGCGGGCGCTGTGCACACGTGTGGTGCCTTTTGTTGCCCGCTTTCGCTTTGTCGATGGTTTATTTGCTCTTGGCCTTGGGTCTTGGCGCCGCGGGAGCAGCCGCGCGCCGCGGCAGGCGGCAGCCGACGAGACGCGTCGGAACAACCCCAGCCGTTGCCGTCGGCGCCCCAGGCCGGTTACGTGTCAGCAAGCGCCGGAGCCTTCCTCTAATGAAGAGCCGAGACCATCGTGTATATTCTTTCGCCTAGCTACCAAAGGTAGACGGCTACTAGGACTGCCGATAATGCGGATTAAACTAGAGTGAGAAATGCGGCCACTATATTGCAAGAGAACAGAAACGGAGGGCACCACCACCCAGCACTTTGATCTTGCAGCACATGCGCATCATTAGCGTTCGCGAAAAGGAAGATAAAAACGGGCATCACTAGCATAAAAAACCCCTGCATGATTCACAGAAAGGGGTTAAAAAGGGCCCCCCTTTCCCCCGTTTCTCCAGTACAAAACAAAAGCGCGGGCATCATGGAAATCGGAACAATTTGATTGTGCCTAAAGGCTCAAGAAATTCAGAAAAAGGCAGGTGCGAGCTGGACTGCTGCTGGTGCTCGAACTAGCTGCTAGCTAGTAGTGGTTCACATAGCCTAGGAGGCTGTAAATTATTCTCTCCGGCAGCGGCTGAGGGGGCAGAGCGGGGGTCGTCTTCACCCGCATGTGAGGTGCCGGGGGTTCGCGACCGATCTGAGATCGATCGTCAGATCGCCGGAGAAAGATGCAAAGTTACCGGCACCTTTCGCCGCCGCCTCGCTCTCGCTCGCTTGTTCACCCACGCTAAAAGGATTGGCGCATATATTAACAAAAAGATGAGGAGGAGGAGGATTTGGTGGGGGGACACGGCGGCGTGACCCGCCGTTCGTCGCAGTCACGGCAGCACAAGCAAGTTTGGTATCGCCGGTGATTGGGTGGTGTGGCGCTGTTGTGCTCTTCTGATTGTGGCGGCCATGCGCCGATGCGCGCGAGCTCCTCACGTCAAAGGCGCAGATCTGTGGCCTTGACCTTGGCCGCGGAAAGCGGAAAGCTCCTGCTGGTTAAATTAGTGTGCACGTAGATGGCTTTGAATAGTGCGGGTGCAATGATTTGACTATCGGTGATGATGCCGGATTACTGTAATCATGTCGGGCAACCAGGTGATATGGCTAGCTACAACATTTGCACGCCCGCGTCTAAGAAACTTTGATTAGTTTTAGGTTGCTACTAGTTGTTTTATTGAAAAGCGAGTCTTGGATCTCTACAGAGAGATACTATCAGAGTGCAATCTTTCAAAAACAAAAAGATACTATCCGAGTGCAAAGTGGGAATGTTGAATGTGGGTAAAAAAAAAAGAAAAGAGTCTTAGATATCTGCAGATATACTAATGCAAAAAGTGATATTGTGAATTTGGAAAAACATATTGAATGCGGGTAAAAAATAAACAAATGAAAAAAACTGCAGATATACTACCAGGATGCAAAAAATGATAGTGTGAATTTGGGGAAAAAATGAAAAATGAAATAAATGCGCGCCAGGTAGGGGTCGAACCTACGACCTTTTGCTTAGGAAACAGACGCTCTATCCACTGAGCTACAGGCGCTTCGGTGTGTAATGGCGATAAAAACACTACTAATACGCAAATACCGATAAGCATGGATGATTCTGTTTTCCGATTTGAGAACACCTATTATTCCCACCAAACAGTGTCGCCATCGTGCTCCAGAACTCGCCCCAGCCCTGTGGCATGAATTCAACGGAACACCGTGTTAAGAAACGGATATATACCTTCCGCGAACAAACAAAGCATCGAATCCGAATCCGATGCCGCACCGCAGCCAAAATAAAGGGCATCGCTCCCGGGCGGGCTCTCTTATTTGTCCAACCACTTGGCGCTGCCCTAACCCAAACCAACTTTGCTCATCCTTTCCAAAGCGCCGAGTGCCCCCCCAACCCCAAAATTAGCACCCGTCCTTATCCTCCTAATCCCTTTTCGCACCTCCCGTCCGGTTCGTCAATAGTCACAGCCGCGACGGAAGCTCGCGCCTCGCATCGTCTCCGTCGGGTTATTCGCTGCATGTTCGCTCGGCAATTATCCCCACCGATCCTTCGGCCACCTAGCCGGTTGGAAAGGAAAAATCTTATCCAGTGCTGGGAAATTAACCTTGCTGAAATCTTGTTTAGCTAGCATTCCCATTTACTTGCTTTCAGTTATAAAATTTCCCAAATGGGCCATTGAGAATATTAATTCCCAAATGGCAAATTTTCTTTGGCATGATGCAGATGGTAAGCAGAAGTATCACTTATCAAATTGGCCAAGTATTGCACAGAAGAAGGAATTTGGTGGTTGGGGGATACCTGATCTAGGTAACCTAAATCTATGTTTACTTGCATCCTGGATTAATAGATATCACTTAAGTGATAACCCCATTTGGAGGAAAATTGTTGATGACAAGTACAAAACTAATAAACCTAACATTTTTACTTGCCCAGACTTGGGTGCTTCCCCTTTTTGGAAAGGGGTTCTATGAGCTAGTAAAGCTGCTAAACTAGGAGTTAAATGGAGTCTGGGTAATAGCAAATCAGTTAGGTTCTGGGAGGATTGCTGGTTTGGCAATAGCAGCCTAGCAATCCAGTTTTGGGAGTTATACACAATAAATAATCAACAGAATGCTGCAGTAGCAGATGTCTGGGATGGATCTGAGCTAAAAATCTCCTTTAGGAGAAATGTTTTCCCATAGATTGATGAATGATTGGCTGGACTTAGTAGCCATTGCTGAATCAGTGGTGCTTAACCAAGATTGTGATTCCATTATTTGGACCTTTGATGGTAGCAGTAAATTCTCAGTTCAGGCCATGTATAAAACTATTAGCTTTAGGGGGGTTCAACCTGTTTTCACCCCAGCTGTCTGGAAGATCAATGTGCCACCCAAGATTCATATCTTTCTTTGGCTTTTGTCTAATAATAAGACTTTAACTCGAAATAATCTTGCAAAAAGAAGGAATGTAGAGGATTTAACCTGTCTCTTCTGTTCTGAAAATGAATCTGTGACTCATTTCTTTTTTGAGTGTTGTGTTGCAAAAGCTCTCTGGTCTTACATATCTGAAACATTTGCAGTTCAAATCGGTGCTGACTTTGAATCAGTTGGCCGGTGGTGGGTTATTGATAAAAAAAAAGTAGTGCTATTAACATTGTGAGTGCCGCATTGATGTGGATTATTTGGAAAACACGTAATGAAATATGCTTTCAGGGAAAAAAGTGGTACAACGAGAAGAATCTGCTGAGAAGGCTGGTGGAAACATTGAAGAATTGGAAAACAATCTGTGCTGCTGGTCGATCCGAGGACTTGGATGGAGCCATCAAGATGCTGTCGATCAAGCTACTACAACCTCTGTTTCTGGAAGCGAGCTCCTGGACGCTGGGCTCATCAAATTTGGTAGCATCCAGTGGCTCCCAGGCCTCCATGCCTGCTCCAACAGAAGGTCAGGCGACTGGGAGTAGGTTGAGCCTGTCTGCTGCGCTTGATAGAATGGAGCTTACCAATGTTGGTGAATGTGAGGCTGCTCATGAGAGTAGTATTTCCTGTTGTGCTAGTGGTAATTACTGTTCATCTGTCGGTTGATACGTTACAGCGGGCGCGCTTCGAATACGGCGATACTCTGTAATGACTTTGAACTTTGTTCCGTTTTGGAATAAAGTGGGGAAACCTTTTCTCTAAAAAAAAAAATCCTTCGGCCACCTAGAATTCAGACTCGCCCGGGCTCCGCGGGCAGGATGGGTTTGATTCGAGCTGTTCCGCCTTTTGGAGGTGGTGGCCATCCCCGGGCTCAACACGTCGGCTACGGAGCCAAGGGCATCCTCCGTACCAGTGGAGCGAGGAGGGACCAGGGCCTAACATTCTAGCGATGGAAATGGAGCTCTCGCTCCCTCTGCTCCTGAGATGCTATGCATGAGACTGAGCAAAGAAATCTTTTTTTCACTTTCTTTTCATTTCTAGAAGGTTAGGGAAGAGGGCTATAGTGGTGACAGTATACTAGTCCGGTAGTAGATACTAAAGCGGTAGCTTTGCTTTGTCCTTGATCGTCATTGATTAGTGATTTGTCTCCTTTCTTTCTACCAGCAGTGCAATTTGGAGAAGCTGATCAATCGGCCGGCTCTGACTCCATCATTACGGAGATTAGAGTAGTGACAGTGTGGTGCTACTGACCTGAGAGGCGGCTTTTGAGACATAGTCATGGCTTATGATTCTGGGTAGGGCCCTGCCATGGGTTTGGTGCCTCGGAGTCACAGCCGGATAAAGCTTGTAAACGGCTGTGGATGGAGAGATGAGTAGGACGGGGGTTAGTTAAAGCGTCCCCCGGAGCCTAAGCTAAGCCCCATCGCCAAAGCGGCATCATTGCTACCACTCCATTAGTATCTATCACCGGTGATTTTTGTTTCTTTCTAACCCCAAGTGCTCCTACCCTAACCCTACCATTGCTCAAATATAATGCGAGGTTAGTGCAGCTAGCATTCCGCTCATGGGCCTCACCTGCTTCCTGCAAAGATATATAAAAGAAAGCTGCAGTAATCATAACCAAAAAAGGGATTAACAGTGCTGTTTTGCTGATTGATCCCATGACAAAAATTCTCCATGCACTTTGAATATCCAGATTCCATTCAATTACTACTCATGAAACCAGTGTACTTGGTTCTTCAAAAATTTAACAGAACCCACACATCTGATAGCATCTAGCTCAAGAAACCTAGCACAGACAATTTGCACCAAGAGATGCCATATTCAACACAGAGCCAAAATCAAAAGGCTTCACAATAGAATAGACATGATTAAGCATTACATCATTCCGTCGTCAACGTTGTAAAAATATCATATGATCACTTGGCCCAAGGGATAAAGGTAACCCCTCTAATATTGTAGCGTGAGGATTGACATTATAAGCCTTTACAAGAACATTGACCAATGAATAAACAAGCTAGTCAAGAAACAATTTACTACCGGTATACAAATTACAGAGCAGTGCAGCATGGAATACACAAATGCTGTCGTGAAAGTGAATTTCCACCTTTCTGAAAAAGGAAGAAAGTGAACTTCCTTCCATGTGGTGGCCGGGGCTTCCTTCACAAGAAGAATGAATACAACGTAAACAATCAGTGTCCTTTTTCTGTAACAATGGTCATCAGGCAGCTAGTCACATTCATACTTCGCTCATTCTTCAGTTTGGTAGACTGAAGAATGAGCTTCTGCAATACAAGTCTGACGCAATCATCTTGGGACGATCACAGCTGCTTTAATTTGATCAGAATATAATTCCACTTCAGAATACTTGATTGGACTGGAATTCAGTGCACGCTAATGTCTGAATGCTAAATGTTACAGCCACCTTAGCAAGACCTGTATCCAAATCAGTACAACATTAGTATTCAGGTTTCCCACAAAGCAGTAGCATAAAATAAATAAGATGACCAAACCTTATGGTCGTCCTGCAATAGATGTTTCACTTTCATCATGGCAGTATGTGCTTCTTTCGGGATTACTCAGTTAACTGTTAGCTCCACTTCAGATCCTCAATCCATCTGATCAGGGATATGGCGAACCATTCCAGCTCCATAGTACATCAAGTCAAGCATTACATAGATGGCGTTGTCCTGGGGATTTGTCCGGTCTCCTGAAACAAACACTCCGACTCCTCTGTCCTCCCCTCCAACTTCGATAGATGACCACCCTGCCCCTTTTACAACACCTTTCTTCTTCATCAAATGGCGTTCCTGCGCTGCCTCACGCCACTGCCCTTTGCTGGCATAGAGGTTCGCCATTGCCACATGTGCTCCTGAACCCCATGGCTCTGCTTCCATCATCCTCTCTGCAGCTTTCTTTCCAGTATCCTCGGCCCCTCGAGCTGCGCATGCCCTAAGCAGAGATGTCCAAACCACACCATCTCTTTCATCGGCAGCAATTCTTCCAATCAACAACTCAGCCTCATGTATTCTACCAGCCCTGCCCAACAAATCAACTATACACCCATAGTGCTCCTTTGCAGGCTCCAATTCATACCTTTTACTCATGGCATTGAGGTACCTCAATCCGAGCTCAACTTCCCCCGCATGAGAACAAGCAGTGAGGACACCAATGAACGTAACATGGTCCGGCTTTAGCCCGACACTGCACATTTCCTCAAACAGTTCAAGTGCCACTTTGCTGTGACCATGCTCAGCATGCCCAACGATCATTGCAGTCCGAGAAATCACATCATCTTTAGTGCGATTGGAAAATACGACATCAGCATCTGACATGCTACCACTCTTTCCATACATGTGAATGAGCGCACTCCTGACCATCGCATGATGTTCAAGTCCAGCAGCAACAGCGAGTGCGTGCAGCTGGCGTCCAGCATCTAGTGTTGCAGCACTTGCACACACACTCAAGAGACTGGCAAGAGTAAACTCATTCGGCCGAGGGGAACCGCTGTGGTGCCTCATTTCTGAGAACAAGGCAAAAGCCTCCTCGGCAAATCCTTCCTGAGCATATCCTGATATCATTGCGCTCCAAGAGACAACATCCTTGACAATACTCTCCCGGAACATAGCAGCAGCAGCTGGAAGTCGGCCACAGCGCACATAGAGTTTGACAAGGGAATTCGCCACAGAGCGGGCATGAGATAGCCCTCTCCGTGCAGCTTGTGCATGCAACTGCTCTCCAAGATGGGCATGTACAATATTTGCACATGCAGCAATTACTGCAGAGAAAGTGTATTCATTGGGCGACAGAGAATTTGATGACTCGTCGTGAAGCATTCTGACAAACGCTTCGATGGCTTCCTCTGCACGGCCGGTCTGGATGTAGGAGGCCATCAGTGTAGTCCAGGCGGCAACATCGAGCGAACCCATGCGGCTGGTTGCGGTTAGCGCACTGTCGACGTCGCCGTATCGCGCGTACAGCGTAGCGAGCGTGTTGGCGACGTATGGCGTGGCGTCGAGGCCGAGCTTGGCGCAGAGCGCGTGAACCTCGCGCCCACGCGGCAACAGCCCTGCGTCGGCGCACGCCGTGAGCGCGGCCGCGTAGGCATGGGAATCGCAGGCCACTCCAGAGGCCCGCATCTCGGCGAAGCGGCGGAGCGCGTCGTGACGCCGGCCGGCCCGCGCCAGCGAGGCGACGAGCGTGGTCCACGAGACCACGTTCTTGAACGGCATTTCGTCAAACATCTTGAGCGCCAGCTCGAGGCGGCCGGCCTTGGCGTACGCGTCCGCAAGCGCCGTGGACACGAACACGGACAACACGGCCGACGAGCGGACAGCGAACGCGTGCAGTGCCGCGGCATGCCGGAGGATCCCGGCATCGGCGTCGGCGGCCGCGGCCGCGGAAGCGCAGGCCTTGAAGACAGGGCTGAGGACGAACGGGTCCGCGGCCGCGTGGGGCGGGGAGGAGGCGCGGAGGCGGGAGAAGAGCTCCATCGCACCGCGGAAGTCAGCAGCGGCCGCATGACCCGCGAGGAGCGTGGCGTAGGCGACCTCGTCGCGGTGCGACATTGCGTCGAATAGGCACCTCGCTTCGGCGAGCTTGCCAGATCGAACCAGGTGCCTCAGCATTGGAAGCGGTGGCGGGCGGGGCTGGGTTTAGACCCTCTTCCTCCCGCCGCCGTTCAACTTGGCGGTGCTGACTGCTGAGCGGTTTCGTGTTGCTGCCGGATGAGTGATATGGGGCGCACGAATGTGTATGTCGCCGCAGACGGCGAGCTATGCAGCTGTTGGTCTGGGCCTCTGGGGGATTCGGGCTCTCATTTGGAGTTTTGGGCTGCAAAGTATCAATCTCGCAAATTAAGCCCATTGATGGTTCGTGACAGACAATTCCGAGGTAGCCTTCTCAAAAAAAAATAGTAATAGATAATAGCACATATGTGCAGCTAATTATTTTTCTGTTGCTAAAAAACTATTTTTTTATTTTTTCATGTGTCCCCTTATTCTAATATATGTAATTCTATAATGATTTTTATTAGATTTATTTTTAAAAAACATGCATCAATATTAATTAAATTTAATTAAACCATCTGTGGAATCTATTTCAAAAATTTAAATAAACTAATTCAATGTTTTATATGAAAATGTCGAAACAATATATTAACATATTAAAAAGTGCATTCTGGTTTTTTTTCAAAAAGAAAACTAAATACATATATTGGATCTCGTTTAATTGTTTTTACACATTGGCTCAAACAAAAACGAAAACGTTTTAAGAGAAAAATGCAAATCAAGTTGTGACACATGCCAGTGCCCACATGTCATGTGCACGACTTGTTAGCTTCCCTGTTCCCTCGCCTCATCTCAGCCATCCATATACTACAACACTAATTTCAAACGTTGCAATGTAAAGTATAAACTCTAGCGAAAATGGATATAGTTCCTGTATATAGATCAGAGTTCAAAAAAATGAAGTTGAAACCGTTTTTTTTTAAATAACGCACAGCTATAATAATTAGGCTCGATGTGCTATTATGCCATGTGCCATGTGCCATAAAACAAATCCATTATAGGAGATGGGATAGGAGGAGGTCCTGAAGAGTACGTGTGGGTGTTGCTGCCGACGTGTCGCGTAGTCTGTGTGGCAGTCGACCTGTACCTCAAATCATGCATATCCTGCTGACAGATTAGTCTCCGATCCCCGCTCTTGATGTATTGTTGGTACGTATATACTCCCATATGTCCCCGAATTAACTAACCCTCGTGCGTTTCAGACGCGCGGTCCTCAAACTCGATCAATCGCCGCCACAGTGAAGGACCCTATATGCAATCGCGTCCCTTGCCAATGGATGAAACCCGGCAGGTATGGATCCAGCAGCATGATCGGTCTTCTAGCCCTCTAGAGAAAAGATAGCCCGTCTATGTTTTGCCCCATTGCTGATCCTTGCATCTTGCTCATTTTCCCTATGCACGCACTTCATCCATTGCGGTAGGTCCACACAGGGCAGCAGCGGCAGCGGCAGCAAGAAGCTACAGTGCGGATCGGATTCGAGATTCGGAACAGGAGGTTCAGGTTCTGCCGCTGGGACGAGTACGGGACGAGGCCGCCCGGCGGCGGAGCCAGCGGCGCGGCCAGGCTCACCCCGCTGGGCCGCGAGCTGATCCTCAGCAAGGAGATGCGCCTCATCAACGCGACGTGCTACAAGGTCCCGGGGATACACGAGTGGGACGAGTACAAGCAGAAGCTGCCCAGCATCCAGGCGCACGCCGACGCCGTCGAGGCCGCGCTCAGGCGGTATCGGGCGCGCCGCGCCGAGCGTGGCATGTTCAAGCTCGTGCCCAGGGAAGACCACCCCGTCGGGTTCCGGGTCGTTAGCCCCCTGTACGCGCTGCCTCGGCACGCTCGCGCGAGAGCTCTCAGGAGGCTTAGGGCCCAGCAGCGAGAGAAGAGGAGAGCCGCAGCGCGGCAGCGGCAGACGCAGGTTGAGAGACCAATGGCTTAGCAAGGGTGCCAAGGTTGGGGCGGTAAATGTTGGGAGTAGCCAACTTGGGAGAATCTCTAAGAATTTTGTTTTTGTAGCTAGCGCATCTTGTGATGATTGACATGAAGGCTCAAAAAAGTTTCGAATTAGTGTTAAGCATATATAAGATTGTACGGGACCGGACCCATATCTGACGTCTCTCTGGCCGAGAATCGGGTTTCAATTCAGACTCTAGTAAATTTTGAATAGGATAAGTAGGCTGATCTTTTTCCCTATTTCGATAAATATAGGGAACTCGATTACAGGAACCAATCCCGAAAGATACCTATTCGGATGACAAAGTGTGGAATTTGTATGAATATAAATAATGTAATATATGCAGTGTCGAGAATTCCTACATGGGAAAATACAATGAGAAGAATCACAGCCATCAATTGTTTGAGATATTAATAACCTAGCTAATAGGATATCAGTGAGCAGGTAAAAGCTTAACAGATCACAAACCTTATGACTTTTACAACTCTATCCTATAAAAATATATATATGGAGCGGCAGGAAGTAATTCTAGATAGATGTTCATAAACACTAAACAGAGCTAATTAATGTTAAAGAGGGATACGCCTATCACCATGCATGTCCACAAGACCACAACAATTAGCCAAACATGTGTAGTAGGCACAAAACTTCACAGACAAAACAAGAGGAAAAGCTAATGAACTTGGCAGTAGGCCAAACATGTATCGCATATGACTCACTACTATTACTCACTAGTCAATACTATTAACTTACATAAATACTAGAGGAAAGGAACACAATAGCAATGCCAGATATAGTTCATACTAGACACTAAACCTCACTAGTTATTAACTTGCACAACAGGGACACCCATCACCATGTCCACAAGTACTGACAGAGTTCGAAAATACTAATGCTAAATGAGTATAGCACCACAGAAGGCAGTCGTTTTTACGGTCCTTGGAAGGTATAAAAAGTTACGGCAAAACTGCACGTACCAAAGAAGACCGGTACCAGTATCTTTAGCACCTTTTTATACCTTCACAAGGACCGTAAAAATACCCGCCACGAACAGCATCAGCACTCAGCCCAGAAATCAGAGATACATCGAGGGTTGGCTGCTGATCGCGCACGTCGCCGTTGGCCGTCTGCTCATCCTGACTCTGCAAGGCTTCTGGACTGCTCTGCAAGGCTTCTTGACTGCTCTCATCCTCTGTGGCCACACGGTCCTGAGGATCATCGTCACACAACACGCTCATAGGATCAAACTCGGTGAACTGGTCGTCAGACAAGCAGCAGCCTGCAGTAAGCAGAGAGCAGGAGCCATACATCTGCTCGAAAGACGACTGGTCATAATACTGAGCATTTGCATGGTGGTCTGGTGCTCCAAAGGGACCTCCAATCTCCTGGCCTAGTGCTCCAAAGTAATCTCCAATCTCCTGCAGGTAATTCTGATGCTGACCATGCTCCCAGCTGCTGCTGTTGTTCTGTGCAATGTTGCCCTGGAAGTACTGCTGCTGCTGCTGCTGCTGCTCTGTGTAATCATGCTGGTTGTGAACTGCAAACGAGCTGTAATCTGCCTGTTGCTGGAAGAGCTGAAACTGAGCATCGCTGTCTGTGATAACACCATCATCACCTTGTAGATGCTGCTCCTGTTGGTCGCCGAGCCTAAGAAGGACGCTGAGGTCCTCGAGGCACTGGGACAAGTCATTGCCCTGGAAGCTGAGCGCACGCGTGTCTTCTTCATGTGTTGGGGCTGAAGCTCCTAGCATTCCATCTGGGTCTGATGGGTATCCCTGCAGCGGCGCGGCAGGGAGGACCGGCGCGCTGTACGTCTCCAACGTCATTTGTTCTTGCTGCAACGCTTGAGGAATTGGCTCGGGCGGCGCTGCAGGGAGGACCGGCGCACCATACGCCGCCGACTTCTGTTCTTGCTGCAACGCTTGGGGACGAGCTTGATTGGGCTGCGTTGGAGGGGGGAGCGGCGCACTGCACGACGCCAACGCCTTTTGTTCTTGCTGCAAAGCTTGAGGAGGAGCTTGCTGGGGCGGCGTCAATGGCGACTCGGCAGGGCTGACGGGTGCTGTTTCCTTCTTGTGCTGCTGGTTGATTTGCTGCTGTCCCTCCTCCGCTTGCGCTGAAGCCTTGGTCTTTCTCTTCGTGGCAGCTCTCCTGGTCCTGGGTTTCGGTTTCAGAGCTGCATCGATGGGTGCTGTCTCTTGCTGCTGCAGCTGCGCTCCCTCAGGCTGAGCAGAGGCGGCCTTGCTCTTATCCGTCCTCCTCTTCTTAGCCTTCTTCCCCGGATCCGCGTTAGTGTCCTTATTACTTCTCTTGCGGCGGCTGTTGGTTTTGCTGCTGCCCTCAACGGCGTTGTCCACGGTGTCCGAGTGCTGCTTCCTTTGAATCGAGCACAGGGCATACTGCCCTATCTGCACATGTCATGGAAAATGATCAATACAACTTATACAAGCATATATTAAGGTCCTGTTTGTTTCAGCTTCTGGCGAGCTTTCCGTGCATAGCTTTCCATATATCCGAAAGCCGGAAAGCTCTGAATAGTGGAAAGCTGGAAAGCTCACGAAAAGTGGCTTCTGGCTTTCCACTGTTCAGAGCTTTCCGGCTTTCGGATATATGGAAAGCTATGCACAGAAAGCTCGCCAGAAGCTGAAACAAACAGGGCCTAAATCAGGCACTTTTATCTTTTTTAGGCCAATCATGCAATATTTCGACACCAGGCAAGCTATGAGATCGAATCGTGTGTTGCTCAAATCCTGTCGGAAATATGAAGTGTATACAAGTTACAATTAACTATATCTAGTCAGAAATACTCCAAACTAGTAGTGTATTATATTCTTTTTTTTGAAACACTATTATGTGTCGATAGATTCATTTTAATAAAAATCTGTTGAATTTGCAACATTCTGATCTAAGAAAAAATATTAAATAAAATGTTCGAGATAGAAAATAAAAGACTTGCAATGTTCCGGTCTAAGAAAAAAATGTTCCAGTACTGAAATAAAATATTTATGTACATAAATAAAATATTCCAGAAAATTGCATACAATTTTATTCCACCTTTTCTACCATGGAAAGATGAATCTGAACTTATTATTTCAATCCCATGGCCAGGAAAGTTGACAGAATTTATGGGTGATAATCTATCAACACCTAAATACATAGTCCTTTCTTCTAAAACTTTATATTAAAGTTAATATTATTTATGATACTAAATAATTATAATTAGATTCACCAAGAAATATGTTTCCATAATATACTTATTTGAAGTCATAAATGATAATAGTATTTTCTATACATTTAGTCAAATTTAGAAAAGTTTGACTCAATCCAAACCTAAAATTACATTCTTTATGGGACAGAGGTTATATTAGTAAATTTGCGATAGCTAGTACTTCCAAACAATGATTCCCAACAAATTTCAAGAAACAATCTTATAAAAAAGTTGTGGCCATATATTTTGGAGACTATGATATTCAGAAAATAACCCTCTATCCATTAATGTAAGGCTTATTTTAGTTTCACAAAAGTCAAACTTACAAAAATTATACAATTAATTTATGTATTCACATTTATTAGTGTACAAAAGTTACATCAATAGATTCGTATTCAGATCACCTTTAAAACGGTAGATTTAATAGCAATTGGCAATGTAGTGTTAGAAAAACCAATGATCAAAGTTCACTCTTGAAGATTTTCTCGTTTTAAGATATGTACTATATTACATCGAGGGGATAGGGCACTGTATACTCACATCTAAAGTACTTTTGTATCATCAAAAAAAAAATGAACCGGATAAAAGTTTGCTTCAATACGCATCCATTAGCTAGAGAAGTTCAGAGATCTTATAGAAGAGCAAATCTCTAGTTATTGTTTTAGGGTGGTGCTAATTCTGTAGTAACATTGATTTGACTGTTAGTCGCTATAACCGTCGTCCCAGTCTCCCAGCTAGTCCCATCGATTTTTGAGAGAAGAGAACCCACGCGTATCTCGACAACCGACAATAAAATATGTTCATATATATCTGCATGCATGCATGGGTACCTTGCCGTGGCCTGCCAAGATGTACTCGTGCATGCTCCACTTGCCGTGCTCCCGGGAGTCGCTGGAGTGGTAGATGAGGACCCTCTTGGTCCCCACGACGACGGCCTTCTTCTCGTCGGCGTCGGCGTCGGCGGCGGGCTCCTCCCCGTCCCCCTCCTGCCCCTGCACGCCTTTCGCCGCGATGGCCACCACGCTCCCCGTCGCCTTCCATGTCGCCTTGACGCCGGGCACCCTCACCTTCCGGTTGGGCTCCTCCTCCTTGTTGGACGACGACGGCTCCCTCACCGTGAAGAAGTACCACTTGTGCTCGCCGTACCCCTTGTACGCCTCTACACGCATGCATGCACGCACCGATCGGACCACCACACGGCAAGCAACCAGATGCATGCGATTGTTGATGCAAACCATGCAGCACGAACGTGTTGTTACAGTCAGCGACATTGATCAATTAGAAAGCTTCTAATTCAAATTAGGTTAATCAGTGAATAAAACAAGTAGCTTTCAGTGAAGATATTGCATATTTCTTGGATCATCAGCAGCAACAAAGTTATTATAGATGATATCGATCATTCGATCTATGCAGGCAGATACTACCTAACGAGTAGAGAGAGGTTACAGCCGGCGGGTTTGCTTACCAACGAGGCTGCCGGGCTGCCAGTCGAGGATGTTGACCTCGTTGACGACGTGGAGGGGCGGCTCCCGGCCCTCGATCTTGCCGCGGAGGTAGACGTCGACGAGCTCCTCCTCGCTGGGCACGAAGTGGTACCCAGGAGGGAACTGCAGCTGCCGGACCAGCTCATGCGGCGGCTCCTGCCTGGCAGCAGCGGCGGCGGCGGCGGCCTCCAAGAGGACCAGCTGATGCTGCTGCTCCTGCCCGACAGCGGGAGCAGCCAAGAGGAGGAGCTCATGCTGCGCCTGCCCGACAGCGACAGGAACCTCCATGAAAAGCGGAAAGTAGATCGAATAGGACAAGAAAGGAAAGCGGTTAAGAGAGGGAGGACAAGAAAGGAAAGAGGTTGAGAGGGGGAAAGAAAGAAAGAAAGAAAGAGGAGAGAGAGAGAGAGAGATCGGTTCAAGCGGTCATATATATTAGGCAGGTAGTTAATTGCCGTTAGAAAGAGTTGTAAACGGGTTCAATATGAAATTGCTTCTGCTGCAAGATAGGATTATGTTCTGATTTCACGGGCCTTAAGTCCCAAGTCCTCTCTGACACACATATGACAGGGGGAACGTCTAGAAAGTTGTAACTGTTTCACATGACGGGGCATCGTCGGTGTCAAGGACTCCCCAGTCGCCGCGAGGATGGCTAAGGATAATAGTGTAATAATGCAGTACAGAGGATAAAAGAAAGGGACCAGGATACATATATGTATATCCATTATATATCCATGGATAAGATCAGTCACTTTTCAGGACCTCACAAGTGTTAAGAGTTTTTTTAAAAAATGATTGACCATTATTAGCCACCACCATCTCTAAGATGTTTGGATATGTAATCAAGGAGGTGACCAGAATGAAAAGCAAACAGAAATAATATGCATTCATATTCCATATACGTAATGTTCCCAACGAGGTACGGTACACAAATATTCTCATTTTGCGAAGGTAAAGTGGTAAAATCAGCTACAATGCCATATGAACAATAATACTATAATAGAACCGATGAAATTTATTATGCATCACAGCGCAGTAAATACCTGTCTATATATATGTATATATATAGTATATGCCATGGGACTTCAATCCTATAAGCTTCCTGACTCCAAAATCAACATAGCTTAGAAAATTCCTGTGACTTGAAACAAATCTACTGCCATGTAAGTTATAACTTGCTTCCTTCCCTTTTTCTTGAGCCGAAACAATAATATTACCTACAAGACCTCCTGTGCAAAAATGTAAACGCTGCATAATATTAACACGTATGTGTGCACTGCAAGAACCTCCGTAGCAAAACAGTTCCCAACATTACAGCACCAAGTCACATCTTTGCTCCCTTGGAGATCAAGATGTCTCCGTACGGTTCCGGCTGAGTAACCTTGATGTAATCAAAAGTTGCCAAAACTGCAGAATAAACATTCCTCAGTAAATAATATGTTCCATTCTGGTTAGCCATCATCTCGTAAACATTTCAAGCAAACTCAGTGAGCCCGGGCTGTCCGGCTGGCATAATATATGACAGAGCTGATAAGTGAACTTGTCAGAATTATTATTTGCTACCACTCCGAGAAAACTATGCAGGAGCCACTGAAGTTATAAATTCAAATAAAGGGTGCCAAATTCCCTAGCAATTGCTGAGTAACCTTATAAAAAGAAAGTATGTTTGCATATGGCATCCTAAGGGTAAAGCAGAACTAATTAAAGAAACAATGGATAGTCATTAAGACAGCAAAGCTAGCATAACCTTAAAAAATCATGTAGGTGAGAACATTGTTCCTTGTTTACTCGAGCAGGTATAAGCAAAATAGAGGAATACATACCGGTCATTTGATAGAATAGTCGAGCAGCCCTGGCTTTGGTCATCCCAGTACTTAGCAGGCTTAGTGATTCAGATTGCGGAGTACCTGGGGTATCGAAATGCAGTTTGAGGTGCCTGCAGGAATATAACTCTAGCATCAGATAATGTATATGCATCTGTTGCACTTCATTTCAAGAAACCTAAGTTACCCAGGCACTCTAAGCAATCAGTTCAGGATACTTACGACTGGATTGATTCTGTGACCTTGTCAATTGGATCAAAGCACTTCTCATTTGGGGTTTGAGTGGGTTCAGTTTCTTCCATGAGTTCTGAAATGAATGTTAATTGTCAAATCTATGTTAAAACAAACTCAACCGTGGAGGGAGAATCTCCCCAGGCTTTCATCTAAGAAGGTGTTGTGCAGGGGTTTTAGCAACTCCCTGAGTTCAGATACTCTAACCATTCCACTGCGAGAAGCTTGGTAGTTGAAACATTTTCACGTGTTTATTTATAACGGAGTGAACAAAGGAGAGAAATGCAACCAACCAGGTGTTGGCACAAAATCTGAAAGCCTTCTCATCTTGAAGTCCCTCACTTCTTGCTCCAGTGGAAAATCTTCCTCGACTGGATCAAGATTCCCTAAGCTTCTTCCAGATGAATTCTGCCTCCTCTTGGACCTGTTCAATAACCATGCCATGGTCGCTATAAGAAACTAACCAAGACAACAGAAGACCTTAGGGAACTAGACATTTTTGCTATTTGCCTGACACTTCATCAAGGAGACTTTAAAGTTTCTACACTTGCAAGTATATACAAAAGGAGGTTCCATTGTGTTGATCAAAACATTCTTTAGATGGCCAAGTTCTTTCAGTACCAAAATATCACATAGTCATGGTTCAGAATACTAATATAGTAGTATGTGACATGTAGCTATTTCTATTAGTCAACAGTCACCTTCCGCTTCCTGTTGCCAATTGTATTTCAGGGTCCAATGGTATAAACCCCTGTCCAGAGCCACCAGAGCTCGAAGCAGACCTCCGACTTAACCCTGGGTAAAGGATTTATGTCACTGACTGTCTATATAAGCATGAACATGAATTAAACTTATTCACTTCTCAACTTACCAGGACTTCCAGGAGTATCACTATGGTCACTTTGCAGGGTATTGTAAGCTGTGCCATACTCTGCACTGATGTTGCCTCTGAGTTTTTCAATGCCATCTGTGAAGTCCATTGGGTGAGTTCCTGTTTCCATCTCATATTCTCCTTCAGGCTGCAGATTCAACCACTCATCAGGAAAAGAAACTTTAAGGAATGATAAGATCTTCAACGGAGTTAGTCCTTCCTTTAATCTTTGGATCTTGAAATTCAAAGAGCAGGTTCTCCTTCAAAGTCATAGAATTAAGGAGATTGACAAACCCATTATAATTCAATGGCTAGAGTCAGTGTTGTAATTTTTTCTTTGCTTTTGTAAGTATTTCTGTACTTGTTCTTTTGCGTTAATAGAAAACTTTGCTGTGGAGAACTCCTCCACAGTTTCTGGTTCAAAAAAAAAATCAGGAAAAGAAACTAATGATAATGATGATCAGCTCATTAGGAAAGGGTGTTATTTTTTCAGAAAATAAAAGAGTCTAGTATAACCTGAGGTGGAAATTCATGAGGCGGTGAGTTTTTCGGCTGTTGTTCTTGTGATGACGATGACTGCCCTGTGTTAAGGAAGCAATAAACAATGAAGGTTTTTAAATTGGCACTTAGCATGTTAAAATAGTCTGATTTCTTCAAGTCGAAAAAAGGTGACACAGAATAACAAATTATGAAGTGACCTGAAGATGAAGCTTTTGCAGAGTTCACTTCAGTGCATTCCTTCCAGAGCTGCAGAAGTGGCTTAGGATAATACAATTCTGAGGATGACTTGTCCAAGTGAGATATTAGAGCAACTGGGGGCATGTCCATGAGATCACTTATCTTGGTTGATCGAATAAAATTAAAATTCTGCAAGTATAAGCCAGATAAATATCATTTTTCTTTATTAGAAAGCACCCGTACAGAACTGCCCAGGAAAACAGGTTAATCAAAGAAGACTTACACTGTTCACTTTACGCCGTTTTGAGACAAGGCTTGATGCATCCTTCAGCCAAGTCTGATATATATTTCCTGGGATCATTATCTGGTTATTGTCCATAATCACTTGGGGGAGTTTCCGACGTGCTTTCCGCTTTGATGGTTTAGGTGGTTGCTGTTGCTGTGTCAGGAAAAATGCTAGCTCAGGTAATCAAGAACAAGCTAAACAATAATCCCATTTTCCATCTATATATAGATGTAATCAGGCTTGATAGATCATATTTACCTTCATCTTCTGTTCCTCTTGCTCCTCTAGAGAATCCCCTGCAAGAGAACTGTCAGTAATTGCGACAAGATACTTCGAGCATGGCATAAAAACAACAACACATGTGGCCAAATTATGTTCAATAGGTCAACTTCTAATATATCAGTTTAAGGTAACTAGTTAACAGAAAAAAAAATCAAGAAGGAAAAACTCTGCAAGTTTTTTCTGTCAAATACAAAGGTTCAAATACAATGAAATTCAGAAATATGCGCTTAGGATTATTGGTAAGCCAACAACAGAATCTGCTCTGACATTGCCAAAAAAAAAAAAGATTGCGCTATAGCAGTTAACAGGCTCAGTAGTTGCAACTAAGAGTGTAACTACCTAGTCACTTAATCTGAGACACAGTTCTGCTGTAGCCATTTGAGTATGTACATAGGCAATGGGAGATAAAGTGGGACTATAATTATTTAGCTATTTCATAAAAATATTCGTCAGAAATCATAACATAGTCTGCAAATGTCCATTAGCTGTCAGGAAGAACCATCAATTGGAAAAAATTTGGACGCGAGTTTCACTCAATTGAAATAACATGTCAATGAATAATTGACATGAAAATCATTGTCACTTGGGGAAAATGAAATAATTTATAATTATAAAAAAATTCCAGCCTTGTTTCAAATCATGTGCTTAATTTAACCTTGTCGAGGTTCTTCTTGGACAGGGGATGGGACAGCATGATATTGTTCTTCCTGAGGAGGATCTTCCTGCCTAGGTGGTGAGGGAACCAGCGTACTTGGAAACTGTGGGTGTTCATCAGGAGTTACATTGACTGTGGTCTCATCATCTGCTATGTCAAATCTGTATGCAAGGCATTTTACACAATCATATTTGTACTGGACACGAAATAAACAAAAGGAAGGATACAACAATGATACAAATAGTAGTAAATTAAAGTAAGTCTGTAGCTTTGCTTTACCTCTCAAAACGATTGAACACATCTGTTTCTGCAAGCCCAGACTCAAAATTATCCACCAGGGTGATATCCACTGCGTCAGCTGAGAAAATATCCTAGAGTTAGAAAATATTCTTCCTTGAGCAACACAAAGAGTAGCCCATACGAGAAGAAAGCAAACCTTGGTGATGTTGCTCAGCACGAGAGAAGTCATCATCATCTAGGTTGATATTAACATACTGTTCATCCAAATCCTCCAACCGCTGCACAGGCATCATAAGATTTCACTCAGAAGAGTGGTTACAATCAGGTCTAAGTCAGAAAAAAAAATGCGTCCATGTGGTGATTATTGCACTGTACACAAATAACCATTTTTCTGAAATACAAGTAACAAGGATTACCATTCCCCGAAACCTGGCAGCATCAGCCTCTGAGAAAACCATGGGCTGTTCCACCTCCATATTCATATTTTTCTCTGGCAGTGTTACTGCTTCATACCTGCATGAAGTTCCACAGACAGATAAGCATGCACATTAGTTTGTTTTTTCTCTGACGAAAGTCACATTAGTTTCTTACACTTAGCAAGGAACAATCTTCCCTATGTCACCAGTTCATACCCATTCCATGCTATTTGCAGAAGGGGATATACTGAGGTCTTTTGGATATCGAAGACAGAGACACTAACAACAAGGTCAACTTTATCATATAAATTTAACCATAAAAGGTTTTATATCTAGAAAAAGATTGCCTTAACTATAAAAAAACTTCCAAGAGACATACCAAGCCGACAATGGTAATGCCGAAAGAAATCAATCATGACAATAGCTGTTTCTTCTTTCCGTCCAGTTCTCAAAGGTGATGGAAGCCCTTTTGCATTATTTCTCAAGTACAATATTGTTTAGAAAAATATCAAAGCTAAAGAATGCTATCGTGTAGTTGCTCCTGTTCTGAACATCTATGGTAGTTCCTGTTCTGTCTGTGGACCTTTTGGGCTTGTCGAGTGCGGGATAATAGGTTGCCTAGTCCTTCTAGCTTGACTCAGGATTAGAAGTGTGCTGGGTGTACTTTGTTTTCTTCCATCTACTTCTGTACACACCAAACTACGGTATTTCCGTTTGGTAAGGGAAATGAGGCCAATCCTCGTCTCAAAAAAAATGGACAAGCTAAATATGAGGCCAAAAGGACCTAAATGACATGAATATGCTCACATATTGGCTGACGAGGTGCACCATAATATGCTAAATGCAAATCCTTCCATATCCTATTCTCACGAGAAAAAAAGTTAAGCGAACAAGGTACAACGAGAACTGAGTTAGGCAAATCTTCAATGAATTTGAATAAATGCATAGGCCAATAATGCCAGCCTGAGACTCTTATACCTACAGCTAGAACACCCAGGTCAGACAGTGCATCTCAACCCCAAATATGCAGAACCAGGATAAAATTTGAGCAAAGTGTCAGGCGATTAGGTTAGGTGGAGAAGATCATATGGAGCCATACACCAGACAGCAGATGCAACATACAAGTTTCCTTCAGCAAGCACAAGGGCCCAGTGAGTAAGGGACAGCAGGCTACCACGGCAATCACCGACAGCTAAGATGTAAAATCCATTTCCATTTCCCACAGTACACACACTGCAGCACGCCAGCACATACCAATTCAACCCAAGAAAACTGACCACATATCTATCTCCTAAGAACTTACATGAACATCCCAACCAGATTGTAAAAGTTGCCAATCCAAACAATCAGATGAACAAATCACACAGCAATCTCCATTTTCAGAGAGCTGGGAAACAAACACCAAGTCTCCTCGATGACAACATCACCAGCATGCACGGATACGCAACCTTCCTCAAACTAAAGGCATAAGGCCCCAACCCAAGCATGTAACATCAAGAAACTTCTAAAAAGGGATGGAATCCATGGGCACACTTACTTGGCTTGGGCTTTACCCTTGGGGAGGACGGTGGGGTCCGTGGCCGGTTTGATCCGCCATGCCTCGTTGATCTCAACCTGCAAGAGAAGTTAGTACAAGAATAACTCGAACTGAATTCGCAAGGATAACCAAATCGATCAAGCATGACACAGAAAACAATTTGGGCAAAACTTTCATATAATTCTCACCAGCAGCCTAGACACATCATCTGCGAGAAAAGGAAACACGCGCTTAATTTGAGATGACAAAAACATAAGCAGTCAAAAAGATCTCCAGCAAATAGAGGGGAAGCAACTAACCATACAGAAGCTTCACCTTCCTCTCGTACACGATCACCACGCCACCTGCTCACGCATTTTCGAGCACAGCACATAAAAACCCATCCCAAATGCGAGGAAAATTGTTGGGACACCACCAAATTGGACTCACCCATGAGGATCCCAGAGAGCCTCAGAGCCATGGGCACGGACGGGTTCAAAATCTCCTCACTAAACAACAATCACACAAACAAAAATCACCCACAAAAAGAATCCAACAAAAATCCGGACGGAATTCGAACCAGTCGGGCCAATCCGCTCACCAGATCTTGATGATGTCGAGCTTGTCGAGCCGCTTGCGGTTGATCTTCGAGTGGAGTGTCGCCGCCATCCTGCAATGACAACAAGCGCAATTAGTGGCCTAATCCAGTAGCCACGGAACCAGTACCCAGCATTAGGAGCAGATTAAGGAAACTAGTCAGCAGAGCGCAGTGAAACACGCTGGTACAAGTAGGAATCGGCGAAACGAGCGAAATTAGAGCCGCGACGAGGCGATTGGGACGCGCGACTAGGGGGGAAGAGGAGGCGCACCATATCTGGCCGAGCGGCGCCTTCCGCGCGAGGAGCTGGTGCGAGTAGAACATTCTCGGCCGCGCGGAGAGAGAAGCAGGAGGAGCAGGAGGACGACGAGGAGAGGAAGGGGAAGCTACGCGGCGGAGAGCCGGAGAGAACGAGAAAGGCCAAGTGGGTGAGGGGGTTTTGGTGGTCGCCGACTTGGCGTGGTGGTTTTGGGGGAGAGGAGGCGTGGCGTGGAGGAAGAAATGGGGGCGGATCGGAGAAATCGCGCGCGCGTGGAGGGCAAAATCGGTAACCTATCCGGGTCGTTCCGCGCCACACTGCCACAGTGTGTGCCTGTCCCGGCGCGCGCCCGATTTTATTTTTAATTTTTCTTTTTTACGATTTTACAAAAACGGTGTCCGGATGACAGATTTGTCACCCAACCGCCGATTGAAATGGCGATAAGCTACAGTACCGTCGTATCAAATGGCGGATAAAAAACCGCCGAATAAAACCGCGGTGAGCTACAGTACCATGCGGTACTAACAGTAACCGCGCGACACTATAGCGATTTACCGCTGTTTCATTCGGCGGTACCGTCCTTCCCTATTAAAAAAACATAATTTTTTCATATAAAGTTGAATGGAGCTAAAATTTATACGAAAATTGTAGATCTCGACGAGATCTACAACTTTATAGTTCAAATTTTTTTCATTTGAAATCATCTTCATGATCAAATAATCCACGCAATGCTCAGATCTAATGAACCAGAAGAATTTTTCTTCTCTGGACAGCACATCTTCAAAAAATTATAACTTTTTTATGAATTCGGTTGGAGATAAGCTTCATACGAAAATTGTAGAGCTCGATGAGATCTACAACTTTGTTGTTCAAACTTTTTTCATTGCGAATTATTTTGGTGCTCAAATAATCGAGACAATATTCAGATCTAAAATTCAAATTTTAGATCTAAGTACTGCATGGATTATTTGAACATAAAGATGATTTAAAATGAAAAAAGTTTGAACTATAAAGTTGTAGATCTCGTCGAGATCTACAATTTTCGTATAAATTTTAGCTCCATTCGACTTTATATGAAAAAATTATGATTTTTTTGACAGAGGAGGAAGGTACCGCCGAATGAAACGGCCGTATCGCTACAGCGCCGCGCGGTTACTGTAGCTCCACGTGATACTGTAGCTCACCGCTGTTTCATTCGGCGGTTTTTCTATCCGCCGTTTGATACGGCAGTTTTGGCCTTTGCTGCTGTATCATGTGGTGACCGTCGTTTCAATCGGTGATTGGGTGACAGATTTGCAAAATGTGTTGTCCGGACACCGTTTTTGCAAAATCGTAAATAATAAAAATTTAAAATAAAAAAATTTCGCGGCGCCCGCCACCCTTGGGCCGCCAGGCTTAATCAGGCCCATTATGCCGCCCTTGTGGGCAGTTAACGGCGGTGGGCGGTGGCTGCCACAGCACAGAGAGAGGCAGAGAGAGAGAGAGAGAGAGAGAGAGAGAGAGAGAGGTGGCTTGAGAACTGGCTGCCACAGAGAGAAGAGAACGACAGGCTGTTACAGATGGGTTCGGCCGTTCAGACTTCAGAGAACCCACGAAATGTCCCTCACAAAATTAAAACACAGTGTGCACGAAATGGACGAACAGACATTGGAGATGATGACGGGAAAATTCCACTTGTTGTATCCGAGTTTATTTACATGATGCACCAACGATCCGATCCCAAAAGTTGCTGCACCTTTACTCGGCCAGCTTATTGCATTGCTAACACATATAACAAAGGAAGAACCACTAGCATACGAGCACATCATCTCTCTTGATCATCCATCCAGCTCCAACCGATCCTCCTTTATATGTTTCTTCTTCCTCATCTGATGGCTGGAAGTCAAGGTCATAAATCCCAAATTCTCGGGATGACTGAACTTTGTACCCACAGGGTGGTCTCTTATATGACGGTCCCGTCCTTGATAGTTGAGTTCTTCAGGATCACCACGATCCCGGATCTGATGTAGTATCCTTCCTCTGGCCGGTCAGCTTCTTGGACGCCCTGTCAGAAACATTGCAAGTACCGTTTGGTGACAATCAGTGTTGGTAGGAGTACAAGACTTAAAACTCTTGAACTGCATAATGTATATATATGCCTCTCCAATATGCTTACCTCACTGTTTGTGATCGAAACGTTCCTTCCAACCCTAGCATTCACGTCGATGATGCAGTTGCTGCAAAGCAAAGACAGAAGGGCTTAGATCATCATGCTACAAACCAGAATACTACTAAGTTTTTTTCCGCCAGTTGTAACAGCGCATAGTGTTTCAAGTCAAGCACTCGCCTTATCTTTGTGTTCTCCCCTAGGCCAATGGGTACCTTGCCCTCTGACAGTAGCCTCGAAATCTCGTCCTCAGTCTCATACAAATCCGCACCCATCATCATGGTATTCTGTAAGCATAGTTTGCATTAGTCTCAGCTGTTCAGAACAAGACTACAATTGTTGTACGGATGAATGAAAATCATTGGTGTACATGCCTACCTTGAGCTCACATCCAGAGTTTAGGCGTGAACGGACACCGACAATAGAATGCTCAATGGTACATTCACGCAAGAAGCAACCATGAGAAATGATCGCGTCTTTGATCTGCACATGAATCCAAAGCTAAGATATGCACAGCTCATATTATAGTTTACGGATCGCAGGTATCATCGTTCCATGGGACACGTACCCTGCACTTATCTGACTTTGTTGGTGGCAAGTACCGAGGTGAAGTGAAGAAGGGTGTTTTCGGATCGTAAAACTCAAACTTGGGAGGCTGCAATGGAGCAAATTAGAGAGCTCATAATCTGGATGCAACTTCATTATCTGAAGATATTTTCAGTCTAATTGCACGGACAGTTAGAGCATATTAGAACTTGGAAACAGCAAAAAGAAACATACCTGCTCGCAGAGGGCCATATTTGCGTCAAAGAATGATCTGATTGTTCCAATGTCCTCCCAGTAGTCAGTGAAGACATATGCCTGACAAACAAAGTCAGATGAACCGTACGTGATACTGCTACCCTAATAGATATTGAACTGTGACAAAGCTTGGAATCTGGGCCATGATTCATCAAACAATGGAAGTGAACCACAAAGGAAATATTTTACCTTTACATTGTGCTCGTGTAAAGCTTTGGGCAGAATTTCAGAACCAAAGTCATGCAGTTGAGCGTACCTTGACCTAAAAATGCTACAGTTAGAACACAGACAACTACAGGGGAACTGTGTACCACAGATTGAAAGTTCTTACTTTAGAAGGTTTAGAAGAACATCTCTCTTGAAAACGTAAACTCCCATTGAAGCAATATAGGGATATTTAGTTGGGTCATCGATGGCGAAATTGAGAAAGCTGGTATCCACTTTCTGCAAAGAGCAACAGCTGACACTTCAGATAGTGCTTATTTTGTAAGACAAGTTATTCTTGGAAGGTTCCAATATATTGACCCCCTGAGGTAAGGTGATTGCTAACCATTTCTTCCAAGTCAGCGCCCTTTGGTTTCTCAGAGAATTGAATTACACGGCCTGAACTGTCGAATTTAACTAGTCCGTAGTCGGAAGCTCGGCTTCCAAAGCAAAAAATAAAATAAAATCAGCATGTGCAACAGTTTCTGATGAGAAGGAAGAAATGCTAATAGAATTAGAAACCTGATGTAGAACAATGGCATACCTCTCTCCAACAGGAGCGCATGATAAAGTAATGTCTGCATTGTCATCTACATGTTTCTGCAAATGGCGAATAACGGGGGGTCAGTAGTTAAAATAAAAACATGCTCCTACAATAGAATACAAGAGAAAATAACCAACCTGCACAAGCTCCATGTAATCCATACGATAGAGCTGATCTCCTGACAAAATCAAAATGTGTTCTATAGCTTTATGCTTGTAATAATCCTGAAGAAGTACACACAACGTAAGATGCATCTTCTACAGATATATTACAACAAATACCATCTTCTACAGATGTAATTATTACCTCAAGTACCCAAATAAATTTTCTAACAGCGTCTGCTGTGCCCTGGAACCAACCAGCAGCCTCCCCAGGCATTTGCGTTGCAGCCAGCACCTGTTTTTTTGGCAAAATTAAATCAGTGAAGGTATGCTGTAATCAGATAAAGAAATTTAACCAAGCCACGCGACGGGAATCATGAGAAGAATCTGTGTTGCAAGCTCTAGACTAAACCATATCAAATTTTAGGTGACTTACCTCAACAGATCCATCAGTGAAGTTGATTCCCCCACCAAGGTATGTGCGGTGAATGTGACGGTTAAGGGAAGCTGAGTTGAACTGAGTCATAACGAATATCTTGTTTATGCCGCTGTTGAAACAGTTGCTCATGGGGATATCGATAAGCCTGTAACATCCTCCAATAGGAACCTACGTAATGCAACAAAAGGAAAGAAATAAGATTCAGACCACTAATTTAAAGATGGTTGTAAAGACTATATAGATGGATAGTCATTGATGGCCTTGAGTTTGACATCATGTCGGTTAAAGTGGTGTAGGGAATCATGGGGGATGGCTATAAAGCTATCGGGGCCCTGACACTAAAATAGTTTAAACACAACGCAGAAACATTGTATCTGAACTACTGGCTTAATCCAAATCAATTGCCATGTGCATAGGAAAATTGAAAATAAATAGAGATAGCAGACTCCTGTCTACTTAACAAACTTATAGCTGGCAAATCAAATTGAATATTTCTTGCAAAGCAACAGACTTTTTACCCGTCCGCAGTAGAGATAATTAGATGTATCAACTTGAAATTAAATATAGATCTTTGGATACTGTCTACTTAATAAACCTAAAGATGTTATCGCAAAAAAAAAACTGAACATGGTTAGTTAGATTGACACATTGCAGGTTACAGATATTTTAAATTGACGTCTGCAGTTCAAGTTGAAACTAAATAAATGCATCATCTTACAGCAGGAGTGGCCCTTGTGCTTGTGAGAGGGAAAAGCTGAGTCCCAGTACCACCACCCAGTATGACGGCGGCAACTTCATTTGGATCAGCATAATTCCTCCGGAAGGACGTTCGTACTAGCTGCAAGTTTTCACATACCAAATGTTTGAGATACTGGCAACTAATATCATCAAATACAAATGGCAGTGACGAAACACCAACAAGATCATCGAGGGATGAAACTTACAAGAGTGTCTGGGCCAGCATCTGAAGTGAGCACGCATTGAGCACCATTTGCAGTGCCCCTAGCACCAAAACACAACCTCCTTAATGCCCTATTCTGCCTGATGCTGCTGCAATCCCCAATCCTCACCCTCTCACTCCCAGAACCTTCACCACTTCTCCTCACTGGGCTGGCACATGCTTTTCCCTCCAGGGGAAACACACTGCTGAACTGCATAGCTGAAGCACACCTGCAATATCAGTACCATTAACATCCAAGGAGTCTTGGAAATTTATCCAGTCTGTACAAGTCAAACGCAGGGCCAGAAATGGATTGAACAAGATAAACTACTGCTTTCTTGTCTGGTTCCCGATAAACTCTCACATGAAGAAGAAAAGGAACCACACTTTTTTCACAGTTCCTAGTGTGGTAAAAAAGGGATCTTCAACGTAGTCACGGAATAAAGGACAGGATAAAAGGGGGGTTGTGCAGTGATGTGTACCCCACGAAGACTAAGGTTTTGAAAGCCAAGGGAGGAAGCATCCAGACGAGAAAGCTATAAAAAGGACCTTCTGCCTTCTTTTCAGGGCATAGGCATGTGAATGACAAGATCTCAGGCCCAGTTGGGTTGGGATCTGGTCTTGTTCATCCTCTGAACTCAAATGGAAGAAAAGTAGAATCAGAGAACTCTGCAAAGGAAAATGATACCCCAGCACTTCAAGGACTAAATTACTCCACAAGCGAATGGTGAAAAGTAACCAGGACAAAATCATAAGGTTGAATAGTCACAACCCACAAATAGCAACCCAAGCCTTGTTTAGTTGGATAAATTTGGTTGAATTTTCTGTAAAAAAAGTGTATATTAGAAAGTGTGTCCCCAAAAAGAGGGGCGCATTTTTCAATGCATTGCTTTTGATTGAATTGCAGAAACTTGCCTAAACTAATCAAGGCCCCAGTCACCTAAAACAAGCGCGGCTCACCTCAACATCTGCAAAAGAAATTCAGACCAAAAATGGGAGGATTGCAGAGTTCCAGAACCAAGTGGAAATGGGATCCTCTCGACACAAGGAAAGCCGGCCTTTTTTTCGAATTCTTTAAGGACAACAATGATGAAACGGAGCTGGCCACAAGTCAAATACAAGTATAAAACGAACCGCGCAGGATCCAAGAACAAAACGGAGGATCCCTTTTTGTTGGAAGATGAAAAGAAATGGCCAAGGAACACGTCGACTCCCCCATCCACCGCGAGGACCAAGAAACAGGCTCGTCACAGCCTTTCAAGGAACGACAACCAAGATAGAAATCGTGCAGAGACTCAAATACCATGTGCTGCAACATCAATCCAGGAAAATATAACCAGGAAAAAATCATTTCAGAGAAATTTATTCAGACAGCGCGATCCAAGCCGCCACCTCACTTTTCCTCTCAAGAATACCAGATTGCTCCTCCTCCCTCGCCGAGGGCTGGTCCCTTCCTCACGGCCACACTACCCGCCAACACCACGTCGCCGGTGCCCGCGCCGGCGCTCCTCAGAAT
Organism: Alloteropsis semialata; assembly: GCA_004135705.1. Taxonomy (NCBI): domain Eukaryota; kingdom Viridiplantae; phylum Streptophyta; class Magnoliopsida; order Poales; family Poaceae; genus Alloteropsis; species Alloteropsis semialata. The sequence continues at coordinate 65,652,578 of CM014272.1, read as the reverse complement.
CCCACCGCCCACCTGATCCACCGTGCTCCCGTCTCCAGCGCCGCGAAACTTCTCTACGCTAACAGCACCACACCCGGCGCACAATCCAGTGAGCAGTGAGAATGGAGATAAGAATTGCGCGTGCGCAGCTTTCATTGAGTCAGCATCACAGAATCAAACACATTGGGCCACCTATTCTCTTCCAAGAACAAAGAACAGCCAAACGCTGCACCCCCTTTCCAATCACAAAGCCAAAATGCACAACAATCCACAACACCTCAACGCGATAAAACAGGAAGAACGGAAGGGAGAACGGAAGGGAGGGAGGTTACCTAGGAACAGATCGGCGAACGGAGGCGCAGCCAACAACAACGACGGATCGATTACACTCGGAAGAATGAGGGGTCCGGCCCTTTGAGAGGCTGATGTGGGTGGCCGCGACGGTGCGAGACGGAGGTGTTGTGGAGCGGGCGGTGGCTTATAAAGCGGGGCGGGCGTTGGAGTGAATAGGAAGACGAGGCAATGGACGGACGAACGGTGCGGAGTTGGGGAGGAGAGGGGCGGGGGAGCAGCGAGCGGGCGTGGAGGTGGCCGCGGCCTCGCCTGGCGCTACGCGTGCCCTCCGTGCGGCGCCTGCCCATGTGGGGGAAGCGCCCGGGCCACGGTAAACCAACCCGGGTAACGCCACCCCCGCACCGTCCCCTTCGCGTTCACGTTTTGGTTTTTGCTTTCCCCCCTCGTCACCGCTTGCCGTCCGGTGTCACGCGGTGCAGGTGCAGGGGCAGCGGTGGGTTCTGGACCGTCCGATGCCTCGAGTGTCCATTTCTGCGTTTCCAGCGCAAGAATGTCTAGTCATCGCCTAACTCTGACGTGAGATCAAGGTTTCTGAATCGTTCATTCGCAGAAAGATCCAACAAACCCCTGTTGCACTTTAGAACATGATTGGTAGACACGAACATGGATGGAGCGCATGGTGTGAAGCAGTTGGATCTCAGCCGTGTAATATTACGTTGTCCATCTCCTACATTTCTAGTTTGGAATTTTCCCGTGTGATATCATGGTGATGCTTGTATAGCGTGAGATCAAGGTTTTAAGCCGTCCATTGACATGCGGTTGTAACAACTCTTCTGAATCCAATGCTACTTTTTTACAAAGTTATAAGCTGCCATGGTTGCGCAAACTTATAAATAAGGTGGAGCATAGAAACAATTTTTCTTTGGTGCCTTGCATTCTAGACAGTAAGTTGGTACTACAAGTCTTTTAGACATTAAGAATTCAACAAATATCTCAAATTGTCTTTATTTTTCTCTAAATTCTAGATTCGCGACCAGTCCTAGTCTTGATTCTAGAATATGTGGACAAGTGACTCAACTTATGTGGATGTAATTATTCCTTCATATGTGAATGTCAAGTGATTTACCGTGTTTACTATGATGCCTACACGGCACATGCCCCTCACCCCCCCCCCAAATGAAGAAGCAATGGAAAACTGAAAACACCTTGGTAGTCGATATTTAGATCTCGTCTAGGTTGCGTTGAAATTTAAATTAACCCGTCTAAAAGCATCTCCAGCAGATAAATCATTCTTCTCTCCATTACCAAAATATAGACCTTCTAGCAATAGAGACGCTCCAGCAGATTACTAATCCGATCACTATTACCAAAACATGCCACCTCTTACTAAAAGAGAGTGGAATTCATAGGACCTTATCAAATTATGTTATTTTGATAATCTATTACAGCACTGGTTAAAAAACATGAAAAGAGCTATTAATAAAAAAGATATAAGATACGAAAAGCTTTGGTAATCCCGCTGGACATGTACGTATAGCGCCTAACTCTGGTATTAGTAGGACCCCAAACCAATCTATTTTTTTTTGAAGGCCTCGATCGCTAGCGTAATCGAGAGGATGCGGTACACTGATTTTCTTCTCCCCATGTGCAAGTGGCCGTGTCCATTTCTCCCGTGGCAGTAACCGGAGGGAGCATAGCACAGTGGAGTGGGACACATCAGCGGGCCACTGACGGTCGAAATGGCGCGCAGCAGGGCGCACCCTACTGTGCGAGGCCGGGCCACGTGGGCCTTCCTGCCGAGCGCCGAGGATCTCTGATTCTTGCCACGCGCGGGCCCACGTGGCGGCCGGCGAGTCGCGGGCGATCCAACCGCTTTGTCCGGACGTGACGTGGTGGGCCATCGCACCCCCGGCCCGCCGCAGGAGATCACTCGCCAGAAGAGCCTGGCGGCTGGCAGCCTGCCCGTGCTCCACTCCGCGCGGTCCACAGTCCACACTCCTCGGCAGCTTTTGCCGATCATCGGGTAGACTTCGATCTCGTGATCATCTCCCAGGAAGGCAATCTGGCCGAGTAAAAAATGATGGAAAGGGAGGCCTTCATCTCCCGGATCCAGGGAGTAAATTTGCACTTGTCAAAGATTGGCTAGTGTTGGAGCCTTGGATCCTTGGGGAACTACTGGAGCTAAAATCTGTGTTTAGGGCAGAGGCAGAATGGAAACTGAACTTTCGCAAAGCACGGGTTATGCATGGCTTCAGAGACGGAATTATGGATCGGGGTTGGCACTAATCATCCCACATGCATCATTAAAGGACGTTTCATGCGCTCGTGGCACTCAAACGGTGCATCCTGCAGAGTAGGCAGAGGACAGGAAGGAAAGGGTGTCGTAATCATACACGAATCCATCCGCGTAGTACTAGTTCCTGAGCTGCTTGGGCCTGGGGACGCGATCTGTGATGATAGCAGGACGTGCCGGTAGGGAGATTTCCACACGGCTCTTTGTTCAGCCGTGGTTCTAAAGAACTTGAAAGCCTTCACTCGCGTCAGCCGAGTCCAAGTTCCATGCGATTTTTCTTCACTCGAGAGTCGAGAGCCGGTACAAAACAAAGCTACCAACCAGAGCCATCGCCCTTCACAGTTGGTGACTCACGCAAACGACACAAAGCCCTCGCCGCGCGCACGCAGAGCGTCGTGACAACGAGAGTTCGCGGCGACGGCGACTGCGACGGCGACTGCGCGTACGTACGGGTCCGGGGAGAAATTCTACAATCTGGAAGCAGCTGAATGAATAATCTGGATCAAAAGCTGTCCTGTTTGGATCCATAGCTGGCTTCTGGAAGCTGGATTCCAGAATCTGCTAGGATCCAAACAGGCCCTTACCTCCGCTGAGCTCGCTCCGCCCGGCAGCCATCCAGATCAGTCGTGCTCGTGCTACACTTGGCCTGCCCGCTCCGAACCCATCCCGAGAGGGGAGAGGGGAGAAATCGACGCGAAACTACGCTCTCGCTACGCGCCCAATGCTGCGGAGTCCACGAGCGGCGGTGAAACACATTGTGAATATGGTAGAAGATCTAATATGTCTGGGCAACAAAGATGAACCTGTGGCTCCGCACGTTCAGGCGATGTGGAGACCACCGGATGATGGCTGGGTGAAAATTAATACAGATGCCTCGTTCCATGCTGAAGGATCTACAGGAGGGAGTGGTGCGGTGATCCGAGACCATCAAGGCAATCTCATTGTTGCAGAAGCACGACGACTAAATAATATATTAATATCCCAGATGCCTTGACGGCGGAAGCTCTTGCAGCAAGGGATGGCATGTTGCTTGCAGTCTCCAGAGGATGCGAGAGAATAGTACTGGAATCGGACTGTTCGCTTGGCTTATCAGCCACCAGCCAGCAGTACTTCAGTCTCACAACAAATCAGCACCAGCCACCAGCCACCAGCCAGCCAGCAGTACTTCAGTCTCACAACAAATCAGCACTAGCCACCAGCCAACCGAACAGGTAAGCATGTATGTTGTTAGGAGAAAAATGTATATTTGGGATTCTAATCATCGCACTTCGCAGTTTTGCCATTTCTAATGTCGACTTCGTAAAAATAGAACCTGACGCTTGATTTCAATGTCATTATAGGTATTTCACCTATTTTTTAATCTATATACATTTATTTGAGATATAAAAGAACTCTTTTACCCTTTCTAATTTTTCTCCCATCTAAGTACGTGATTCTTTCTCCCATCATCTACGTACCTGATTCTTTCTCGAGGCGGTGCGGACGAGCTTGGCGACGCGGGCGGGATGGACGATGCGGCTGCCCTGATTGCAGACTGCAGCTGCCACCTCCAGCGGCATCCAGATTGCAGCTGCCACCTGCAACAGCACGTAGCTCTGCAGAAGCAGCTCTCGTTCGAGAGGTCAGTAAAGCCAGCACTGGTGGTTGGCACGTCGCAGTTGATACGGAGGCCTCGGCTGCTCACGGGAGAAAAATTAGAAAGGGTAAAAAAATTCTTTCATGTCTCAAATAAATGTATATAGATTAGAAGATAGATGAAATACCTATAATGACATTGAAATCAAACGTCACATGTTTTAAGTTCTATTTTTGCGAAGTCGACGTTAGAGATAGCAAAACTGCGAAACAGTCCTGAATATACAATTTTCTCGTATGCTAGAAGAGAGGCAAATTCTTTAGCTCACTGTCTAGCAGGTTTAACGTCGGATGATAATCCTTTGTATTCACGGTCCGACAATTTTCCAGAATGGATCCGGGAAAATAGCGGACAAAGATTGTGACCGTGTCGCTAACCAATGAAAGTCACGTCTTGCCCTAAAAAAAAATGCTGCGGAGGGCGGAATGCGGAGCGAGCACCACGGGTCCACGGGCGGGCAGGCGGCGCTGTCGCGGTGTCCCATGCTCCGATGATCCCCACACACACACGCACCCCATCTCGCATTCTCGCTGTCACCCGCGCTGCTGTGCTGGGCGGGGGCGGCAGCGTGGGTGTGCGGCCCGGCGACGCCGCCGTCTGCCACCCGCCCGCCGCGCATCGGCACCGTTGGACGCGTCGCGGCTGCCAAAAACGCCCCGCCAATCAGGGCCCGGCCGATGCGGAGCGTGGCGTGTGATCTCAGCCGCGCGCGCGCGCGCGAGAAGCTGCGAGAGCCACATGTTGGGGGTGGCGCGTTACGCCCACGTGGTGTGGACTCGAGTGCTCCTCGTCCGCCACCGGTCAGGCGCCGCGACACGGTCGTACAGCCCGCGCAGCCTGTTCTGTTCGGTTGGCTGGCGGCCGGTGACTGGAGCTGATTTGTTGTAAGAGAAAAGTACTGCTGGCTGGTTGGTGGTTGGTGGCTGATGCTGATTTACTGTGAGAGAAAAATACTGGTCGCTGATAAGCCAACCTAGCGTGGCTGAGGCTTATCTCGTCCGCAGGCAGTTAAGGCGCCACTGTGCACTCTACAGGTGTAGCCGTGTTCGATTTCATTTCTCCTTACCGGTTACCACTTACCAGTCTATTCTTTGCCGCTAATCTTTCAGCAATAGTCATGTGTTGAATCTCCTACGGTTCATCAGCTGCTCTATCGAATCTTGATGGCCTGAAAGCAACAGCGAACCTACAGGGTGAGAACGAAGGCGTGCAAGGCATCAGTCTAGCTGAGGTCTCAAAGCGATCAGATTGGCCGCTTGCACAGACTCGCCGTGGGCCGTAGCGCGCGAGGAGTCAGAAAACAACAGCAGCTCGAGTCTCACGAGGAATGGCACAATCTTGGCCTGCGTGCGCCACTACAACGGGAGGAGATGGACCGCCTGCGTTTACAGGGTGCCACTACAACGGGAGGAGATGGACCGCCTGAGTTTACAGGGTGTTTAAATTCGATGAATTGATGAAAAATAGCGAAAAGTTTATGCATTGAGCCGAAATGAACTGACACGGTTTTCAAGGTGAAAACTTTATGCAAAGCTGCCGAATTTAAACACGCCCATAGGTGTGTAGAGCCTAAGTCCAAGCCGACAGATCGCCGGGAATGAGGGCGCCGTTTCCCTCCTCCCCCAACATACGTGTTACCAGGAGCCGATCTTTACGGATCAAATGCTCTCTGAGCTTTGAAGCCTCTGTCCTGAACCAGCACACTGTTTGGTCGCTGAGTACCTGAGCCCTGAGGTGATTTGGATTGGGCCTTCGGCCGACTTGGGCCTGTCGATGCTGCTTCCTGGCCTAAAGCCTGAAGGTGGGTGTATTTTTGTTTCAGTTCCGAGGCTATACAGACGAGAGACCAATAAAATCTGCTGGTGATAATTCAGTTCTCAACATGACAGGGACACAGCAGACGTACTGCCAGCATATCACTGCTGACTCCAACTACAGATATCAGCAATTCGTGACATGTACAGCTCCTTAGACAAAGTTAAGCATGAGAAGACGTGCCCTAGTTATAATTCACCTTTTTAAAAGGTGATTAGAAACAGATTTCTAACCACCATAACACGGCTTTGTTTGCATAGAAGTGGATTCAAGATGAATAAAGAGAATTAAGAGAAAAATGAACTAATATCCCCTTTAATCTCTTTTACTCCCTTTCAATCCACTTGTTACCAAGTAAGCCATAAGGTAAATCCGATATGCTCACAATCCGCATTGTCCTCGTCCTAGAAACCTTCACCCGCATGACCTAAATTGCAAAACTTATCATGATTGTGCAGTTCCAGAACAAGGCGTTCAGGTATTTGACGGGCGTCCGCCGCCTGCCTCGTCGGAGCGAACCGCGAGCCTGCGGCCGTTGTTCCGCCGGCTTCGGCGCTTGCTCGGCGTTACAAAGAGGCGGCCAGTTGGAAGGCAAGCACACAACAAAAAAAAGGGAAAATTTGGTGGGGACGGTCCTCATAGAACGCTCTGTGAGGACCCTCCTTGGATGATCGCCGCGGGGGGTGTCCACGGATCGAACGAAGGCTCGGAAACGCCTGCTCGCTCAGCTCTCACGCGGGTGAGGCTCGCAGCGCGGCATCCCTCGCGTGGCTTGGCTTGCGCTCGGCTCCCAGGCATCGCGCGTT
>CM014272.1:65572577-65645744 GCA_004135705.1 Alloteropsis semialata | reverse complement strand
ATATAAGTTTGTCGGGGTGGGCAAAAATTCACTGAAGCCGAAACACCGGACCGAACCGAAGCCGAACCACCGAAATCGTCGGTGGTTTCGGTGTTCGGCTCTCGGTTCGGTTCTCGTTTTTGCGTTGTTCGGTCTTCGGCTCGGTGGTCGGTTTTTAATCTGTAGACACCGATACACCGAAGCCGCCAAACTCTCCAGGGCCTTTAACTGATTGCCTAGTTCGCAATCTCCACCTTGGCCCAAACGACCCAATAAAACAAAGTGCAAAAGATTACCCCCGGCCACACCCCATCGTCCAAGGCCTGGCCCACCTCACCACACGTTCTCCTCTTTTCCATCTTGCGGGCGGCGGCGGCGGGGCGCAGCACGCAAAGGGCACACCGGCGGCGGCGGCCGTTGAACTGGTCCGTGGTAGCGCATGTCCAGCGAGGCGAAGCCGTGACGAGATGCGCCATGTGCGGATCGGGGCAGCGGCAGCAACGAGATGTCGCAGGGCCGCGGCAACACTGACCGGCACCACGCACTTCAATCTTGCTGGCTTCTAAATCGCCAGATTCTTGTTGGCTTTTGACCTTGGAATCATGAATTTGTTGGTTTGTGAGAGGTCATCAATTTGTAAGCTTCTGCTTTCTGCTGTGTATGTGCAATATTACGCGTCATCTGATGAGCTGTTGTATGCTGTGTCCATGAATATCGGTGAAGTTCGGTGCTCACCGAACACCAAACCGAGTTCACCGACACCGAAGCAGTCGGTTTTCCATTTTTCTTTGCACCGATCGGTCCCTGGATTTTGCACACCGAAGTTTCTTTGCACCGAGAAAACCGAACCGAATACACCAAATACACCGAATGCCCAGCCCTATAATTTTGATACAAAGGTCCTGGACCGTCATTTCTGGGGTTACCAGATTACAAGATCGCATCAACAACTAGGAAGCTACCCCACACAAAAGAGAGTAAAGTTTGTATAGTTTTAAGCACGACAGCTCTTCAGAGCTCAAAAGAATGCGCAAAAAGGTTAAATCACATGAAGCTTTCTTCTATGCTCTACGGCTAGCAACTGAAAGATTTCATCCACTCCTCCAATTGATTCTTCATTTTGTCGAGCAGTTCTCGTTCATTTGGCTTCAAGAGCACCCGCCATCGCTGTACAGCATATCCAATTTTGAACAAAATATCATTAGTAGACATAGGATACTTCTTTTCTATTCTCATTTTGTTTCTAGCCGTCCAAAGCGACCAGAACACAATAGAGAACATGAATAATTTGAATGAGTAGTTCTTGCACCCCAAAGGAATCCACACCCCTAGGAAGTCAGCCATAGAACAAGGAATCCTATCCCATCCTAAGGCTTCCTTAAAGCAGTCCACACAAAACGAGCAGTAATACACTCAAAGAAAATATGGTCGGCTGTTTCTGATGATCTACAAATGCGACACTTTGCATCTCCCTTCCACTTCCTCAGTTTAAGATTTTCCCCCGTTTGTAATCTATTGTGTCCGGCTAGCCACATAAAAACCTTGAGTTTCATTGGCAATTTGCATTTCCACATTTTCTCCATTCGCTTGTTAATCACCCCTCTGTTCGATAAAAGTCGGTACATGGATCTGGTAGTATACAGCTTTGATTTCTCTAGAGTCCAGACCGCTCTGTCTCTATCCTTATTGAGCTTCACCCCCTCTAAGCTGCCAATCATTTCTTCCCATTTAAGAAACTCCTCCTCTGTAAATGTTCTATCAAAATCAAAAACCCACTGACCATTCTCCCAACAATCCTTCACCGATATGTCCTTCTCTCTGCATTTTCTGTACACCTTGACCATTCTCCCAACAATCCTTCACCGATATGTCCTTCTCTCTGCATTTTCTGTACACCTCAGGAAACTGAGTCTTCAACGGTACCTTTGTTAACCAAGTGTCCTCCCAAAACAGAGTTTGTTCTCCGCTATTCACTATAAAGGTTGCACCCCACTTAAATTTATGTTTAACTTTATTAATGCCATTCCAAAACTGAGAACACTTCTTGGTCTTCGCTGTGAACAAATTTTCTTTCTTCAGGTATTTAGCCTTTAAGAGATTTAGACAGGGATTGCCTTCCTTCCCATTATATATTCTCCACACCCATTTCAATAACAATGCCTCATTCATTAGTCTAGTATTAATAATCCCAGGCATCGCGCGGTTCGCTCCCATAGTCGCATCTAATCCACCCACCCGCGACACCGTCGTTCTACGCCGCCACAGCGCCGCCGGTGCCTTGCTCCGCCGCAGCCGCCTTACCCCCTCCCTGTCTCCCATCTGTCCGGCTCCTCCACTTGCCTTTTACAAGGAATTCTGAGGCTCGAGCCTGAGCCATGAGCCGAGCCTTTCCCCGGCGGAGGCGTGCGCTCGCGTCTTCGCCATCAGGTTCTTGCATTGGCCACAAGGAACCAATTGGATGCCGGTCCGCGCGGATTGCAGCTTGGGGACCGTCCCCAGCCGTGTCGCAAAAGGAACCGATCTCGGCGCAGCCCATGTAAACCCACCACAAAAAGGAAACAAATTTTGTTTCTAGAAACCAAAAAAAAAAAGAGAAGCCTGCAATTTCGATGTTGTTTGGACGGCAAACCCCGTCTACGGCTCTACCACTCTAAGGAGTGAGAACTTAGAAGGATTCGAGTCAAATAGCAGTAGCATGTGCATATGCAAACACTCCACGTCAGTGAATTGAGTCAGCAGAAAATTGTAGTACTCCATTATACAGTTAAACTTGTTTATATCCAAAAGAGACTAAGAAAATATAAAGCTATAAAGTCCCATGTATAAATATGCAAATTTACCATACATATGCTGATATGCCACATCGTCACACGCTGATAAATCAATATCGCCTATGGTCAATCTAACCCGTCGGCGTCGCGGAAGAGCCACGTCGTGGGCGCTGGGCCGTCGCACCACTGCCGCCGCGGCACGATGTCGGTGATCATCCCGTCCGTCATGTCGTACACGCCGGCGTGGTGATCCGGCCTGCTGCCCGCGCGCTCGTCCTGCAGGAAGAAGATCTGGTCGCCGCGGACCGCGTCGCGCGCGGGCACGGCCCTGGAGCAGTGCCGCCCCACGAAGAGCGCCTCGCCGCCCAGGGTGCTCACCGGCACCCACTGCGACGACCTGAGGTCTGCCCGGAACACGGCGAACCGCGCCGTAGTCCGGCCAGACAAGACCAAGGAGTGCCGACGGACCATGAGCAGCGCGCCGCCGCCGGACCTGACGAGGTAGCGGACCTTGGCGATGGTCGGACGGGGAAGCCGCCGGCTCTGGATGACGCGCTTCACGCGAGAGACCACCGAGTTGCCGGTGCTGGGGTCTATGCCGACGTCGAAGGCGAGGAGATCCTCGACGCCGGTGAGGGCGTACACCTTGCCGTCGGAGAAGGCGATGTCCTCGTACCACCGCCACCGGTCGCGCGTGCTGAACGACCATGAGAAGGTGTCCAGCGAGCAGAGCGCGACCTTGGAGAAGTACTCGCGACCGACAATGGCGGCGATGAGGCCATCTGGACACACGAGCACCTTCTGCACGGCCATAACGTGGGCGCCGCTCCATTCGGAGGGCGCGCCCTTCGGAGCAGGCTCGTTCTCTATCCCGATAGGCTCGTCCCAAGCTTGGATGCCGGACAAGCTCGGAAGCAGCCTCGTCTTCCCCGTGAAGGGGCTCGTCAAGCGGAGAAGGCCGTGAACATCGCCTTCGTCGAACAGGAGCCAGTCGTCGCACGCGGCGCCGCGGAAGACGGCGCAGTCGGTGAAGAGATGGGACGTAAGCTTCGGGTACCTGATGACCCTGCCGTTCGGGAGCGCGAGGTACGCCACGGACGCGGGGTGCCGGCGCTGGAGCCGCCTTACGGAGGCACGCCAGTCGCGGCAGACCATGCCGAGACGGAGACGCTCGTCGCCGGAGGGGAGGAGGCGCATGATCTGGCCAGACACGTCCAAGGGGAGATCACACCAGCTGAAAGCGCCCTCTTCTTCCCTGCACAAAACAAGATTTTGCACGTGATTCCTCTGTCAACTGTCAATCTGTCATTGTTGAGTAGATGATTAAGCTACGGTGAGCGAATTAGGCGTGTATGGTTGCTTGCTTGATAGTTTACCTAGGGAAGAGCCATGTCGCCGGCGTGTCGCTGTCATTGTGCATCTCCCGCGGCGGCAGGAGAGGGTAGGATCTGCCATCCCTTGTGTCGTAGACGCCGAAGTGGTCGCCGGAGAACGGGTAGCCGCCGAAGTAGTGGCGGGAGAAGGCGTCGTCGTCCAAGAAGTGGATCCTGTTCCCCGGCATCGCGTACCGGGACACGCGCCGGGCGGCGGAGCTCCATCGGCCGACGAAGAGCGCGGTGTCAGCGCCGACGCTCGGCATGTCCACCCACCGCGACGTGGCGAGGTCGGCCTTGAACACCGTGAACTCGCTCGTGGCGTCGTTCCGGAGCACCCGGTGGACCATGAGCAGCCTGCCGCCGGACACGATGAGGTAGCGCGTCGCCGGCATGTGGCAGCGACGCGCCGGCACGGTGACCACATGATTTGCCAAGGACACCACCGGCTCGCCGGTGTATGTGTCCTCGCCGACGGCCCGGGCGTAGAGGCCCCCGCGTTCCTCGACGGCGTACACCTTGCCGTCGTAGAAAGCAATGTCCCTGAGCCCCCTCCATGTGTCGTGAGCATTGATGCACCAGCAATCTGCGCCTGGACGGCATACCGCTACCTTGCCGCGTCGTCGGTCGCCGACGATGGCGACGACGACCTGACGCGGGCACATGACCATCTTGCGCAGGGTCGTCTCGCTGGGTGCTCTCTCGTCATCCGTGCTGCCCAGCGTCACGCTGGGTTCCTCGCCGTTGCGGACGACGTAGCGGACGCACGACAGGCTCGGGAGCCGCATGGTGTCTCCGGAGAACGGGTTCAGGAGCACGTACCCGCCGCCGCCGCCGTCCTCGCGTTCGAAGACGAGCCAGTCGTCGCATGAGCCGTGGTACCGCGCGGCGCCGGGGAGCCGGAACGCGGAGGAGCCCGGGAAACTGAACAAGGTGCCGTCCGGGAGCGCGAGCCACGGCAGCGGCCGCGGAAGACGATACTGGTGGCTTGCCGCGGTGCGCCACGGCCGGCAGACGGCGGCGAAGCGGACGCGGTCGGCGTGCGACGGGAGGCGGCCGAGGACCGCGGCCGGGATCCCCGCAGGGAGTCCAGACGACCACGGCCGCATGGATGGCGGCGGCTCCGTGTCTTGGGCCATGGGAACGTGGGCGAGTAACACCTGCGAGGCTGTGCACACGCGCCAATATACCCACGCGAGGAACGATTGAATTTGTTGGAGTCGGACACGGGGTCCGGGGTCCCATGATGGGACTCCCATCTTTCTCCACGTGCGATGAGCGAACCCGTATAGTATATGTCTATAAGCCTACACGACGGATACGTTTCCAAGTAGGAGTAGTATATGCGTTATTTTTTTTGAGGAAATAAGTAATTCCATTAACTCAAAGACTCAGTGAGATCATTGGTCACCAGGTCCGCCACCGTGTGCGCTACCTTATTACAAGATCTAGGACAGTACGACACTCGACATGAATCAAAGAACAAGCTCACCATATTCTTTATCTCATACACAATGCCTCCAGTTGGCGCCAAAGACATAAACAATGCGTTATTTTTCCACAAGGTAGGAGGGTTTTATTTTATTTTCAAAAACATAAACATATGCATGCATTAAGCATTTGCAAATTTTAATCTCCGTCTGTCCATCAACATTAGGCACACTTTATTAGAGAAAATCTTCTGATCAATAATTTCTCTTACTATACATTTTAGTTGTACCAAATTTGAACATAACTCTCTTTAATCTTCGAAACACAATAGTAACCACGGGAAAGTTATTTGGCAGTCGAGTGTTTCTCCCCCTCACTCATGCTCGATTTTTTTTATTCTACAATTCTCTGTTCTTAGTCTAATCCAAGTCCAGGTGACCATCTTCTTCGCCTCCGGCAAAATTAGAGCTTAGGGTTGGAGTATTAGGGTTTGAATTGGGTTTAGGAGTGGGGCTTCTCTACATTCCTGGCCTTAGAGGGATGACCGTGGGCGGCTGGCCGGCTCAACGAAGGTGGCAGGACGCGCGGGCGGTGAGGTTAGCGAGGATGGTGTTGCCAACCCAGGTGCTGGAGGAGGGCAGTTGGGCCATGGAGGGGCAGGGGGGCATTCTTGTGACGGTGGCAGTGGTGGCGGGATGGCGCGGAGAAGGGAAAGGAGTAGGGAGCCGCAGACACGGTAGTCTCATCGGAGCTCCGCGAGGAAAATTTGATCCAATGCTTGAAATATTCGAAAATATAGGCCCCTGAAAAATGCTCTTTAGTGCTTCTAGACCATTGACATTTTTTTTTGTTAGAATTTGCGTCTATCTGAGCGTCTCGTGAAATTCGGAAGTTGGTCGTGTACCGTATATGCTTGTTAATCACATGGGACGCGTTTTGGGTTTCATACTATCAACTAAACTTTGGCTATAAGTTACTTCTCAATCTGTTAAGTTTGGACAATCAGTAAATTGTTGTATTAACTTGGAAGTATGCTACAACAAAAGGTAGTAGTCATAGATGTCTTTTTTAAGACTGCTAATGTTCAGTAGGTTAATTATCTATTACTAGCAAATATGCCCGTGCGTTGCAACGGGAGAATATTTATACATTTTATTTATTTTTCATTAAAAAATAATCATGATGATAACTACAAGTGGATCCCTTCTGTTCTTGCGTAGCAATGATGGAGCTCATGCAGATCGATGCGATTTTGTGGGGGCGACAATATTTGATGGAAGAAATGAAAGAAACACTACTTGATTTATAGTAGAAAATCAACAGAAATCCTTTGTTTTGCTATGGTTAAATACTAATTGTTTTATTTTTAAAAAATCGTAGTATCAATATATTTTTCATTGCCATCCCTAGATTTTTGTTAGGAAATCCATAGAATTTTGCATAATATATTTATTTCTTTCACTCAGTTAAATGATACATCTTTATATTTTTTAATTTTAGCAAGAGAGTTTCTAGAGATGAAAACAACATCCGGAATAGGTAGAATCCCATGATATATTTGTAGTGCATGTAGAAGCATGGTAGATGATATGTATCTCCTATGCCAGATGATATGTATCTCCTATGCCTTTTATCCTGAATAGACTAAAATTAGACGAGTTCGAGGTTTTGATGATCGAGGAGGAGAAAAATGAAACTAATTGGTTACCATTGAACGATCCACATAAGTTTTTTTTTACGAAATGAGGAGTATTGTTAGGCTAGTGCACAGTTTCATTGCGCAATTACCGAGTGTGAAAACTTGGTAACTATGCCGAATGAGTTACATGGGGAAGAAACTTTCTTAAATATGATGTGGAATGTCATTTAATGTTGATGAAACTTCTAATAAAACCCCACTGAGATTGATCTTAGAAACTCAAAATAAAGGTTTAAGGCAGACTATCCCTTATTCTTACAAATTAATTGTAATAGTTGACCTTGCCTCAATTTAACCATTTTCCTAACCAAGTCATTACATAACCAGCATTTAGCATCGTTATCAAAATTTTGCCTATATAACCAGAAAGATAAAGTAATTTGTTGTTCACCTCCCTTCTATACGATATCCTCATGTGAACATCTGAACACGGAAAAATGAAGACCTAACCCCGTTAGCGACACATATCAAACTCCATGTGTCAAGAGGTGATTTGTTATACTGGATGCTCAACATTGACGTTAGATGAAAGGAGTAAAATTAGATGAACGCCTTCGCCCCACATGATGGCAAATCACTCTAACATCTGTCCATTCTGTTGGGTGAGGATCGAGCATGAGCTTCTCCCACCAAGTTGCCATGCTGCCTGGAGCCACGAACACTGGGTGGATATGATAACCTCAAATTTCACACCTTAGGTAAGGGCTCTATTGCGGCAACACGAAGAATCATAATACCTCTAGATGGGACACCGGGAATCTGAAGGATACGGGAAAAGCAGAGTACACGTCAGCGATGGAACGGGGATGTGTGTGCGTGTGCCTCGATCGTGCACTGTCCTCGCTGGCACGGCACCCAGCCTTGGTTGCGAGCTTATGGAAGCGAGATGTCGGGTCGGGAACGGATACAACGACGGACCAGGTGGAAGTGGAACCACGGAGCTGACGGACGAAAAGAACATACGAAGATTGCTTCCTTGCTTTATAAATACTAGCAAATATACCCGTGTGTTGCTACGGCTATAAAACAGAAATGATTGACTATAGGATGATGTTTAACTTGAGAGCTAAAACATAAAGACATAGCACACACATATATATATACTTAATGTATAGTAGACTATTATGCAAATTTACTGAAGACTGCAACTTTATAGATTCCATGGTATGAAGATGTAACATGCACAGAACAAGCACTTGCACTACTGATGCACTATCGTTACAGTTTTTCCACTGGTGCCTGCCTCGACGCGCGGATTATGTGGTGGCCATTGGCATGTGTTCATAATGACGCTTGATGCGAAGCCATGGAGCTGTCGTTGTTGTTGAGGACAGAGATGTCCCGTGGACACGTTGCCCAATTATCGGTCAATCAAAGTCAGTGGTGAGGTGCGCAGTGATGTGTGGCTGGAGGAACAATCTTGCACATTGGTATGGTTCGGCTTTGGGACAGCGTAGAGATCAATGGTGGTGCATGTTGAATTGTAGCATCAAGGACCGAACATCGTCTATACTTGGGATAGAAAAGCTAACTTCTCTGCACGTTATATACGAGCAGATCTGTGGCAATAAATATTTGTTTTTTTAAAGGGGCAATAAATATTTCAACCAGGCACAAAGTCAATGATAAAATGCTAACCTTCGATCTGAATTACCGCAGTTTAAACGTTAAGATCAAATTAGGAAATCAAAGTCCTATATTTTTTTGCGAAAGACCAGTACAGACGCAGACACTCGCACGCACGCACACTCACCCCTATGAGTACACGCACGCAAACCTTACCCCTGTGAGCACCTACGAGAGACCGGGCCGGCTGTTCCGATCTTGAGATTGACGAAGTCACCACAGGCGCCTCGCTATCGACGGGCACGTCGCCTACCACTGAAAGAAATTCTGGAATAAATCCAGAAAAATATGACGCCCGTGCAGAGTCGGAGACTCGAACCCGGGTGGGCAGGTTCCACCACAAAGGACCTAACCAACTAAGCTACGCCTAGTTTCACAATCAAAGTCCTATATTCATGGACTCACTCTCGGCCATGCGTTCATATGAAAAAGAAATGGCCAACAATCTACTGATCGCCTTGACCTCTTTTATTTGCCCACATAACACTTGTTGAACCTGGTGGCCTTCCTTTTTCTTCCTTACATGTTGCAAAGGAGCCCAACGTAACCTTCCTTTATTGGGTTAATTAACGGGACATGCAGGCAATTTCTTGGCGAGGGCAAAATAGTCTGTAGGTCAGCGAGTATGACTCCAACACGTGTATCTGCGTGAAGCAACATGGAACATGCAGGGGAAACCCACAGGCAGGCCCAGGCCCCAGGCGCAGCGAGGGTAGAAGGAACCGGAACACGTAGGCTTTTTGTGCGCAGCACCACGTCACGGACAGGAGGCCCACGTGCAGCGACATTAAAGCTAAACTGACGGACGAAACAATTGAAGACGCACGAAACACTTCTCCTTTTAATATTAGGGTATAGACTAGGATAGGAAATATGTCCGTGCGTTGCTACGGGTGTACCTATGTCAGAAAAAACAAGCGATAGTTATAAAATTTAGATAGACAATCGGAGTTCTTAGTCGTACTTTTATTTTTCTTGAGTGATACTGGATCGTACCATATAGAAGCAGAAGTTTATAATTTGTGTATACAAACTTAATAAAATAAAACAATAAAAGTTGGTCTATTTTCCACCTCGCATCATGCTTTAGAATGTCAAAAATTGACTTATTCTTTATAAATAACTTGCAGTCTGAATCCGATGAGTTATACGAATGGGCAGTCGAATTCTTACTTGGACGTCTTGCAAGACATGCTTTTTCACGGTTTCTCTTTGCCAATTTTTGCTCAGATGTCATATTTGCATAGAGAAACCTCTGACGACCACGTATTAATTATCTGCTCGGGTTTTAAATTTGCATATCATGCCCTAGCTTTTGCAGGTCTTGCAGCAATTTACTTAGATGTGCCAGCAGCAAGTGTACCTAACACCATAAGCAAGCAAATCACGAGACCACACGTAGACGTAGTAGCACAAATGAGCCTGGAGCAAGGTGATAGACCTGCTGGCAGGCTGCTTGGCCGGCTGCCCAACTTGGATGTCGTGGGGAAGCTGCAAGTCCAAAGGAGGCGAGGACGGCCAGCACGCACCGAAGTGCTTCTTGCCGTTGTTGGCAGGAGGACAGGGCACCTGGGCAACTGGCGACGGCACGCCCGAGTACGTGCAGGAACAATGAAGACGGCGCGCGGGGACGTGATAGGCGATGCATTTTTTGTCGGTGCGTACAGGGAGCACGGGCTCAGCTTTTTATTGCCGTGGTTAAGTTGGAGTCCGGCTTGGTTAGCAACGCCGTTGAGTGAATCTGAACGTTTGACATCGGGCGTCGCTGCCTCCGCTTCTACCTCGTCACGGCCATGGCCTTTGCGCCCACCTCGTCGCTGGAGCTTTTTCTGTTGGAGTTTCAATCAATATTCGATAGAGATTCGTACCTCCCTTTTCTGCTCTCTTCCATCTTGGCTAGATTGAGAGGAGGGGAAGGGGAAAGAGGTGTTTAAGCAATAATTAAGCTCGTGCAGTCGTGCTCATCATGGATTTGATCCTTATCTGTGGAACAGAGCGGAACGGGACTCTAGACATTGACGGGAGAGGGATGTATATATTCTTTGATCTGTGGACTCGTAACTCGTTTCCGAGACACAAGGACAGGCTCGCCATTTTGACGACGGACAAAACAACTGGGGCAGAAAGCATGAAAATTTGTTATCTTTACCTATTTCTAAAGAGAGGATTGCTTCTTCTTTTTTTTTGGTCCGTCCTGACATGTGATCCCGTCTGCTCCGTCTTATTCTAACCACGACTGCAGCTCTCGACATTTAGTTTCTGGATCGGGTTAGACTTCTAATTTTATATCTCTTTAATAATAATTATCTCTAAAGCGAATCAGAATCCGTGCATAACTTTCTTCCGTCAGAGCCGTGCAAATCAGTTTTGCCTGCGAAACTAAAGCAAACAACGTTTTTTTTGTACGTCAAAAGAATCCGCATGGGAACCGGTCTTCAGCTCAAAACCCGTTCGGAATCCACGCTTGGCTTGCAAATTATGGAGTACAGTAAAGTGGAGAAAGCCGGCGTAAAAAAAATCGAGGATACCTGCCAGCGAACAGGAACCAATGAGAACCATGTGGGCCGGGCGTTATTACGAGCCTGGGAGAATTACAGCCTCAGAGAAAATCGGGATGCACAAATTACAGGCATGGAAAATTTTTGAAGGAGAGCAAATCAACCTGTTGCTCGGTCGTACGTTCATCACTGAATACTGATATCAGACTAGCTGAGGCTCAGATCACACATCGCAACATGTATGTGGTTGTGGCTCCGGACTCCGGTTCGGCCGCCGGGCGCGCTGCATGCATTGCCGATGCCAGCTGGGCGTGTGACAAGAAGTCCCAGAAGAAGTCCACCAACGGCCAGCTGCTCGATCCCATACAGGTTGTTTCCCTTAACCATTTTCTTCAATTCCAAAGTTAGTCGGATAAACCAGATTAGTGAACTAGCAATTTTTTGTTTGTTTTGTATTCGTTTTCCTTTTATACCAAATATATGTTGTGAAATTGAAATAGAGTTAAGACAACTTGAGGATCTGCCGAAATTTCTTTAAAAAGAAAAAAGATCTGTCGAAGTTTCTTTTATAAGCACATGGCAAGAAGCAATGTCGATGCGAGCTAGCCATGCAGTACCTGGTACTTGGGTTAAGCACATGCAAACTATGTTCATACTGAGACGGTGCAATAGCAATTCTGAATTGAGTGAAAGCTAACATACAACATGGGCTTTACGATTGAATTTCAAGCGATCTCGTTTCAAAAAAAAAAATTCAAGCAATCTAACCTTTGCAAATAATTACTATGTCTTACACCAAAAAGTATACAAACAACTATACAATTGAGTATAAAAAATGACATAATTAGCCGTAGCAACGCACGGGCATTATGCTAGTAAGTTTAATTAGAACTCTAATCCAATACGGAAACTCATTGAGAGTTGTAGTCATGGTTAGATTTTGAAGGACCAATTGGACCCACATGTCACGACGGACCGAAAAAAAGGAAGAAGCAATCCTCTCTTTAGAAATAGGTAAAGAGGTATAGATTTTAGTATTTGACCAACAAACGGAGCCTGTTCGCTCTCAAGTCCTAGAAATTTCCACGTTAATCGGAGAAAATAAGAAAAATTAAAATTACCCACCACTGCCATTACGTAAAATTTAGCCGAAAATACCCCCTTAACTATTTAAAAATTACCACCACTGCCATTACATAGAAAATAGCCTACAACGTCCATATATATTTTTTAAAAAATCATCCACCAATATCATTAGAAAAGTTATGTTCATTCTTAAGACATAGAAATTCTCATGTTAATTGGAGAAAAAAATCACAATTGTTGTTACGTAAAAATTAGACTAAAATACCATGCAACTATTTAAAAATTATCCGCAATTGTCATTACATAAAAAATTAGCCTAAAACATCCATATGTCTTAATCCTTTTAAAAATCATCCAACAATGTCATTACATAAAAATTAACCTAAAACACTTAAATACTATTTAAAATAAAAAATAAAATATTTGCTTACGTAAAAAAAGAGTTAACCAAAATACTCATGTTTTATCTAAAAATTATATACTTTTTTCTTTACTATGAAATTAGTCCAGTCATTAATTATCCCGTCATTGTCACTATACAAACATAAATATGAAATTATTTTTAGCTGATAAAGCTGCCAATTTATACCATTAACTAAAAATAACTCCAATCAAAGTTATTTAGTCAAAATAAAAATCAACAAAGATGTACATATAGAGTAAAACTATAAGAGATTGAGCAACAAAGATAATAGTAGTCTTAATAAAAAATATTATGAAAATGTCTGAATTCTTTTGTCAAAAAATTGGCTTAATAATGTGTAACAAGAGCACACCGGCAAGAAAAAAGTAAGTTTAGGAAAAAAAACAAAAAAGATCCAAAATAGATATATGTATATATAGGTATTCGAATTCTATATACTAGCTCGCAAATGCGCGGGTTATCTCTCTAGTTAGTTATATACTACAAGTATACTCTTACATTGGTAAAGCATGATCGTCAGAAATACATTACACCATTTTCTTCTGTCTCAGATCATGGAACAACCTCTGAAACGGCAGCAGAAGAAACGGAAGCGGAAGAATCAATGTCTTTGGCGAACCACGGGCTTCGGAGTGCGGCAGTTGCCGACGGCCTCTTGGCGGCGTTGCAGGAGAGGAGCCGCTTCAGGATGTCGAATCCATCCGCGGACAGCCGCGCCTTGGGGAACATCAGACGCAACCGGTTGCGGTGGCGGACGGCCGGCATGGTCACCGTGCCGGCGAGCGGGAGGGACTTGAAGCCTGGCCACGTCCTCTGCCCCGGCACGCCGAGCACTTTGAATATCCGGAGGAGCACGTCATTGTCATCGTTCCCGTCGAACAGTGGCGTCCCGGTGAGGAGCTCCGCCATAACGCAGCCAAGCGACCACATGTCCACCATGGCATCGTAGTCGGTCTTCCCCAGGAGCATCTCCGGCGCCATGTACCGGCGCGTGCCGACCCGGTCGTACGGCGGCCGATCCGTGATCGAGGCGGCGAGCCCGAGGTCGCATATCTTAATGGAGATGGGCTCGACACTGCCGCCGCCGCCGCCGCCGACAAGGATGTTCCCGGGCTTGATGTCGCGGTGCACGATCCGGCGCGCGTGCATGTGCTTGGCCCCGGCCAGGAGCTGCCGCATGATGCGCCGCACGTCTGCCTCCGGGAACGGCCGGCCCCCGCGGTGCCGGCCGTCGTTCAGGACGTCGTGAAGGTTGGGCCCGACGCACTCCATGACGAGCGCGACCTCGCCCGTGCCGCGGTTGAGGGCGAGCGCGTGGAGGTCGACGAGGGACGGGTGGCCGCGGCAGGCCACGAGGAACTCGGCCTCACGCAGCACCTCGTCGGCGGCGTCCGCGTTGGTTTGGGTCGCCCCAGCTGGGGGCCGCACTGGCGCGCGTAGCGCCTTCACGGCGACGGCCTGGCCTGTGGCGAGGTGCCGCGCCTCGACGACGGAACCGAAGCTGCCTTCCCCGAGCGCGCGCGTCGGCTCGAAGTCTGCCGTGGTACAGAGGCGCCGCCGCTTGCACCAGCTCGACCCCGCGGCGGCGGCGCCGGAGGGGCCGTCGTCGCGGTCTAGCGTCACGCAGATGGCGGCAGCCCGCTCGGCGACAACGGCGAGCATCGCGAACAGCCGGGGATCGAGGAGAGCGATCGACGACGGGACGAGGCGGCGAGAGTGACCGAGAGCGTGGGGGCGCGTGGGACGAGATGCCGGAATCGAAATGGATGCGGTCACCGGTGAGGACGTGCTCAGGTGCTATACATATAGAACGAATCGACTGCCGCCACGGTGCGACTTGCGTTCGGACTCTGAGACGGCGGCGCGGTCGGCGACGGATTGGCAGAGCGAGGTGGAATGCGAGACGAGATGGTGGCGAGGGCCGGATCGGTTTCACACTGCATGCTTGCTAATTTGCTGTTCTGCGCGTGCGTCCTCTGCTTTGGGCTCCCAGTCTGACCCAATTCTGCGATTTTTTTAATTTTTTTTTCACGATTTTTCAAAAATAACGGTTGGATGGCAGAATTTGCAATTCTGTCATCCAACCGCCGTATCATTTGGCTGCCGCCAAATGATACGGCGGTAACAGAAGTTAACCGCCGAATGAAACGGCGGTTAGAGCAACCGCCGTATGAATTTGCGGTTTGAATTTAAAAATTTAAATTTGAACTGTATGAGGAAGCAAACCGCCGAATGGTTTGGCGGTAGGTGTCGGCACGTGGGCCCGGGCATCCTAACCGCCAAACCATTTGGCGGTAGGGGGATCCCGCCCCTTGCCGCGCCGTCCGATCCGGCGGGAAGCCTCCCGCCGTCGGATCCACGGCGGGATCCCCTTACCGCCGAATGATTCGGCGGTTAGGGGACTGGCCTCTATATAAGCCGAAATCATGTTTGAAAATTCATTCTAAATCAGAAAAAAGAAAAACTAGGGTTAGAGAGGAGGGTTAGGGAGAGGAAGAATCAGCGGCGAAGCCCTGCCGGATCTGCGCTTCGGTTTGAGGTAAAATCCGATCTCGTAGTTGTAACTTCAATTTGGTAGATTTATGACTTTGTAATTATTTTAGTATTTAGTTTACACAGAATGAAATCGTAGTATTATTTTTGAGTTACTGATATTAGACTTAGTTACTGAAATAACTATTAGAGACAGTTACTGATATTAGATTTAGTGACATTAGTTTGAGTTACCTTATATTTAGTGACATTAGAGATAGTTAGAGTCATTACTTTTAGTGATATTTGATATTTATTAATATATCTTTTTATATTAGATGGACTGATATTAGAGTTTACCCCACAATTTTATTTATACTATAATTATGCATTTTAGAGTATACATTACAGTTTATATCTTTTTATATTAGAGTTTCTGTTAGAGTTTTATGCATATTAGAATTTATATAATAATTTAAATTAGAGTTTATATTAGAATAATGACATTATATTAGAGTTTATATTAGAGTTTATATTAGAGTAATGACTTTATATTAGAGTTTATATTAGAGTAATGCCTTTATATTAGACTTTGTATTAGAGTAATGACTTTATATTAGAGTTTATATTAAACTTTATATTAGTGTAATGACTTTATATTATAGTTTATATTAGACTTTATATTAGAGTTTATAGTAGAGTTTACAGTAGAGTTTTATTGATATACGAGTGTATTATGCATAAGTTTTTTATGAGTAGAAAATCTTATTAATTCTTCCTATTGTCCTGGTTTGGTTTTAGGCATGTCTGAACTATTATGGTTCCAATTGTTCTATGGATCAGGGGAAGTTAGATATGGTCCTGAAGGGGTAGACCTGTCAGATTTTAGTTGTACCACCAGAAAAGTAGCTAGAGCAGTAGAGAGAAATTGGGTTTCAATAACAAAGTGGCTTTATCATTCATTTGGACTTGATGAAGCCCAGCATGACCTGTCAGTGATGGCAGTGATGAACAGAAGTGCAACTACATATTGAGAACTTGTTGCGCTTCAAGGAACCCAGAACTGGAGGTCATATGTGACACTATGTACGCAGCATGGTATGCCGCTGGTGTTGCTTGTGCGAGCCTTCCACAAGGCTGGGGCCAGCGGTGAAGTGCACGAAGAAGTTGATGCTGGAGGGGAAAACCTTGAAGATGCTACTGGGGAGGAAGGTGAACAAGTGGAAGAAGCGGCAGCCCGACAAAGAGACAACGCACCCCCTGAACCATCGGGGGAGCTTGATGAAGCAGAAAATTTTCTGTAACAGCCTAATTTTCATCACAAGAAATTGTAGCAACATTTTCATGATTTTCTAGGATTTATTTAAGGCTTTGAATAAATTTCTAGGATTTAATTGGAGTTTATTAGGTCTTTATGCAATTTAATAATTATTTAATTAGCCTCAATAAGTGTTTGAAGCATTTCATGCTGTTGCATTTGTCTTGTAATGTTTAGTTCAAATCTGTTTTGGGTTCAAATTGTTTGAATTCAAATTGATTTGGATTTGTTTTGATCTTTAGAATAGTTCTTTTCAGACCAGTCTGTTTTTGGCCCCTCAAACTCCTCAAGAGTTTAGTCTACCTCCTCCAACTCGTGGCCCAGCTTGGTTTTCCTCCCTCTACTCTCCTGCAGGCCCGGCCCATTTCTGCTTTTCCGGCCCAGCTTCAACTGACGCGCCGGCCCGCTCCTCACCAGCCCCTCCCTCGACTCGCTGCCGTGTGGGACCCACAGGTCAGGGTCGTCCCCGACCTCGAGTCGGACTCCGACTCGAGCACGAGTCCGAGCCGCACGCCAAGCCATCCCTGCTCTCTTGGCCCGCGCGCCAAGGCACCCGGTCCTAGCCTATATAGCGCACCGCCACCTCTCACGCCCCCCCACGAAACCCTAGCCGCACAACTCCACCACCGAGTTCTCCTGCGTGAGCTCGCGAAGCTTGAGCTCCCACCCGCCGCTGCACCCGATCTCTCTCGGCGCCGCCTTCAGATCGTCGAGATTGATTCTCAAAGCTCCGTCAAGAGGTGAGGGACCCTACAGAAGTGCTTGACCTCGTCATATTCTCCTCGGTACTTCGGATTTTGCTCACCGGAGCACCGCCTTGCAGGCCGAGTCGCCAACGCGCGACGAGCGCCGTCACCGTTCCACAATCGACGATGATATCTTCCCAGTTGACTTCACCGTGTTCTTCTCGTCATCAAGAGCCAAGCCGCGTCGAGTTTGGTGCCTTGTAGCGCCAAATCGGCCATCGCCGGCGAGATCCCCGCCACGGCGCCGCCGTCCTCAGCCGTGAGCTGCCGCCGGCGTCGACCAGGGGCTCCGCGAGCGTCATCGTCCGTCCGATCGTGATTCAACGGCGTAGATCGCAGTCAAACCAATCAAGGTACCGGTCAGCCCTGCACGTTTTGTTAAAGAGACCCTCAAGTATTGGATAATCAACCCGCGATCCATCTCCCTTGCAAAATATTTACAACAAGGTCCTTATTTCTTGCGGATTAGCCCCTGACCTTTCAATATATCGAAACCGCCGTCCGGCCTTGATATTTTACGCGTTCAACCCTGGGTTCTTATACATAATTATGTATATGCCCTCGGTTTCTGTGACACCCCGGTGTCACTAATGCCTTAATTAAATTAATGAAACTCATTATGAAATGCCTCATTGCATAATTGTGGTGTTGGTGCATAATTGTGTGAATGTGTTGACTCAGTCAAATAGAATAATCAAAATAGTCAAAATATAAAACTTATACCGAAATATCGCAAATAATGTCAACTACATGTATATGAACTCAAATGAGTATGGAAAGTTCAAACGAAAATTCGAAATTCGATTTTGAACTCATTCGATCGTCATTTCATGTGTCGCGGGTATTGCTTTTTACCCTTCTCGAGCGGCCAATATCTTTTTATTTTCCTTAAACACTTGAAATTCCACCAATATGAAAGTTGGAGTACAAAATACCCTCTTTACAATGGTGGTGATGTGGATCAAGGAAAACTTTGTTTGATCACTCATAATCTTGGTCAAAATCGGGTCAAACCAACAATTTCAGCACTTAGCTGAAATTTACTGTCTGAAAATGTGAATTTTTGCCCAGATTCGTCGCCCCGTAACTTTCAAACCGTGGCCCAAAAGTAGTGACACTCTTTGTAAGAGTTGTAGCCTAATGTATCAGCTACAACTTTGGTATTGGACGATCTCAAAGTTTGTATGTAAATCTTAGAGAAAAAGGTCAGCGAAGTCGGGTAAAAATCGTTCGAATCAGACAGCAGTTTCAGTCCGACAGTTAACAACATTTTTGGCCGAATTCTCCTCGATTTACCTCTCAAACCGTTGATCAAATACTATAACTTCCTTTGTAGAAGTTGTAGCCTGATATACCATCTTCAACTTTCGTATTGGTCGAATCAACTTTTTATGTACAAAAAGTGGAGTTTAAGGCCGACGAAGTTGGACCCGTGAGCTGCCAAAACTCTGAATTTTTCGGAATTTCGAATTTTGGGCTGAGATTCAGAGCCTTGCAACTTCCAAACCGTTGAGCAAATGGTATAAGTGTCTTTGTAGGAATTGTAGCCCTATGAATCCTCTACAAAGTTGGTATTCGTTACTCCTCGAGTTTCTACACGGAAGGGTGAGAAAAATTGAGAGGAAGTGGCTGCGTCGCTGCCGAATCCGGTATAACCGGATCAGACAACCGGTGGAACCGGTTGTCGCCGGCCAGGAACACCTCGGCGTCTCCGACGTCCGTGCCGTACATCCAGCTGTCTCTCCACGTGTTCGTCACTGCCCCGTCCCATTTGGCATCACCAAGTGGTCCATACCCGGCGAGTGAGCCACGAGGACGCCTGAACGGCCGGACGGCCACCTCACCGGCGTCAAAACCGAGTTCAGTAAAGGCCGGCCAAATTCACCCCCCTACCTCACCATTCTTCAATTCACTGCACCCAGAGCCTTATCACTTCGTCCTCTCCGCCCTCCACCTCCTGGTTTCCTCCGCCATTGCCTCTACTCCGAGAAATCGAAGAAATCCGGCCACCATTGCTTGGCTCGGTCGGAGCTTCACCATTCTNCAGCAGCTCAGGGGCAGGCCGCGCCGGCCCTCGGCCGCGCAGGGCGGCGTCCCAGGCCGGTCACCGGCGTCCTGACCGAACCGAGCGACGAGTCTGTTCCGAGGTTGAAGACAAGGACCCCTAGGTAAATATTCTAAATACTTAAGGGGTTATCCAAAAATAATCAGGGGCTTATGTATAAGGTGGAAAACTTGCAGGGACCTGGTTGTAAGTTCTTGAGGACCTATCCGCGAGAAAAGAACCGATCTGCAATTACTTTCAGTTTCCCGAGGGCCTGGATGTAAATCTCGATTTCACTATTCACGAATTCTTCCCTTTTGATTTCGGCTGAGATTCAATAAATCACCAAAAATCACAGAAAAATCATAAAATCACAAACTTGGACTTTCTAGAATCCTTGAGAAATTATCTTTCCAGTGATGTATCATATGAATGTGTAATATGTGTGATTTCTGATGTATTTTTGAATGAATGAAGATGTGCTTGAGAGGATGTTTCTTGCTTTATAAATTATAGGAATGTGCTAAAAATACAAAACCACTTTTGATGGATCTGTTGTGATCAGTAGAGTTGATTTGAGTACCTGTTGGCCACAGTTTATTCATGATTTTGGTAGATTTGGAATTAAGTTGTTTCGAGCTAGTTAAGAATGGTTAATTCACCAAATATTCTATGCAACTCAGAAAAATCTGAAACATTCACATAAAATGCCTCTGGTAGAATAGTAGTTGCAGTAAAAATTTCAGCTGCAAAACATTTCTGTAGAATTTATTATTATTTTCTAAGTGGTGATAAATGTTGGCTGTTAAGAAAAATAGAAAATAAATAGGTAAAATGCTGGAAAATTCCTGAAAAATATGTTTTACTGTCAGGAACACAGAAACATATTTACCTAAATTTTTGTTTATGAAAATATGTTGTTTAGGCTTAATTTGGTAAAGATCAAGTCGGTTTTGTTTAAAACCGGTCAGACCGGTTTCAATCCGGTGGGACCGGTTTAAACCGGTGAAACCGGTTTTGATAACCGGTGGAACCGGTTCTGCCTGTGAAGCAAAAGTGAATTTCCAATTATGCCATAGGAATCCTTTTTACTACTAGTGGTCATTTATAGATGTTTCACTTGATTATGAAATAAGTTTAAGTTGCTTTAACATGTAGAATGGCTTCATAAAATTTCTTTATATGTTAAGTCAATTCTGATTTAAGTTTAATTAGCAACTAAAGGCAACCCCGCTTTATTTGTGAGCTTGTTAGTTGTTTATATTCCGTAAATAATTGCCCAGTGATGTATTAGTGAGTTGTTGCAGTTATTCTGTGATTGTTTCTCGTGCATTACTGCATCTCATGCATCCGCATTTCATGTAGAGCAAACCCTTGCTGACGGAGTATACGAGATCGAGGTCGAGCCCACGGACGATCCAGCTGCTGCCGACTTGAGCGTTGCTGTTGCACAAGACCCGAACCAAAGTTCGGAAGGGCCCAAGGCCAGCGGTGATCAGGAAGGCAAGCCCCGGAGCATAACCCGCTGTTTATTCTAACACTCCTTACTTTATGCCCTACTTTTGTGCATTTAAGTTTTGAGGAGTTGAATGAAACCCTAGTTGCATGATCTCTAGGTACCTATGTCCTAATACTAGTATGTGTAGGTCGTTTAGACTGCCATGCTTAATTAGGATCGGTAGAAGTCGAGTGATTGCCTTGTCACTCGCGAGATATAGGTTTTTACTTTATCAGTTAATGAGCTTCGGCAAGCGGGGCTTGTGCGATATTTATGTTTGGTTGAACACCCCGCTTGCACAGAGATTTGTGGCTAAGGCATTGATTGTGTGGCGATGTTGGTCAAGCTTTTGAAGGTACTAATCGTATGCCGGGAAATATGGTAAACTGGTAAACCTAGTACTTGATTCAAACTGACGTCTAACGGGTTTTATCACTCCCTTGGGCGAGGGGTTGTGGCGAGTGTAGCAGTGGCCGCGGCACAGGTTTGCCTCGGGCACCTGGGGTCCGTTGGGGCGTGCACTCGGGCGGAGTGGTCCCTGATGGCAGATGGCAGGGAGAGATGGGAACGGTTGCCTCGTGAGGTCCGGGGTGTCTCTCACGGGTCGTACGATTAGGTTGTCCCATGCATGGTTAAAATCAACTCGAGTTGTCCGTCCTTCGCGGTTACATGAAGCTGCTTGATCTCTTTTCATGCATCAATGTCCTTGGGCCAAATGGGGAAAAGTGTTGTTAGATGAGAAATGTTGATGATTTACTAATTAATTATTTTTCGACACTGAATGTTATTGGATAGTTTGGCAAATCTAGAAATGGTTAGTCTCACTTTAAAACTTGGCTAAAATATTGAAATTAGGGATCAACTTGTAGACGCTTTTGGCAAAACATACCCCAGAGCCAAAAAGCCTTGCATGTCTAGTATTTAACCTTGTCGGGTAAGTCTTGCTGAGTAATTAGTACTCAGCCTTGCTTGTGGCTATCTTTTTCAGATGATGTTGCTGGTTATGACCCTGTTGCTGCTCTGACTTGGCCTGGAGTGCTCCCTGATGGTTGGACAGTCGAGTGGGGGCCGTCTGAGTCCGACTCAGGCCGCGGGAATTGAATATCATGTGTGGGCTCCATGTGATATTATGTGTACCGACGTTTAGACTTCCGCTGGATTATAACTCTGGTTTGTAATAACTAAAACATATGCACTGTATTCGTATAATTATCTATGTGAACCTCGTGTTGTAAAATTTGTGATGAGTTGTACTGCCTGAGCCCATCTTCGAGTGGGACTGCTGCTATTTCGTTTCAGTCGAGAGAAAAGGTGGTTTAATCGGGAAGGTATCCGACGGATTGCACGATTAGCTCGGTTTAAGGGCGTGGAGCACTGCTGTGATAGTGGTCCCATGCTCTTAAGCCGGATTAATTGGGGCGGTCTGCCACAGTTTCCAACAATCTAACCCCTGTAATTTGTGTGTATTCACAGATAAGCTCCTGGAACACCGTTTTAATCATATCTTGACCGTTTCAACTCCGATTCGAGTGATTCTTTCGCTCACGTGATCGTAAGGACTTGATCTATACCTTTGCACCGTTCTTTTGTACTGTTGCCCATGTTTGGTGTATTATTTCTTATTTGTTGTATTGTTTCTTGTATGTGCCCCCGTGATGCGTATAGGAGGTGCAACGTTCGAGGTGTTCAAGGATCGTTCGTGTAATTCGAGTATCCAGTTGAAAAGACCCAGAGCAGTAGCATTTATTGTCTAGATTTAAGGCAAGTGTATTCTTGATCATACTTTTCGTCCTAATAACCATATGACATGCTCATTTTACATTATAGTTACGCTATGCTTGCATGCTTATAATCATGATGGGTCCTATATTTAGGATGACTAGTTTTCTTTAACCATACCTTGTCAATCTGGGTTTTATTATTAATGTTGGGTAGCATTTGCTTAGTTGCTATACATAGGATTGGTTTACACTAAATGTGAAGATAATAATATTGTGATATCTTTTATCAATATGATACATGATCTTATGAGAATGTTAAACCAAGACCACATTGATTAATTGAAACATGGAGAACCACCCGGGATTTCCCGTACAACCACAATACTACATGGCTCTGGTCTTGGCTAAGTAACTAGATGAACTCTATGTTGTGTTTGGAGGTGTGTGTTGGGCGGATGTTTGGTTGTGTGTGATGTGCGGGGAACGAAGGTGCGCCTTCCGATTACCCGTTCGGTCAGGGGCCAAACACATACATAGAGGGAGTCTTTGGAAATACCTCGTAGTGAATCCCTAGCCCCTCACCTAAGGAAGTGTTGAAGAGGCTCGCGACCTCAGGCGACATGGGAAACACGAATTGTGGGGA
The DNA here is from genome assembly GCA_004135705.1 of Alloteropsis semialata. NCBI lineage: Eukaryota > Viridiplantae > Streptophyta > Magnoliopsida > Poales > Poaceae > Alloteropsis > Alloteropsis semialata. The sequence goes on along the minus strand of CM014272.1, from coordinate 65,622,415 downwards.
AAGCTGTACAACCTCTGCAGAGTGTCTAAAATCTATTGCAATAGCCGTGCTCGCGGTCATGAGCGGCCTGGACCCTCACATGATTAATATATCGAAAGATGATTTAAATTGGTTTATTTTTGGTGATGACGATGCTTATGGTTTACCATATGTTTAATTGGGTTGGTATATACTTATACCTTAGTAATTATGCTGCTAAATAAAATATGACCAACTAAAGTGCTTTAAGCAATTTAAATAGAAGCCAGCTATTTCCTGTTAAGCCTTTGCATGTCATTTGCGTTTGCTCTACAATTGCTGAGTACCAACCATAAGTGTACTCAACCTTGCTTTATCTGCGGCTCAGGCTTAGACAGAAGTTTCAGTGGAGTACTTTGGAAGTTTCTAGGCGTACGTGTTTCCCCAGTCAGCTGCCTGTGGAGAAGTTTTGAAGTTCCGCTGCTAGTTATTCGCTTCACGTGAGTGTAATAATGGTATTTAATTCTATTACGCTTTGCATTGTCTTTTATATCACTGATGAAGTCTCATATGTGTGTAAACTTGATCCTGGCGCACATATGGTAGTCATTCGGTTTTGCCTTTGAAACCGGGTGTGACATTTTCCTGAGATGGTTTTGGAGGCCGAGAGGGAGGGCACAGAGCATGAGCAGTACTTTGAGGAGGACTGGTCGGATGATGACGACGCCGAGGAGGTGCAGGTGCCAAGGAACTGGGTGAACTATGACTTCTCACAGCTTACGATAAATGAAGGCCAACAAGTCTCCTGGGAGTACAGGTGCAACGAAGTTTGCCTCGGTTCGTGCTACAAGACTGCAGAAGAAATGAAGGATGCAATCAAACAGTGGTCCACTTTGTGTTTGCAAAGGGAGTTCAGGGTTGTTAAGAGCAGCAAACAAGTCTATGACATCCTGTCATTGAGTGGTCCACGTACACGCCGAGGCCAGCAGCTGTCTACAGCACAGGTACGCTATAGTATCCAAGTTTTGTTTGTAACATCCTATCATTGAGTAATTACGTTCTCGACTAACGTTTTATGTGACAGGGCAACCAGCGATGACCACAGGCGGCACGTCCACGTCGGCAGGGCAGGCCGTCCACGGCTTAGGTACGTAATTGACCAAACGATATTACTATATACTTTTACTTGCGTACTAACGTGATTGTGTATAATGCAGCGTACGCTTCAGGCGGGACACCCGACGACCCAGTCGAGGAGCAGCACCCCGCGGCCACCCAGTGGACGGTCCCCTCCGACATTGAGACCTGGTACCGACAGGGGCAGGGGTCGCAGGAGGAGGTTGGTGGTTCGCAGTTAGGTAGCGCCCCTGTACCTGCTACTCAGTTCTCGCAGCAGCCACCGTTTGCGACACCGCCTCCTGCGGATGCAGGGCGCCCGAGTCGGCAGGCACCGCCACCTGACCCCCTCACGTACTCCGCGCACCACACGAGGGCCGCGCAGCAGGCGGCCAGGAGGGTCAGGCCTAAGGTGGTCAAGCGAGGCCGCATTTAGTTTTTTACTTTTTACGCTCGAGTGATTATGTATTGTATTGGATGTTGTATTATACTTTTCATGTTCAGTACTTTCTTGTTTGTGATATTATTCCATTTGATATTATAATTTTCCTTCATTCGCAAGCATTTTAAAAAATTTACGGTTCCACATACAAATTACACCGCTTTTTCAATGCAAAAATGAAAAAAAACCCTTACCGCCGTTCCATTTGGCGGCAAGTGTAACCGCCAAATGGAACGGCGGTTACTTCAACCGCAGGCCGGCGGTTAGAGGAACCGCCGGTTAAAACGGCGGTTAGATTTAATCGCCGATTAAACCGGCGGTTAATCCTAACCGCCGGTTTATTTAGCGGTTTCTCTAACCGTCGATTAATCCGGCGGTTAGCCGGTTGGATGACAGAATTGCAAATTCTCCAACCGTTATTTTTGAAAAATCGTAAAAAAAATTAAAAAAAATTCCAATTCTGCGTACATTGGGCCTTCCGAAGAAGAGGGCGCGCGGGCTGTCGCCGCCGGCCGCATCGCGCTTCTGATCAGGCCACAGGAGCGGCCCAACTCGCGGCGATGGCCTCCGGCTCTCCGCATCTCTTGTGTGATAAATTCGCAGTTTCTTCGTGCGCTATAACTTAACCAAAGCGCTATAACTTAACGTGTTTGCAAACGTTTCGTTAGTCGTTAGATTGAATGCTGCTGCCTGCTAGTACATCCGTGGAGAAAAAATTGAGCATTGATTGGAGAACTGAACTTGGTGCGTAGTTACGGAACTGGCACTCGAAAGGAATTAAGCGGCGGGTTTTCGATGATGACTGTACGTAACCAATACCTGTGCATAATTTACGATTTGTGTTATATGGCTTGACACCATCACCATCTCACTCTACACCATAACCGTACAAAACTACAGAGACCTGGACACAGAAGGGAGCTTCAACTCACAAACATGCAAAGAAGAAACAAAAAATCAGGTACCTCTCTCTAATCCTGCTCTATCATGCACCAACCATACTGACTCTGTAATGCACCACTAGTCCACGGTACTTTTTGGCGATTTGAGACATACTTCCCCGTCCTAAAAAAAATAAAATTCTAACACCGTGTCATGTTTTACTATCTTAAGTCTGATCAATTATACATAAAAAATATCAATATTATGATACAAAATAAATATTATTAGATAAATTACAAAACATATTTTTATAATAAATTTATTGAGAGTAATAAATATGAATACAATTCATTAGAAACTTGGCCAAACGTGAATCACTTTAACTGTCACAATCTATATAGTTGCATCGTTTTGGGATAGAGGGAGCATCTACTTTTAGACAATTTGCGACGTATCTCCAGCCGCGGCGTGTCCTTGTCGCTCATCACACCAGCACCCAGCCACCTCCGATAGGCTCAAACACCCTGTGGCGCCTGCTCCTGAGCATGCTCGTCCAGGTAACCCTCACCCGCAGCTCAAAGGATCCTCGCTTGCAGATCCGTTCGCCATCGCCGTGCCCCAGAGTGAGCTCGAACTCCACATCGCCGTCCCACTGAACACGAATCGCAAGCACCAATTCCTCGTCCACGGGGACAGCAACCACAGAGCGAGACAAGGGAACGGATCCACCGTCGCCGTCGGCCGCCGTCACGGCGCTCGCAGCTTCGCTGTCATGCAGGACGATCTGGTTTTCGTTTCCACTGGTCCACGCGATCACTCTGCCGGCGAAGCTGCGTGGCCCCTTCAGAATGGTTATCGCAAGCGCAGCTTCCAGGGCAAGAGGAACAGCCGTGTACACCAGCTGCAGCGTGCTCATCCAGCTAGGGAGCAGCCGGGTCACGAGGGGCTTGCTGTGGCTGTCGTTGGTAGCCCAGTGCTCTGCTAAACATTTGCTAAAATCCTTGTCGCCGTCGACGGTCCTGATCTTTAGGTTGATCTGGAAGAACGTGTGAGAGGTTGCAGCAAGTCCTCGGCATGGACCTGTCAGGGTCAACGTGTCATCCTGCGCAAGGGGTTTGGGGGAAAAAAGGGGAATGTTATGATATGTCCTCATAATGACATGGTTGGATTGAAGAAGAAAATACTAAATACAGTGAATGCCAAAGGTTATGTGTGACCAGCTGGGCATTAATGTTGCACGTTTTTGTAGCAGAATTAAAAGAAATAACAAATCTTTAACAAATTACCCTCAACTTCTGTTTGAGCACATATAGTAAAAATGACATAAATTTCAAGATATTTGAAAATGTGCGGGGAACTGCTTTTTACTGGTTTCTGTACAGGTACGGCAGAGGAATGTGTGGGGGAGAACACTCTGGAATTATGCAGTCGTTTACATTTTACTACTTCAGGAATTAAATAAGATGTTTTTTTTTTGAAACGAGAATTAAATAAGATGTTGCACTTCCAATGCTTAACCATTTTTCAGTGGATTTATAGATACAAGGAAGATAAACGATATTCGGATTTGCAGTAACTAATCTAGTAAACAAATTCACAGAGGCAAAGGGAAGATGAATACGGACCGGCGATGTGATGACCTGAGGATCCTCCCTGTCCCGCCTGAAAATATAGACGCATTTGTAATCAACCTGATCTCTCGCGAGCACGGTGCCGAAGACGCTGATCGGGTAGCCCACATCAGACTCCAGTACCTTCAGGGAAACCACGTTGATCGATTCCTCCAGTGAAACCCAATCAGCTCGATCCAGGGAGCAGAGAGATGGCCCAAGCCCAGCCATAGCTGCAAATTGAGTTGGATAGCACAGATCAAATATACGCGTGTGTAAATTTAGAGCAATGCAAAAGGAGAATAGCGAAAGTGAAATGGTTGTGACTTGTGAGTGTATATGCTCACCTCACATTCTTTCTCGAAGTCGAATAAGGCTATGTTGAACTGGCACAGGCGGGTCGGGACGGGATAGCCCAGCTTAGGGTCGTGCTCGGTGAACTGCAGGCAGCGAACCACGTGAAGAGCTTCCACCGCCTTGTTCTCCTCAGTGGGCTCTGGTTCCGGCACCCATTCGGTGGCCTGCCATCGAGCTAGCTCGAGAGCCAGCTCCGTCCCCATAGGCGAGCAATCGCCATCGTCTACCTCTTCCTCAGACAATGCATCACCATCCTCCTCCTCTGATGTCGCCGACGAGCCACCATCATCGTCCCCTTCTACGGCCGACGAACCGCCGTCGTCGTCCCCGTCGTCCGCAGCGCGTAGCGAGCCCACATCCCCCATCTTGCCATTGCCGCAGGTACAGCTGCACTCTGGGATCGGACTGGCAGGCGCCGCGCACCTCTCGTCCCCGTCCACCATCTTGCCACCGCCACCTTGGACTGGAGGTCTGGAGCACGAACAAGAGGGCGAGGAGACAAGGAGGATTCCCTGAACTCGACCAAAGTTGGCTTGCGCCGCTGCACCTTCCGTCAAATATCGTTGGCCGCAAATCTTCGGCTCAGGTTTCCTTACCCAATTTTGCCTATACAAATCGGATCCAAATTGGTCGACCGAATTTGGTAAGGATTCGTACCGCAACCAAACTCTGACCCAAAAAAAAAAAACTTCTTCGCCTGGGACTTCTACTTTTTCACAGTTCGGAGCGGCGTTCGGCTTTGTGGCTTGCGGACCTGACACCTGCCCGGTCTCGCCCGTTGCAGGCGAGCAGGCAAAAGTACTGTAAGATTCGACCGCTACTCATCGACTTGCTGGAACTGGAGAATGATCTGACAGAAGAGAGCTTAGGAGGAGCAATGGTCAATGGAGCTCTTCTACTGAGCTGATTTTGAGTCAAGGTAATAGCCTGCAGCATCGGCGCTGTTTCTGACATGGATATCTTATCTAGAGCTACAACTGCATATTTACATCAATATTGAATGAAGAAACTAACGATATTCCTATATAAGTACTAATGAAACTAATGAATCTCCTGCCTCAAAATAAAGGGTTGTTTAGCTTTCCATCCTAGCGCTCCTCTGAAGTGAACTTGTTCCAGGCATCCTGCAAAATAGGTGCAGCCGGTGAGCAAAGTTTTTTTCCCCGCTTGAACTGTCACAACGTAGAACAAAGGATGCAAAATGAAAAAAGCTCCACGTCCAGAAATGAAGTTCATGCAAGTTTCACATTGGTGTGATTAACAGGTAAGATACAATGGAAACGCCAGCATATGCTTAACATGGGCAATAAGAACGATGCATGTAAAGGCGCATGGCATTATAACAATCAATAGCATAATTTCGAATTATATGTAGATATAGGACGTTGCCAGAAAATTGGCAAAATGAGTGAACCAAAGTTTTATGAACAAAGCACTCCTAGCAAGAAAAAGGAAAGTTTCCAAAAATGTAGCCAGAAATAAAAATGACTGCTATAATTTAGTCCAAAGTGACCAATAATATTTGACGTGGACAGCGCATGTACCTTAAGAAGATCAAAGACCTTCTCACAGATATATTTCTGTCTGATTGTAGCACCCCTTTGTTGTAATTTATCTGGATGGACACATAGTGTTGCCTTCCGGTAAGCTTTCTTCACACCAACAGCTGTAATGAGATCTGTAAGTGGCACCGGTTGCCAGCCACTATCAGCACCAAGAATCTGCCAGGGAAAATAAAGCAAAAATTATAACCTTTACATGTTCTACAATAAAGGACTTAAAGATGCATGAAATTTAAACGCTTACATATTGCAATGTGGACAACAAGGCCCTCAGATTTCCTTCCTTTCCATTTGACCATCTCTTGATCTCAGGATCCAGGAACTCAGATAGCCTCTGAAATACATAAACACCAATACTATGAATAAATGCAGATAAAGTGAGAAGGTTTTCTTTGTGTGTATGGTCTTACATGTTTCTCTGCTTGCTCTCTTTGAGCTAGCACATCCCGCATGTTCTTCTCAGCAAGTGCTTTTGTCTGGAAATAGATAATGTTACCAAACTACTGATAAACAAGACAAAAAAAAAGAAATAAAAAACAGAAAGAAATATCAGGTATACCACACGCTCGGCTGTGCGCTGATGCCTCTCTAATCTTGCTTTATGTCTTAAAGCCGACTCAACCTCAACCACTGCTGCCAACAAATATTGAAAAGAAGAACTTAAGACAAACAAACAAACAGCTCACTTTTACAAATGCATCCTTAAAAACATGATTTATAATAAAGTATTGTGAATATATCAACTACCTCTGTTGCCGGAATTTGGGTTTCTAGTGAAATTACTGGAAGTTGCCCTCTGAAACTGTGACTCCTGTCGAAAATCCTGCATGCCAGGATTTATATCTACTTAGCATTTTCTCTTAAAACAAGGAAAGAAAAAAGAAAACAAGGTTGCATACTAGCATCTGAATTTCTTAAACTGCATCAGACAATGTACCATACTAATGAAAAGCACCTACCTGATTGGTGGACTTAAAACCCTCCTTGAAAGAGGATCTGTACCGTTCCCTCCGTTCTCTTGCCTCTGCAAGAGCCTTCTCAGCCTTTGCCTTCTCTATTGCCCGCTCCCGAGCTTCTGCGGTTGCTCGTTCAACTGCCGCACGTTCTGCTTTTATCCTAGCTTCTCTAGTAGCCCTTTCAGCAGCTGCTTCAGCACTTGCTCTCTCTTCTTTCTCTCGGGCCTCTGCAGATGCCCGTTGCCGTGCAGCAGTAATTCTTTCCAAAGCCATTTTTTCTGCCTTTTCACGAGCTTCAGCAAATGCTCTCTCATGGGCTTCTCTTGTCGCTCTTTCAACAGCAAGTCTATCCTTTTTCCGCTCCCTCTCCCTTTCCTCCTCTTCCAATTTTCGCCGTTCCTTCTCTTCAGCAAGTTCTCTTTCTTTTTCTAATCTCCTTTCGCTTTCTTTTGCTTCTTGTGCTCTTCGAGAAGACCCTTTGTTCTTTTCATCTGCACTATCTACTCTTGTTATATTCTCCCTCTCTTTGGCCCTCTGAGCTCCAAGCGCCTCTTTTTTCCATGTCTCAGAAGAAACTGGTGTGGGGCCTTCAGCAGGTTTAGTTAGACCATGTGTCGTCCCCAAGAGAGATGGCCCATGCTCTGCCTTTGATATCCTTGCTGTAGTGTCTTTTTCTTCCATTTTGCTCACCCTGCTCTTCTCTTCACATGTAGTCCTTTCTGTTGGTAATTCTCTTTCTCCTCCGTTGGACACCTCTCCAGTTTCTTCAAGACCAAGAACACTCCAAGATGACTGAGACATAGCAGAGTCATCTTTTTGCGAAGAGGAAGCTGGTTCATCCTTCGAGTTAATAATTGTTCTGGTGGCAATATCACTTGCAGCTTTGATGATAACTTCATCTCCTGAAAAGGATTCAGCAGCTTCATCACAAGTTGTATCACACTTTGCATCTACATCACTTTGACCTTTGTTAGTACTTTCTGGTGACTTCTGACCCTCCGGGTTACAAGGAGCAGATCCTTCTTCAATACCTGTCCTGTCACTATTTCCTAATTGGGTTTCATCTGCTTCTCTGTCATTAACATTAGAGACATGTCCATGCATTCCTCCTTTCACATTCTCCGCTTCACCATGACCTGAAGACCCATGCATTTCTTGATCCAGTTCTCTTTTAATCAACTTGCTAGCTACCTCAAATACATTCAGCATGTTTGATTCTTCTCGGTCTGCCAAATTATCATTTTGTAAAATAACATCATTCACATCTTGAGGACACTCAGCATCCAGATCCACAACTGTTTCTTCAGGGTGTGTGCATGGACTGACTTTCTCCTCAATTTCGAATTTCTCTGCTTCCTCAGAGAGCACTTCATTTGTCTTAGCACCTTTACTATGCAAGAGCAATCCATCAATAAAACTGAATTTTTCTCTTCCATAAGTTTCAGCTTCCTGCTCAATTCTACTCGGTCTCGGTCCCAGTGGGACAGCATCACATACATCAGATTCTTGGAGTTCTTCTAAAATCAATGATTTAATGTTACTCACCTGGGAAATAGCAACATTAGATACATCTGACGGTTCCTGTAATTTTTCAGCACTCCCAGAAGTGCATTGCATCCCACCATTGTATGGTCCTTCTAATACCAGTTTACTGTTTGTGTCCTCCTGTGCTGTTCCTGCTACTGGACTTACCTTTGGAATATTATTATCAAGGTCTCCAAGATCGCTGGCATTTTCTGATGAGCAAGTCTCTGGTAATGAACCTGACAGGTCATTGTTGACATCCAACTTTGTTGAGGCGTCATTCATAGAAGGAACCTCAGGACACTCATTGGTATCATGGCTTTCCTTAGCATTTTCCAGTGTTACAGGTCCCTCACTAATTGAATTATGAATTTTTTGGTGTGTCATATTTTCTGTACAAGCTTCTAAAATCATGGGCTCCCCATCTTTGTCCACTGGAGCCATCTTGCCATCTCTCAGATTAACATGTTTCACCCCCAGATTCCTGCCATCATTAACCTCCCAAAGTTTTTCATACCTTTCCAAGTCAGAGTCTGCTGCATTGAGTTCAGTTTCACTGTGACCATTAATGACAGTAGTAATGGGTTTCATTAGCTCGCGTTTATCATCCTCCCCTGTGGCTTCATCAGTTTTACATTTCTGATCATCTCCGGTTAGCTCAAAAAAGTCATTACCGGACTTCCACCTGCCTAGTTTCTCTAGCTTACTGGAAGGTTGACAGGACTCAGTGCAGTGTTGCATCGTCTGCTGAGACTTCTCCAGTGGAGGTACCCTTGTTCCATTGTCATCAAAATGATCTAATCTGACTGCACTTATTTTTTTATGCTTGTTAGACAAAGAATCATCAGGGTTCTTTTCTTCTTTCGATGACCTTTTCACCGATTGTTTTTGTTCAGAAGTATCTACCTCCAGAGATACAGGAGCCTTGATTTCTGTAGACCTTGTGCTTCTATGATGACTTGGCTTCTTCCGCAATTTAAAACTGTCGCCTTTTCTCTCTAGTAATTCTTTTGCAGCCTTTAACCTAGCTTCAGCAAAATCCATTGCCTCCTTCATAGCTGCTGAAGCAGAAGTAGGATTGGCATCAGTTTTCTTGTCAGCATGAGACATGTTGCTACTTGAAGTGGTATCTGCAGCAGAAATTGGAGTGTGACTGTCATTTACAAGATCGATGCCTCCTTTAGCTGCACTTTCTTTCTTGTTGAGCAGTTTAGGTTGCTGCCTCAACATCGGCTGTACTTTGATTGGCTGTGTCTGTGCATCAATGTCAGATACCCGCAGAAATGCATAATCAGGTGTCTCAGCACGGCGTGTTGAATGACTATCAAAGTCCTTGTGATTTTCATTTGCAGAAACATTTCCAGAAATAGGAGTCCATGATGGACTTTGCTGCTTCTGATCAAGATCAACTACAAAATCACTCTCAGGACTCCTCGCACTCCAACTAGCAGAGCTTGGGTTCTTGGCATTATCATCATTGGCTACCGTGCCATTGTCAATTTTTGAAATATGATTTGTAGCTGGACCATGCGACAAATTGCGAGAATCAATCACAAAGTCCATCGAAGGTTCAACTGTGCAGGTCTCCATCTCAATTAGATCATCAGGTTTCCTCTCAGTAGTCTTGTTATATGACATGACAAATTGCTGGCTTTCTGTGTCTGGAGAGAAGGATATTGGAGAAAACTCATGGTCTTTGAAGTGATACCGATGATCCAGATTTGGATAATGTTGAGGAAGTATAGGAGGCTCATCCTCCAGCTGGCTGGATTCTTTTTTGACCGATGATCTGTTAAATAAAAAATATTAATGGTAAATCATGTGATGGATATGAGGTACACACTCATTTTAGCTACCAGAGCAGATTCTAGAGGAATAAACATGAATAAGCTAAAACAATCATGGTAGACTAAATGTGGTGCTGTACAGAATGCAGATACAGATGGTAAAACCAAACCTGAATTTTTGTTGGGGTCACATTTTGATACATGTTATTTTTGCATGCACCTCATAAGACAACTAATGCATAGGTTTTGCGGTAATTAATTGCAGTAGATATTGCAAATATAGCACATTGACGTCACTCGCTAGCTTTGTCAGCATCCTGACAAAATTGGTGCTGCAGCACAGACACCGACTTCAGTCAGAACATAGTAGACTGATGTCTGACTTGCAAAATTTGGAACACGACAACATATATATACGTTACAAATTACTACATTCTTACTACATTGCACCACCTAGATTAGCTAAGGACATGCTTCGCTTTCCAACCAATGTGGCCATCCCCGCTGTTTCCTATCACATGTCATCCTGCCGAACCAGATGTAGCCCTACCACACGTCCTTCCCACAAAACAGAAATAATTCTAAGTCAATCCCCCTGCCCTCCAAGTGATACCTCTGTTCATTACTAAGAAGACCTTAAAAAAAAGGAAATAAAAGAAAACGACAATGCCCAAACCAGATGCAAAAGGAAATCAGCCAAGTTTTCCATCTCCTATCACAACCCCCCGGTTGTTTTTTATTTATTTATTTATTGAAATGGCCTTGGCCAGCTGGCCTCACCAGCAAGGTCATTGCACATCCATCTTTGACACATCCATTCTCTAGCAGTACGACGCATCAACCAGCCATGCTAAAGGGCGGCGCGACCACCTCCAGCACTGACATGGCTGATTTGCTCCACTACCACATCATCATGAACAACATTGCTCGGACACATGTTCCTATTCTGGTGAGACAGCTGCTCGAGGAAGTAGGGACTTGAAGTTCGTCGCTGCTAACAATGACTAGCAGATCTTTCACAAAATAATGGAGGAACACCAACTCCTCTGTTGCTATAAGGTGTGGTGGGGCCATGACTAAAAATCTCCCCTCCAATGGTTATGTGCAATCAATCAAGGAAGACCGATTACAACTGACTGAAAGAGGTAAACTGCGCACATGAGCTAAAAACACATATCAAGGAATGTCCATTTCGGTATAATACCATCTGAACAGCCTAGTATATACGTGCATCCACCACCAAAGTTCCCCTTACACTTAATTTTAAAAAGCACTCAACATTATTTATCTCTACCAAGTTTGCTCATGAATTTGGTCCACAGAAACTATGCAAGATTTCTCTTCAATTTATAATACTCTTGCTGTAATCCACGCAAAGAAATGGGCTGGTAAACTTTGCATACCGTATGATGATCTCCACCAGGAGATTTATAACCTACCTAAAACATATATCTTAATTAAAAGTTTTCAACAATATGTGTCCACATGAAATAAAAAATGAAAGCTCGCAAACAGAACATCCTTAACAGAGATACCCAAATACCATAAGAGCACCACAAAAGTGCAAATACCAGCACCTGATGGAACCATTTCAAGCTAACCCGAATAGTGAGCAGAAAAGGCGCTACTTTCCCCTCAAAGAAGGCACCTTTACGACTCAAAAATTCCGAAATCATGCCGGAAATGCTTAATGCTGCATACACATCTTCTGCAACCTTAAACACTCTGAACCGCAAGCAAAGCTAAGAGTGCGCCTTAAAAAAGAAGGATTGAAAGAGCCACCTTTACGAGAAGGGAAGATGAAAGAAGGTAAAAGCCCAGAAATCCCCCCATCTACCACCAGACTGCGACGCGACACGGTCGCATTTCCAAATGGAGAAAGGAAATTGTAAATCACACTCATGACACATCTTCGTCTTTCAAATCCATGTCTCCAAACGAAAACAATTAAAACGGGAGCAAAGGACACTGTTCACCTACCCGGAAAACAGGTTGCAGGTGCAAGGGAGGAGGGAGGCAAATGCACGAACCTGGAGCTCCCGCTAGACGGCAACGCGATCTCCGGCTCCCCCTCCTGCGGCTCCGGGCCCGGCCCGCCGAAGAGGTCCTCGTACGGCAGCGCGAAGTCGGCGAAGTCGAAGCGGCCGAAGATCTCCCCGTAGTCCCCCTTCCCGCGGCAGGCGAAGAAGCCGCCGTCGGCCCCGACGGCGGCCGCGGGCGGCAGGTCGAGGTAGGGGATGGAGCAGGTGGCCGCGACGCCGCCGAACACCTCGGCGTAGTCCAGCGGCGCGCCCCCGAACGGCGCGGCGAAGCGCGGCGGGCCCCCGAACACGTCCCCGTACGCCGCCCGCGCGGCCGCTGCCGCCGCCCCTCCTCCGCCACCGCCGGCCCCAGCACCGACCACGCCGCCCGCCGCAGCGGCCGCCGCCGCCGCTGCCTTGCGGTGGTGCCTCCTCTCCTTCCGCGCCGCGTCCATGGCCGCCGCGGGCGCCACGCGCGCGAGCGCTAGGGTTCCACCACCACCACCCTCCCCTTCCACCTTCCCCGGCGCGCGCTAGGGGTTTTGGGTTTGGGGGAGGAAGAGAGGGAGGCGAGGCGAGGAAGGACGGGAGAGCGGAGGTCGGGGAGTGGGAGGCGAGCGCAGGGGAGCAGGCGGGCAGGCCTGCCTTTACTCGGGACTCGGGAGTCGCGGTGTTTGGGACGGTGCTTGCCACTAAAAAAAACCGCTGCCGTGGGGCCGGGAGGGGGCTGCGGCCGTGTTGGTGTTGGCTGTTGCGTTGCGGCCGGAGAAAAAGGCAGCGGGGACGGAGGAAATGCGTGTCGCTGGACTGCAATGGATGGGGCGGGGTCGGGGGTGGGGGGCGAGGACGGCCGGAACCGCGTCGGCGCTTGTCGCTTCCTGCCTGCCTTGTGCCAGCTACGGCGGGCGCCCGGGCGCGCGCGGCCTCCGGGCGNCGCGGGAGTGAAGGGGAGGAGGGACTGAGGGAGGAAGACGCACGGCTGCTTTTTCACCGTGCCGACCGAGTGAACCGCGGCGGGGTTTTGGTTTGCGGTGGTGGGATCAATCATCTTCACTGAGCATGCTTCTAGGCTAGGTTTTGGGTTGGAGTAATCATTCGTGATTCCAATAATAGGCCTATCTTAAGAGCATCTGCACGATGACATACGCAGTATACATTGCGTGGAACTATACATAGCGTTCTATGTTGTAGTATATGAATTGTGCATATAACAATTTAGCGTTTTATTTTAGGACCTAGAGCGTGTATGTACGTGCATGGCAACGTCGTCTGTGCCATGCAGATTGCCGCCTCGGCCGCGAAAAGCGAGTACTAACTGTAACCTCACCATGACGTTATAGCATTGGCACATTAATTTGGCCTAGAGCCGGTGTAACAAGTTGACCTTTTATTTATTACGGCGTAATTTTCTTTGTTGTTTCTTGCAGATTTTATTTATTTTTTTATAATGCTCAAGTGTAGATATGATAATATTTGGCTCATGTTCATTTTTCTCGAAAAAAACATGGTTCATGCTCATTTTTTCAGGAAAAAAATTGCCTCTCAATACGAGGGGGGCAGGCACATTTGAGAGCGACTCACCACAAAGAATTAAAGAGATCCAGAGAAGCAAGCGGCCAAGCAGCGCTATAACCTATTGGATGGATCATGTCCCCTACAAAGGGTTGCTCACCGGCGGGTTAGCCGGGTACGGCCTAGCAGAGACGTGCGGTTGGTCAACCACGGTCCCTGCACCGCATTAGGGCCGGGAGGGCAGCTGGGCAGGACATGGTGGTGGTTATTTCACACTGTGCACGCCGTGAGGGCGTGAGGGTGAGGCCTACCAGTAGTATCCCATTGGCCGAACGTTACGCCTACGATTGCTGGGACCAACCGGATCGACCAGAGGGAGGAGCGTCCCTGCCGTCAGAGTCAAACCTGCATCGCCCATGTACACACATGGAATACCTCAGCACTGCACAGCCACGTCCAGGCGCGCGACGATGCTCCTGGTGCTCTCCCTGTTCATGCAATCATGCCCTCGCCAATCGCCGGCCACGCCTCGAGCACGACAGCTCCAATTCATGGCGAGCCCAAGCCCAGATCGTACTCGTCACCAACAACAGGCACTGTTGGGTGAAAATCTCTGCGAAAACGACGCGCCTGGAGTGTCGCTGGACATGGTCGTTTGGTGGGGAGGATCGGTCGAGGAAATTAAACCCCGGAGAACGACCGATCCTGGCAGACATCCAGTGATCTGAACTCTGAGATCTCACTGTGGCGATCCGGGACAGGCCGGGATGGCATGCTCGTCCGCCTTTTGCGTTTCACGTGTCGAAAGCAACGGGAAATTAATTCTCTCCTCTCCTGCGGCCGCCCAAAGAAGAGCCTCTTCTTCTTTTTTTCCTCTTAATTTCCTTCTGAGATGTCTGATTCATGGTGACTCGGAGGAGTTGTGAACGTCATGGTAGGAGAAGTTTTTAGGCACGGTGTCTATTTCACGGCCGAGCAGCTGGTAGCCTTTGTACTATTCTGACCGGTCGATTCGAGATGGGAGGCACGTGCATGGTCCTTGGATGTCCCGGAAAACCCAACGGATCAGCCGGTACAATTATGCAACTGCAACCAAGGCCGCCAGGTCATGGTCATGCCAAATGTCATGAGAATTAGTGGTGATGATGCTCTTCCAGTGTTTCAGGTTGGTTGCAGGGCCTTAGTGGTGACGATGCCAGAGTAATCCGTTCGGGGCGACGAGACTTGACGGGACGACGGGGCGCCGTTACTTGCACGCTAAACCTTGCCGCCACAGACTGACAGCGAGAGAAACAAAACAAAGGGCCACGCCGAGCGAGCGTGCGTGCGACGGATCGGACAAGGTCGCACGCCCGGTTCAGGCCTTGGCGGCCAGCCGACCGGCCAGATCGTCGCCGGCCTGGCCGTGGTGAAATCATCCATGGCGTCCCAGAGCTGCATGATGGGCCCTTTTGCATGGCAATGGATTATGCCCCAAACGCGACCAGTGGGCGGTCTCATTGGGGCGTCCTCCTCCTCCCTCGGCACCGAATCATTGCCTACCCTTTTCCGGTGTCCCTTCCACATCATTCTTGCTCCTCCAAGACAACAAAAACCAGCAGCTCCTCTTCATGGCAAAGCGGCAGGGCTGTCCAGCCACTTTTGATAGGGTTTATTGCGCCCGTTAACAGTCCAGTCTCTAGTCCAATCCGATCCACTCTGAAACTTTCTTTCAAGATTAATGGCTCCCAAACAGTCGCAGTCATAGGACCTGTGTTGTGTGAGCAATGTTCGTGGCCCCATGACGTTGACCACACCAGGTTCATCAGCTGTCTGCGCCATTTCTTTAGCATTCCCATGGCCCATGGGCCATGGCCTGTGTCATGGCCGTCGTTGTCGCTGCTCTGGCCTGGTCTGGTGTGGTTGCCAATTTGGGCATCTGGGATTAGAATATCTGCCCGGCTGTGAGCACCAGGTTTCAGCCTCTCAGGCAGCGTTTGTTATGTAGCTGTTGTGGTATGGTTGTTGGGTCAATATTCTACATGGGTTATTCAGACTTGCAAAAAAAACAAATGCTACCAGGAATTTGGCCGGAGTTGTGGTTGGCTGGGGTCCTAATCAACTGCACTGCCTTTGCCCTTGTTTTTTTTTGAGTTAGTTTGGACGCGCCTACGTGGGGCAGTCTGGTCTAATTATTGGCGCGATGGATCTGTTGGACCGGCCTATTCTCCTCTCCAGGTAACAAACATATGGAATGGAGCCAGGCAAGTGTTCTTGGCTCTTGGCGGTTCTGCGTATGTGTGGACTGTGGGGCTACAAGATTTGCAACACATCGCCTTGTCTCTTCTAACTAGTGTAAGATGCATGCAGATGCTTTGGGCTTATGCCGCACTGTATCATGGAGATCCCGCGTCAACTTTGTCGCCACGCATGTGTGAACAAAAATTCTCGCACGCCTGTGATCCTAGTTGCTTCAATCAGGTCGGTCCTTCAATCATCTGATCGACAAGAAATGACATGACTAAAGGCCATTTTTCCTCATTGGAAATTTATAAACGCTATTATTCAGTTGAAAGCGACTTCTGAGATTTGCCAAAAGAAAAGGGATGGCAAAAGATTATCAAATTTGACGGCTAATTCTGCGTTTGAACATACCTGTATTTGGCCCCCTTTTGGCTGTCCAAGCCAGTAGACAGCCGAGCTAATAAAAGAAAGCAGTATGGAAATGCATGCACAATGGGAACCCCCGGCACCTGCTGTCAGCTCTCGTGTAGAAAGGCGCTGATTTGATCGAAAGCTTAAGATTCCTGACGCGCATCAGGCCCTTATTAACGAATAAATTAAAAACCAAATCTCGCCGCTTTGCCCGGAGGAATCTGTGCCTTACGGCCTGTTTAGTTGGAATGGAAAGTTGGCGAAATTTACTGTAGCAATTCTAAATCGAAGATTAGGAGGACTAAACATGATCTAGTTATAAAACTAAATACACGGATGGACGGGAAATCGCGAGACGAATCTATTAAGCCTAATTAATCCGTCATTAGAGATTGTTTACTGTAGCACGACGTTGTCTAATCATGGCCAAATTAGGCTCATTAGATTCGTCTCGCAAAGTTACCGTGGGATTATGGAATGGGTTTTGTCATTAATACACGTTTAATACTACATGCATATGAGATTCCCTTTGATGAACAGTGAAATTTGCCGATTTGCCAATTTGCCGGTGGAACTAAACAGGGCCTTAGATACAAAGAATGCGGAAAGAAAGGGAGAATCGACGACGACGTGATGAAAGGGATTCATTCTTCTCTCATCCGATCACGAATCTTGGTGAGATCGATGGATCCAAACCATACATGCTTCCTCCTCCCTTTGCTCCCTTTGGAATTGGAATGCACCATGAATGCTTTGCTGCAGCGATTCTCAGCTCTGAAGTTCTTAACTGTTGAACTCGCCTTTGGATCGCCCAGCCATGTTCTTTAGGCGACAAGACCTCGATTCTGGGCTTTCACTTTTCTCATGCAGTGCTATACTAGTACACAGTACACTACATAGGTTTAAAAACAATCCTTTTTTTTAAAAAAAAGCGTCTCAATAATATAAAATCTAGCTCTTGGTCTATTATTAGTTTACAGTATGATAGCTAGTAGGACACGCTTTAGAATGTCCGGGTTATCCAAATGCAGGTTAAGAAACTGGATGGTCTCTGGTGCTGGGCCCCAGCAAAACAATGTCTGCATGCTGTCAAGGAGCCATGCACCAGCTCGTGTGATCATTGACGGCCCTACATGCCCGCAATATTCTAGGGGCACCTCCTGCTGACCCTATACTTATAATCCTGCCCTGCTACGCTGTCATGTGGAGTAGAAGCATTTGTTTACGACTTGTTTAATACACTGATGAACTCAATAAACTATGGTGACGTGGAAAGGAAGCAAGACATCCTGATCATGTCTCCGCACGTATTAATGCGCCCGCGGTACAATTGTTTTTTCCCCTTTGGTACATGTTGAAGAATCCGGTGCATTATTAATCGGAACGTGGGTTCGTCGGATAATGGCTTCGTTGCAGGCACGTCCTGGCGGCTGACAAGAACATCTCTGCTTATATGGATATATAAATATATTATCTATCTTCGCACGAACTCAACCAGATCGCACATGTATATACTATATATATACCCTCCTGTGTTTCTTTCTAATTTGTTTATGTTTCTAAACATTTTCCTATTTCTTTAACTGAACTACTGAATCAAAAGTTCAGATTTCATCACATGTATGAAGGCTGATGATTGCTGGTGTGCCACGCGAGTACTGTCCAAGGAGAAGGCAACATGGAAGGGAAATTGACGTCAAGAATTGACACCCTCTTCTGTCCTTGCAGCAGCAGCGATGGGAATGGCATTTGGAGAGCAGGGGCAGCAGGAAAAACACCATCATCGGAGCTGCTGTCAAGGCTTGCTGCTCAAGCTGCTGTCAACGCTTGCTGCTCATTTATGCCGGGCGGCTGGACAGGCGGTTAGGTTGGTTGGTTGGTGGCGGAAGAATCGGCGCCCTTCGGCTTCGCCAGGACCATCATCTTTTTCTTTTCCCTCCGATTCGGATTCCCCTGTCCTCCGCCACAAATGCCATTTTCAAGCCCACAGTTGTGTTGCGTCCCTCCCGGTCGCAACGTGATGCGCGCGGAAGGGGACGGGAAGGAGCACGACAGGAACGCGCCCTTAATTGCAATCACTAATTCACTACTGGCGCCACTCAGCACGTGACACGTGGACTCCAAATTTCTACCGCATCATTTGACACCTCATCAGCGAGACTGAGTGTGTACCCTTTTATTTGTGGCTCGAGGAGCAGAGAAAACACCAAAAAATGATGAAATTAAAAAAACAAATGGGATTTCTTTGCAACACCAGGCCCAATTTGAACAAGTCTTATGCATCGCACGGCCCGGCCCAAGGTTAGTTGGGCTTCCTACAGTATCAGAACAGCCATGCAAGAAAATGCCCATGTAGCATATAAGAACCAGTTTGTTCTCATTTAACCATCATAAATTTTGTTCAAAAAAAATCATTGTAGATAATCTGTATCAAATGAATCAGGAAGATGCCAGAGAGTTCCCAGGACGATATTCTCCCAGAGCAGCTCTCATGCACATGGAGATCAATAATGTTACATGGATACAGATTGTTAACCCGTACAGGCGAATTCTCCAGCCGAGGTTTCAAGGGTCAAACTCAGGTCCTGACAGATGCTTCCAGTGTTGAATCATGTTGGCACTGATCAAAGCTCGCGCCTGGAAAACATAACTCTGACGTGTGTGAGCTCTCTCGATCTTCAGCAGACAACTCTAGGTTTGCTGATTGTCATCTAATGGTGGAGTATGTGATGAACTCCCTGGAAATGAAATGAAATGGCTGGTGGGGAACAGGATTCCTGAAAACAAGAAAACGCATAAGAATGGAGAATTTAACAGTACAAATTTGATTTCCGCCATGTAGCATACACAGTATGTGACATGGATACAAAGACCAAGTTCTATATGAACTCAGACTATAACTTCTTATAAGCCTATAAATCTCAATCAGTCAAATGTACTTCGGTATTACTAAAAATCAACAGTCGGGTAAGGTAGGTGGGTGCTTGGATGGTATCTAACTTACGGTCTTGGCCCATAGATCTTGATCTGTTGGATATGAGTGTCCCGCCCGTTTAGGTGATTGGATAAAACCGCAATTTGGAGAATAAATGTATGAATGAATGTTTCTCTGCATACCACAAGCAAGAAGGATAATAATATATCCGTCAACATTACAGCAGTATAAACAGAGCATCACTTCCACTGCTTATTTCAAAAAGTTTCACCTCCTAAAGTCCTAACATATTTAGACAGTAAAATTCTTGATGCATTTCACTAGATAAAATATCTTAGGTCCTGTTTGGAACGCAGGAATTTCGCAGGAATCGTGCAGGAATTTCACAGGAAGCAATTCAATTTCACAGGAAAAACGCAGGAATAGGGAAAAATCCCCGCATTCCAAACAGGGCCTTAATTCTTTAGAGTATTCCTGGCTGGATTTATTGCCTACCAAAAAATGCAGATGTAGCTATCCGACTCAAATGAGTCAGTATCAGATGAACCTGACAGGACGTCCAAATCTTTTCAAAGTCAACAGACAGATTTAAGAACAAATTAGCATCACCAACAAAAGAACAAACCCAAAATGACAGATTGAGTCTGCGTATTTTAGTCCTCCCACATGTAAATACTCATAATAAATGGATAAGTATGTGAGCACATGGTTGTCAGTTATATATTTGCGCGACGCTTTTTACCAGATAAAAATCATTCTAGAACTTATGACAGACTCCCACCGCAGAGTATAACTTCAGGAACTAGTATTCATCTTCAACTTAAAAAATGCATACCGTGGATCAGCCCCAGATAATGATATATGGACCCATCCAACTGGCTTTGCAAGCTCCACAGTTTTAATTTCCTGGAATCATGAGAAAAGATATTGTAAATTATTGATAGCATGGCAATAAAGTCACTCAGTAAGGTCGACATTCTGAGCACCAGTACTTGCAATGTAGAAGCAACTTTCTCTTGAAATGCCAGGTCATGTAACTGAATGTATGAATCTAAACCCTAAATAAGGAATGATATGCATAAACAGTTAAGTTCAGTATTTCAACCAAGATGACAAGGCAAATTAAGAAAAAAAAAGTCTCTAATAGCCCTTTTTTTCGAATACAGAGGAGATCTGCCTATCATTGTAGTCTTTCACAGGCTTTTAAACTCTAAGAATGTATGTTTACAGTACTCAGTTCTCTGCACATAAGTTCGACCAACCAATCAACATGTATCATCTTGTCTAAAATACTACTATAGCCGACAAGCTTCTGCCTTCTGATCATGGTTCAATGTCTTGGAGAAAAGGAGTACCTTGAGGTTGTGAAAACCATCCCCAGCCCGGATGGAGATCTTGCTTGGCGTGTAGCTCTCGTCGAGCTTGAAGTCCACGTAGAGCACAACAAGCTTCCCGCACAACACAGATCAAATTAATCCCGAATCCCGCGAATCAAACAAGCTAAAAGGAATAGCATCTCTACTTTAAGCAAGCACCTGCAGCTGCACCTTTTTCTGGAACTGAATGTTCACCAGGTGCGGCTGAGCGCCGTCCGACCTGACCAAAATCGCCATAGCTGGATCAGCTTCTAATTCCGAATAATCCCATGGAAAAGAGAGAAAATATCAAGTGGTGGGTGATTGCTACTCACTGCCAGTAGGTGTCGAGGTTGTCATCGCGGAGGGCCGCGACGCCGTTGCCGGCCTTGCAGGAGCTGACGCTCCACGCGGCCGTCTTCGCCATCTCCCGCATGTCCGCGTCCACAGTCAGCTCCGGGCTTCCCTTCAGCCGCCCCGCGGCCGGCGCCGGCGCCGCCGCCGCCGGGGTCGCCGCGGCCTCCTCCTCGGCGTCGGATTCCATCGGCGCGGTGAGAAGGGAAAAGTTGGGGAAGATTTCGGACGGGCTGTGCGGGTAAGCAAAACGGAAAGAAAAAATAAAGGAAAGCAGCCCGGCCCAATGTTCCCTGGTTTTGATTCTGGGCCGGGCCCATAATTTGAAAAGGTCGGAATTGTTTTCACTTTTTCCTTTTTTTTCCCTGTAAAAACACTTTGTTTTGGCGAAGAAAAGGCACTAAAAACCCTCTTAAACGGAAGCACTAAATAAATTTTAAAAATATAAACTCAACATGTGGAAACGAAAAACTGGCTGGTTTCTCCACACGAATTTCAGTCTCCTCCATTCTCTACGAAGACGTAGACACTCGCATCCCCGAGCGGTATCAGTCTATCAGGTATCAGGAATAATGCATGTTTACTGACCACAAATTGTTTATAAGATTTAGATGCGCAATACCAGCACATCACACTATCACCTGGCCTCGAACCACAGCCACAGCACTGTTTGCCTCAAAGAAATATGGGCGACCTGAAAAACCATCTAAAACTTGCCTAACTTTCAGCATCTCGTTTGCACACCACAAAAAGAACGAGCGGTGCCACTGCCACAAACGTATCAGTATTCTCGCTACATGCAAAACTGTTCTCAGATAACTTGATGCATCCAAACTCCAGAGTATAGTCACATTGTTCTCTTGGATAGCCTGGATGGCTGGATCTACAGTCACCAGCTAAACACCAAACTTTCAGACTGGAATTCCTCCTTTCCGTCACTCATCAGGTCCCAAAGAAACAGCCTGTTCGGTTGGCTAGTGGCTGGTGGCTGGTGCTAATTTGTTGTGAGACTGAAGTACTGCTGGCTGGCTGGTGGCTGGTGCTGATTTGTTGTGAGACTGAAGTACTGCTAGCTGGTGGCTGATAAGCCAAGCGAACAGGCTGTAAATTGCCAGAGAGTCAGAGACGACATGGGGGTGTTTAAATCCCTAAAGTCACTGAAAGTCATCAAAAGTTTTCACAGTGACAACCGTACCCCCTCTTACAGGACACATTTATCAATTGCAAAATTTTTCACTATTTTTCACCGATTCACCAGATTTAAACACCCCATGAAGGAGACGTTAATTACTAGAAAAATTACGAGCAAAAAAGACGCACCGGACAGACGGAGGCAGAATAGCTTTTCCGGCAGATAATGTGCCCTGATATGCTGAGATGAGATCCCCGGTTGTTTTCATCATCTGGTATCTCCAAAAGCCGGCGACGATATCTTATCGCCGGGGAGCTGAGACATCGATCTCTGTAGCCGCCGATACGGAGGAATCCGGCTCGGCAGGCAGATGCTTATCGCCCCGCACAGCGGCGGCAGCCTCCCCGCAAAGCCAGCGCCCTGCGCCGCGTGTGGCCAGCAAGCAGCAGCAGCGCCTCGTCTCGTCAGAGGATTGAAGATTCCCCAGAGCCAGAGGAAGAAGAATTTCTGATCATCTGCAGAACGAAACAGCACCTCACACACCTGCCGAAGGATTAATCCAAGATTCCTCCCCAAGCTCGCCCTTACTGTCGCAGCTTGAATTCTCAGCCCGTGGAGGTCGAATTCATAACCTAACCTGCCGATCGAGAGAAAGCTACGCGCTCTGCTTTCTTGTTCATGGCCGGGCCGGATTCTTCAGAGAAACCAAGGGGGGTGTTTAGATGAATAAAAAGGGTGAAAAGTTTATGCATTGGGTCGCGTGCACAGAGAGAAAAAATACATTGGGCCACGTGCATTATGTAAAATTTATGCATAAGAGGGTGAACTAAACACTCCCAAGTCGTAGTTCTGAGGGGGTGTTTAGATGTTGTTATGTATAGTGTTTTTATGTATTGGGTCGCGTGCCATATAGAGAAAAAAATGTATTGAGAAACGTACATTATGCAAAATTTTGCAAAACGAGCTGAATTAAACACCCCTTGAATAGAGCTCTGAATAGCTCAGTGCCCAAGCTGAACAGCGCCTCGAGAGGAATCCGGCGCAATAATTGCGAGGTCTTTGACCAGCTTTACTGTTGAAAGTTCTTTGGTTGAATTTGATAGAATTTGATCGAATTTGATAGAATTTGGTAGAATTTGGTTGGATTTGATAGGATTTGATATGATGAATTGGAGCTCGACATCCCAGGTGGCGACGAAAAGACGTTAGCGGATGCTGCCCACGGCAGTATCATTCTATGGAAGAAGCGTTACGTCAAATTTCGCAGTCAAGGGCCGTCAGCTACTCCACCCAGGGATCCCCCGCAGCCACCGTCACCTTCAAGAAGGGCCGAGGATGACCCAGAGCTGCCACCTCCAGGTAGGGTTGCAATACCGTTTTTGTTTTCTACATTTGCATAATTTGCAATACCGTTTTCGACCGTTTCCGATCGTTTTCATCCCTACCTCCAGGTCAGGATGATGCCGGCTCACACAGGTCTCCTCCTCCACCAGCACGGCATCCCCCAAAGCGCCAAGCTCCGCCCCCACGGCGGACTACTCGCCAGAAGCGCCAAACGGTGGACAAAGAGCCTACGACCGATGAAGAAAGGTTGGCCGCCATAAGGAAGAAAAGAGCCTACGACCAAACTGACGAGGAAACTGCTTTGGTGGTCGCAGCCCAGGTCAAAGAGCATTTCAAACCAGATGAGCCAGAGAAGCCGGTGCCCATAGATCCGACAGCGAAGACATTTTTCAAAAAAATGAGCGCGGCGAATCAGAAGAGATTCTTGCCCTCCTGAATAGAGCTCTGAATAGCTCAGTGCCCAAGCTGAACAGCGCCTCGAGAGGAATCCGGCGCAATAATTGCGAGGTCTTTGACCAGCTTTACTGTTGAAAGTTCGTTCGCGATCACGATACCAGCCGCGGCCCGCGGGGCAGCGGATTCTCGCGGCTTTCCCCTCAACAGTAGCGGCATCTAGCGAGGTTCCTTGGCCGACAGAGGAACAAACAGGCCATGCGGCCGTGCTTAGTTTCGTTAGATAAGTTTTGCTACAGTAAATTTGAATATTTGGTTACTAATTAGGAGTATTAAATGTGGATAACTGACAAAACCCATTTCACAACCTGGGTAACTTCACGAGACGAATCTAATGAGTCTAATTTAGCCATGATTAGACAACGTCGTGCTACAGTAAACAATCTCTAATGACGGATTAATTAGGCTTAATAGATTCCTCTCGCGATTTCTCGTCCATCCGTATATTTAGTTTTATAATTAGATCATATTTAATCCTTCTAATCTTCGATTTAGTTTTACTATAGTAAATTTCACAATAAGTTCTTGTGAATCTAAACACGGCCTAAAGGTTTAGGCCGGGGAGGCAGGCTCCTGATATCGCTGTGTGCCGTTACAGAAATGATAAGGATTCCATTTGCAGGCAGGGGGGCTCGGTGAATCTCTACTGCTTGCAAGCGTAACTGCATGCGGGCCGTTTGGCGTTGGCAATCGAATTGGCATATGTTCTTGACCGCAGTTGACAGAATCCGGCACCCTGGGGAGTGGGAAGAAGACCGGCCCCAACTTGTGTGATAATTTGATTTGAGAGCGGCAACGCATCGTTCCCCTGTTGTCATCAGTGGATCCACACAACGGGGGAGCAAGAGCATCTTGTTTGCGCGCGTCTTTGCCATGCCAGGCGCTTAAATAGTGCATCACGAACTAATAAATTTTGTATTTTACATTCTTTTGAAAGAAGAGACAAACAGTACCATTTCCTTTCTTGATGATATATATGAATGATGATGGAGCTAGCTCCAAGATATTTTGTAACGTATAGTATGTATCTTCTGTGAAGATATAGACAGATAATTAACAAGACATCAGGATTCGTTTTCATCTCAAACGACTGGTGCAGAGAATATGTGTTGACTTGCATATAAGCTTATAAAGAAAGCAAACAACTTCACAAAGTTTAGAGATCGAATTAATGAGAAATTTTTTCTTTTTTTNGGTTGCCTCTTAGACCCAACTAATGTAGCTCTAAGATCTAATATTGTATTAAGTATATTTGTCCCTAGTATGATCATTCTTTGGTGCGCACCTGTTTCTAAGATGGTGTATCAACTTGAACATTTTTTTGTAGATTAGACATACAAACTGCAAACGATCAATCCAAGCTCGAAACAAAAATCAGTGTAGACTTCACCGATTTAAATATGCCATATCAAAATACCTTGGGTTGAACCTTTTAAACTCTGACCATAAGTTTATAAATAACGAAGCATATTCACAATAGATATCTATACTACTTGATTCATCATGAAAAGGAATTATTTATAATGCTTAATTATATTTGTTTAGTAATCAGTACCATATATTTTAAGAAAATTGTTGCTGTTTTTTTTAAAATGCCATCTTGTAGACCGTGTAGATGTCTTACTAGATGCTATATATTTTTAATAGTAATAGGGCATATTTTACCTTGGTATATATGGAGTAGTGCTTTTTTCAAGATTTTTCAAGGACCTTCCAAAGGGCATGGAGTTTCTACATCTCACTATAGAAGAAAAATAGTTGATGATGATTTATATGAGAGAAACAATGCGGAACTTTAGAACCGCACCGTTACTTTGGGGGAAAAAAATTCTAAAGACGATGGTCCGATTAACTAGCCTAAAACGGCACAACATCACTCATTTTCGCAGCCTACTCCTTATAATTTATAAACGAGGAAGCCCGCTCTGCGCCATGGTCGCAGTTCGCAAAGCTGGTTGTCATACCGACAAGGCATTTGCCACACCAAAGACGTACCATGTATGCCATGCATGGCCCGCTAGAAATAATCCTGAAATGAGCCTACACAAAGCAATCAGTCTGCAGTAACAACGTTAGCCTCATGCTGCATGCATGGTCCACCATGGTCAAGAATGGTCAAGGGAGAGACGACAGAGGTCGCACACGCGGCGCCCAAAAGCATATGGCCAAGTAGCACGCGCGCGTACGCCATCATCTTGGTGCCATCAGCTAGCTCCCGGTATCTTGTTCCGACCGTACGTGCAGTGCAGGACATGCATGCATGCATGCGTGAGCTCACTGCCAGTGCCAGCATGTACGCGCGCGCTCTATATATACGCTATCTCCGGGCAAGCCGTTTCTCTCAGGAAACCATTTCCGCTCGCCATCTGCTAGCTACATCGATCTGCCTGTGCCTGCCTTGCAGTATATATATATCTGTAAGCAAAAACATACATATATACATGGGTTCCCGCGGGTGGACGCAGCGGCAGAACAAGCAGTTCGAGTGCGCGCTGGCGGTGTACGACCGGGACACCCCGGACCGGTGGCACAACATCGCCCGCTACATGGGCGGCGCCAAGTCCGCCGACGAGGTGCGCCGCCACTTCGAGCAGCTCGTCGCCGACGTCGCCCAGATCGAGGCCGGCCGCGTCCCCTTCCCCCGCTACGCCGCCGGCCTCGACGACGCAGCTGCTGCCAGGTAATCAATTCGGTACGTTGCTCCTAGTTGCTTAGCTACTAGCTAGTTGGTAGTAGATAGAGAGAACTAACTCCAGCTAGCGCATGCGCGCACGCATGTGTCACCAGGGTGGTGTACATGCACGAACGCATGCATGTTGTGATATTATATAACTCTCTCTATATATGCAGAGTAGCTGCAGGCCACATGAGATCTAATCCTGATGCACGCATGGCCCGTGCGGCAGTGATAAGCTTTATTATATATTGGCAAGATATACTGATGCAATAATCCATTTATAGCCATTTTTTATTTTGAAAGTAGATGTCTTCTTTCAAAATAAAAAAGATGTATATCCATTTATAGCCATTGGGACAAAGAAGAATAAAACGGTGCGTGCATACAGATAGATATATGGACGTTCCATAGGCTACAAGCATTGGATTATTGCATGCCGAGTTGCCGACATCGCCGCTATCTGACACACATGAAGAGCTAGCTGTAAGTTGACACATGTACTCACATGCACCCATATGCATCTCTTACGTGGTTTCTTCGGATGCAGGTCGAAGTATCTCAAGTTCCAGTGATCAAGACAAATGACGGCGCCAGAGACCATGTCCCCGATGATAGATGTCAACGACGATGACACGTATGCATGCATGTATGGAAGTATTTTTATAACTAATAGGGGGGAAGGAAGGGAATCAAAGAAGAGTGTACAATCTTTCACCCTCATGTTGTAAATTATAAAGCTCGACTGATGCTGATCGATGCATGCATGTATCGGTGCTGCTAAAATGTCATGTACTATCGTTATAGCATTGGCACATTAATTTGGCCTAGAGACGGTGTAACAAGTTGACCTTTTTATTTATTATGGCATAATTTTCTTTGTTGTTTCTTGCGGATTTTATTTATTTTTTATAATGCTCAAGGGTAGATATGATAATATTTGGCTCATGTTCATTTTTCTCCAAAAAAACATGGTTCATGCTCATTTTTTCAGGAAAAAAAAATTTGCCTCTCAATATGAGGGGGACAGGCACATTTGAGAGCGACTCACCATAAACACAGTGTTCGGCTGGTAGAATGAATAGTGCTTGGCTGGTAGAATGAATAGTATTGTGTGAGAGAGAAAATAAGCCGAAAGAAGCCAGCCGAGCACTGTTTATCGGACCAGCCGAACAAGCTGAAAGAATTGAAGAGATCTAGAGAAGCAAGCGGCCAAGCAGCACTGTAACCTATTGGATGGATCATGTCCCCTACAAAGGGTTGCTCACCGGCGGGTTAGCCGGGTACGGCCTAATTGGATGGATCATGTCCCCTACAAAGGGTTGCTCACCGGCGGGTTAGCCGGGTACGGCCTAGCAGAGACGTGCGGTTGGTCAACCACGGTCCCTGCACCGCATTAGGGCCGCGAGGGCAACTGGGCAGGACAGGACAAGTGCTCAAGGTCAGATTGCTCACAAAGCTCACAACACAAGTCACTCTCTCAACCCAACTCAAGAATCTCACAAGGATTGCTCAAATCTCACAAAGAGAGGCTGGGGAGAGCTCAGCTGACCTCTAGAAGGTATGAAACACGCACAGAACCAGCAGCCCCTCAAAGAGGAGCTCTTGGGTATAAATACCCAACTCCAACAAAACTAGCCGTTATTCTGTCAGACAAAACCGGTCAGACCGGTTTGCCAAACCGGTCAGACCGGTTTTCAAACTCAACTAGCCGTTAGATACTCAGAGGCCAGGAACCGGTCAGACCGGTTCCCATAACCGGTCAGACCGGTTATGGCCTGAAAACCCCACTAAGTTAGATATCAAATGGTTAGACTCTCATGGGTTTGACTTGAGCACTTTCAGTGAATGTCTATCAACCAATGTTGTATCCCTCTTGATAGTACGGCATACCTAAACTCAAGACATATAAATAAATATATTTCAACCACTTGAGCTTGTATATTGAGAATCATGCCAATACTTGAATATTCTTCACTTGAGGGCTTTCAACATTGTCCATCATCTGAGCATATCAACCTTGAGCTAGTGACTTAGGATTTTCCATAGCTTAAGTTTGAATTCACTTTAATCCTTAGGCCACCTCCTTTATCAACCATAACATATATATGCAATGCAATGCCTCTCATGACAATACTTGGATATGATACTTCGAAACCCCCCGGATACTAGATACTTCACCTTAGCATTACGCACATGGTCATAAGTCGTCACTTAGCCAAAGCTTGCTTAGTCCCTCGCTCTAGTCATCTCGATTTGTTTCTTCACCACTTACCCTTGCATCATCAAGTTTAGCTTTGCTTTGCCATTGAATAAGTTCCATTTGAAAGATCCTTCAAATGCTTGTTCTTGATTAACAAAGAATATCTCATATAATGCAAGCTTTCAATTGAAGACCAATATGTAACACATATGCTCATGTCCTTTTATCATATATACATGAAGTCTTGCATACCATTTTTCTTTGTCAAATAAATCATATCATATTCTTGGAGACCCACATAGCATATCTCCAAGTCATTGCTTTATCATTGCTTGTTTAGACTTGACACCTGGGTCACCCGGGTTGGACCTGGCTGAGCCAGGTCAGCCTCTCTGTCCTGAAATTAATTTCACCTGGCTGACCTGGGTGCCACCTGGCTGACCTGGGTTAGCTTCACTTCATCTTTTGTAATGAACATTATTTCTTCACACACTTGCTTGCTTATATCAATGAATAACCATATATCTTGATGAGCACATTAAACATAATGAATCATAAGAATAATCCCTGCTCATCATCTCAAGCAAACAAGTTAGACCTTTAATCGTTTTGTCATTAAACTCACCAAAACCCACATGGGGGCCTAGATGCACTTTCACATAGTCATTCCAGGGAAGTTATGAAATTTGCAGAGTGATTGCGTGAAGTGATTACTATACAAAATTAATTAAAATACTAGAGCTGACAAAAACTAGTTTTCGTGATCATTTCCTGTGTAGAATCTTTTTCACCATAGAATGCACTTTAATTTCAGCCTCAAAATCACTCACCCTGAAAGAATCACTTCGATAAGAGCTTTTGAGTTTCGACATATATATAAGAGCTCCACGCTTGGAAATGCAGTCTTCATGCTTGGAAATGCAGAGTCTTCTTTGCCGAACTAGTAGACGCACTTGCATAGAGCTTTAGCACAGCATAGGATCTTGCATTGTTTGGGACATGGCTAAATGGATATTGCATTACTCTTAGAGAAATATATTTTGGTTTGCAGCTATTTGGCAATATGCATGAATATATATGTCGTAATGTTGTGATTCTATTTGATAAATACAAATACATCCTGCAATTCAGGTTATGTACGTATATGAGAATACAACAGCTTGACTACTCCTGTAGGCGACAACAACGGACATTTTCACTAAATTTAGGTGGAGGTTGAGCAATAGGTTAAATTTACCAAATGAGTGAACACTATTGGTTAAATCTCAGTTATGGTGAGTCTTATGTGGTGCTTCCTAGTAGAAGGAGATGTATCGTAGGATACATAGACTTTGACCTCTTTTCGTTTGTCCATTGAAAAAGACTGTCCCTTCATCTAAAAAACATAGCTTCATCCACCCCTTGGACTTCATGCCTAATAATGCTAGTATGCATTTTCCAAATTTTCCCGTGGGACTCTTATATCATTTACTTTTTCTCTGATGCATCTCCTAGTGAGGGATTCACTTCAACTTGCAAAGAATCTCTTGAAGAAAAAAGAGAGGTGGAGGATCGAATCAGAATGGTCACATCATCACACATGCTTCCAAGGATCGAGGCTTTCTACAGCAAGTGGCCGGGGATGACAAGTTCGATATGCTAAACTTTTGTTTGTTTTGGTTGTATTCCAGTCCATATGTCGGCAATGATCGATGATACTGCATTCAAAAAAAAAAGATCGAGGATACAGAGATGCATACCTCTTTGGTTTCAAGGAGAGCCGGATCTGAATGCTTGATTTTGACCTCAGCCACTCGCATTGATCATTCCCGATTCGATGCCTGAAATTACACTAATTTGCACATGATCTCTTCACTTATTTATCAGCATACAAAAAAGTATGTCAAATTACATGCGCATACAAAAAAATAACTTGTACTTTGGAGTTGATTACATGTGCATACCAAAACATCTGAATGGAATTATTTTTCCATATGTACTGTTTCCTAGCACATGAATTTCGGAAGTTTCATTTCATCCTAGCTGAAAGCAAAATTTCAAGCAACAATATTTCATATATATTCTGAAACTGTGACCTCCTTCAATCCAAAATATTCTAAAAGTACACTTTTGGTCCTAGATCCTAAACAATCTCAACTTTAGGAAGTTAATATTCTGTTGAGAGTAATTAATTTGCAAATTTTGAGATTGTATATCAAATTAGTATACTCCCTCTTCCTATTAATGAAATACCCTTCTTCTTCTTATAAGAAATACTTGCCTAGGCAAGTTCTTGAAAAAAAATCATGTCAAATTAGTACAAAAATATGGGTTTAAAAGTGTCATACAAAAACTCAATTTTTAAATTCAACCTTATGATGAGACTAATTGATTCACACACATATTTTGAATTTTATTTATACATAAAAGTTATAGAGAAATTGCATACATATCAAAAATTTTGTAATAAAAATTCCTTCAACATGAAGAGTGCAAGATAGATAGTAGACTTCTAACAAATAACAAACACCTGAAGCGAAAAGAAACATATAAAGGCACACACCTTTAGGCATGAGCCCGGGCATGTCAAGTAACCAGGTATGGTAGTCGTAGCTAACAAATTTGTAGAGTTGTAGATTTATGATACTATCCGAAAGAGTTCAAATCCTAGCGTGCCTATATTTTAGAGAAGGAACATATATGTGTGTGCATTCCTGGTTGGTGGGAAGGCAGAAAGATTATCTCCATTAATCTCTTCATAATGAAAACTGCATTAGCTTCATGTTTAGGGTGAAATTTGGACTTGGGGAATATGGAGTCAAAAGTGGATTTTATACCCACATAAACACTTTTTTCTTTTAAAAAAGTAACCAGCAAGACTAAAACCAAAACTATGCAGAACTTGTAGGATGTATGCATGATTCACCATAGTTTGAACTTTGATTGACACTTCATTAATCAAATTGATTTTTGTTCTCGTCTTATAAAGGCCCATGGTTATTAGTTCATATATCTGGTGTCAAATTACTAGAAGTTTGTACACAGCCAGTTTGCACTGCAGATAGTGTATCTGCATGCTAAGGGGGTGTTTAATTCCAGTGAATTGATGAAAAGTTGTGAAAAATTTTGCATTGGGAAGCGTGTCCTGTGAGAGGGGGCACGATTGTCAGTGTGAAAACTTTTTGATGACTTTGGAAAGTTGGGGGAATTAAACAGGGCCTAAGTTGAAACGTTCAAAAGATTGACTAGACAGTTCAAATGGTAGGGGCTGTTGCCTTGAAATTCCTTTTTTTTTTTTGAAAAGCCTTGAAACGTTCTTGAATCGCCTAAAGGGAGGAACAGACCCGAATCGGCGGCAGCACAGGCAGCGGGAATATAATCACCTTTCACTGCATCGCAGAAAGTTTTTCTTCTTTCAGTTGGTTAATTTTGGAAACAAATTGCTAGCTGAAATTAATTAGTCATTCACAAAAAGGTTGGAGCCAAGTTGCTCGGTATTATTCTCTTCTCTTTCTAAAAGCAAGATTTATATGCTCAGGTATCGATCTTGTTACCACACACCCTCTTTCTAGTGATGGAATCCAATCTTTGCAACTGTCTATTTGGAGACAGTGACTGAATGTTCTGAACCAAATAATTGTGCAGGTATCTAGCTATCTCCTTTAATTTAACACAAGTAGTTAGTATGTATGCATGTTCCAAACGTATGATTGTGGCTAATATACAGATCACCGTACCTGTGATCATTGTTAACATGGAAACTCTCCTTCTGAATATTCAGTGAAAAATTAACATGCGCGGAGGTGTGAAGAACAATTCGAGCAGCGACCGAACCGGGAAAATGTCCGGGAGAGAACAAAACTGAAACGGGGAAGCTGCGGCCAGCGTCTGTGTCGTGCAAAGAACAGACGATGCAAGGTAGTGTAGTACTAGATAGCAAGGATTTCAGCTCCGTTCGTATAGCTAATAACCTTCACGAGAGAGCAACCGGAATTTACACAGGGAGACTGGAGACGCGGGCTCTGAATCTTTGATCAGGAGGAGGGAGAACAGATGCGATCACGCAGCTGAATGGCGACGTGCCAGAGAGGGAAGCGATAGAAAGGTGTAGTAGATTAGATCCCCCACTCCCCGGGGACAGAAATCTTTGCTCCCTGCCTCCCTGCTCCTCACCTCAAGCCCTCGACCGCAGTGACCCCGGCACTAATGTTCCTCTTGTTTCTCCTCCCTCCCCACCGTGTCAGTCCAGAATACATGGTCCACCTCCCTCTCCCTGAGGAGCCCCTCCACGACTTCTATAAATAGCAGGCCTTCCCACACCCCCTCATCTCATCAGCTCGTCACCACAGCTCTTGATCTCTAGCTAGAGCTTCTAGCTCCCGAGTGATCCTCACACTCGCGCCAGGAGCTCAGCTCAGCTAGCTCAGAGAGCTAGTTGGTAGCCCCTCCTCTCGACCACCGCCGCCAGGAGTAAGCGAGAGGATCGAAGAGATGGCGTCGCTGTCGATGACGACGAGCTCGGTGCGGGCGCAGTGGACCAAGAAGCAGAACAAGCTGTTCGAGCAGGCGCTGGCGGTGTACGACAAGGACACGCCCGACCGGTGGCACAACATCGCCCGCGCCGTCGGCGGCAAGTCCGCCGAGGAGGTCAGGTGCTACTACGAGCAGCTGGAGCAGGACATCAAGCACATCGAGTCCGGCAAGGTGCCCTTCCCCGCCTACCGCTGCCCCGGCGCCCTCGGATACGAGGCCGACAGGTTCGTGCGTGCGTCGCACCAGTGGCTAGCTTTGCTATTCTCCTATCACAATTAACCTAATTTTCATTCACCATCTTGTAGCTTAGTTTTTTTTTCTTCTGGTAAGCTAGCTGATCGTCTCTGAGCATGTGTATGCAGGCTGAGGCATCTGAAGATCTAGGTAAACTACAGATCGAGGAGATTGTCGAGAAGAGCCTGCGCGAGCAGCCTACGCAAGTGGTCTGGAAGCAAGAATATATATGAGATGAGATGCATGCATGTTAATTATTAATAATTAATTAGTATGGGATGAGTAGTATACTAGCCCGTCACGCGAGATCGACCGGCCCATCGATCTGTGCCCATGTGTGATGTGTCCTTCGGACCCTACTCGAATGTATCATATCCTAGCTGCATCTGTGTACCATACCATTCAAGAAATTAAACAAGAAGGTGAATATTAGCTAATCAATGCGTTTCTACGGTGGTGATCTCTTTGTTTCGTCTGCGCTGGGTGCCGGCTGATGAACATGGATAAATCTATGAAAATATTCAGCCATGGATATCCTTGGTCAACCCGGCAGGCAAGTGAATTGCAGCGTGCTGTCAACGAGAGCCAAGCTTGCGTTTGTGTGAAAGATCAAGTCATCAAGCCTTGAAATGAAGGTGCTGGAGCATACAGCTAGCCAGCTAGGCCAATAGGCCTAGGTTTGATTTGTTTGTAACCGAAACGGTCTCCAAGCTAGCTTAAGACAAAGTGCACATGAGTATAGTTGTTGCGAGGCTTAAGCCAATTTTTCTAGAGCCTATATAATCATTGGCTGAGCTTGAGCCTGTATTCATTAACCCCTGGAATCACGATGGTATGGCAATAACACCAGAACATTTGGTTAGCAATCTTTCAAACTCAATTTTTTTGATAGTATCGCAATAATGCACAAGCTCACCCAAGCTATTCGAGGCTCGAGCTCGCTAGACTCAGGAGATTTCACTCAAGCTTAAGCTTGTCGTTTATAATTAGCGCCGATCTCAAAATGAGGCAATGAGCTCAAGCTTAAGCTTAAGCTTGGCTCATCTTTTTTTTTTGGGAGGAATGTTTGGCTCATTTATAATTCGCACACCATGAGCCTTTTTTACGGCCCCATTGCGGCGTGGGCCGTAGGTGACCAGCGAAGAATTGCCTTCATGGGCCGTACGTTAGGAGCAACCGACGTGCTTAATTACGGCCCAACAACATGAAAAGGCGGAGCGACGAACCGGCCCACAAGCCGTGCACGTGCCCCCAAAAGCCCATAACTCTGAACCCGTCGGTGGCGTGTCAGAGAAGAGAGACCGGCGCCGGCAACGCGCGCCGCGCGGCGAAACCGCCGCGTTCCCGGCCTGCGTCTCGCGGTTTCCCTCGCGCTCTCCGTCCTTGCGACTCGATGCCCAACCACTGCCTCCGAACCCTCCCACCACCGCCGTGTGCTCTCCGGGCTGTGCTCGCGGCCATCGGCGTCTGTCTCGCACCCCGCGCCATGACGAGCTCTCGCGCCGCCTCCGCAACTGGGCCCCGGCCTAGCACTCTCGGTGATCCGATTTGGTGCCTCCGATTGAAGCAAGGGAGGGATCGCCTTCATTGCCGGGCGGCGGCCTCCTCGTCGAACCAGGTTAATTCAGCACCCACGCCGTCGTCGTCAGTAAATTGTAGCCCGCCTTTTGCTTTATCTGGGTACACTAACTAGGCCATCGCGTCGTTCGTTGTGTGAGGCGTGGTTGACGTTTGGTCAATTCGTGATTACGGAATACTCCTGCTGATTTGAGGTTTTGTCATTCCTGCTAATGGTGGTGGACTGGTGGTTTGCTAGTTCATGTTTTGATTTCACTTGGTACTTCGTAATCCTGCTGCAGTTCCCTTGTGTTCGGTCCTTACAAAGGTTACTGAGTGTAAGTTATGGTGTTGGTGGCTCGGTTTCTGGTATTCTTAAAAATACTCAGGAGTGCCGATAGGCTTGTTTTCTGTGTATATTATGTAAATTCAGTTAAAACTGGAGGCATGACCGATCAGTTGCTTTTTCAGGATGGTGCGTCAAGCAGGTCATGATATTGTAGGTTGAGCATTTCTATCTGAAGTCCTGCCCACGACAATTGAAGATTGAATTACTGTCCCTGATGTGAGAAATGACGTGTGAATCAGATGAAGCGTTTGAGGTGAGGCAAGTTTCAGCAAGGACGATTCTGTATTGATTATTGCAGAATCAAGTGATGTGCTGCTGCATATGGCTTTTGCCAGCATTTCATTTCTTATTTAGTGTGTCAACGTGCCTAGGACCTAGGGACTAGATAAGTCTAGTGCAGTGTCTGCTTTTGAAATGCATTTTTATTTGATTTAGAAAGCTTCTAGAAATTTAAAAAGATTTGCACAGTCAGAAGGGATTTCTAAGTTTGCATCATGTGAGTTAGGTTGTTTGCATCAGAAGTTCACAATCATGCAGCATGGTAATTTCTTTTATTTGATCTAGGAATGCTGTAGAATTTTTTTCCTTTGGGATGATCTGTTTTCTAATTCCTTTATGAATCCTTGTATTAACTTGGATCATACGAGTGGGTAGAAGTATTTGTTTGTTGATAAAACACTCTTATTATAGTTCATAATTTGTCTCACATTATGCACACTTACAGTTATCTTTTTACCTGACCCACACTAACCAAAAAAATTATGTGTGATAAAAAGGTATGCTACAAGTATGTCTGGCCGAGGATCATTGAATTTTCTAATGCATATACTGGTAGTTTTTATGAATTCATTGTATGCTGTTGTTTCCACACATGCGACCCTTGAAAATTTTGAAAAGTTAAGAGTGACCTTGTAAATAAGGAACTTCCTTTTTCTTCCTTATTTTTTTTCTTTGCCATTTTGCCTTGTTTTCTCTGTATTCAGCGGAACTGCCTTAAATCTTGATGGTTTTGTGAGCTAACTTGTACCTCAAACTGTTCTTATTGCCTCCTTAATTAAAAAAAACATGAAAAGTTTTTGCATATCTCTGAAAAAAGGAATTAAAGAATAAACTTAATGGCAGTGGTTCTGGCTTATGAGAATGGAAGTCTTAGAGCTTCACCTCATCATGAGAAATGCATCAACCTTTTAGCTACATATATTTAGTATGCAGAAGAAACAGTCATGCTTCAACTTTTTAAAGAAGAATTTTGGGTTTTAACCAGGCAGGCGTACGAGTTTGGGGCTAGCTAGGATGCCCTCATTCAACCAGATGATCCTTATCTTTGTATTTAACCTATTAGATGTGTAGCTATCTTTCCCCATGATGTGGTCTACCTGATTTCTCTTTATGAATGTGTGTATGTAGTGCACTGGAGTTGCTCAGGCATTCTAGTGCGCTGGAGTTGCTCAGGCAGTAAGATGTATATTCCTGTAATTTATTCTGAATAGAAAGGGGAGTAGTATACAAACCTTTCCAGATAATCCATCATTATTTTGGTAGGAAAATACTTATGGTTGGAGCGTTTAAGATAACTGTTTCTACATCTAAAATGAACTCTTGAACCTGTCTTGTTATCTAGTTATCTTTATCAAATTGAATTACTTTTCATTGTGACTACTGACTAGCGGTCAATGGTTGTTTTGAAGCAGAGAAGAGGCTACCTTGCTGTCTCTATACCCTTTTCCGGTCAAATATGATTGTCATATGCCATGTTCTCACCATTTTCTTTGGATGGTGGCCTTTTTTTGTTTTCTTGTTTTTGTCATAGGAACCTCAGTTTACAGCAGATTTCCATGTGCATAATTGACTTCTTGAGTTTCACTTACAAACCTCATCACATGTCACACAATGGCAGTAGTATCTGAAGGGGACCACCATGTATCATACTTCTATCCTACTTCTTAACCCAGTAGTTATATATCTTGTGAGATAAAGAGGTTCATTGACAGACTTTAGAGTAGTAGTCCATTCACAAACCTGGATATGGCATGAACACGTCTCTTGGCCCCAGTTAAACTTCCTTGCCTGTGACATGACCTGCCGAAAGCTGCTCAAATATGAACGCAAAACATTTCCAGAACCGATTAACCATGTTTTATTCTTACACATGTCATACACGATCTCCTGTTCAAAAGAATTTAATTATCCAGACTTTACACACTCAACAACAGCCCCAGCAAATCGGATCACAGATACGTCAGCACTGTATGTAAGTTCAGTACATCACTGGTTGCAATTAACAAAGCTGCTGTTTTTGGCTAGGGTTCAACCACATGGTCCGCAACTGTAGTACGAGAGCTTTTTTGGGGATGCAAGCCCTTAATGTTGGTGCCCAGGTAAGAAAATGCCCCCTGTGGGCCCCACAATTGGTTTAAAGCTTTGTTAAGTACATTTATCAAAAGCATAGTGCCTGAATGCTATGTATTGATGTGTTGATTACTTGTTTAAACTTGGTTTATTGAGTGGTTAGTTGCCTATGCAGCTCTGCTTTGCATGATTTGGATGCACGGGTGTGAATTATTTAATTCCTCCCCCCTTCCCAAACCCGCTAAAAGCCAAGTAAACTATTGTCTTTTACTCATAAAGATAGGACTTGTTTAGGCAAAGATGCATGGGCTAGTGTTATGTTATCAGTTGTTTAAGCAAAGATGCATGGGTTAGTTTAAGTTTGGGAAGGATGAGATCAGCAGCTACTAAAATATATTGAAGTTTGAGA
This sequence comes from Alloteropsis semialata, assembly GCA_004135705.1. Classification (NCBI taxonomy): domain Eukaryota; kingdom Viridiplantae; phylum Streptophyta; class Magnoliopsida; order Poales; family Poaceae; genus Alloteropsis; species Alloteropsis semialata. The sequence goes on along the minus strand of CM014272.1, from coordinate 65,584,194 downwards.
GTGTGAGCGCGATCGGGTTTGATTAGCCTGCACGTTGCTTAGGGACTTGGAGCCACAAGGATTAGTGGGTGAGGTTTTATCAGTCTTATCTAATGCCAACTATCTTGATACTTGCTGATATCCTATCTTAGCTCTTTGCTCTTTCCCCGACAAATTCTTCAGGACATATCTATACAAAGATCTACAAGTTACATTTTCTTTGGTGCTATCGATGATGACAATGTTTTTTCCGTGAAAAGATATGTAGCAAAAATCTCTGCACCGCTTTCTTTCTTATGTGAAGATCATCTTGTTGTCGGTAGAAGGGTGGGAATGGAAGCGATTCAAATTTGTGCACTCTTTATGATGTTTTTCTTAGGATTACACTGTTGCTGTCAACTTCTCACAATGCTTGCAATCAAGTAGGTATGCTCCCAGATATTGGCTACACGGTACTTCTTTGGCTTCATTGTGTGGGACGGATAGTTGATTAGGTCTGAATTATCGTTGTCAGTCTTCTAGGTCCGTCCCTTACAAAGCAAGTTTGTCTTAAGCTGATGGACCGGAACCTGCTACAAAAGCAGGGACAGGGTGGGCAGCAAGGCAAACAGCTCTGAAATATTACAGTATTAGGTTACATGGCAAGCAGTCTTGATTCTTGAATAGTTCAGCCAAGAACTCTTTGGGTTATTAATAAGACCTGTCAGAAGGGCATATTGTTGTTGTTGTTGTTGTTGTTGTCAGAAGGGCATATGAAAAGACAAAACGATCAGAAACAGATAGGACTGATCATTCAGGAGCACCATGATGGGCTAAAGTTCAACAACTGTGCAGAAGTCCTGGATCACTGCATTCTGTGTCATACACCTAAACTGATTTTTACTGGGGAGAAATCATCTCAGGCTCTCAACTGCACCTGATTCTGGAGATGGAAGTCAATAGACAATAACTTCTGATCCTTTAGAGAAATGATTGATGATCTTTTTATTAATTTTCATTTATATTCTGGGAAGTTTTAATTTGTAGGGTTGAAACTTGGAACACTAGGCGCAAATTGTCTGAATAGGTGTACATCACAGTTTTATGGTTCACTAGTTAGAGCACAGCAAATATTACTTTGGATCATGGTATATATTTTTGAAAAGATGTTATGGTGTTTTTCAACGGATCTATCATCTATGTAAAAAAAATGTCGCAGATGCACCTACTTATCCAAAATTCTGGAATCTGGATCCATGTCAGGGCCCGGTGCAGGGTGGTGGGTAAGCCAGCCCAACATCTTGCGCTAAGCAGCTGTTGTGGACATCTTCGGTGGTAAGTCAAACACATCACAAAGGATGGTTACGAAGTCATGCTTCTAGATTTTGGCGATAACAACACATTTAGCAAGCTGGCATTGGCAGAATAGCTTGCATGCTGTCTTAACGTGGCCAAGCAGTCCAAATCAAGTTCAGCAACTACAAGCATGATTGGCATGTGGAAGAGAAGGTTAGTCACTCTGATTGGCACATTAGTCATTAATCTAGCTTAGCTCCACAACTCGACCTCATCTCACACCCACAATATAAAACTATATATGTAGTAAAATCTTTTTTGCAGTACTACTGAATTTATTAGAATTTAAGCCCCTGAAAGAAAAGCCGGCTCGCTAAGCACCTTGTTATTGCAAGAATTTGTATGTATGCTGATGTTGTAGACTATGAAGGTACCAAAAGGGAAAGAAGTGAGATCACTTGTTAGTGTGTTGGTGTGTTGCTGTTAAGGCCTTGTTTAGTTGCACAAACTTTTCAAACTTTTCACTATTCACCCGTCACATCAAATGTTAGGACACTAATTAAGGGTATTAAACATGGATTAATGACAAAACTCATTCCATAACCCCGGGTAACTTCGCGAGACGAATCTAATGAGCCTAATTAGGCCATGATTAGACAACGTCTGCTACAGTAAACAATCTCTAATGACGGATTAATTAGGCTTAATAGATTTGTCTCGCGATTTTCCGTCCATCCGTGTAATTAGTTTTATAATTAGATCATGTTTAGTCCTCCTAATCTTCGGTTTAAAATTGCTACAGTAAATTTCGCAACCTTTCTCCATCAACTAAACAGGCCCTTAAGTGCGACTATTTGAGTACAAATCCTTACCTCGAGGGCCAAGGAAGCCAGTTGACTCGCTTTTCAATATTGCAGCTGGTAAGTCACATTGCTTATGAGTTTACAGTCACAACTAGTTAATTTTGTTCTACTTTTTACAGCATGAATTTTCTATGCTAAAACTTGCTACTCAATACCGTAGTGTGTTGAGAAAAAAAATCTATTAGAATATCTGGACACACGAGACTTAGTGGTATCGTGTGTTCTTCATGTCCTTTTCAACTGGTTTGGCAGAACTATCTAAATTTAGTAGTTAAGCTTCAAAGAAAACTGGGCCAAGGGAAACCAAATTTGCTGGACTCATCCAAAAGTGGACTTACTAGTGAAGGATATCAAAAACACAAAATCCTGTGATGCTAAGTTTCTCATTATCTGCCTTTTTGTGTATACCAATTTTCTTGGAGGGCATTCATTACATCCTTATCAGCCTCTCACGGTCTCATCTCTTGCAGCATGGGCCTCACAATTCCATGAAACGAAATCCTTGTAATCCTTGCTTCTGGAAGGTAGAGGCGACAGAAGACGTGTGAGTACGTGACCGCCTGACCGGCCATACCCAAAGCCTCTCCATGCTCAAGTCCTCCTCCATTAAATGAGTCGGGTTCGGAAAATGACTCTTAACTCCATGCATGACGGTAGCCAAGTACAATTTAAGACGCCACAGTAGGCAAGTATGCCCCCAATTGAATGGCAAACAAACACAAAGGAATGAGCACTTGATGCAAAGCAAGCATTCTTTTCCGGTATATTCTGGCCGTGAAGTTAATCCAGCCTTTCTCCTCCAGACTATCGAATATCCTAGCCTTAAATATCAACTGCTGCTCCATAATTAGTAATTAGCTGAAGAAAACTCAAGATTTGGAGCTATACTTCTCATTAATTTATGCTGGGTTTTAAGCTTGAACTATATGATAATGCTGCATTAGTAGGGAGGAACTGTTATCTAAACTCTCTAGTCCTTAAGTGAAGATCAAACTACAATCTTTAAGGAAGTTGAGCGAAATTTGGATTGGTTAATGTTGTTACCCGAGAGGTCAAATACCAAGGTAAAAATGTCGCTACAAAGCATGCGCAGTGCCTCCCCCTTTCAATTGATCCCCCAACTAGGAACAGAAGAAATCAAAGATAAACAAGCAAGAATCAAGAAGCAAAGAGGATGAAATGGCTACAAAAAATGAAGGATAAGGTGAAAACAAAAACGGAAGGGAAGAAGAAGGGATAGAGCCCTCACTTCCCTTGTTTAATCCCACCTCTCTGGGAGCTCATAAAAAAATGAGGTGGGATTAAGCAAATGGTCGGGGCGCTGAGCCTTTGTCTCCCACCATGGCTACTGCTGCTGCGGCTGGGGCTGCGGCTGCTGTTGGGATTGTTGCTCCTGCGGCGGCAGCTGCGGCTGCCTCCTGCTGCCGCTGCCGGTGTGCTTGTTGTTGTGCATCCACACCTTGAAGACCTGGCGCCGCACGCCGACCTGCTCGCAGAACTGCTGCACCAGCGCCTCGTCCTGCTTCTGCATCCGCCATCCCAGCCGCTCCGCGAACGCCAGCATCTGCTCCTTCTGCTCCGGCGTGAACTTGGTCCGGAACCGCTTCCGCCGCAGGTGCGCCTGCGCCGCCGCGGCGTGCGCGGACGGCGGCGCGCGCTCCTCGCTGGACGACTCGGTCGTCGTGCCGCCGCTGCCGCTGGGCGTGCCGTGGTACGGGAACGGCAGCGGCGGCGGCGCGTAGTGGGGGTGGCTGGCCGTGGCGGCGTAGGGGTGGGGCGGCGGCAGGAGCAGCGTGACGCGCGGGGCCGTCGGCGTCACCGGCGGCGGGGGCGCGGGCGCCGGGAGCAGCAGCTGGCGCCGCTGCCCGCCGTCCTTGCGGTGGAAGCTGCGGTGGCAGCCGCAGGCTGCGCACTTGAGCGCGTCGTCCCCGGCGCCGGCGCCGGGCATGAACTCCCCGCAGCCGTCGACGACGTGTCCACCCAGCGCCGCCGCGTGGTTGCGCAGGCACTCGTGGTACCGCACCGCCTCGGGGGGCGCCGCGTGGTTCCCCGGGGCCGGGGCCGGGGCGGAGGCGGCCCCGGGCGCGAGCGGCGGCGCGGAGCTGGCGCCCATCCCCTCGGCGGGTTCCTCCTGGCCCCTAAATTCCATCAGCGCATGCCTGCCCGAGGCGAGGACCCGACGGGCGAGTCCGTGAGAGCGACGGCACGAAGCGCGGCACTCCCCCTTCACACACTGTCGCAGGGGGTGCTTTGCCTCAGCTAGTATAGCTTAGCGGTGGCGTTTGCTATCACTCGCTCATCACTCGTATCTATCCCGTCGTTTCCTGACGCTGGCCGGGTTGCACGCACCGCGGCTGCAGCCGCTGCGGCGCCCGTGTTGGTGGTGTGGGTTGGCTTTTGTGCTTTTGTGTGGGGGAGAGGGAGCGAGCCGAGGGCCCGAGAGCGAGGCTCGCTTCAAGTGGCAAGTGATGGTGGCCGTGGTGGTGGGGGAGGGCCGGCGAGGGGGACGGCTGAGGCTGAGTAGCCTGGGGTGAGGCGGGTTCCGGTCTGGCTCGGCTGGGAAATGGCGCTTTTGTTCGCTACCGGCGGTGGGCCGACGGAGGAGGCGTGATGCGGTGCAGATACCGACAGCGGCAGGGCTGAACCCTCCTCCCCGCGCCCTGCCGCGCGGACCCAGCAAAGGATTAATGATGTAGCCGGCGAGAGGCGGTCGGCACTGTAGCCACGGGCCCGGGGTCTATGGCCGTCGGATCGGGCGGTGATCGCTGATCGGGGAACAGCGCCTAGTCTAGTCGGCTACTGTTAGCCCTTTAGATACGCTGCACAGTGCTACTGATCGAGCGTCCGAGTACTTCCTTCCTGGCTAATTGACTGATTGTCCCTTCCGGTTCTGGGATCCAGCTTGTAAACGTGTGTGATGGCGACGAGCAAGAAGCCAACTCCATCTTGTGGTTCACGGTCTTCTTTCATCATCCCCGTTTGGGATGGGTTATGGTGGCTTCGCCCGTTTTGCACCGGTACACTGTGAAGCTGTTTTGGTTATAGGCAAACAATAATTAGAACCAGGTGAAGTCCTTTTCTTTTATTTGATTTTCTTTTCTTTTTGCTTCACCGGCGAAGGTGTTTTGGGAGGTCTTCTGTTTTGAAGGAGCACCAGGTGAAGTTATATTTTCAGCGTCTTTCTTCAGATGCTATACTATGCGAAGATCTCGTACTGCATCCGGTCATCTCCAGTTCTCCACCACGAGATACCATCTGCATTTCTGCACTGGGATCGGAGGTGGAGGGTACTGCAATACTATCATATTTATTTGCTGCGGCCAAGTATCGATCGATAGGCTCCCTGCTGCCGTGCAGAGTACATGCAAGACATCGTTGACTCGTTGCGCTACTCGAGCGTCAAGCCAGAATATTTCTCTCCGTACCGCTACAGTGGTCCCGTTTGGATTTTCAGTGCTAAAACTGTTCACAACTTTGACCACTAATTAAAGGTATTAAATAAAGGTATTTTATAAAACTAACTTCAGAACTCCTGCACTAGGAACCCTAAAGAATCTAATGAGGTCTTTGACCGCATGATTAGAGGATAATTAGAGGATGGTTACTGCAGCATCACTGTAGCCAATCATCGATTAATTAGGCTCATTAGATTTGTCTCGAAAAGTTACACTCATCCGTGAAGAGGTTTTGCAAATAGACTTCATTTAGTACTCTATGCAAAAAAGATTCCCTCCGTGCTAGATGCTAGACTAGGAAACCAAACGAAGCCAGTGACCTCAGCATGGAGCAGGATGTCAAGGTTACAACAGGTTACTTTGAATTTTTCTAACCAAGCTTAGCTTAAAGTCCTGATTGAACCCAAATAGTTGAAGCGAGCGCGTCTTGATAATTTTCAAAGCCTTGTGAACCAAATTGTCCATTCACACAATAGCCATCGTTGGATCGTCAAGTGCTCGGACGAACATATAGTACTCTTGTCGTTGGATATATATGCAATTGGAAAGGTAACACAAAAGGAAGTGATCCAAGTTCAATGTTTACAATAGCTTTGCACGAGAGGGCTTGCTTAATTAGCCTTAGTTTTCTCTTAACACAAATCTCGAAGCTAGCAGGACAGTACGGATTGTACAAATGATCGCATGTCCAACAGTCCAAGTGAAGAGAAAACACCAGGTTCATTAGTAACGTCGTGAAGGGGGATCACATTGTAGATGGCAATCACAATCAGAGGGTCTCCTTTGCCACGTTGTCATGCCATGCAACCTGATCAAAGAAACGACTGCAACCGAAGACGGCGGCTCGCGCTCCCGAACGCGGTGGCCATGTCAGCCTCCCCGCCCTCTCCTGCTAGCCAACCAGCTGCAGACTTCTCCCCTTCTCCTCCTACACCGGCCACCGAGCTTTCATCGTCGTCGTACCGTGCTTCGAAGACCACCCGGAGCTTCCCGGCGAGCAGCATCTCCCTCGCCGCCCCACGGCGCAGCTTTCCCGACGTCGTCTTCGGCACCTCGCCACTGTCGACCAGCACGACCAAACCAACCCTCACACCTTCTTCTCGCCACACTGCAGCCTTGATGCCGTCGCAGAGGGCCCTGTCACCGCCGCCTCTTCCCTTCTGCAGCTCCGCGACGACGGCCACGTCGGCTTTCGAAAGTGGCCACGGCGTCGGCGGCGTCGCGAAAGCTGCGACGCAACCGCCTCTCAAGCGATCTGGCGCGCTGCCGAAAGCCGCCGCCTCGACGTAGTGCGCGTGCACGCGGCGCTCCCCACCGTCGACCACGATGACGTCGGCGGCCCGGCCGACGACGTACAGGTACCGCTCTGGGCCCCTGACCACGCCGCGGTCGCCCGTGCGCACGAAGCACGCGCCGGCCAGCCCCGGCACCCTCGCGCAGAACACCTCGCGGCTCGCCGACGGGTGGCCGAGGTACCCCGACGCGTTGCTCGGTGAGGACACCCATATCTCGCCCTCCACGCCGTCCTCCACGGGCTCGCCGGTCTCCTCGTCCACGACGGCGATCTCGATCTCCGGCCCCTCGTTACCCAAGGAAGATGGTGGCCACGACAGCCTCGCCGACGGCAGGAGCTTCTTGTACGGCGGGAGATCAGAGCACGCGCCCCGCCACGCGGTGGACACGAACGTGCAGTTCTCCGCGAGGCCGTAGGACGGCGAGACGGACGCGGAGCGCAGCCCGTCGCGACCGAACGCCTCCACGAACTCGTCGACGCACGACTTGTAGATGGGCTCGTTGATCAGGATCAGGTTGCGCAAGCTCCCAAGCTCGACCGGCCGTCCGTGCGCCGCCGAGCGGCCGCGCCGGAGCACCAGCGGCAGCGCGAACGACGGCACGGGCGTGCACGTCGCCCTGAACTCGGCGATGAGCTCGAGCCAGAGGCGCGGCCGCCGGACGAAGGCGTCGGGACCGGCCAGCACGCACGTGGCGCCGCTGACGACGGTGAGGAGGAGGAACATGAGGCCGCAGTCGTGGTACTGCGGCAGCCACGACACGACGACGCTGCCGGGACACAGGTCGTAGGCCTTCCTCGCGGCCCGCACGTTGTGGGCCGCCGAGCCCGCAGTGACCATAACGGGCTTCGGGACGCCCGTCGCGCCGGAGGTGTACTGGATCAGGTACACGTCGCCCGGCCCACAGCCCACGTACCCCGCCGCCGGTCCCGGCCCGTCACCGCCTCCCCGCTCCAGCTCGTGGACGGCCAGCCAGCGCAGGCCACTCAGCATGGCAGCTAGCCGGCCGGACTCTCCCCCAGCGACGGAAGCAGCCGTCTTCCTGACGGCGTGGATGTACCCGGCGTCGGCGACGGCGGCGCTCGGCTTCGTCTGCGACACGGCGCGGAGCAGGTGCGCGTGCGCGGGGCCGAACCTGGCCGGGTCGGGCGGGATGACGGGCACCGCCGTGAGCCCCGCGCGCTGGCACGCGAAGAGGAGCTTGACGAGGCGGAGCCCCGGCGAGGCGAGCACGAGGACGGCGTCGCCCCAGCGGAGGGTCTCGAGGAGGCTGCGCGCCATGCGTTCGACGGCGGAGTCGAGCTGGGAGTAGGTCAGCACGGTGCGTGACGACGACGACGACGACGACGCGTCGTCGTCTGTCCAGATGAAGGCCGGCTTGTCGGCGAACGCCGGCAGCCTGGCCCATACGGGGAGGTAGCGGTCGACCACCGGCTGGTCGGGGTAGCACGGGTCGTAGTTCTCCGTGCACATGGCCGGCGCGTCGTGCTCCCTTGCCCACGGCAAACTCTGCGACCTGTTGCTCCGTGCACGGAGTGGATCGGAACTCGATCGGAAGTGCTGTGCATGAGGCGATGCCTGTGCGACGTGCAACGCTCCTCTATTTATATCAGAGATTCAGAGGTTGAGGTGGTCCATGGCGATGCGATTTGTCTCCATTTCTTGGAAAAAGAATGTCGATGCATCAACGCAACATAAACAAATTCAGCCTAAACAATGACAACGCGCGATCCGTGCAAATCCCAGTCTTGCAAGCTAGGATCGCGGATTCATATTTGCAAGGATGCAATTTGCTAATAGCATCCTGCTGAAGAAGAAAAACGGCGGTGACGTGGATGAAAGCAAAGTGCAGATTGGCACAGCGGGTAACGAGGCGGATTGTGCTTGGTTCTTTCTCCTTGGGTGTAACCGAGCGACGGTGGATATCTGAGAGCATATCCCCTGTGAGCTTACGTTCTTCATGTCAATCTATGTCCATGCCAAAAACACAGCTTTTTTTTGGAGTTGTACCGAAACGTACACATTCAAAGATTAGACTCGGCAAACCAGGTGCCGTATAAATCCGTTGATGCCAAGGGGACGGGGAGTGACGACCGAAACCAAGGACAAAATATGATCAGAGAACGCAGCATCTGTCCGAGTATATTCGCAGCATCGGGGCCAGGTATTTTGCTGGGGTGAAGAAGAAATAGCACGGCGTGGCCTGGCCTGCTGGTGTCTACTCTCTGCGCGTCAGCGTCAGCGTCGCTTACCCCACTCGAAGCCGCCGCCACCACCATCGCTCTCTGCCTCTCCCTCTCTCGTCTCCCTCCCTCCTGCGGTCCTGCCGCCGGGCACCTCCCACCCTCAGACCGAGCCACCCAGGCAGCGAGGCCGCCCTGGCCGCATCTGCCGCCGGCCTTTTGCCCCCAGGTGGCCTGATGCCCTGATCGGCCTTGGCCCCATCCACCCCGGCCCGGCCGCACAGGGCTGCAAGCCAGCCAGTCGCCCCCAGGCAGGCGGCCAGGCCGTCCACTCCGTAGCTCCACCCAGATCAGTCGCTCCTTGCCACGTTCGGGTGCCCTTCCCGTTGGCCGTCGTCGTCATTATTGCGTGGGTGCTTCTGCTTCTCGTTGGCTCTCGATTTGATGGGATTTGGAAGTTGTGACCTGTCTGTATAGGTGTGTCTATTACAGTGACCCTGACAGCATATGAACTATTCAGTCACCAACAAATCAGCACCAGCCACCAGTCAATCAGCAGTACTTTTCTCTCACAACAAATCAGCACCAGCCAACCGAACAGGCTCTAGGTCTCTCGCTGCTGGCGCGGCCGCCGGTAGCGTCCAGGCCCACACAGCTTGGTCCGCAGTGGCAAAAATACTTGATCAACGGCCGGTACAAAAACATCAGAAAAAACAGATTACAACATCGACAGTAATTGCGGATAAGGGGTCTAGCAAGAGGAGAATCACAGAGATTCAGGCCATGCCACTCAGACAACTGCAAATTTCAGCATTTCAGGCCATGGCACCAACAGACTGGGGTAACAAAACGAGCTGGCTGCGACCTGCGAGTGAGAACGCCAACGACTGCGACTTTGCCATACAGCTACGTTGATAGTACATCTGAATCTCCTCTCCTGATCCACATGTGAAAAAATCCCAGAATTGCTGAGAAGAAAGACAAGGGCACTGCCTCCCTGGTGGGAGCACAATGGCACACAACAATCCAGATCCAAAATTTCATGTTCCCAACAAAACGCTGCGCTTCACCTGATTCTCAGATCTCCTAGGTACCACCACATGACTACTGAACGGCTTAATCAGGAACCTGGGGCCATACTTAATCCAACTTACCAGCACCGTATGATTCAGGTCAGAACAATTGTCAGACAAAAGGGCAGCTGTCATGTTGTCTGTCCAAAATGCTGATGCATGTAAAAGAACAAACATTTTCTGGGTTCATATTCATCCTTGTCACCTGTTGTCGGGGTTCATTGCCCAGCACACAAAAATGCTGTTCTTTTCATGCAACACAAACCATACCGATATATACTGCAACATAATCTTTCCCACTTAGAGTCATCATTACTTTTGTATAAATCCGTCTTCATAGCACCACACATATAGCTTATTCTTACAAAAGTCATCCAAGAGAGATTGAAACATCATTAGTCCTGACCACAAGGGTGGATGGGATGAAGCAAGGGGTACTTAGCAGCCAGTAACTCAATACTCATCAATGATACTAAGTTTTTTTTTCCTTTTTTCCTTCCCTGCCTGGTTATACCATGAATTCTTCACTGCAATCCTAAAAGACAAACCTCAGATCTTAGGAGGAGGTGCTTGCCAAAGAAACTCCAGCAGAGAACTCCCAAAATAATTTTTCTGAATCCCATAATGCATCCTCTTGCAAAACAAAGATGTCATGTTCTTTTGGTTCATCCTAGGATAGCAAACTTATTTTGCAGTATCAGAGAACAGTAATGACCCAGTACCCCACTACCCCCACCAACATCCCTACCTGAAAGCCGACAGATCAATCTTTATTCTTGCTTCAAACCTAGTGCGATACAGAGCAAGTGTGGTTGTTTTCATAACCTGCATACTTCAATGGGAATGCATCGAATTTACTTCTTACCAATATTCCCTCTTATCAAATCTCTCAAGAGCATATCACAACTGTAATATTATGGATTGTTTTCCTCTTAATACAAGATGTGCCTAACATGTGCCCAGGTGTGTTCTTGAAAAGATACCTAATTACCTATAATTATGGTTTCAAAAAAGAATACACCCCACCTCTTTGAAGTTTAAACTTCTTTGAAGTTTAAACTCTCAACTGCATCATATGTTGTTTGTTAATTTCGACCACAAGACAGTTTTGCAAATACTCTAACGAGCAAACAATGTACACGTATGCAGTGATACCACTTCTTTCTTACTATGTAATGCCACCAAAATTCCAGTGGACACCCTTAGAATTAGAAGAGGGATTCTTGTGCTTAGCATGTTCTTAATCATTTCATTACAGGTAAATTACAATGATGGCATAATTCCAGGGGGTTCTAAAAGACTGCTAACGAATTTTACAATGCAAAGAACTGCTAGCCACGATCTCCACAGACTCTTGACACAGATAAACAACACAACCCAAATTGATAATTTAACAAGTTTGGACCAAAAGTACTCATTCCAATGCTACACTCCTGCCGTTACAGAACAACAATGTGCAGAGCAACCAGCTGATTCACATAGTAACCATCCATCTAT
>CM014272.1:65559904-65571700 GCA_004135705.1 Alloteropsis semialata | reverse complement strand
ACTCTTGGACTTTCACCGTGGTTAGCTGAATTTTGCTATCATGGTCTCGTGGAGGGTCATCTACTCATCTTCGGGGTGTTTAAATCCGGTGAGTTGATGAAAAATAGTGAAAATTTTTGACACTGAGAAACGTGTCCTATGAGAGAGAGCACGGTTGTCGGTGTGAAAACTTTTGGTCATTTTGGAAAACTAAACAATTGTATGAATTAGCAAAGCTGTAGTTACGAACAATTTCATGCATCATTTATTATATAAATCATGTTGTCTGTTCTATATGGAAACTTGATCTATGATTTTGTTCCTAGTATGGTGTTCTCAAACAATTAAAAAGTATGATGCGGTTTGTTTTTCGAGCCTAATAAAATATAAAATGTCTTTTTCATTGCTTGATATAGAAATTTAATGAATTCTACATATCAAGTGCATATGGCTCGGTAAGTAGTTTTTGTTAGTCAGAGTACACCTATTTAATGTGTAAGGACATCTCAAGTGTACATGGTCACCTCTGTTTTCTTATGTGTAGATGATTGACTATTTGAGTTTTCTCTGTGGTTTTATCGAAAAAGAAGTCTCCGTATTATTAGTTGAATTTTGCAGTCATGGAAAGCAATCGTTACATGAATTAGCAAAGCTGCAATGCATGAAAATTTCATGTCATTATTTATTAGTTACATTTGAATCATGTTGTCTGTGCTATACGAAAACTTGATCTATGTTTGCTCCCCAGTGTGATGTTTTTAAACAGTTAAAAAGTGTAATGCGGTTGTTCCAGTCTAATCTATACTATAAAGAGTGAGAGATTTGATGTCAAATCCTACACAACAATAAACCTACCCTCACCTCACTAGACGCCCATTTGGGCCCACCCGTAAGGCAGGACGAAGACCAAAAGGGGGGGGGGAGAACGATTCCTTAGTTGTTTCCTAGCTGATTCATCCCATTTTTTCTCACCACGTTTCCTAGCCGTACCCGCCGGACCCACCCCTTCCCCACACTCATCCTTGCCCATAATTATCGCTCACCATTTATCACTGTCAATAATTATCGCTCACCACTTATTTTCGTCCATAATTGTCGCTCACCATTTATCCCCGCCCATAATTATCGCTCACCATTTATCACTGTCAATAATTATCGCTCACCACTTATTTTCGTCCATAATTGTTGCTCACCATTTATCCCCCATAATTATCGCTCACCATTTATCACTGTCAATAATTATCGCTCACCACTTATTTCCGTCCATAATTGTCGCTCACCATTTATCCCCGCCCATAATTGTCGCACACATTTACCTCCTCCGTGATTTCCTGGCGCAGATCCTTGGCACGCAGGGCAATCCACATGTATTTATCCTCTCCATGATTTTCTCGATGTCTGCACCCTATAAATAGAGCGAGGCCTTGCGGCTCCTGCTACCATTCTTGTTCTCGCCTTCCTGCAGCTCGCCGCCCTCGCCTACTTGCACAGCACCGCCGCCATGTGAAGCTTGTGTCAGAAGCCGAGTGCTGCACTGCCGTCCTTTGGCCGCCCGGTTGGGTTCGACGCCTCCATTGTGGACCACCAAAGATGGACGCCAAGTCAAGATTGGGCCCTCCACTAGAGGCCGTCGCCCAGTGCTCCACCCGGCCACCGTGGGCGCCGCGTCCTTGCTATGGCCCCTCCACTTGGAGCCACCACATGCCACCGCCAAGTGCTCCGCCCAGCTGCCATGGATACCTTGCCCTTGCCATGGCCCTTCCGCTCGGGGCCACCAAAGGCCGCCGGTTGGAGCACCACCATGCCCGAACGCTGCGGTTGCCGCCCTCTCGGTGGGGCCCCTACCTCGCTTTGGCGGCTGTCGGCGCCTGGCGTGGCCCATGACCTGGCTCAACGTGGTCGCGCTCAGCGGCGCGGCCCCATGGTTGAGGGCGGCGAGGCCCCGCAGGGCTTGCAGTGCGGCCCTGCGGCTAAGTCTGGCAGTGGCGGAAGGCGCGGCGCCGCCGTGTCCTGGGCGATGCGGCAGCCGCGGAAGCCCGTCACGACGAGGGGGCGACCAGTGTTACCCCATGGTAGAGCAAACCCGGCACCCAGCTGCTCGTCTCTGCGTCCGACAGGGCATCTAGCAGTGTCACGGCCATTCACAGGCCTGGCCCGGAAGGCAAAGCGGCGGTGCGAGCTGGGTGGCCTAGAAGGCAAAGCGGCGGTGTGAGCTGGGCGGAAGGCAAAGAGGGGTAGCGAGGGAGTTGCGTGCGTTTTTTCTTTCTTTCCAGTGTTTTTTCTCTCTCTTTTTACCCCTCTTTGTACATACCTTTTTTCCATTTTTTGTTCGCTTTCTTTTCCTTTTTTCTCAACCTTTTTCGTTTTTCATTTTTTTTTGTTCGCGGGTTCATGTGGTTGAGTTTCACTGTTGTACGTGTTTTCTTTGCTAATGTTGTTTTTAGATTATACATGATAGAACAAAGAGATAAAATGCACTTGAAGCGGGTACTATAGGCATGTACAACGGTGGTGCATAGAATAATTATTAATTTTTAAGGTTGGAAAAAACCACTTGAAGCAGCTATTATAGGTATACTAAATTAGGAGAGAGATCGCAGGTGTATCAAAGAATTGGGATAGAGAGATATATTATTGATGGAACAACTTAGGGAGGAGAAGGAGAGAGAGAGGTGGGCGGGGCGGGGGGATGGAGGGGGAGGGGAGAAGGATCGAGGGCTTGGCGGGGAGAGGGAGAGGGAGGGAGGGAGAGAGAGAGGGAGGGTAGAGTGTTCTATTTTTCAATTTATCACGAATCAAAATTAGGAGAGAGATCACAGACGGATCAAAGAATTGGGATATAGAGAGATATTAGTGATGGGACAACTTAGGGGGAGGGAGGGAGGCGGGGCGGAAGGGGGAAGGGAGGGGGGTAGTGAGAGAGGGGCGGGGCGAGGCTAGGGGAGGGAGCGAGGGAGGGATGAGACGGGGAGGGGGCGAAGGATAGGTAGCGAGGGAGGTGCGGGGAGGGGGAGGGAGGGACGGGGCTGGGGGAGGAAGCGGGGCTTGACGGGGAGGGGAGGGGCGAGAGAGGGGTGGGTAGAGGGAGGGAGGGAGGGGTGGGGCAGGACGGGGCCGGGGGAGGTTGAAGGGGAGGGGCGGGGAGGGAAGGCGAGAGAGAGAGCGAGGGAGTGAGTGAGAGAAGAGAGAGGAAAGGGAGTGTTTAGATCGGGGGTACCAATTTATACAAATGGAAAATTTAGATATGGTTATATAATCTTTATTTAAAAAGTATATCTCTATTGTAAATATGAAAATACATCTCTATTGTAAATATGAAAATATTTATTACTTGTTTTCTATGAGTACAAGTTTTTATTTACTATGTTCTTTAAAAACACGTGCCTGCGGCACGTGCATCTCCACTAGTAAAAACGAAAAATGTCTTTTTTCATTGTTCGATACACAAACTCAATGAATTCTACATAGCTAGTAATTTGTTAGTAAGATTCCATGCACGTTCACCTCGGATTCTTAGATGGAGCACACATGTTTTATTAGTACAAATGAATAAGTGAGATTGAATTACCAACACTTTCTCCCATCTCTCTCCTTCTATCAATATTCAATTGATTGGGAGTATTGTCGGATGTCAATATACGACCCTCTCACTGACGGGTGGGACCTCGCTGTTTCAGGGAGGAAACAAGCGTAAGCAAACCCATAAACGAGGAGGACATCGGATAGGAGGGGGGCCGACCCATCTCCGCCCCGGCCGACCCCACTCCGCCTCGGCCGACCCATCTCCGCCTCGGCCGACCCTATTCCGCCTCGGCCGACCCTTCTCCGCCTCGGTGAGCTTCCTCCGCCTCGCCCGACCCTCCTCCGCCTCGGCCGGGTCCGTGCCGGGCCAGGTGTCATGGGTCAACGGGGGGACCCGGAACAGAAGGGGACCGGGAGGATGCATCGCCGCATATCTACCGCGCCACCTATTAGCATTAACGGGCCACGCCGCGCCGCCCGCCGTGACAGAAGGATGTAACTGTTCCAGCCGCCCCACAGGCGCCGCGGAGCGACGTGCACGACCCTAACAAGCTCGGGATTAGGACCTACTCCAACAAGCCCACAGTGTCCCGCAGGCGGCGGGGCTTCTCCAGCAAGCTTCTTATTATTTATCATTTTGTTGAACACGCCTTGTACAGGTCTCCCCTGAAAGGACCTTGATGTCGCCTAGAGGGGGGTGAATAGGCGTTTCTTCGAATTTCTGCAAATTACAAAACTGAAACCCAGCTGTCAGCACTGGAACCGGTCAGACCGGTTCCTGAAACCGGTCAGACCGGTTTCCTCTGACAGACAGGGAACAATAATGAAG
The DNA here is from genome assembly GCA_004135705.1 of Alloteropsis semialata. NCBI lineage: Eukaryota > Viridiplantae > Streptophyta > Magnoliopsida > Poales > Poaceae > Alloteropsis > Alloteropsis semialata. Next base: position 65,567,370 of record CM014272.1, on the reverse strand, counting down.
AACAACCCCCTAACAATTCTAGCACAAACCACTTTGGACAACAAGCTTCACCAGGTGATTCCAAGTATATTTATGAAGCTCCTGCACACAGCACAAGTATACCAAAGTAGAGATATGCGGAATTACGAGTAAATGCTAGAATTGACAAATGTAAGTAAATGGAGACAAACACAAGGATTTGTTTACCGAAGTTCAGATTCACCACATGCACTAAGCAGCCACCAAGGCAAGGTGAATCCTAGTCTCCGTTGAGGTGCTCACGAAGAGCCGGGTTGTCACACCTAACCCTTTCCTCACCCAATCGACCACCAAGGGGATTGAGTTTACTTACTGATTTCCTCACAAGGAGGATGGGTGATACAAACTTCCGTGGCACAACCACACAAGGAATGTGTGCTCAACGGCGACGCCTAGCCGTCTAGGAGCAAAGCTCCAAGAGTAACAAATGCTTCACAAGTTGCTGGACGCCACCAAGAGTGCTCAAGATCAGATTGCTCACAATTAGCTCACACACAATATTCTCTCTCAACCCAACTCAAAAATCTCACAAAGATTGCTCAAATCTCACAAAGAGAGGTTGGGGAGAGCTCAGCTGGCCTCAAGAAGGTATAAGGGACGCACAGAACCAGCAGCCCCTCAAAGAGGAGCTCTTGGGTATAAATACCCAACCCTTCCAAAACTAGCCGTTATTCTGTCAGGCAAAACCGGTCAGACCGGTTTGCCAAACCGGTCAGACCGGTTTTCAAACTGAACTAGCCGTTAGACGCTCAGAGGCCATGAACCGGTCAGACCGGTCCCCAGAACCGGTCAGATCGGTTCTTGCCTGAAAACCCCACTAAGTTAGAATTCTAATGGTTAGACTCTCATGGGTTTGACTTTGAGCACTTTCAGTGAATGTCTATCAACCAATGTTGCATCCCTCTTGATAGTACGGCATACCTAAATTCAAGACATATAAATAAACATATTTCAACCACTTGAGCTTCCATTTTGATAATCATGCCAATACTTGAATATTCTTCACTTGAGGGCTTTCAACATTGTTCATCATCTTGAGCAGATCAACCTTGAGCTAGTGACTTAGGATTTTCCACAACTTATGTTTGAGTTCACTTTAATCCATAAGCCACTTTCTTCATCAACCATAACATATATGCATTGCATTGCTTCTCTTGACAACACTTGGATATGATACTTTGAAACCCCCCGGATACTAGATACTTCACCTTAGCATTCACACATGGTCATAAGTCGTCACTTAGCCAAAGCTTGCTTAGTCCCTCGCTCTAGTCATCGCGATTTGTTTCTTCACCACTTACCCTTGCATCATCAAGTTAGCTTTGCTTTGCCATTGAATGAATTTCACTTGAAAGATTCTTCAAATGCTTGTTCTTGATTGATAAAGAATATCCATAATGCAAGCTTCCAATTGAAGACCAATATGTAACACATATGCTCATGTCCTTTTATCATTCATACAAGAAGTCTTGCATATCATTCTTCTTTGTCAAATAAATCATCTCATATTCTTGGAGACCCACATAGCATATCTCCAAGTCATTGCTTCATTATTGCTTGTTTTGACTTGATAAAGAATATCCCATGAATTGCAAGCTTCCAACAATGAGACCAACGTATGTCACATAACCATATGTCCCTTCGGTGTACATACATGGAGCCTTGCAATTTCCACTTTGAATGACCCCTTCATATATCAACAAGCTTTCTCGTAGATTGGAACCACATAGATATACCTTGGTTGACTTGTCCATAATGTATCAACATACATGCTTGTCATTCATTATTTATGCACAAGGAGATCACACACTTGCTTGCCTTTCACATTATGAGCCAAATAACATTCATTTCATATATAATTAAATCATGATACTATGAATGTACCAACAACAACCTGCTCATAGTCTTAGACAAACAAGTTAGACCTTTAATCATTTTGTCATTAAACTCACCAAAACCCACATGGAGGCCTAGATGCACTTTCAATCTCCCCCTTTTTGGTGATTGATGACAACCCGATTAAAGCTTACAAATATAGCAATAAAATCATTTTGAATTCTCAGATATATGATGAGCTCCCCCTAAATATGTGCTTGGATTTGAAATTTCCAAATTTGGCCTCACATGCCAAAAGCACATATAAAAATGAAACCATGGGAGCTCCCCCTATATCTCAGAATCCGTGGGGTGCAACAAGTGTGTGTAACATATATCAAAAACAACGTGATGCATATGACAAGAATTTTCACATCAATAAACAAAGGTGTATATGTGCTGTCTGGGGTCAGACCGGTCAGACCGGTTACAGGAACCGGTCAGACCGGTTCTCCCAGTCAGTACATATACAAAACATTCATCACATCAACACATGCATAACAAGCTAACACAAAGTTACTTAATAAGCATTAAAGGGTACATCACACATAGTAGCACACATTACAAGTTCTCAAGCCCATAAAAGATAAGGTTCGACAATTATTACAAGTCCCCATAAAAGATAAGGTTCGACAATTATTACAAGTCCAACTTTCCAACATAGATAAAGATAACAGGAACCGGTCAGACCGGTTCCAGGAACCGGTCAGACCGGTTCCACCTGGCCAGCACACCAAATTAAGCTTTAAATCCGTCTTCTTCTCCCCCTTTGTCATCGATTATCCAAAAAGCATGGAGAAGAGTCTTTGTACTGCTGCTGTAAACTACTGTCCAGGCCAAGGAGCCCATCCGGAGGGAAGAGTGGGATCGGCGAAGATACCGGTGACGAAGCTCTCAAATGGCTCCGGCTGAGCTGGAGGATCTGCAGGTGCAACATAGGGAATGCCAAAATCCCCCTGAGCTGGAGCACCATACTGCTGAGGTGGTGGAGGTGGTGGAACTGAAGACGAAGAAGCTCCAAAGGCGGGATCCAAGATATGTGAGAAATCTTCATAGCCTGCTCCTGAGTTGTACTGTCTCACCATCTCCTCAACAGAACGAATTTCTTCCTCAACAGGCTCTGGAGAGGGCGGAGATCTTGCCGGCTCCAAGTGCATGGCATTGTGCATCATTTTGATTGAATCTTTATCTTTCTTGCTTGCCCTCCTTGCCCTTTGCTGCTCAACCTTGATATCCCTGTGACTCTTGCATATTCCAGTGAGAAAGCTAAGCAATTTCTTCATTGGAGATGATGGCTTCCCACTGGACCGAGACGAACTCCCCGGCTGCTGCTGCCCAGGCCCAAACCGGTCAGACCGGTCTGGGGAACCGGTCAGACCGGTTGGCCCCAGGCCAGCAGCCCCGTGCTGAAAGTGCTGCTCCTGCTGCCCCTCTTCTCCTTCTTCTACGTGAATTTCTTCTTCTTGCTCTTCTTCTTCATCTGATATAGGGATGGGATGCTTAGGCACTTTAACGGTGAGAGGCAAGTGCACACCATCCATACCCCAAGTCCTCCCTGCTACCCTTTCAATCATTCTCATGATATAGGGCGCATAACCACAGCACTTCTGAGTGCTCTCAGACACAGCCCGTATCTCTTCCCAAATGAAATCAGCAACACAAAAGTTCTGTCCATTTGGCCTCATTCTAGCAAGGAGATTTCTACCATATAGGGATATATCTGTGGGATTTCCTTCTCTAGGGCAGATAGTCTTCCTAAACATTCTGTTTAGGATGGAGTAGTAGGTATACAAGCCCTTTACCTTGCCATAGTTGTACCGCTCTCCCCTGGTGTACATGAACTTCGTTGCTTCAGGTGCCATTATGTTTTCAAAGTGGATCTTGCCACGCCTGGCATCCTTCTTTCTGAACCCAAGACACTCTGCAAACTGAGTGTATGTGATGCTATAAGCAACTCCCTCAGTCCTCCAATGCATCACTTGGTCTCCCTGAATAGTCCCAAAATATAATGTGGCATAGAACTGGGCTATTATCTCGGTGTTCCAATCATGTGAGTATCCCATGATACTCTTAATCTTTCTGTCCTCACACTCCTTGATGATTAGATTCAGCAATGGATTATTTTTCCTCTCCAATGCAGCCCAATCTATCCACTGTGCCTCTGCCACTACCTTAGCTCTTCTCATAATGACGGTCTGGTAGTAGTCCTGCTGAAAAGAAGTATGAAATCTGAAATCTGTAGCAGACCTAGGCACATTGAGAGGATTTTCCTTTCTCATCCTCCTTATCCCTTCTGTGGTCCCAGTCCCAAAATAATCAACAACAATGCGATCAGCTGGACCTGTGGGAGCCATCACAATAGGCATGGCAGCAGAGGAGCTACCACCCTGACCAACTGGAGGCCTTCTGCCTCTAGGGACCTGAACCTCTTCCTCTTCCTCCTCATCATCATCATCACTGCTGCCCTCTCTTGCTGGCCCTTTGCCACGATTTGGCTGCACAACAAAGTCTTCATCCTCAATGTCAACATCATCACTGCTGGCACTTGATTCTGTCTCATCACTGTCATCTATCTCTCTTGATGCAGCCCTTTTCTGTCCTCTAGGCCTTAGACCAGGCCTAGTAACCACGGGAACCTGGCTAGATCCCCCGGCGATGTCCTCATCACCACTTTGCCTTTGCTTTCTTCTTTTTGCCACCATCTTCTGTGGAGCCATAAGCACTGATTCCTGGATATATAGAGTATGGAAATACTAAGATCAGATCACAGGAATATATGGAAGACAAAAAGAGCGATTGGATTTGATTTCTAGGACTTGACAGGGTCAGATGTGGCTGTTCTGGGCACAACCGGTCAGACCGGTTACAGGAACCGGTCAGACCGGTTCTACGCAGAACAGGCCATGAGCATTGGATTTGGGCTAGATCTTGAGCAGTAAATCACAGGATATGGATATGTAAAAGCATTTGAGCAGCTCTAGGTAAACATTGAGGGTCACTAGTGCACAGATATGAGCATTTAGGGTTCAACAGCCAGAAACCGGTCAGACCGGTTCCAGGAACCGGTCAGACCGGTTCTTGCAGTCAAACCCTAAATCGAGATTCCAACAAATGTAGCCCACCAAACTGAATCAAACTTTAGGGATGTCTTCCTGGGCATACTAGTAGATGATTGCTTGAAGGAATCCTAGAGATATTCACTGAGCACATAGATCGGGCATGAGGAACATATGAATACCTTGAGAGGGAGGAAACTGAAGATTTGAATCCAAAAACCGGTGTTGGGTCCGGTCAGACCGACGAGAATCACTTCAATCTTCAGAAACTTCAAGGGGCCGAGCACTTCCTTTGGGAAAACTTCAAAAACTTGAGGGGGAGAGAGATTCGGCCGTGGGGGCGCACGGGAGAGAGAGGCACGGGCTTGGACAGGGTGAGGGAAGTAAATGTGAGTGGATAGGGTAACTTTTGGGTGTGAAGGGGTAAATAGTTGGGTGGACCCGGGGCAGACCGGTCAGACCGGTTCCAGGAACCGGTCAGACCGGTTTTCCCCAGGAAACCAGCCAAAGTCCAAAATTTGCATCTTCACCACAAGAAATTCATCCAAGATTGAATTAGCCTTGTGCTAGATAGATATTGGCATTGGATATTGATCAACAGATAGGAATTTCCAATTTTAATCAAACTCCTTGATACTTCCAAGAAGGTTGGGAAAGATAGATAATTTATGGACTTGAGAGAAATTTCACCATTTGTGACTAGCCATCAATCAAGCAAGGTTAACTATAGTCACAAACAAATCCATTGGGTCACAAAGACCAAGAGCCAATTATTTTCAAAAACACACAAGTCCTAACATGCTAGTTGGATTTTTCAAAGAACTATCCTATGTCACCAAAGCATGCAATACATCAAGTCAAGAACCGTATTAGGATGTTTAGCATATTCCTCTAACCGTTTTTATGGAACATTTGACACCAAGTCAATTTTAAAGGAGGAATTTACTAAACACCTAATAGGTCACAAGAGAAAGACTTGATAAAATTGCATGCAAGAATGCACACACTAGCATGGATATGAGGCCTAGATGCAAAAGATAAGAATAGAAGGTTCATGAAAACATACCTTTGCCTTAAGCCCATTCAATTTGTGCATATCTCAATTTAGCATGGTGCTAGCTCTCATAATTATTTTTCTTATTCAAGTATTGAGTTAGCACAAGATACACTAGCACATGTGACTACAAATTCACTAGAAGAAATTGTTAGTCCCACAAGTGACACAAGTATTGGAACAAGCTCCCCATTAGATAGTGCATAAGAATTTTGAATTTCTTTTGAGTTGCACTTTATTCAATTATGAATATTGAGGAGTNCGGTCAGACCGGTTTTCCCAGGAAACCAGCCAAAGTCCAAAATTTGCACCTTCACCACAAGAAATTCATCCAAGATTGAATTAGCCTTGTGCTAGATAGATATTGGCATTGGATATTGATCAACAGATAGGAATTTCCAATTTTAATCAAACTCCTTGATACTTCCAAGAAGGTTGGGAAAGATAGATAATTTATGGACTTGAGAGAAATTTCACCATTTGTGACTAGCCATCAATCAAGCAAGGTTAACTATAGTCACAAACAGATCCATTGGGTCACAAAGACCAAGAGCCAATTATTTTCAAAACACACAAGTCCTAACATGCTAGTTGGATTTTTCAAAGAACTATCCTATGTCACCAAAGCATGCAATACATCAAGTCAAGAACCGTATTAGGATGTTTAGCATATTCCTCTAACCGTTTTTTATGGAACATTTGACACCAAGTCAATTTTAAAGGAGGAATTTACTAAACACCTAATAGGTCACAAGAGAAAGACTTGATAAATGTGCATGCAAGAATGCACACACAAGCATGGATATGAGGCCTAGATGCAAAAGATAAGAATAGAAGGTTCATGAAAACATACCTTTGCCTTAAGCCCATTCAATTTGTGCATATCTCAATTTAGCATGGTGCTAGCTCTCATAATTATTTTTCTTATTCAAGTATTGAGTTAGCACAAGATACACTAGCACATGTGACTACAAATTCACTAGAAGAAATTGTTAGTCCCACAAGTGACACAAGTATTGGAACAAGCTCCCCATTAGATAGTGCATAAGAATTTTGAATTTCTTTTGAGTTGCACTTTATTCAATTATGAATATTGAGGAGTTTATTCACAATCTTGGTCAAGGCATATAGAAGGTAATAAACAAATTGAAATTATGCCAAGGATCTCAATCATAATCACATAAAACTTTTCATGCTAAACACACTAGCATGAGGGAAGGCCTAGATGCATTGAAATGAATATATGAATTTGAAAAACATACCTCGGCCTCTAGCTAATTCTTCTTCTCATTGGTGAAGATTTATTTCTCAAATCTTGTGCTTTATCCATATAATCCAAACGCATCTTTTCACTTGTGATTTTTTTCTTATATACATCATGAAAAGAAATGCATTAAGTGGCACAAGACCTAGTTTCATCATTTAGTGACCTTTGGATTGGAAAGACGTAATGGATCACTAAA
>CM014272.1:65521318-65542496 GCA_004135705.1 Alloteropsis semialata | reverse complement strand
GCGGCCAGCGCGGCCAGTGCGGCAGCAGCGAGCGGCGGCCAGCGCGGCCGGCAGGTATTTTTTTTTGTTTTTTTACATTTTGTAATTTCAATTAGATAAATTTGGTTATGTTTAGATGTGTTATTTAGGAAAATTTAGATGTGTTATTTAGGATAATTTAGATGTGTTATTTAGGAAAATTGATCGGATAGTTATTTAGATGTTTTATTTAGGATAATTTAGATGTGTTATTTAGGAAAATTGATTGGATAGTTATAATTGGGAATTTTGGTATAATTTAGATGTACTATTTAGGAAAAATGATAGGATATTTAGTTAAAAATGAAAATTGATAGGATAGTTATAGAGTTATATTAATTATAGTTATTGTTTGGATTAGAAATTGTAGTATGTTTTTAGTCTTAGGATTTAGAGTTTGCAATGGATTTGAAAATAATGATAGTCAAATTCAATGGCAGACGGTAACAATGTCTATGGAGAATCCAATTAGGATATTTTATGGTGAAGGAGCTGTTATTGAAGGACCAAACGGCGTGGATCTGAACAATTTTCCTAATGTCATAGTTGAGCTTCAGAATCCGGAAAACGCTAATATTACAGATCTGAAAGAATGGTTTGTGAGGTTGTTTCGAATGGATGCAAGTTTATATTCAGTGAAAGTGCAATGTTTGTATGCCAGCAGTGTGAATCCATTACACTTTGCACTTAGACCGGCTGATCGAACAAAGGAGTGGAAGAAGTGGGTAAATTGGTGCAGACGGAGTAATGCTATGTTGACCATTCTTGTTCAACCATGTCCAAAAGAGGTCGATGTCGGGGCTACTTCTTCGCACACATATGAGATGGAGAGCAATTGTGAGGTTGATGTATCGGTGGATGGGTTGCAGGTTGAAGATGAAGGTGGTGTTGGGAGGGGGGTAGATGATTTAGAAGGTGGTGTTGGGAGGGTAGTAGATGATTTTGAAGGTGTGGCTGATGGCGGTGAACATGTTGAAGATATTATTGAACAGTTAGAGACCGTTGACCGAAATGCAATGGAAGAGGATGCTAATTTGAATGATCAAGATGATGATGATGATGATGATGATGAAGGAGTTGGGCGCAGAGAATATCCTATTCCGGAAGAATGGGATAGACCTGATGCATCTAGGATGGAAGCTAATGACAGGGAGAAGTGTCAGTTTCAATATGGTTCATCTGTGATAAATGTGGATCAACTGTTTCGAAGCAAACAAGAATTGAAAGATACCGTTTCACGGTGGGCAGTAATGTCACTGAGGGAGGTGTTTGTCACAGCTTCTAGCCCATCAAAATACAATGTGAAGTGCAGGACCGTTGGGTGTGACTTTTATGTCCATGCATACAAGCCCAAAAATGTGTTGTACTGGCAAGCTTCTAAAGTGACCAATCATACGTGTACGCTGCAGAACTTAGGAAGAAAGCATCGTAATCTAACAGCGTCACTGGTTGCTAATGAATTATATAGTGAGATAATTGAGAAGAGAGATATGGAGTGTTCCTTTATACAGCGAGCTGTACGAAGACGATTCAAATATGAAATAACTTATCAGAAAGCTTGGCGGGCTAAGCAACTTGCCCTGGAGAAGCGTTGGGGTACATATGAGGCATCATACTGCAACCTGCGGCGTGTGCTAGAGGTATTGAAAGAAAGGAATCCTGGGACATATACCTCATTTCAGGAAACAGTTAACAATAATGGGCCAAATATTTTTAGACGTGCTTTCTTTTCTATGGGACAATGTATTCAGTCTTTCAAGCATTGTCGTCCGGTGCTTTGTGTGGATGGCACCTTCTTGACTGGAAAGTATAAAGGTCAGATACTCACTGCAATCGGAGTTGATGCAAACCAACAGATACTTCCATTGGCTTTCGCATTCGTTGAGGGTGAGAGTAAGGAAAGCTGGTTGTGGTTTCTTCGGCATCTTAAGGCTGGTGTTATGTTTGACAGGCCGAACGTCTGTATCATTCATGATCGGCATGCTGGCTTACTTTCAGCGGTGAAGAGTTTGCAAGAGGATTATGCAGAGCCGTATCCATGGCCTGACTTACAGAGCAGGTGGTGCATGCGACATATGGCGGCCAATTTCTATAACAAATTTAGGAGCAAAAAATTAATGGACTTGTTTAAGAAATTGTGCTGCCAGAACCAGGAAGCCAAGTTTAATGCAATATGGCTAGAGTTAGATAAGCTTACAAAGGCGCACCTGGTTGAGATGAGCAAGCAGGCAGCGACATCTGCCGATGCAGGGGTGACACCCGATTTGCCATCACTTGGTGATGGGTTAGATAATCCTAACGTTCGTCGACGGAGAGGTCGACGCGTCAAGTGTTTCTCTCACTGGATAGAGGCGGAGCCTAAAGAGAAGTGGGCACTGTTGTACGACACATTTGGTGCAAGGTGAGTAGTTATTGCAATGCAATTGCTTGTAATGTTAGTCATTATGTGTTGTAACCCTTAATTTCTTTTGTTAGGTGGGGTATCATGACTTCAAACCTAGCAGAGGTTTACAATTGGGTTATAAGAGGCTTGCGCGCTCAACCCCTAATTGGAATCGTAGAAGGTATTTTGTTTGGAATTATTAAGTACTATCAAAAGCGACGTGCAGCGGCTCTGAATCATAGCAGAACAGTTCAGACACCGTTTTGTAAGAAGATGTATGAGCACCTGGACAAGTCTGTAACGAAGGCATCAGAACACATTGTGACCCGACTAGGCAGTGATCTGCACCGCTTCCAACTTATTTGCAAAGGAAAAGGAGGCGTTGGACAAGATACAGCTGTGATAGTTCATGAAGTTAATCTTGGAATGATTTTTGATGGACGGGCTGAATGCACATGCAACAAGCCAAAGCTACTGCATGTTCCTTGCTCTCATGTACTTGCCTGTCTAGCTCAACTTCGAGTTGACAGCATGCCTTACATATCTCCGTTCTACCTAAAGGAAAATGTGGAGCAAACATGGATTGGTGAGTTTTATGGATTCATGGTACGTGGTAACTTCACGGTTTACAACAGTGAGTTTCCAATATGTCTTCCATCCATGGATATGCTGCGGCGCTGCACTGGCAAAGGGGGTCGTCCACAAACTAGGCGTATTCGCAATGATATGGATGAGGCTGAAGTGGGAGGTGCAATGAGAAGGTGCAGGACTTGCGAACAGTTCGGTCACAAAACAAATGCATGTCCTACAAGTACCGAGGGTGCTAGTGCGTCGACTTCGCGAACCGGACGAGGAAGAGGGCGTATTGAAGACTATGACTATGCTGTGTAGATTAATATTTGTACTTTAATATTTGGTGCTTGTAATATTATTGGACCATATGTAGTTTAATATTTGTGGCTTGTAATATTATTGGACCATATGCATTTTAATATTTGTCGCTTGTAATATTATTGGACCATATGCATTTTAATTTTTGTCGCTTGTAATATTATTGGAGCATATGTATTTTAATATTTGTCGCTTGTAATATTATTGGAGCATATGTATTTTAATATTTGTCGCTTGTAATATTATTGGAGCATATGCATTTTAATATTTGTCGCTTGTAATTTTTTTGGAGCATATGCATTTTAATATTTGTCGCTTGTAATATTATTAGAGCATATGTATTTCAATATTTGTCGCTTTTAATATTTAGGTATTTATTGTTCAGGATAATATTATTTGATATTATGTTTTCAGGATGGAACTCATAAATAATTCCTTGGACCAGCGACACCGTGCGTATGCGCACGAGACAGAGGGCAACAATGTGCTGCCTGTTCTTCGTGCCCGTGCGCCGAAGAAAGCTTGGCCCCTCCACCCTCAGTGGCTCACTAGGTATTGTAATTATAATGTTCCAGTTTGTTACGGATATAATTGAGATTTTAATTATTTACAAATATGCAACATGTACATGTTATTGATATATTTTTTTTGTTCAGGTTGCAGCGTGCTGGCTTGCTTCCACTTGCGCGCATGGTAGAGGCTACGGGTGAGGATGCTTGGGATGCAGACGATGCAGATGAGGAGCAACCCGAGCGGTCCAGACGTTTTCCTTTCGACCAGTCACTGCTCTCGGCACTCGTGGACCGATGGAGGCCCGAGACGCACACGTTCCACATGCCGTTCGGTGAGATGACTGTGACACTACAGGACGTGGCCATGCTTACTGGGCTACCTATACGAGGCCGGGCCATTGGCCCCTCCGCGTCTCCTGCGGGCTGGCGTGAGGACTTGGAGCACAGATTTCAGGGTGTGATACCTGCACCAGGTGTAGGCCTGGCTATTGCACCTAGCAACAAGCATGGGCCGCCGTTGCGGTGGCTGAAGATGTTTAGAGTAAGTTATTCTTTTTGTACATATTGAATTTATTGTTGTACTTAATATGTTTTAATTATTACTAATATGTTTTTATTTCTGATGCAGTTGGATAACTTGGCGGATAACCCCACACCTTACCAGCTCAGTCGTCACTTTGAGGCGTACTTGTTGTGGTTGTTTGGCTGGGTTATGTTTACCAGCTCGCACGGTGACACCGTCGATGCTCGTTGGATCCATTTTGCCCGTGCTATTGCCGATGCTGAGGTGGACGAAATCCCTCAGTTGTCTTGGGGTTCAGCTGTTCTGTGTTGGACGTATCGAGGGTTGTGTCAGGCGTGCACCAGGAAGAAGCCCTCCTCCAACTTGACTGGTATGCCTCTACTACTGAACCTGTGGTCGTACGAGCGGTTTCAGATTGGACGTCCATACATCCAGCCCGAGCACTACACTGCGGAGATGTACGGAGGGGGGAACATGGTTGATAGGCCGACCATGGGGTCCCATTGGACACGACGTCGGGTAAGCAATGCAATCTCATGGCTTGGTAAATCTTTTATAGTTGTATCAATGTAATATTTAATTTTGTTTGTTTTGCAGCCTCAATGGGCAGGTATACAGGTTCGGGCGACGTACGAGGCTTTCACTGAGCAGTTTGACCACTTGAGGCCTGAGTTTGTTACTTGGGAGCCGTACACTCAGGTCGCGATTTACCATCGCACCGGTGGTAACGGTATTTCTGAGTCTTGCTACGCAGACACAGACTGGTGGATGACCAGGAAGAAACTGATCTTTGACGTATTTGTGGAGGACTACGCGGTGCATCGCGTGATGAGACAGTTTGGTCGTCGGCAACAGGTTCCAGTACCTATGGGTGACATTGTTCCTCGACACGTGCATGAGTAAGTTATCGTGGAATTTTGTGTAATTCGTTTACCTTTTACGTACTGTCGTGTACTTAACATTTTTTACATTTTTTATGTTACCGCAGTTACAAGATGCAGGGCCCTCGTAAGCCACTTCCTGAGCTTATTTTGAGGATGCAGCCATACATGGACGCTTGGGATCAGGCGGCCCAGGACCGAGTGGAGGAGGAGGCACCGTTCGACGACACGACGTACCACGTTTACTTGCAGTGGTACGTGCCGCGCACTCGCACACGGCTTATTTCGAGGAACCAACAAGAAGACGAGGCCATTGTTCCACAGTCACTGCTTTACCCCGCACATGCCGGGCGAGCTCTTCACGAGGCGGTACGTGTTCCATCACGTCTTTATTGTACTGTATGTATTTCAGTTTGCAATAACTATAACGTGTCCTTTGTCACAGGCTGATTTCGGCAGGGAGGTAGACCGTGAAGCAACACAGGCGATGGCGTTGCTGCGTCAGCGAGACTCTACCGGGGCCTTCGCCGACATCGCTGAAATTTTGTCCCGACTACGCCAGAAGGCGAAGCGTATGGTGCGGGCTATCTCATGTCGGGACAGAGATGACGTCGTCACCGAGCACCGTGAGCCGCGAACGAGGGAGAGGCCGCCACGACCACCACCTTCACTGCCTCGCCCTGTGCCCGCCCCTCCACAGCAGGATCAGGCAGGTGGTTCTCGTTGGCAGGAGGCCGGGTTGCCACGTACACCCGTGGCAACCACTACGAGCAGTTGGGGCACCGGCATGCCACCGATGATGGACCCTACAAGCGGCTACACCCAGGGAATTTACCATCAATATGGAGGTCCGTGGTTTCTTACTATTTATTTTTTCAATCGTCTAATTTAATACTAAATTACTAAATGGTATCATTTAATTTTGCAGGTTCGGATCAGGCGGGTGGGTCTCGTTGGCAGGAGGCCGGGTTGCCACGTACACCCGTGGCAACCACTACCGGCATGCCACCGATGATGGACCCTACAAGCGGCTACAACCAGGGAATTTACCATCAATATGGAGGTCCGTTGGTTCTTACTATTTATTTTTTCAATCGTCTAATTTAATAATAAATTACTAAATGAAATCATTTAATGTTGCAGACTTTATTGTATCATTATGTTGTGGACTATAATGTGTAGGTCGATGCAGACTATGATATGTTGGCAGGTTATTTTGCTTTATCACGTTGCTAAATAAAGTGAGCCAAGACCGACGCATTTAACATGAAACCCAGCATTTAACATGACGAAGAGTAGCACTAAGATACATAGCTTGACCTTGCAATGGCATGTACGGCACACCTTTCTAACCTAAACATGTGCCGTTGCTAATCCTAACATGCCTTAGGGAAATTAAATTGACGCTTCGACGATGCGTCCAGTTCTACTGCTCGAAAGAGAATAGAGATCCACCCGAGTGCTGCGAGGGAAAGTAGTACTTAGGGCGAGGCTCCGTCGGTGGGGCTGGTGGTGGTGGTGGGCTACTGTTTAGGTGGCATGAGCACCGACAGTTAGGGTCATAACAAACTGGTGGCGCATAGCTTGGTGCACTGCCCTCCTCAGAATCATCACGAACGTCATCTTGAAGGAGTCTACTGTTGTCCACCTCTTGCTGTAGCTCATCGATGACGAGGTGGAGGTAGGCAATGTACTCTTCATATGGCTGAATTGGTGGGGGATCCACCCACCTTGCGAATCCGCAGCCGTCGGGAGCCAACGAGCTCTAAACGTTGTAGACAAACGATTAGGATGACAAATGTGTATGGAAACATTCAAATCCAGGGTTATGACTTACATATCCCCTAGGGCATCGCCAGAATCGCCGTCCGCCCTCCAAAGCTGAATGCTGAACCTGCACAACACAATACTCACCATGCATACATCTTGGCCACTGCACCGACTTTCTACGCTCATAAGGTCGGAGGCTACGTTGCGGGCCAAAATCGCTCTTGGATTCGATTGGAAAATGTTCAGCAAACTCTGGAGAAGGTTCAGTATAGATTGTTGGCCCTAAGTCGTCGGTTGCCATTTTGGTTATTCAGATGTGGGTTAAAGTGGACGAATGAGCGCGATATTAATAGGCCACCAAGTTCCCCACCCCAGCCAGTGGGCCAATAGATCCATGTGGTGTGTTTTTTCAGTGACTCAGAAGGACATGGGGTGGGCCATTGAATCCGTGGGGTGTGTTTTTGCAGTGACCAAGGAAGGACATGGTGTGGGCCATTGAATCCGTGTGCTGTGTTTTTGCAGTGACTCAGAAGGACATGGTGTGGGCCATTGAATCCGTGGGGTGTGTTTTTGCAGTGACTCAGAAGGACATGGTGTGGGCCATTGAATCCGTGGGGTGTGTTTTTGCAGTGACCAAGGAAGGACATGGTGTGGGCCATTGAATCCATGTGGTGTGTTTTTGCAGTGACTCAGGAAGGGCATGGTGTGGGCCATTGAATCTGTGTGGTGTGTTTTTCAGTCACCAGGAGGTAAGGGCATAGATCTTCTGGAACTCTTTATATTGCACAAGTTTGATACACAACTCATCCATTCCACGACTCATAGTCAATATAGATCGTACCAATGTCATCGTGGAGAGATGACCCAAAAGGTGTGCCGACATGGGAAGAGCGGCCAAAATGCCACTGCGGGTTCCGATGCTGGTTGCAAGTCTGTACTGATTCTTCAAATCAGTCCAAGCGGGGTGCTAGGTTCTTCAGATGTCCTGACATTGATGATGATTTCAAGGTTCGTTGCAATGCTAATTCATGTTTTTGTTGTTAGTGTATGCAAATGACCAAGCTGTCCACATGCAGGCTTGTAGTTTTTTCCAGTGGATCGACAAGAATGCTCTACCCAGTCAAGGAGTACCATCACAAATTGAGACCAAAGAGCAGTACTCTGCTAGACTACAACACGCACGTGAAGCCGAACGTCTTTCTCGCCTTGAGAAAGACCTTGCTAAGCGTGAGGCAGCACTTAAGCTCAGGGAAGGAGAATTCCAAGCTCGGGAGTCTCGCCTGCGTCATCAAGAAGCGCAACATTTAGCTTCGGCAAGAGAGATGTGGCAACGAAGTAACAGGATGAAGGAGGTGGAGCGTCAGGAGGCCGAAGCACGTCAAGCCGATCGCGAGCGCAACAGAGAGGGCACACGCCGTGCAAAGGAAGGTGCACCCGAATCGAGCAGGAAGGGGAAATATCCCCGTTTTACTCAGTAGAGCGTTAGTTCCACACCCGGCAATCTACTTTCCCCTAAGGCATGTTGGGTTTAGTAACAGCAACTGATTATGTTTTCGGTGTGCTGCACATGCCATTGCAACTTGTATTAGATTGTTTAGGCTAAGGATGTGAGATGTGTGTTCACCATTTCCTTTCTGTGATGAAATTTTTTATGCATTGCAAATGAATGCCGGGGCTACTCCATTAAGAAAAATTTGTTGACACATCAGTTATGAACGGATGCCCATCTGACCAATTTCGTTCCGTACACACGACGTAAGAACCATTTCTGTGGAATGGAAATAACCAAATAATGTGTTTGGATTCTGAAACGAAAATTTGTAAAACATATTTATGCAATGGAAACAAACATATTAACATATTTATAGAATGAAAGAAGATATATGCAATGAAAATAAACAAATATATATATAAATATATTTATATAAATATATATATATATGGGGAGGAATTGAGGAAATAATACCAAATTAAAAAAATCAAATAAACGCATAATTTCGTCTTCTGGGAAGACGAAATATGGTTTTCGTCTTTCCACCAGACGAAATCTGGATTTCGTCTTCCCAGTGGACGAAATCTATATTTCGCCATGCAAAACATATTTTCGTCATGCAAATCGTCCAGTGGGTAAACTATTTAATTTTCGTCTTTCCAGAAAACGAAATTTCGTATTTTCGTCCTCTGGCTAGACGAAATCCTTAATTTCGTCTAATGGGCAGACGAAAATTCGATTTCATCTACCCAGCCGACGATTATGGTATATTTTTGTAAATCCTCCACTTTTGTGTATATTTTTGTAATTCCGAATAAAAAGTATATTAAAAAAAAAATTTCGGAGAAAATGGGCGTTTCCCCTGGGCCTGGCTGTGGCGAGCGGGCGTATGCAGGGAGTGAAATTTTTTTGGCGGGTGCACGAGTGGAGCAGGCGGGAAAGAGTAGGGTTACCGTCCTTGTTCGCGCCACGCACCCATTCATTCGCCTCTGCCGCAACTATCATTCTCTTCGCTCGTGTTCTCTCTGCTCTCTTCTCCTCTCGCCTCCTCTCTGTTGTTGGTTGCTGCTCTTATCTCCCCTCCAATCTCTTCCTCTCCTCTCTTCCTCGGTCTGTCCAGCATCGATTGCCCCTAGGCACTAATCTCTCCTCTCTTTTGTGTCGGTGTCTTCTTNTTTAAAGTCAGCGGCGGAATAGATCGCCACTCGTCACGACTCACGACAATGGTGGCGTTACTGGTGTCGGGTTGACTGGGCACGGTGAACGTGGCTTGGCCCTGCCGTTCTTCCTGATCTCCGGCAGTGCATGAAGCGATCGCCGCCGCCATTGAGGTCCGTGGGGATGGGCTTCGCGTGCCAAACTGCCAATGCCTTCCCCAAGCCGCCACGGCACTCAATGGGCGCATCACAAGTCTTCTTCTCCCGTCCGCCGAACTCAATTCATGCCCCCTTACAGTTTCTTCGTATATTTTTCTTCAGTTTGGCGCTGCAGAATCATGCCCAGGCATTTTAGGTTGCATCCCTAATTCAAGACTCAATCATAGGACTTGTGGGCTGCGGCTATCAACCACATGTCCACATGCAAGTCACGAGTTGAGAATTGGCAGCGCTACGCATCAATGCCATCTTCGGAGACGATGCATTTGCTCAAAATTATTATTTTGAATGTATCTCCAATATTTAATTGGACATAACATATCTGTTCAATGCAATAAACAAATTGCTCTCCTCCGGAAACCCGTGCAAGGGTTCAGTGCCGTCTGCTACTCTTCCATCATATCTTACACATATAGACACCTGCCTTCTGCTATAGCATCTCATATTGTACAATGTTACATAGATATAGACACACAAAGATGGTACATCCAAACCAAACATGACTGCAAAGTCGCTGCGGAATTCATCGTTCAAAATCCCAATGATATGGCTTGATAGCACATGGGCTGGGGGGATCTCAGACTTTGATCATGATGCTTGCCTGCTTGAGTGCTTGGTCTTAGAACATTTGACCCTCCCTTGTAGCTTCAGCGGAATGAAAATGCGATTTCCTCGAGCGTTCTTCCCTTGGTCTCCGGCACCCACAAGCACACAAAAATGAGGGCCATGGTACACACGGCAGCATAGATAGCAAAGGTTCCTGATCAAAACAAGAGATTGTCAGATCCGACTTTGCAACAGGAAAAGGCATGCTTCAAGTAGGGACAGCAAGGTACCTCCATTGCTCCAGCTCAACATCAAGCTTGCGGTCATAGTAACGGCCCATGCTCCCAACCAGTTCGCAAGGGTTGCAACACTTCCAGCAAGACTCTTAATATTAACAGGAAGAATCTGAAGGAACACAAGGTAAAACATAAATCCCCCTAGAAGATGGTTGACGCATTAGCTCTAGGCATCTCATTGTACATGCACATTGATAGGTACTTACTGTCATTTGTAACTATAAAATGTACTAATTAACTAATGAGGTGATTACAGTAATTGCTGCTATGAATATGATTAATGTCATCTGGCTAGAGAAAATCAGGCAGATTTGTAGGAGCAACTAGTTAACAAGAATGCACTATTTTAATCCATTTAAAAGGAAACTATGTTGGGAAGAAGTTATGGATTTTGGGTTTCAGAATATCTTGGTAAGCAGAAAGAAATATAGAAATTCACAACTGAGATAAAAGTGTCAAGCCACAGTTACGAATAATTACATAAAGATAAGATAACATAGAGCCAACAGTTGAACTGAAGCTCTGCTTAATATCAGTAGCGAGTACGAGCAAATTATACCTCAGACATAATGATCCAGGGAATTGCTCCCAAGCCAAGATTAAATGAAATCACAAATGCCTGGAGTAGCAAAAGATAAGGACTCAAAAAAGTTTATCGCAACAGGTGGTTAAAATAATAAGTCATAGTAGTGCACTAACCACAAGTCCAGCTAGCGAAAGCATACTCATTACAGAGTATAAATGAGAACCAGCAGTTATGTTGTCCTGTTTCAGAATTGAAGCGAGAATATTTCAGAAAGAAACAATAGCATGCTACTTATTAACTTTTTTTAAGTGACATTACCTTGACAAAAAATGACACAGAAACAACGACAAGAGTAATGGTCATTCCTGTAGTAGAAATCTGAAAAGAACAACTCCATTAGCACAACTGGATAAGCATGCCCAACAAACAATTGTGATGGAAAGTTCGAAACTAACAATGAGAAGAAGCCTTCGACCAGCTTTGTCACTCAGCCAGGTTGTCACTCCAGTAACAATCACCTAAATGATCAAGATCCCATTAAATACGCAATACCAGCCCACATCTGCTCAATTTTATCTGATCAACCAGGGATAAACATCTTTAAAACAAATGTACCTGAACAACCCCCAAACCAAATGTTGCTAGATTACTATTTGTAATACCTGTTCAGAAAGAGAATCCGGTAAGATATCAGACTTGATGAAGTCTAGCTTATAGAAAATCATTTCCCCCTTTTTAGGTATTAAATGAAGCATTGTGATAGCATCTCCATGCAAGACTAAATCACGCAGAAACAATGTAGTTTTCATTTGCGAGGCAAGTTCCACAATATGCAAGGCAGCAAGCAGGTGCATTACAAGCAGCACATCTCAGTTATAGTAGAATCTAGCATCAGAGTTTTGAAACATTTGTGGCAAACTAGTACACAAAAGCATGCTTAGTAATACAAAAGATTGATCATGTCCTGAAGAATATACCAGCAGCTTTGAAGATACTTGCAGCATAGAATAGAATACCATTGACGCCACTTAATTGCTGCAGTACGAGGAGACCAATTCCTATCTAAAAACCAAGCCAGTAAGCAAAAGATCGATAAATAATATGTAAAAACAAAAAGTCATTAGAAGCAGGCCACCAACCATAAGAGGAACACTATATCTCTTCTGCTTGATATCAGCAAACCTAATGGCTGTCCTCCTCCTCCTTGATGATGCCACTGATCTCTGTGTACATACGGCAGATAATTATGTAATTCAGGTATCCTTTGGCTATATTATAATGCAGAATAAGAGAAACTGTACATAATCTCTAATAGCAATAGATTGACAAGTGGACCCATTGAACAAGATTAATATCATACACATATGAAATGTCCCGATTGTAATTGAACCGAGATCTCCACTACTTGGTTACCTTTATTTCATTTACTTCTGCTGTGATGTCAGTCTGAAATCCTCGCAGAACTTGTAGTGAATATTCAAAATCTTCCATCTTACCCATTTTTGCCTGAAACAACAACCTGTTGTATTCAGGTCCTGCCACTAATGCTATGAAAAGTTACCGCCATGGAATACTTACCAGCCACCTTGGAGATTCAGGGACAAAAAACAACCCAGGAATCAGGATTGTACAAGGTAAAATGCCTAGTAATATGAGGAAGTACAGAAAAATAGTTAGGAAGATGATTTGTATAATGAAACAAGGAACTATTTAATCTACATAGCCAATTGATTGGTGCCATGTAGTATATTGTTGTTTCATACTGAACTAATGGACCATAGTTAAACATCATACCTAAAACAGCAAGAATTCTCCAGGGTACAAACATGCCGAACAGGTAGGCAAGCAATATACCAATCGTAACTGAGAGCTGCAAAAGAAATTATGGATTGGTTCGAAGTTGGGAAAAATATTGACAGACCAAAGGACAGGCTATGCATGAATAAAATGCTGATGTTCACTATCAGAAACTACCTGAAAGACAGCACCAAGAGCCCCCCTCTGGTCCTGTGGGGCGATTTCTGCAATATAAACAGGTACCTGAGACCACGAAATACATTACAATCAGAAAAGTTACATTGGTCATAAAAACCACAAAGCATAAGCAACCAAGTTGCTAACATGTACTTAAAAAAGGGTATTGTTTAACTATGAAGTGCTATCTGAGAAACCAGCACCTGCAAGAGTATGCAGGAGTGGAAAGGCTACCTATCTATGCTATTGTCATGTGAGGAAAACTAACTGAAATTCGTTATCATTCAGGTTCACAAAAGAAATTATTGTGCAATATTGGACAGATTACATATAGCAAGTCAGAATTACTACAAAATAAGTTGACGAATTTCAGTTACCTTTTCGGGCTAGTATCTTTTTAAAATGAAATAAGCATACCATATTATTTTGAATGGGGTCAGTGCTAGTTTGCCTAATGGGCTCTCCGGATGCGTTGGTTGTGGCTACATAAAACTGAACCTGATCGGACACGGGTGGCCTTCCAAATCCAAGTCCACCCCTCGGTAAAGGCTTGCTTTGCAGTGTCCATAGTTTCAGACGTCAGCAATGGCAAGAACACAATTTTCTGGACTCACAGGTGGTTTGCACAGCCATAGTTTCAGTTGCCCAACTGGTGTCTAATCTGTTTGGTTCAGTACCAAACAAAGAAAGGAAGAGGACAGTGTATGAAGCTCTTACTAAGATGAGATAGGTACAGGACATACAGGGTGCTATTAGAGTGGCTGTTTTGACAGAAATATTTGAAATTGTGGGACCTTCTCTCGGATTTGGTTTTGCAACCTGAAATAGACGATTCTCACATCTGGAAATTTTCTGCTTCAGGAGTTTACTCTGCTAAATCTGCATATGAGGGTTTTTCAGTGGTGCTATACAGTTCAGGCCATGGGAGAGGATATGGAAAAGTTGGGCACCAGGCAAATGCAAGTTCTTCGTGTGGTTGGTGGCACACAATAGTTGCTGGATAGCAGACTGTCTTGCAAAGAGAGGGCTGCCTCATCCTGAGCGCTGTCCGCTGCGTGATCAGGATATCTCATGTGTTTTCGCTCGGCAGGTGTGGTACAGCATTCTCCAGAAGGTCAGCCTGCAGGATCTTTCTCCCCAGCCTGTATGATGACTGGTGGGCGAGCACAAATAAAGAAATTGATGATCAGGCTACACAAGGGTCTTAATTCTATCATCATTTTGGGAGCCTGGCCTATATGGAACCATCATTATCGCTGTGTGTTTGATGGAATTCAACTGAGCCTTAATGGACTCCTGGCTTCAGGAAGGGACAAACTGCACGTTTGGAGTTTGGCCAGAGCTCGAGGAGTATCTCATCTCCTTGCTCTAGAGCCAGCCGATGAGTGAGTTCTTGGTTTATGGTTAAGGGTCAAGCGTTTGACAAGTGAGAGAGAGATTTCTTTATGATGTGAAGGGTGTGTGTGTGTGGTGCGATAAGGGGCTCTAAACCCCTCCTTTGTTCTTCTTAATATAATGATACAACGCTCTCCCGCATATTCGAGAAAAAAAGTTTGCCTAATGGGTTTCTTGTCTAGTTCATGTACATTTTTTTAACTATATCAATCTATTTAACATTTAAGAGTTAAGCTTCACAGATTTATTTCTTTAGTTTCGTTTCATCATATCAATCTATATTTCTTAGTGTCTTTTTTCACTACTACTTTGTTTCCAGTATCTTGGGATTGCTTGTTCATACAAACTTGTGAAGACTATATCTTTATGAAAGGCATACTCTCTATTTGAGATATATGTCAAAGCAACATAATCTTTAATAGTTGCAAGACATCAGAACATGAAAATGTCACTGTTTCTGTACAAAGTAATTTTTTTTACTAAGAGGGAGAAGAAAGGAGTTGCATACCGTGTAAGATATCACACCTACTCCAAATCCTTCTAGCAGCCGGCCCATAAACAAAAAGGAGGAATCCTGAAAAAATAAACCAAATCAGACGTATATAGAACATTCACAGGTTATTATCACAAAGAACAAAGAAAATCATCTTCTGGAGCATGGAAAACGATGGTAATGAAACCTTACTTTTGCAAATGATACTGCGAGCCACCCAATAATGTTCGGGATCGCCGCGATCATGAGAGACTACAAGACCAACCAAAGCGATAACAGTAGTGAATTTCAGCTGAAAATATCACAAGCAATTCCACTAACAAAGCTGCCACCTTTTCACCCTCCAATATTACTGCTACTATGGATACGACTTGAAATTAAACACAAGTTAATCTTTCCTTCGCATATAATATAGCAAAGACAAAATGAGAGAAACGTCTCACCCCCTTTCGGCCGATATACTCTGCAATCTGCCCACTGGCGATGGCACCCACCATTGCCCCTACATTGGACAGTGATCCAAAAACAGAAAACTGCATAGACAAAAAGGCTAAATAATATCAAGTAAAAGCTAAACATCATAAGGGATAATGCATGAATGAGACGTGACAATAGCTCACCTCGGAGAGGGAGAGGCCGAGGTCAGCAACAACGGCGTCCTGGGTGGGCGAGGAGTAGCCGCAGGTGAAGCCGAACTGGATGGGACCTAGCGCGACAATGAGCGTGCAGAGCGTGGCCGAGACAGAGACGTCGCGGAGGGAGAAGGCGGAGGAGCCTAGGCGCTCCATGAGGCTGGATTGCCGCGAGCCCATCATGCCCCCCGCCGCCGGCATCCGGTACCAGCTACCTGTGTTGAGGAGCGGCTTCCGCAGGTCCAACGCGGAGGACGT
This sequence comes from Alloteropsis semialata, assembly GCA_004135705.1. Taxonomy (NCBI): domain Eukaryota; kingdom Viridiplantae; phylum Streptophyta; class Magnoliopsida; order Poales; family Poaceae; genus Alloteropsis; species Alloteropsis semialata. Next base: position 65,526,530 of record CM014272.1, on the reverse strand, counting down.
CCGGCCCCCATCCTCCCCGCCACTCTCCTGATCCCGGAAGCTCATGCCTGGGCCTCAATTCCTTCGAGCGCACCAAGTTTAAATGGCGAAAAGCGCCGATCTTGAGCGCTGCGGAGAAGATGAGCACGCCAATCAAAGCCTGGGTGGACGGAAACTTGGATCTGATAAAGAACACGGAAATCAATCCACACCCAGGCAATCAAGCTAGGATCCCTTACCGATAACAAGAAAGAAACAAAAGAAATCAGCACCGATGGATCTCCCCGGCAGCAGCGGATAGCGTTCGCGCTTCGCCCGGCGGTTTCGCGATTGGTCCGACCGTCCAAGCGACCGCGGTTTGATTGCGGAGAGATTTTTGAGGGACGGGAGACGGACGGTCAGGGAAGCAAGCGGTAGTCTGTCTTTCCGGATGGTTTCTTCCGGTTTTCCTTCGGTCCCGTGTCGCGGGCAGAGAAATCTGGTGAGCTGGACATGAAGGAGGAGGTGGCCATGTCTTTTTCGGTGCTCGCATGTCTAGGTCTTTCTTTCAGTTGTATTTTTTTTAAAAAAAAATGCTTAGGAAGCCTGCAGTGTTATCTCACGGAGTTAAGGCTGTCCGCACTCGTCGTCCCCTAAATGCATCCTCTAAAAGGAATATCCTGTCCTGGTCATCGAGATTCCGTACTCTAAACCAACTTCTCCCGCACCCGTCATACTCAAAATCACATACTCTATCCCAACTCTACTATATTTTATTCATCCATCCCAACTACCATATCATCTCTCTCCTCACCTTTTTTTCTTTTCTTTATGAATTTTATCAAAATATATCCATCTGAGATCTTGCTTTGAAGAATTTATTGCAACGAATTTAATGGTGCAATCGGAATTTAATTTGGTTTTTTGGTTTGTGAGTTATAACATTTTTTAGTTAGTTGAAAACGTGGGGCCCGCCACTCTCTCTCTCCTCTCTCTCCGCGCACGCTGCCGATCGCGCCTGTGCCGTTTCCGCGGAGACCGCTGAAAAAAGCGTACCGAGGATCCATCCTTTTGTTTACCGGGGCTTTACAGTACCCCGCTGCGGGATTATTTCCGGTACGTCCGTCCTGAAGGACGGCGTTGCGTACCCCACTGCGGTCAGCCTAAGGCTGTCCACACTGGTCATCCTCTATATCATTCCTCTAAAAGGCATATTCTGTCCTGGTCATCGAGATTCTCTCTTCTATACCACTTTCTCCCGCACCCGTCATACTCTATATCTCATACTCTATACTAACTTCCAACAGCGGCCCCACTTGTCATCCTCTATAAATTTTATCAAAATATATCCATCTGAGATCTTGTTTTGAAGGATTTATTGCAACAAATTTAATGGTGCAATCGGAATTTAATTTGGTTTTTTGGTTTGTGAGTTATAACATTTTTTAGTTAGTTGAAAACGTGGGGCCCGCCACTCACTCTCTCCCCTCTCTCCCGTGCATGCTCTGGCGGAACGGCACAGCGCTTGATTTGCCGAAAGCTGCCCCGTCTGCTAGCGTTCCGGATGTCTTACAGGACACCGCTGCAGCGCCTCGTCCGCCATAATCGTCCTGCAGGAACGCGGCAGCGTATCCACTGCAGACAGCCTAAGAGCTTGTACATTAATTTTTTCTCTAAAAGATGTATCTCAACTGATTTATAGTGACACTTTTTAAAATTCAATGGACTACTAATGTTTAGGTTATTCCGGCAGATGTATTTTTATTGTAAGTTTGTATCTGTTAACCTTCAATATTGTAATTTTTATTTCTATTTTAATATATGTTGTCTAGCTTTACGCCATAAGTAATAACTGTATTGTTGACTCTATCATGTATCCCAACAAGTCCACATTTACATATATGATTTTCAACTCATAACTTAAAACCCATGGTTACATTTAAGCCCACTCCAATAAAAGGAACAGCTCCACTCCTATATACAATAAATAAGCTTATAGAATCGGATCTTAATTATAGTATTTTGATCCATGTAAGACCCTATTATTTGGAGAATATACTTGTCGGTGTAAGAAATGACCAACTAGTAAATTTAGTGGATTGCGCGTTTGGGCTCGGATGGTTCGCGAGAGGACACAAGGAATTATACTGGTTCAGGCACTAACGCCCTACGTCCAGTGTCGATCTGCTCGTGTTACTCGCGTTGCTCGTAGTAGGGGTTACAAGCGGTCGAGAGAGAGAAGAAGCCTCAAGTCTCTGTGAATGTCTAAGTGTGAGTGAGTGTGTCTTTTTCTTCGGTCCCTCCCCTCCCCTGAGGCCTTATTTTTCTTTTTATACCTCCGGGGGGAGACCTGTACAAGGCGTGTTCAACAAAATGATAAATAATAAGAAGCTTGCTGGAGAAGCCCCGCCGCCTGCGGGACACTGTGGGCTTGTTGGAGTAGGTCCTAATCCCGAGCTTGTTAGGGTCGTGCACGTCGCTCCGCGGCGCCTATGGGGCGGCTGGAACAGTTACATCCTTCTGCCACGGCGGGCGGCGCGGCGTGGCCCGTTAATTCTAATAGGTAGCGCGGTAGATATGCGGCGATACATCCTTCCGGTCCCCTTCTGTTTCGGGTCCCCCCCGTTGACCCATGACACCTGGCCCGGCACGGACCCGGCCGAGGCGGAGGAGGGTCGGGCGAGGCGGAGGAAGCTCACCGAGGCGGAGAGGCGGAATAGGGTCGGCCGAGGCAGAATAAGGTCGGCCGAGGCGGAGTGGGGTCGGCCGAGGCGAAGATGGGTCGGCCGGGGCGGAGATGGGTCGGCCCCCCTCCTATCCGATGTCCTTCTCGTTTATGGGTTTGCTTACGCTTGTTTCCTCCCTGAAACAGCGAGGTCCCACCCGTCAGTGAGAGGGTCGTATATTGACATCCGACAGTAGCCCCCGAGCCTGCTCGGAGGACAGATGGTTCTCCGTGTAGGCTCCTCCTCAATGCCAGCTCGGATGTCACTCGGGGGTGCGCGCGAGCGCACCCACCGGGTGTAGCCCCCGAGCCTGTAGGGGAACGGATGGTTCGCCTATAGGCTGAGGTAAAATTTGTCTTCTTTACACCGGGGCGCGCGAGCGCACCCGGTGGGTGTAGCCCCCGAGCCGACGGGTGAGTTGTCAAGTCGCCCGAAGGCTTTCTGTCACTTCCGCTCGGTCCTCGTGGGACGACGCCGCGTCTGTCCAAGGGACTGGGGTATGGTCTACTTTTTCAGGGGCACTGTCTCCCTCGATTTGGGAGCACACGCTTCCGCTGCGTCGGGCAGTGTTTCCGTCACGCCTGCTCTGCCTCCCTTTTGAGCCGTCATGTCGTCCTTTTTGAGTTCACTGTTCGCTTGTGAGGCTCTGGCGTCTTGCAGGAAGGGCCGCGTGGCGCGTCCCCTCGCCCTATCGAAAGGTTGGTTCGGGCACTTCCGGGCTATAAATAGGGTCCTTCGGCCCTTCTTCTTGGGGCATCCGGCCATCTCGCTTCTTCTTTCTCTTGTTAGCATGAGATCCCCGGCATGGGAACCACCTCGGGGGCGTCCCCCTGGTCCGGGGGGCGGGAGAATAGCCTGTTGATACCACAAGAATGACTGCAACTTTAGGGAGTTTCGGCGTGGAGGGGCGCTACTCGGTGTCACAAGCGAAGGGCGGTTCCACCCCCGGCAGCTGCCCCCGTCCGTCCGCCCTACCTCGGCGGCGGTGGAATGGGTTTGAGGGGGAGTGCGTCGGTGGAACTGTCGCCGTCTCCTCGACTTGGCCCGGCGCTTGGCCTCGGTCGTGCCTCGCCAGGGCAGTTGCAGGAGTCGTGTATAGCCACCGCCGCGCTTCTCCTCCTTTCTTAGGCGCCGATGTGATGCCGTCGCCGGCGTCGGTCGGTCCCGAGGTGATGGAGGGAGTCTGTGGTGATTCGCCGTCGTCGCGCCGCCACAGCGCGAACCTCTGCCGAGCTCCCCCCATGGTGTCGGCGGGCGGGGAGATGCTACAAGAAGGACTGCGATGTTCGGCAGCTAGACCCTTCTTGTGGCATCGAAACCCCCGCGTTTTTCGCCGCCCGACCTCATCGCCGAGGGTGGCGAGACCCGTTTGTATTGTTCCACGGCCCTCGACCGCATGTACTTTTTGCCCTTATTCGTGGAATAAAGGAATTTGGTTGATTCGGGGCGTCTTTCTGCGACCGCGCGGTCGGTCTCGTTTTTGCGATTCCAGCCTCCCGATGTTCCCCAAGGCGGCCGTTTTGGGGTAGGGAGGTTGTTTCGTCTTTTTATCGTCTTCCCCTCACGCATTCCCTCCGCGGGACGGAAGGTTAGGGCACGCCTCGCGTTTTGCCACTTAGGCCGAAACACGGCTCCCGGTGAGCTACTAACGAGCTAGATCGAGCGAGGCCTCGGTCCTCCTGCGAGGGAGGACCGTCGGATCAGCTTGTGACCGACCTCGGAAAAACCCCCAACGCTCCCAACCCCCTTAGTTCCCATGATCGTTCAACCGACCACGGGGGCTCGTCGCCTCTCTTCGATGAGATACATGGGGTCGGGAGCCTCAGGCTCGAACGCAGGTCGGGGCGTCCTCGGCACTCGTGTGCCGAGGCTATGGCCTCTAGTGGGCCCGCCCGTCTCTGCCCCAGAGCGGCCGTCGGACCCTTGGGCCGGCCTTAGAACTCTTGGGCTGTTTTTCGGTTTGTGCTTTTCGTCGCGAGTGCCCCCTGTGGGCTTTTCGCCACGGCCTTCCGGCCCGAGAACGGCCCAGCGCCGTTTCCCCTTCCCTGAAAAATAAAATCGCAGGAAAAGAAAAGGAAATAGCATACTCGACGGAAAAGAAAGGCGGGGCGGGGGATTGGAATGCGAAGGGTTCGAAGAGAGAGAGAGAAAAAGAACCGTGGCGCGAATCTCGGGACGTGGGAGACGTGAGCGAGCGGGAGCGTGCGTCGTGGGGCCGCGTGGGCCCTTCGGCCTGCGGCACAGGTGGGAGACCTGAGGCGTCCCTGCCCGTTCCCTTACCTGCCTATTTAAGGCGGAGAGGAGGGGGGCCGGAGGCCTCTTCTTCTTCTTCCTCCGCGTGCCTGCCTCTTGAATCGCCGCCGCCACCTGCAAAAAAGTCCATACTTCTCTCCCCTTCGCCTGTCGCTCTCCTCGCCCGTTAGCCATGGCCTGGCTTCGTTCCAAAGTTACTGAAGCCGAGCTCGAGCGCCTGGTGGAGCGCGGGCTCCTATGCCCGCGAACCGATCTCGTGGAGTGGATGGCCCCGG
>CM014272.1:65499276-65510416 GCA_004135705.1 Alloteropsis semialata | reverse complement strand
AAATTAAGCGAATGCATGAATTAGAGAGGATGACATGGATGCATATGATATGAGATGCAATAATTCATGAGAGAAATACGAATAACATGGTTCAAGGTCATCAAACAAGCAATCAAGAATTGGAATTATGTCACACAAGCATAGTATAGGATGAAAGTGCCAAACCATTACTCATATATGTGCACATAACTTTACTTACAACATAAGGTTGCCATCACAACTTAGTTTTGCTACTTTAGTTGTCTTAAGCACTAATAGTAATTTAACTTAGTCACAACCTATGTCAAACATGTGAGATATTTCACCCTTGATATCAACATTAATTATCAAGACAAGCATCATCATTCTAGTTGATTTCATAGGTGTCTAACTCTAATCCTCATAGCACATTTATTCTATAACTAGCAACACGAAGCTTATAACTCATAGGTGCACAACTAAATTGATCATAACATTAGTAAGTTAACATTCACTCGAACTATATATTCAAGGCTACCACACTACACAACTAATTCATTATTGTGAACTTTGGATAAGGATCACATAAAGTTAACAAAACTAGATCCCTAAACTTAGGATATACATAAATTTAATATGTATTATCTAACTTACTAGTCCTAGCCAAGTATATTAGTATAAGTTGTGCCAATCTATTATCATATCGAAAGAGACCGTCTGGGGCGCCCGTGACGAAGTGGTCCCGCGATGTCGTCCACCCGTCCGACGATATTTGAGATGTCGTCCACCCGTCCGACGATATCTGAGATGTCGTCCACCCGTCCGACGAAATCTCAGATATCGTCCACCCGTACGACGAAATAAAGGTTTTCGTCCACCCGTACGACGAAAAATGGGGCCCCAGGGAATCTTCGTCCAGGTCGCTATTTTTCGTCCTACCACTCGACGAAATTTGATTATTTCGTCTATAGATCCGACGAAAACATGTTTTCGACCAACCGTTGGACGATTAGGGTATATTTTTGTAATTTCTCCATTTAAGTGTATATTTTTGTAATTCCGAATAAAAAGTATATTAAAAAAAATCATGAATTGAGTTCGGCGGACGGGAGAAGAAGACTTGTGATGCGCCCATTGAGTGCCGTGGCGGCTTGGGGAAGGCATTGGCAGTTTGGCACGCGAAGCCCATCCCCACGGACCTCAATGGCGGCGGCGATCGCTTCATGCACTGCCGGAGATCAGGAAGAACGGCAGGGCCAAGCCACGTTCACCGTGCCCAGTCAACCCGACACCAGTAACGCCACCATTGTCGTGAGTCGTGACGAGTGGCGATCTATTCCGCCGCTGACTTTAAAAGATGCCAGGATGGCGCCCCCAGTCAGCCTAATCATGTCTCTACAGCCCATTCATCAGCCCGACTGGATGAGACATCGGGCCCAAGAGTAACTCTCAATCGATTGGAAGGCTCCGATTTAGTTTTTCTTTTTTAACTCACAATCAATTGCATTGACATGTGCAAATCAAACTTATTTGAAATCTAAAAAAAAGGAAAAAGTCAAAGTCGACTGTTTATTTCATATAGTGCAGCACAAACCAAAAACTACCAACAATAATATGATACCAAAAACCAAGGTGGCCAATAATATAAATTCAATATTCATGGCTAAAAAATTTTGATTTCTAATATAATATATAAATATAAATTAAAAAGGAATTAAATATATAAAATATTTTAATTGACTATCAGTAGGGGCCGCGCGAACGCGTACCCCCTCTGCCACAAATTATGACGTCCACTCTCCCACTTGAGGAGATGGTAGGCTAGAGCTCCTCCCAAGTGCAACGGAGGCCTCTACCCTAGGCCATGACCCTTCTTGATCGGCCATTGACCCCGTCCAGGTAAGTATGGATCAAGGTTGCACCTAGGGTCTGTTTCGTAGTTGTTCCTTGGGGAAAGGCAAAGACTAGAGTACCGATATGGGACTAAAACCTGCGCTAATCCCTCGTGCTTTCACGTGATGTCCAGCTCTGTCGCTCCGTGAGGACAACGATCCAGTCAAGGCCTGGTTCGGTTCGGCCCGTTGGGCTCAGGAAAGCCCGTGCCTTTTGGTTGCCGTCCATAAACCAGCCCAAGCGACAATCTCACGAGTTAGGCTTTCCCACGAAACCTGAGGCCCGCGGCTTGTGGACCGTTAGGCCTTCACATCTCCACCCGGGCCCAGCCATTTCCACCGCCGCAATCAGCGTGTTGGCCCCACGACACGACGGCCGCGCGGCGAGGGGCGAGGGCTGGTCAAAGCTGCGGCGGCGAGCCGCCAATGCGGCCATGCGGGGCCGGCCTTGAAGACGCAGCCCCGGTCTCCGGGCCGATGCGCAGAAGCTGACCGGTGGTCCCGTCACGTAGACCTAGCTAGACAGCTCGATCGTATCTCTGTGGGTACCTGCGAACTCGTACCCACACAATGCACCATGCATGAAAAGGCACGACCAGGCCAGGCCAGCTGAGCTGCCTCGGAGGCCGGGCTACCACCCAGCACCCACCCTACACGCCGCGCTTGTGCTGTGTGACGTGCCATGCTTTAACGGCTCGGGTCTTTGCGAGAAAGCCAGAAAGCCAATGCCCAATGGGTTTCGCCCACGTCGGATGATTTTTTTCCAGGCGTGATGGTGACGTGGTGAGGAGCTGGCATGGGGCTAGGAAGAGCCTGTTCGGCTGACCTGATAAACAGTGCTCGGCTGGCCCAACTCGGCTTATTTCTTCTCACACAATACTATTCATTCTACCAGCCGAGCACTATTCATTCTACCAGCCGAACGGCCCCGAAGTAGGAACAGGCGAGCATGCAGCTACTGGCTTTGGGACTTCGGGTCGGGTAGGGTCCAGGGAGAGAACTGTATGCTGCAGCACACTCCTGCCGTCCCTAAAAAAAATACAATTCTTTCAAAATGGCTTAGACATATGTTAAAAAAGATGTTAAACTTTAGCACTTGTTATTCGAAAAAAAGTTTAAATTACCTCCTCAACTATGATCAAAAGTCTAGTTAACCCCGTAAACTATGTTTTGGTTCAATTTACTCCCACAACTTTGCCGATTGGTCCAATTTACCTCTTAGTAAGATTTGTCTTTTTTTTGTTTTTTCACGCACAAATAGAGTTTTAAGTTTAGATTCTGTGGGATGACAGAAAATATCGTATATTTATGTTAAAAAAATACCATATAATTTTTTGTATTTAATTTTTATTCAGTTTATGATTAATTTATAATTAGATGTACTAGCCTATCAAAATAATACAGAAAAATTTATAATATTTTTTTAACATAAGTTATGATGTCGACTATTACACCGCAAAATTTGAACTTCAAACTCTATTTATACGTGGAGATATAAAAAGACAAATTCTATTAAGGGGTAAGTTGAATTAATTGACATAGTTTAGGGGGTTATTTAAAAAAATAGTTTAGAGGGTTATCTAGACTTTGGCCATAGTTGAGTGGTAATTTAGACTTTTCCTTTCTCTTCCATCTAAAGTTTTCTGAGTCTGGACTAAACTTTAACACCATCTATTAGCACTTGTATTTGGATAGGCTAGTGCTAAACTTTAGCTCTTTTGGACATTAGCTCTAAGTATCAAACACCCGAGATCATATGTGATACATGTGAGTTTTGAAAGTCAGGTTCAGAATTATTCGTACTATTTTGATAGATGTTGAAGCTTCTATTCGCCATTTTGATGCTACTTTGGCAAATTTGGTATATGAAGTATGAACCCTTGCTAATTATATTTCTCTTAAACTTAGACGATTTTCCCTAAAACCATCACATCAATCTTGGGTTTCAAGGGCTACGTCTTGTAGTTCTTTTGCCCCTGACAAAACACGCGCTCCGACAGATCTGTGGGGATAACAAGAAGAAAAACTCAAAGTTAGAGCATCTTTAAAAGCCTAGCCAAATCTCACTCTCCATATTCCCATTTAGCTAAGATTCTCTCTTCATATTTTGGTAAACTTTAACAGACTGGCCAAATATTTCTTCATATTCATCCTGGCCCACTCGTAGTGTCATCTTCGAACTCGTCGGGCCCGCAGGAGGCGCGCGGGAGGAGGGGATGGCGAGCGCCACGACTCGGTATAGATGCCAAGCATGGGGGCTGGGATGCCGACCGAGCGGAATAGCGAGGGGAGGAATTTAGAGAGACTGTTGGATGCTGATTTTAAAGGAGTTTAGCTATTTTTACCTATCCAACTTCTTTTATAGAGGCTCTTGGAGACGCTTCTAACCTTGTTCCATCGTATGTTCAGGTGCCTAGTTAAGGGATGGCAGAGGAGGACCCGAGGCCCAGTTAAGGGATGGCAGAGGATGACAGAGTGAAATTTTTGTGGGAAGGTTCAAGCCTCTGCAATCTGGTTTACTCTCAACTCTTAGTATCCATTCCATTGAAAAACAGTAACTATGGATTGTTGGGATGTTCGGTTACCGGCCACAGTGAGCCATGCCATAGACTTTGACAGCCACGGCAATTTAGTTACTTCTTGGTTGATTTCTCTTTTTATATGCGTCGCAGCTCTCTACTGATTTTTCTGTGTTGTTTTTGTTGCCACAGCCGCCAAAGCTTAGGGGCTCATTTTTGCCGCCACAGCTTGGTGTGACTCGTTATGGCCACCAACCAAGCAGTCTTAGGCCAGTCTTAGGCCAGTCTCAGTGGGAGTTTCATGGGCATTAAATAGGCTGCCATGTCAGCATTTTTGATGATGTGGCAGCATATTAATGAAGAGAGAGGTGAAATGAGTTTCATGGTGATGAAACTCTCTATACACAGTTACCTAGACAGCTTGTGTCTTGCATGTAGTCTAGGGAACAACAAGAGATGAAACTTTGCATTGAGAGAGGGTGTTTCATCATAGTTTCAAACATCTTTTAGATGATGTGTCACTCTAGGTAATTGTGTCAATGAAACTTCCACTGAGATTGGCCTTAGTGCACAGTTTTATGGCACAGTTACCTAGTCTGAGAACTACTCCCTCCGTCCCAAAATAAGTATTTGTTTAGAAATTTTCAGACATATTAGTAGTCATAGAAAATGACCATGTTGCCCCTAATTATTCATGGCAGGTGTGATTGAAAACTGCGCTGTCAATAAATGCACATGCATTGGACCAAGAGAAATAGCATTAATCAAGCATTTGATTGGCTCTATGCGTTTCTCCATGCATCTTTTTCTTGAGATTGATTTAATTAGATGGTCATTACTACAAGCTAAATGAACACTCTTTGTGGGACAAAATTTGAAGGCTAAACGAACACTTATTTTGGGACGGAGGAAGTAGGTAACTGTGCCTGACGGGTTTAATGGGATGAAACTCCCCTCATATATGATGAAACCATCTCTCCTCTTCTCATAAAGTCCTTGCCATGTCAGCAAAATAGCTGATGTGGCATGTTATTTAATGCTGATGGAACTCCTAATAAAACTCCCACTGAGACTGGCCTTACATGTTACTCAAGTGATGATGTACATTAAAATGGAAATGGCATCGCGCAGACAGGCTTGTGGAAGCCCTTCCCGGTTCGCTTCAGTAGTTTCTTTATGTTATTGTTTTCTTTGAGTTTGAGTTAGGCCCTGTTTAGTTTACGCACTATGCATAACGTTTTGCATAACATACGTTCCCCAATACACTTTTTCTCTCTGTAAACACTATACGTAACGCTGCATCTAAACACCCCCTTAGTTCCTTCAGACTGCCCTTGCTAAGCTGCTGAAGTGCTGGGGCCATTTCGGTGAGTTTCAAGTTGCCCTCTGCGGTCCGGACTCCAGGTGCTAGGGTACAAAGAGGATACTGCAACTGCATGCCGCTGAAAACCATCTCAAAAGATGCTCTCGATGTATCTCTCGTGCTTAGCGCGCCAAAGCGTTCTTAAAGCAATCTCGAGGACTTTTTAGGCGACAGCCTTTTTGAACACACTGATAGTATACTGCTCTCCATCTCCTTGGGCGATCCAGTAGTTTATATTAGTGCGGTGTCCTCTCTGGCTCTCTGTGATGCGCTGCACCAGGTAGGAACAAACACTGATCCGAACTAATCAATGCATTGATCCGATGGATGTTTTGGCCGTCACACGTGCAATGCAAATGCAACGCATATGTGATTGTCAAGCTGGATTGATCGCTAAACAAATTGCTACTTGGTACTAGCAGAATAGCATTATTCTGTCGTCAAATTTCAGTAGAGAGCTCCGAGGCCATGGATGTATGAAAAAGTTTGTGCGTGTTCCCATGCAATGTGTGCATCGTCCCAAGCTAAGCTATGGAGCCCCTTTTCCTCGTGAATCCGATCGTGCTATGCTAGCTCTCTTTCTCTTCTTTGACTCGAGGAGATCGGAAGGGGACATCGCCACATCGGTCGGTGCGGCATATCCGTTGAGCTCGTCGCTACGTGGGCCGCATGCGTGCAGCGTGTGTGCGTGATTTGTCGTCGATGTGGAGCGTTGAGATCCGTGGTTTCGCCCCGGGCGAGAGAACTGAACTCTGATCGATCATCGACCGACCGATCGATCGATGGGGGGAACAGACAGCGCGCCTTAGACCGACCGATCTGCGCTTTCGACTGGGGCATTGGCAGAGTTGGTTGGGCTCTTTTGGAGCTGCGAGGCGGCGGTGCATTCTGCATTGCGGCAAAGGCTGTAATTTCGCTGCTGGAGCATTCCGTTCCTGACTGCTTCGATTCTTTTCACACCTCCTGCATGGTGCTTTCAATTATTCCCTTCGTTGCCTTTCACTTTCAGTTCTTAGACCGACCAAAAACAGGGGCCAGCACCGGGGTGGATTCTTTACGTGGTTCGGTAGCAAGTGCAGGACCACGGGAGTTTGGCAGGATTTCTTGCAGCAAACATGTGTCCCTTCTTTTTCTTTTAATTTGTTGTATTTAAAAAGGTATTTGGAGCAATTATAGAGGCCATGACACTGTTCGTAGTACCAACGTTAACTGTTCATAGGACCAATCACAGGTGGAACCGTACCCTACAACGAGTGGGTTTCACAACAGTTGTTCATAGTAATGTAGTTAATATTGTTCCTGGCAATTACCATATACTATACTACAATATAGCAGTGGACCCAAGACACGACGACTATTTAGCAGCTGCCAGGGCTTTGGGAGTTGTTTGTATAACACATGGAAGATTTTAGCAAAGAACTAAGATTTTTACATACTATTCCCTCTGTTACAGTTTAGGGCGAAGTTGATGCGGCACGTCTCCTAGTTACGTTTTGAAATATTTATTTATTTTATATTATAATTTAATTATAAAACTATAATTATGAGAGATTATTTTTGTTTACCCTGGCAAGAGCAGGTAAAAGACTCCCGTGAGGGCCACCCCTCCTACCTCTCCTCGCTAGGGGAGTTGTCTTGGGATTATTAGGTAGTTATTTCATTTGGGAGAGGGGATCTGCTCTCGTGAAGGTTTTCACAGAAAGACCCCTTAGCAGTAGATGAATAATTGCAAATTTTTGTGTGTAAAATCTATCCATATCAAGTTTATATTATGATAATTAAAGTTATTAGCCAAATTATTAGTAAAAAACATAAAATTTACATCTTGATAAGCGGGGGCGTGATATAAAGAATGGATGGAGTAGTTGCCATCGAGTGTGTTTTTGTTTTTTTTTGAAAAAGAGAGCTAACTAATTACGTGAGGAAATTCAGAAACTATTCTCCTCAGAAGTCCAGAAGCGTGGAATATTTCTCTCCGCGTGACTAATCCGTGACGCCTTTCGTCAGAAGCACCTCTGAGCCTGTGCTCGTGCACGGTACACCACATACGGAATGCGGCACGCTCATTTCATTGGCCTTCGTGAGCAGTACAGCATCGTCTTGGTGAATCACTGCTCGTACCATGCATGCATGTGTACGCCACTCACGGCGACATGTCATGGGTGTACGCTCCTTTCCCCGGCGGCACGACCCCGGACGCCGAGCATTGATCGGTCGGGCGCGGTCGACCCATCCATGCAGACCACGGCAGCGCCGGGTCACCGGGGGGTCCGGAGGCGCCAGCAGAGCTCGCCGGCTCTCACCCGGCACGGCCGCGCGACACCGCATCGGCGCGCACGTACGCGTCCATGACGTTACCTAGCCGTGCCCGTATCCGCCGCACTGCCGCCGCCAGCGTCGCAGCGCTGCCCTCTGCGTGCGCTCGCCGGCTACGGCTGGGCCCCCTGCCCTGCTCCCGTGAACCGCCGCGCGTACGGCCCCGGCCCGGGTGAGCGTCCATCCGGCTCCGGCAGCGGCAGGGCCGGCGGCTGGCGGCCCTGCAGCAGGCTACACGCGCGGTGTACGCGGCCGTGCCGTGCCCGTGTGGGTCGGGGCGCGCGCGCGCGCGGGCCTCGACGCGACAGGCCAGGCCGGCGCTGGCGCCGGGTACGTATTCCGGTGGCATGGCAACAGCGCACCCGCCACCGCCTGCGCGCGGCATCGTGATCCGCGCCGGCGGCGGGCGCGCCGATGCGCATATGCGCGTGGAAGACTGTTCCACGCGACGCGCGCGCCGGGGTCACATGAGCGCCCGGCCCCGGCTTTTGACCGTCCGATCGCGCGGCGCCGTCGACGCGTCGCACGTCGACGTCCTCCTCGGCGAAGGGATGGATGGGGGGCGCCGAAGGAGAGGCCGTACAAGGCGTGGCGCAGCAGGCAGCAGCTAGGCTATGCCTGGCGCGGCGCCAGGGCTTTCGCTCGCTCGATCTCCGGTCTTGTTGTGATGTAAAAGGCCCGGAACAGTCGCTCGTCATTGCTATATATGACGCGCCTGCCGCCCTGCCCCGGCTCTGGCTGGCTTGCTCGATCGTTATCGTTGCCAGTTCCAAGGACACCGGCTGGGCATCGTCCTCCCTCTCCCTCCCGCTGCTGCCGTCTCGGTCTCGGCGCTGGCAGCTGCTAGCCTGCGCCATTGATTCTCCCTACGGATTGCTGGCTGCCACTGCTGAGTGAACAGTGAGGGAGGCCGGAGGCGAGCGCGTGCCCCGGGATAAGTGCGAGGGATCGCGGGGCAGCCGCTAGCGGTCTCTGCCTGCCTCGACCAGTCAGCCCGTCGAGTCGAGCCTGACCGACCACTGCGCGCACAACCGCATCCACAGCGCCTGCCTCGGTTCAGCGACGTACTCGTTGGGTGCTTGCCCCTTTGCCATTTGCTTTCTTCCACCACCTAGCCCAAATCTAGTGCATGATGCAATGCAAATGCAATGCAACCGAGGCAGCGGTAGTATTCAAAGCTTAACAAAGCTTTGTGCTTCCCAGCAATGGCATTGGCATCGGCATCGCCATTTCATTTGGCCCCCAAATAATCTCCCTGCCAAGGCAATAGGCAAATCAACCTGTGCCAAGTGAGAATCTGATCCTATAAATCCTAGCCCTGCCCTGGCTCGCCTAGCTGAGCAGCTCCTGTGCGCTGCCCGCCTAGCATAGCCTAGCCTGTTCCGCATCTTCTTTTCTCCTCGGCTGCTCGACGCTTCGCGTTTAATACCCGCACTGTGGCCTCGCTGCGGACCATGCTTCGCCGCTGCACCGGCAGCAGCCACCAGAGCGTCGCCGCCGCCCCGCCAGCCGCCATGGCGTCCACCACCTTCTCGCTCTTCTTCCCGGTGCCCAAGGTCCAGTGGCCGCCGGCGGCGGCGGCGGACGAGTTCGCGGCGTTCGACGACGACCACAGCTCCATCACCACCTCCCCTTCGTCCCCGTCCTCCTCCTCGTCCGCGGGCTCCGTCGACTGCACGCTCTCGCTCGGGACGCCCTCGTCGCGTCGCGCCGCCGCCGAGCTGTCGGAGCTGACCAAGTTCGCCGCGCAGCCGCTGTACCCCTCCGTGCCGTGGGATGCTCCTGCCGATCACTCCTACTACTGCTGCCAGGGCAGCAAGCCCGCCGCCGCCGGCGCGGCCAAGGGCGCCGCCGTGGCGCGCGCCGAGCACGACCCGCTGCTCATGGACCGCCGTTGCGCCAACTGCGGCACCTCGTCCACGCCGCTCTGGAGGAACGGCCCTCGCGGCCCCAAGGTAAGCTTTGCATTTCATTTGCACAAACCCGCCATCTTCCTTGCTGCGCTGATCTTGCCTGCCGGTCGCCACTCCAACCTGATTTAGGCAAAGCTTTATATTTTCCTCAGACACTAAGCATTAGCATTATCCTTAGTAGATTTTGTTTATAGCCAAGATTTTGCATGCCAAATAGCGATCAAGAACAAGCCGGTACGAACGTGACACGCAGAAATCGCATCGCGACGTCACATGTCACGTGACCACGACCCACGACATGAGCTAGCGACCTAGCGTCGTGTCTGTCCCCTCCTCTGACATTTTTAACGCCCTGTTAAAGCAAGCGCAGTCTTCCATATATGCCAGTCGTACTCGTCCATGCATATCCACCACTAGCGTGACTTTTTGCCTCTGTCGTCCCGTGCAGTCCCTGTGCAACGCCTGCGGCATCAGGTTCAAGAAGGAGGAGCGCCGCGCGGCGGCGACGGCTACGGCGGCGGCGGCCATGGACCAGGGCGCGTGCGGCTACGTCGCGCAGTACGGGCCGGCCGCTGCTGGGAGGCAGCCGCTGCCCAGTACCGCCGTTCCCTGCTGCGGCGAGGGCGCGTTCCCGTGCGGCGGCGACGGCGCGGACGCCGAGGCGCCGCTCCTCGCGTGGCGGCTGAACGTCGTCGCGCCGGCTCCGGCGCCCGCGTTCGCCGTCTGGCCGGAGCGGACGAGCTTCTTCCAGTACAACTAGCGCGGTGGAATAATTGAATTGGAGGAGAGGAGATGTCTCGGTGGTGCAACGGTTTTTTTGGGGGTCGTTTTGTTGCACGGTTGCACGCGACTTGGACTTGGGATGTGTAGGGTGGTGCACGGCGGCGCGGCGTTTGGCTTCATATGTATTTTGTTCATCGCGAAATCTAGATGATCGTACTAATTAGCATGCCCATCTCATTTCACCAATCCGTGCCTTATGAAATGGGGTTTGAATCATCAAATTATGTGCAAGTGCAATGTAATTTGGCCAAGTCCATACGTAATTCAGCCTTGCTAGCTTATGTATGGTACTAGTATGATACTACGATCAATGAAGCAATCGAGTTAGGACATTGTATATGTTTAATATATTTTTCTATAATTTTTGTTAAAATTCTAGGAATATAATTTAGGAAC
>CM014272.1:65488537-65499268 GCA_004135705.1 Alloteropsis semialata | reverse complement strand
GCATTTGAGCGACCCATGTGCATTTAGACGACACAGCCCATATATTGCTTTTAGTTTTGAATTCACGGGCTGGCCCTGTATTTGGTATCAGACCTGGGCTGGATTATGAATAGCACGTGCACGCACACAACTACAGGCCTATTAATGGTTTCCACACTGAAACGGGTGAAGTTCTTTCTGGCTGGGATTTCAGTCTGCATGGATGCCAGACCTTCATTTCCCACAACTACATGCCATGTTTAGTTCCCACCCCAAACTTCAAACTTCACTATTCATCAAAGAGAATCTTACATGCATGGAGTAGTAAACGTGTGTTAATGACAAAACCCATTCCATAACCCTCGGTAACTTCGCGAGACGAATCTAATGAGCCTAATTAGGCCATGATTAGACAACGTCGTGCTACAGTAAATAATCTCTAATGACGGATTAATTAGACTTAATAGATTCATCTCGCGATTTTCCGTCCATTCGTGTAATTAGTTTTATAATTAGATCATGTTTGGTCCTCCTAATCTTGGATTTAAAATTGCGGATTCAAAAAAGTTTGAAAAGTTCCCCAATTAAACAAGGCCTGGTAAGCAAGTACCACACTCCCTCAGTAACTCCCCCCACCCCCACCCCCCAAAAAAAATACAATTCTACGTTATCATATTTTAGTATATGACTTTTGATTACTTATAGATAAAAAGTATCAATATTTATGATATCAAATAAATGTCATTAGATTAATTATAAAATATATTTTATAATAAATTTATCTAGAGTCATAAATATGAATATAATTTATTATAAACTTAGTCAAACATGAGCTATCCCGGGATGGTTGGACGCCTCACGAAGTCACAAATTAAAGATTCGTTGCAGCGGTATAAACGAGAAAGCCGAAGCTCCGCCACCGGCCCACCGCCAAAGCCGAGAGGTTAACATATAGCCCGTTCATGGGCCGCTCCTTATTTTATCCACTCCGGCCTACTGGCTTGAACGTTGGGCTTCCTAGCCCGCACAGAAGGACGCCCTCCTCCTCCGCCTGTTCCGTGTGAACTCCTTCAGATTCAGCGTCAGGTTCAGAACTTTCAGATTCAACAGCTTGGCGACGCCCTGAAGTCGCCTGACGCTGAATCGCTGATGACGCCTTGTTCGTGTTTCCTACTTCAAATACCATCCGCCCTCACGTCAATTTCACCTTTTAATTTACACGCCAATGCTTCATGAAATTTTGCAGGGCATCTTTGTTTTTCCAATCTCCAAATGAAGTGATCGAGTCGCTCTCCGCGTGGAAAAAAGCTCGCAGGAATCACATGGACGGCAAGTTTGTCAATGGCGCGGGCACGCGCGGATCGCGGCGACCCACCACCTGCCCGGCCGAGTCCATCACGGGCTGGACGCGCCATCCGTCGCGGCGCCACTGGAGCAGCAGCTTGCGCTGCATATTTTTTTCCCCACCAAGTGGCAGCACCGTGGCCACCCGTTTGCTGGCGGTGGCAGAATCGCTGCGTCGTCCGCCGGGGCAACTTGCTCAGCCGGAGGGAGACAGTCTGTCAGAGACGCGGCCGCGCCGGGCAGTGCCAGTGGCGCGGCCTGCGCTTGCTCCTTGGCCCAAGAAGGTTTGTTGCAAATCGTGTGCGTGAAGAGCGCAGCTGTTTCGGTGTAGCTCCTCTGGTCCTGTCAGACACGGGCACGAGCGCGGCCAACCATGGGTCCATGGCGTCGCCGAGCGTCACGTTCACGTGGCCGCGCAGTGCCACTACTGGCGCGTTGTTGAGAGATGCACGTTTTGTTCCCGAACGTTCCGACGGACAAAGAAGACGCCGCAGCAGTGCATTGCAGGCGATCCGGCAGAACCGCAGAAGCAGCAGGCGCCCGTGAACACGAGGGCGGCCGTTCAAGCCCAGCCGCCAGTCATGTCTCGGGAACGCCTCTGCCAGTCCAGTGCCCATCGGTGACGACGAAGCGTGGCACGTAGCCGCGCCTGCTCCTGTGCGCACGCCGGCCGGCTCGGCCCCTATAGTTCCCAGCAAATGTGGACGCACGGACACATGCGGCCCCGGCATTTGTGCAGACGACGCCGCGCGTTCGGCGGCCACGCCACGTTTGCGCCGGAGACACCGAGCCAGACGGATAGCGATCGCCGATCGCGTGTGGCCGGCCGTGAAGCTTTACGGGAACCAATTATCAACCAATGCAAAGCGGGTGGAAAGCCATGGGATGGGACTATGGGAGGCAGCGAGGCCGCGAGAGCAGGGCATCGAGTGGTGGTGGCGAGCGCCGGATAGCGCGGCCCGCAACCGGGCATCTGGTTGGTAGGTGGTTGATGGGGTTCTTCTTTGCCGTTTCTCGCCGGGTCCCCCATCCCCATGGCGCTAGCCTCGCAAACGGCAGGTGGCCCCGGCCGCGGGCCTCGCTGCCCCGCTATTATCTCTCCCTCGCGCGCGCCCGTGACCAGCAGCAGCAAGGATGGAGCTCGCCACTTGTGAAGTTGTGAGCTTGTGGATGTGAATGTGATTGCAGGTTTGTAACGTTGCACGGCTTGTATATTGTGTCTCATAAGTTTAAGTTGTGTCCCCCAACACCCAATTGTATAATGTGCCAGTGTGCCACCTACCACACGGTTGCCACATTGTCAGGCAGCCTTGCTCCGCACATTCCAGATGTTGTATGCTGCAGAAAGTTTAACTCCTGTGTTATGTGATTATGTGAACTGCAAAGAAGCCAGCCACCCCAAGTGAGTTCATAGAACAAGTAGTATGTTGGAAAGGGAAGCAACGGGCAATGTTGTCACTCAATTTTTGCCACACACATCACCAGCATGGTTAAATTTGCCAAATCTGATGGCCACTTGTCTCGACTCTTGAGAGACTTGTCAGCACGCATGCTATTTCCACACCCCCCGGGACCCCTGCCAATCACTGTCTGAGCTTGGTCTTTGCAATCATACAACAACCATCTGTAGTATGTGTACAGCTAATAGAAACAACATATGCACTATTCCTCAAACTGCCAAAATAAATAAATAAATAAAAGTTATATACCCTTTAGCAAACTCAAGCTCTGTCACCATGGAACGCCGGACGCCAGAGAACTCGCATTGAGCTCCGGCAAGAGCGCGGGTGCCGATACAACTACAAGACGATCTGGGCATGTGAACCAAGTAGTCAGTTTAATCACCTGACAGATCGTGCCCACACATCAGAATAACAGCAGCTGGCAAACAATTCGGACAGGCCAGCACAGACATGCCACTCCCTTCCCCCGTGAACCATCAGCCAGTTTAGTAGTACGAGCACAGGTAAGCTACCTTGTCTGGTTTTTCTGGCTCTGGCCAAGTGGCGAGAGCCATTGTATTGAAGATGATTCCTCCAACCAATTCTCACGAAAAGTTTATTAAAAAAAATTCTCACGAAAAGAAGACGATAAAGGAAATCGCTGAGGATAAAAACTGTGATATGTTCATGCACAAAAGTGACAAAGAAACAAAGACGACACCTTAAATTCTATGTGATGTTACGAGCCAATGCTCCCCACAAATGCACGTGAGCCCGGGGTCTGGGGCTGGTCCCACAGCCATTGCCATCTTTCACTTGACCTTGCTGAAGCAGAGACGATGGCCATGGGCATCGTTATTTAACCCCCCCTCTTTCCCTCCTCAAAGCTACATACACTATCCTCCGCCTTTCTTCATTCCTTCTTCAACCCTTACCTTCCAAACACATACAGGCATACACGCCGAGGGCTGAACAGGAGATAGAGATAGAAACTTACAAACGCAAAGATGAGGCTTGGGCTAAAAGGTCTCACCTTCCTGCTTCTCCTTGTCTTGCTTCTTCTTTGCTCCAGCATTCATCTATGCGATGCAAGAAGCGGGAAGCATTGGAGGCCAAGCAGAGCGCCCTCCACCTCTCAGCTGACGAGAAAAGGGAAACCAAAGGGCAGCAGCTCCCACAAGCAAAACGGCAAAGGAAATCAGAGTCCATACCAGCCAAGTCCGAGCACAAGCCCTGTCAGCCCAAGTGGAAGCCCTGTACAGGGCAAAGGAGGCCAGGGTCCAACAATGCCAACACCAGGCGATGGAAGTGGATATACACTGCCGTCTCCACCGCTGCTGCAACCACCTCTGCCACCACTGCAGATGACTCCGCCGCCTCCTCCACCAGCAGAACCATCACAGGACACAGTCTTCAATGTGGTGGATTTTGGAGCCAAGGGTGATGGAGTTACAGATGATACTCAGGTCACCATCACTGCTTTGAAAATACTCTGCTTCCAACTAGGTCACTTTTGTCACCTGCATCATATAGTCTGAGTTAGAATTTCCTTAACCAGGTATTATACTTAGTTTGTCTTCACGGTTACTATTACTACCCTCAAATGACCAACTCATGCTTATGTTCATCCCAAGAACACATCATTAACATAGCAATATATGAGTTTAACTTTGGAATGCCCTCACTTTTGGAATTTCAAATGAATGCTCAGCCAGTAACATTCTTTCACATTGATCACATTCTGCTAGAACAATGTTTTTTAAATGCTTCTCACTAAGCAAACTTCAGGACTCAATTGTCAAAGTTACTGTTATCTTTAGGGGAAAAATGCCACATAATCTGTTTCCAGTGCATTAGCCTTTAAAAATGGTTACACGCTCCAGTATATATCGTTCAAGGTTGGTGTCTCACATGACAGCTCAAATGCGTATGGCGCCACAATATAGATTTGTTTTTTTCCGGTGCTTAGATTGTTCTTTCCTCACATTATTGGGTTCATTTCTGGAAAGGGGTATTTCTTTACCCATCATGCTGTACACTGCATTTATTTGGGGTCTAAGAAAATGGGCACCACATAGAAGAATGGTTTGCAACAGTACAAACCTCTGGCAGCAGTACTTGCAGAACTCGTATGCCCAGATTAAGATAGGTTAACAAATGCAGCCTTGTGATTTCCGAATAATATGACAATCCTCAAATTCAGTTTGGAGATTGGAGATATTGATGGTTTTTGTCAGTTCTTTCTATGTCCTTGTTTTTTCATAGCATAAAGAATTTTCACGCCGAATTCAATAGAATCTGTGTTATCACCTGAGGAATTAACCTCATTCTATCACATAAAGCTAACCAGTGCATAAACGGATTTTAGAATAATATAATAGTTACATTTCTCCATTTAGAGTACACACATGCTGATAATCATGTGCCGTAACAGAAACTTCCAATTGCAACTGGGATCTGAGTATACACTAGGGCTCACTGTTAATGATATAATGACACTGAGGAGTGCCCTTTCCCAACGAGTTGAACTAAATAATTGCTTATATATGCAGGCTTTTGAAGCAGCATGGGCAGCAGCATGCAAGGTGGAGGCATCTACGGTTCTTGTACCATCTGAACTCGAGTTTGTCGTTGGCCCAATCTCATTTTCTGGGCCTTACTGTAAACCAAACATTATATTCCAGGTAAATCTACTTCAAAACCCTAATGTGTGTCCTCACATAACAAGATATAAGGCCTGCACTATTTTTTTGGCCATATCGCACTACTTGAGGAACTATATATATTAATATCCACAGAGTATTATATTCATTAAAGAACATAAAGATTTTTGCTCAAACTAGTGATACTAAATGACATGTTTCAATTGTGCAGCTGGATGGAACTATTTTAGCTCAAACTAGTGCAAGGGTGTGGGGTTCTGGTTTGCTTCAATGGCTCGAGTTCACGAAACTAACTGGAATAGCAATCCAAGGCAGTGGTGTCATAAATGGTAGGGGCCAACAATGGTGGACCTACTCAGATCCAAATGACGACGATGATATGGATGCAGTAAGGCCTGATCATCTAAAAACATCCTACTTATAGACAGCATCTTTTTAAAGATACTTCTAGACAAGTTGAAATTAGACAAATTTAATTGCTTACCTGGGTGCTTTCCAACAGTTCAGGGCGGAGCTAGACAAGATGCCACAGATTAAACCTACGGTAAGTAGACTATTATTGCAGCACTTAACTATTGTTTAATTGCATAAAAAATAATCAAAGAGCTATGGTTGCTTACTCTGATGCAGGCGCTGAGATTTTACGGCAGTTCTAATGTCACAGTAACTGGTATCACGATCGTTAACAGCTCACAGTGCCATCTGAAGTTCGATAGCTGTGAAGGAATCATGGTTCACGATTTAACCATCTCTTCCCCTGAGAATAGTCCCAACACTGATGGAATACACCTGCAAAACTCCAGAGAAGTCAACATTCACCACACTAACATGTCTTGTGGTAATGCTCATAGAATCCATATCCAGTAGTTAACCCAATACGACCAGCCATTTGTGCTGATTAAACGAGTTAATATTTTAGTTAAGAATCGACCTCATATATTACACAGATACAGAGGTATTCTGTTAACCAATCACTGTAGATAACTGAACTTCTAAAAAAGGCAAGATCAGGACTAAGGGAGCAATCTAAAATATATTAATAGGACTGAAATTACTAACTGATTTCTTATAAAAGTAAAACTTGTTATTAACATGAAATGTGCCTCGTGCAACGCAGGTGATGACTGTGTTTCCATACAGACAGGATGCAGTGACATAAACATACATAGCGTGAACTGTGGACCAGGCCATGGGATCAGCATTGGTGGTCTAGGGAGGTACAACACAAAAGCATGTGTATCCAACATCACTGTAAGAGATGTCAACATGTTCAAAACAACGAACGGTGTCAGAATCAAGACTTGGCAGGTAAGCATAACCTGACAAATCCAGAGTTATTAATCCAGCAAGTATAGCTACATTAACTGAGCTAAACACACTGACATCTTGATGCAGGGTGGTTCCGGGCTGGTTCAGGGTATAAGGTTCTCAAACATACATGTCTCAGAAGTTCAAACACCTATCATAATTGACCAATTCTATTGTGACAAAACAACATGCAGAAATCAAACTTCGGCAGTGGCAGTTTCAGGTGTTCAGTACGAGAACATCAGGGGGACTTTCACAATAAAACCTGCCCATTTCGCGTGTAGTGACCACTCACCCTGTTCGGAGATCACTCTTACCGGGATACAACTCAAACCACTTATAGTGCCACAGTTCCACCTATACGACCCCTTCTGCTGGCAGGCCTTTGGAGAGCTGTACACCCCCACCATCCCTCCCATACGGTGCTTGCAGATCGGCAAACCAGCAGGGAACAGTGTGCTATCCGATGGTGACCTTTGCTGAAAGGCTGTGGCTCACTGAAGGAGTGGAAGTGCCTTAATCTTGGAAATACTGCTGTTGGTGTTCATCAGTTAAGGTGGTCGTCGTGATTCTTCCGACCCCTTTGCACAATGCTGTGTGCTGTGTGTGTGCATATATGCAGCTATTGTCAGGAATCAGGATATGGGTTCCATGGCATGTGCCAACTTCCCTCTTGATAGGAAGTATAGGAAGTCGATTATATAAGGTAGTGTTTGTCCAGTGTTTCCAGTGATGTGTCATGCATACATATGAGATGCATCAGGGCAAAAAATAGAATCAGTAGTCTGTAGTCCTCTTTACCGCAATGCACATACAAATGATGAATAGTAGCATAGCCTTATTCACTCTTCAGATGCGGATATCGCTGGGCAACAGATCGAAATATCCGTTGTTCTGTTTCTGGGTCAAAGTGGCAACTCAGGGTCAGGGACTGAACTGAACACAATACACAAACCCCTCTTTACTCGGCGTTGTTAATTTAAAATGTATCACGCATGAGTTATCTAGGTCAACTGAAGCGGGAGAGGATGCTAACCGGTACCGAGGTGGCCGTCGGCAGAAGATGCGGGGAGTAAGCTGCTGGAGCCTCATGTGCACCGGTGGTGAGAAGAGATGAAGGGACTCAGGGCCGGAGCGGCTGAGACGACGACAGGGAAGCGCCACGCGAAGAGATGGAGGTGCGCGGAGGCGCGGTGCCGGCGCCGCTCCCCAATCCCCAAGTGCGTCGCGATCTGTCCCGTCTCATCTAGCGAACCGGCCACCTCCACTACAGTCCCCCCTGATCAATACGCCGCCAAGCGTCAACAGAGCTTAGGGTGCCGCGCGCATAGCAGCACGGGATCGCGCTTGAAGGCGCGGCCGCGTGGGAGGCTGGGCGCTGGTGCTGTGCCGGCCGAGCCCCAAAGGCGCTCGACGAAATGCGTAGGCGCGCGGAGGAAGAAGAAGCTTTCGACCATCCCCTCTCACTTTGTTTGCGAGAATTCCAGCCCACTGGAAATGAGTGCTGCTACTCTTGCCTACTTTCGACCCATGTTAGGCCACTGGCCCTGTCAAATACAGCCCAACAACGTTGGCGCCATGATAGTTTTCATGTTTTATTCTGGCCAAACCGGAATCGTCTCCGGTTGGTCTTCGGGGGTGTTTAGATGCAGCGTTATGTATAGTGTTTTTGTGTTATGCATAGTATTTACAGAGAGAAAAAGTGTATTGGGAAGCTGCGTTATGCAAAACGTTATGCATAGTGCGTGAACTAAACAGGGCCTTCCTTGCCTAGGGGCGGAGCCTGGGTATAGGGGGGGCCACCTACGGTCCCTTAGTATGATTAGGTGCAAGTCGTTACTTGTTTACCCTTGTATTCAATGTGTATCATGTATCTCAACTAGTTCATACAAAGCATCCAAGAAACACTGAAAAAGATTCATAAGGTCTTAACTCTTAAACACTCAAGAAGACATGTAAATGACTAACAGACTATTGAAGAATCAAATCTACCCTACTGTTCTTTTTTCAAGAATGTAAATCTACCCTTTTGATTAACTTTATTTATGTCATAGTTCCATCATCATCATATAAACAAAACCATTGTTTATTCAGCGCCACAAAGACTGAAAAAGGCATTGAGAAAAAAACGAGAGATGGGATCAGCGGGTCTAATAACAAAATAAAACACTTGCCAACTGCTTAATTTAATTAGGTTCTACTGCCCTAGCATTCCCCGGTTCCCCCACCCATCAAGTTATCAACTTGCAGACTTACAATCTAGGGGTTTAGACTTAACTGTTGGCCTGTTGCAGGTTGCAGTAGCAGATGTCTAGCTTAGAAGATGGCGCCGGCGCGGCGTCTCGGCAAGCGACGAAGCCGCCGAGGGAGAACTGCCTCCTGGCATGGCGGCGAGACACGGAAGGCGAATCGAATCGACGAGAGTCAAGACTAAAGGGCAGTCGTGCGCCTCGTGCCCTTGAGTCATTGGCCGATGGGCTGTTACAGGGCTATCGAGTGATTTTTGAGGGGGGGCCATATAAGCTAATTCCGGTGATTAGCAGAGATCCTCCTGGATGCTACGGGAGCATTAGGGTTTACACCCCGCGTCTCCGCCCCTGCTTGCCTTGCGTTTTGGAGATTATATCTTGTGTCATTTCGCTGTGTCGTGCACTCGTGTTGTGTGCTATCGATCTGTTCTACTGGAATTAGTTGTCAGGTCGTACGACACTCTACCTAGCAAAAAGATTTTTATTGATGCATCAAAACTATGTACAATGTCACACCAGCAAATCAGCTCTCCTGTCCTACCATCAGACGACTCTCCGTCTCGCCCCATCATTTCACTCGTACGACACGGGGAAGTAGGCGTCGTAGGTGCACCTCCTCCGCGCGGACATCAGCGCCGTCAGCTTCCGGTTGCAGAGCTCGAACCGCGCCGCTCCGTCGTCGGGCGCCGCGGGAATCCTGCCGTCGGGGTCGCGGAGCCCCAGCTGCCGCTGCAGCTCGGCGAACTCCTCGGCTCGTCGGACCACGTGGTCGTAGCAGATGTACCGCCCGCCGGCCGTGCCGTTCATCTCCTCGTACACGCGGACGTGCGCCTCCGCTACCCTCTCCACATTCGCGGTGGCCAACAGGCCTTCGGTCAGCATGGCATGCGCACCTGCGGAAACCAACACACAGATAAAATAAATGTGGTGAGCTCGAATCACTATGGACTATGGTCATCAAGAGAAGTTCTTATATATGCAGAAGAAAAAGAAAAAGGTACGGAGTAGCCAGCTGCTAAGGCGGTTCATCTGAACTGACGATGTCACACGATAGTAGTAGCGGAGTCACCTTTGAGGTAGGCAATGGATGGAGTAGGGTTCCGCCTCCGGAACCCTGGCCCGGTTACAAGTGCAGGGCATATGGTCACTAGCTTCAGGTCCGTTCCCCGGGCCGCCCTCCATGCCGCCTTTTCCGCCATCGTCTTGCCAAGCGAGAACCACAGCTGCACATGTTTAGGGCGCATCGTTATCATTCTGGTACGGTGTTCCATAAGATTGATACTGTTTCTATTCAATATATAGTCGTGGTTTTGCTAGGTTCCTATTTACCTTGTTGTCGCGGCAGAAGCTCTCATCGCTCCAGCAGTTCTCATCAATGGTGGTTGAGAACCTGCGGTCACGAGCGTAGTTTTGCCTCCAGACACATGCCAACAGCGACGAGGTGAAAACGCACTTCCTCACGGACTCTGTCCTCACACATGCTTCAACCACGAGCTCTGCTGCTTTGGCTTCCAAACGTGCCATGTGTTTCTGTTGACATTGACATTCAGAAGTTATGTAAAGCCACACATTTTGGCATCATAGTTACAGCTCTTGAAGCAATTTAGAGTAATATAAATAATCCTATTTGTGAAAACCAGAATAATGTTAAAAAACGCCAGGCATTTTTTTCTTCTTAAGATCACAGAATTGGGAATTGTATTGTGAACTGTGCTGTCAGGTACAACTGGAATATTGATATATGCC
>CM014272.1:65478228-65488532 GCA_004135705.1 Alloteropsis semialata | reverse complement strand
ACAGGAAGGATCCTACTCTATCTGCATCACCTACACTTATACTTGAGCAACACCATTCATGAAAAGTCGAAATAGGGTATTTTAGACACATCAAAAGGCAGTAGGTATAATATCATAGTGATCCGACGGTTAGGTTGTAGATTAGTTTAGTTTATTTGGTATTGTTTTTTCCTTGAGAACATTACAAAGACAGATTTTGCTATCCATCGACATTTTTAAAATTTTTTAGCAAATACTGTTATAGTTTTTATTAATGAGATTATTTGTAACACAATACTTTTGGGTATTCCTTTTTGGCATTACTATCTCTAGCAAGTGTACTTCCACTAGTAGAAGTAGCCTCATGCCATCTATAGAGGTAATATTTTTGCGCTATGGTCCATGTTCAAATGATGGCCTTGGTTGGCATGTTGATGCGCTATGGTCCATGTTCACGAAAATGTGATTATGACTGCCCACCTAGCAAACATGTCTTGAACACTGGCTCCTGATCACAGGGGATAATCATTGCGCTTATCTAGTTGTGCACACAACTTGTTTGTGCTAGTGCCTAGTGGCAAGTTCGTGCTTGCAGAAAAAATCAAGACCAACGGGATTACCATAATGTAAGGCAAATCGTTATCTCATGATTATACAAAAAAAAATTAAGAGACATATTGTAAAAAAGCAGCTATAAAAGTAAAATGTATTTGGTACAGAATGGGAAAAAAAGGACAAATAGACCTAACTAATGGTTTTGATTGAGTCTTGACTTAGGGGGTGTTTAGTTCACCCCCTCTCTCCTCCATTTTACATAATACGCGCTTCCCAATGCACTTTTTCCTCTCTGTGGCACGTGACAAGTGAAAAGGGGGAGGCATGCTCAAATGTTCATACTATTTGTCAAAAAAACGAACTTTCCAGTGCCACCGAAAGAGCAATTGGATGCCTTTCATGTCTACGTTCAAATGTCAAAGAGGGCAGCAACTCATATATAGGTATATGTACAGGTACAGCGCATGCAGACCTTTTTCTTGAGGCTAGATGCTTTGGAATCCCATGCCAGAAAGATGTTTTTGAATGAATATTTCTAATCTTAAATAAATATATAGAGACGTGTGGCATGTATAAAGAAATAGTTGCATCCATATCTATGATGAGGCTACTAAAGTAAGGGGTGGCAGTGGCAACATCAGACGTGGTCG
Source organism: Alloteropsis semialata (assembly GCA_004135705.1). Lineage (NCBI taxonomy): Eukaryota > Viridiplantae > Streptophyta > Magnoliopsida > Poales > Poaceae > Alloteropsis > Alloteropsis semialata. The sequence goes on along the minus strand of CM014272.1, from coordinate 65,487,348 downwards.
AACGAAGTCTCTACGATACCAATCTGAGTGGATTGGGTAGTTGAACTTTGGAACACATTAGCACAAGAATATAACAGCAAACTTGCAACCATTTAAAGACTACATTTGACAATTTTATTTAACTCATTTTCAACGTCCAGGTGTATATTTGGAGTTGCTAAACATTCGCCTACCACCACTCTTTGTAGTAGTAGGTATACTTTGAGCCAAAATGACATCATGCTAGTTATCACCTCTGAGAGGTCACAGTCCAGAACTCCAGATACGCAAAGACTTCTGTAAATAAAACCCTGGTAGTCTCAGGAAAGTTCTAAAACAATATGCCAACGAATGTTTATAATAGTTAGATTAGTGGTCAGCATTCCTATATTTAGAAATTTCGGAATCTCCCTCCCTCAGACCTAAACAAGGAAAGATAGATGGCCTCAGTCAAGCCATTTCACAGGATTGCTATCTTTAAACTTCATGCTGTAAATCTTGCTGGGCACAGGGGCCGTTCGGCTGGTAGAATGAATAGTGCTCGGCTGGTAGAATGAATAGTATTGTGTGAGAGGAAATAAGCCGAGTTGGGCCAGCCGAGCACTGTTTATCAGTCAGCCGAACAGGCTAACAGTGAGTGCTGGCCATGTTAACTGATTGGGCCCTATTTTTTCTGATCTTTGAAATTTTAGCAAGGCTGTTCCAAGCCAATTACTAACTGCAATTTGCATTGCGATGTAAACTATTCCAAATTCTAAACCTCTTTCATGACATCAGACTGGTTTTTTAACCATGCCACATGACATAAGCCATTGCCTTGTCCTAAGCATTTTACAACCTTACCAAAAAATCTTTTAATTTATGTTTATCGACTCCGCATCTACCTATATTCCATAATGGGCATGCTTCTGTGTTAACACACGTTGAGAAACAGAAGCATAACACTATTAAAAGTTAAAAACCAGATTCCTTTCACAGATAAACAGAAGAGAGAAATTTATCTAGACTACCTTTGCACATATGATTTTCATGTCAAACTTTTCTGTCCAGGGATAAAAATATGAATACTCGGTTAAAAAAACAAAGCACTGTCAAGTAGCTCACCGTGTAACCGGAGATGCCCCCTGGATCCACAAGCGATGAGGTGTGAAAAACACCAACACAGCCGTTGAAAGCTTCATGCAAGCTCTCCGGGTCCATTACATTTGCCATCACAGTCCAGACCCCGTCCCTGCCATTTTCGCCAAACATCTCCATCTCACGCAGCTTGTCAAGGTCCTCTACGATAGCAAAATAAAGTAACAGACAATAAAAAGCTACTTCGATTCAAAAGAAAGTTCAGTAAGACCAATTTTCTAATAGGAATGTTCCAGTTCATGTCGACTTGCATTTTAAGTAAGAGTAACATATCAAGTTTCATGAAAAACTTACTTTTCCTGGTAATAAGAGACAAGCCTTGGAAACCCCAAATGGAAATTTCAGTTGTAAGTTTCTGTTTAAGAGACCCAGTTTTGAAACTTACAATGAGTCACTATCTGATAGAACATGGCATTGAATAAATATAGGTTTTTCCATGTCGCATTGTTGCTGACTAAGATTTTGGATAAGAATGCATGAAGGCTATGGTTACAACTGTCCTGTTCCAAAAAGGTGAAAAGTGCCTCTACAAACCTCAAAATAACCAAGTTGCAAATATGTTCCCATAGGGGATTAGTGACCACTTTTGTTTTTCTAAATAGCATATCCCCATACAAAAACAAGCATTATCAAATACAATATTTGAAATCACACAATCATTGTTGCATAAAATTTGTAAAACTATTAAATCTCTGCTTATGATGATGTTAACTGGTGTAGCTTTTCCTCTTTTCTGAACATAGCAAGTGTGCTGATTCATATTTTATTGAAAGAGAAGAAATATGCAGACTTTATAAAATGGTTAGAGAAGGATAAAATACCAGAAAAAATAGGGAAAAAACAAAATCATGTCACACTAAATGAATATTGAGTTTTACTGGTGCGAGAAGTCTAAAGTCACAAACCCCGTAAAGAGAATGCCATGTCACGCATAATCTTAAACACGTATACAACAGAATAATCATCATATTTGGAAGAAACATTTATTTCATAATTTCCTCCATGTGTAACTTGCCCCATGGTTTTCGTCGACCCTAATTACCAAGCTTTTAGAAATAACAAGGTGCTAAGGGACAAGACATGATGCATCAGCTAGTATCAAATTAACTGCATTAATGGTCCTTTCAGTGAGGTGGTAAGATGAGGTGAGCCATTTAATATACTATTAATAAAGAAGCCAACCTTATCAGCAATGCAACTCTTAGGCTCCTCAATGGCCCCGTAAAAAAGGCTTGTATTGCCACAAAGCAGTAGCAGTTTATTTCAAGTGGGCAAAAATTTAGGAAGAGATCATGCAAGCCTACCATAGTTGACAAATCATTTACTGGTGATCTCTTCATACAGCCTTGGGAAAAGTATATATATTGGTATAAAGTTTTACACCCCTTGAAACAAATAAATCTGAAAGCGACATGTTCGGCCTAAAGGAACATGGCGTGCCCTGGAAAGGAGTGAAATGGTGGGAGAGAAATATGGGACATCTTGTGCATGACTAGGCACTTTGGTAGGCTCATGCCGTCCAAAGAGAGTGACAGGTCAGTAAGATCGTAGGGGCTATGCAAATTTCCTGTAATTCTGTGGTCGAGGAAAGCTTCATTGGTGAAATATCAACTTATCAACTACTACAAGCGATGTGGTCATATAGCCTGGACCAACTATGATGCAACATTCAACTACAACTGCGTAATTGCAGCAGAAAACCATATGTATGAGTCAGCATTTGGACACATCACTACTAGTGACCTCGTTGGAAGGAAAATGAGCTTATGCTAATTAGCTCGTGTCAATAAAACATGGTTGTGTATCACAAAATGTGGAGGCACCAAATATCATTCGTGCAAAGTGCAAACCCTCTTTACCAGGTAGAAATTTATGCCAATAAAATCACCGGAAGGCTTCTCAAGCTTGTAGAGAGACACCTCGAATAAGGAGTTTTCCACCAACCCACCAGGCAGCATGTCCAGCATGCACCCAACAAGATCCTAGAAAACAAGAGATGAACAACACGGACAATGGTCGCCCAGCTACAACACGTATAAGAATTTTTTTATATATAAACCTAGGATCGGGTCGTAACAAACGGAAGTCAAACACGAGCACATTCTAAACTAACCTTTACTCTTAAACTTTGTTTTCCTTATTGCCGCAATTTTATACTTCCACACAAGAAAAAAAAAACTTGCACATTACGAAATTGAACTGAATACTCAACATCTCAGGCCGGGGAAAGGGACTTGTGGGAACGGCCCACACGTCAGTGACTCAACTGTAGGGGCAGCTACTGCAGGCGAGTCTCGTCGAAGGAAAACATAGTGAAAATTTTCCTATGCCAAATTAAATCGAAAGAGTAAAACGACAGCATTTTTGCAGGCAGGAAGGAGCAGTTCACATTTCCAATCAGCGAAAACCATTTTCAGAAACAGGGGACGGCAGGCAACCAACTGCGCAGACGTCCCACCGTGAAATGCGAGGGAGATAAACGCATCCCATTCCCATTGCCGAAGCCCCCAATCTCTCGACTAAGACTGACTAACCTTGCGTCTCGAGCGCGAGGCGGACGTTGTACCCGTGGCGGAGCAGGCGGTCGACGACGGCGAACCCGACGAACGACGTGCCCCCGGTGACGCACACGGTGCGCGCCTCCGCGTCGGCGCTCTCGTCGGGCCGGGCCGCGCGCTTCGCCGCGCCGCCGCCCGGCCTCCGGGCCCCAAAGCCCGCGCCGTGGAGCAGCAGCGCGGCGCGCATCTCCTCCACCTCCGCCTCCAGGCTCTGCGTGCTCCGCAACACCCCCATGGTCCCCCCCTGCCTCCTCCTCCGCTGCTAATAATGGTTCCTCCCCCTCCTGGCCTTGCCTTGGCGCCCCCGCCTCGCCGTGCCGTGGAGTGAATGCCTCCCTGAATGGAGTGGTGGTGGTGGCTTTGGGGGGGGAAGAGCGTGGCGTACTGTGCTCCCCGCGGGAAGGGATTGTTGTATCTTGTGTGTGATCGACTGAGATCGGTGGGTGGAGGAGGGTCGCGCGTGATGCGTGGATACATAAAGTTGCCACACACTTGGCTTGTGAGCTGTGTCACGCATCATCAGCTTCGGCTGAACCGGCGGCGTGGGCTGCGCCCGCGCCGTGGCTGGCTTGAACACTGCGTTCTCTCGGCTCGGCTTGATCCGGTGCTAGTGCTATGCTATCAAGACAACGACGGTCGGGCCATTTGGCTGGGCCTGTAGCCACTGATCCAGGTAACCCAAAATGTCTCAGCAAGGGAAAAGGCATGCATTACGGATATCAGCACTCACGTAACCACGTCCCATTCGTTTAAAAAAATTTAAAAAAGGGAAGACGTTTCACTCTCACCTGATGACGTCGTGACAAAACCAGTCAACATTCACCGAGCTTCACGTCTCCAGCTGCCTCGTTCCGTTTGCTCTCTGCCATGAGAATCTCATGTGAATGGCGTGACTTCGTGAGAGCGACAGAGAAGTGCAAGGTGTTAGAAGCGTGATCTTCCAGGAGGAAACCAGGCTGGAAATAAAAAGCAAAGGCCAAAACCCAAAAGACTCCTCTTTCTAGCGCCCCTGATGTTTCCTAATGTTTACTTTGCTCGGAAAATATCCTCGGTTCTGTCGTTCGGCCGTCACGACTTGTTCATCGCTGCTTGCTTGCTGCGAACGCGGTCGTGACGTGCCGGGCGGGGGGCCCTGGCGAAAAGAGGGTGAGCGCCGTTTCCGGCGGCGATTCCTCCGGTTCCCTCCACCTCCGGCCGTCGGAGTGGCGGCGGAGAAGGGGGTGGGAGGAATTGCCGCGCGGATGTTTTTAGGCTTGGTAGGTCTAGGAGTTGCTCGCCGGCGGGGGTCGTCGACGGAGCTAGGGTTAGGTCTAGGGTTTGCTCGTCGGCGGAGGTTGTCGGTGGAGATTGGTGTTGCCGGGAGGGGTGTAACGTCCCGGAAAATTGAAAACCTAAATCACGCAGTTAACGGAGTTTTAAAATCTTTTCCGATGAGTTTCTCGAATTTCAAATCTATCTAAACCTTTCCGTTGATTCGAATTCCAAATTACAAAATCCAATCATCCGTTCTCTCCAAAATCCGTTCTTTCCGAAACCCTATCCATCCCGACCGTTCTCGTTCCGCGCGTCGCGCGTGTCCGACCGCCGCCCGCGAATCCCGGCTTTCGGATATCAATATCCGACCCTCTCACCGACGGGTGGGACCACGCAGTTTCGGGAATAAGATGGGCATAGGAAAACCCGCGAACAAGGAGAATATCAGGTCAGGGGAGGATCGATTTTCCCCGACTCGACTGACCTGGTTGTGCCTCAGCCGACCCCCGTCCGCCTCGGCCGACCCCCGTCCGCCTCGGCCGACCTGTCCGCCTCGACCGTCCGCCTCGGCCGACCCTCGTCCGCCTCGGCCGACCCCTCGTCCGCCTCGGCCGGCCCACTTCTGTCGCTATCTCGCCCGACCTCTCTTCGTCTCGCCCGAATCGGCGTGGGCCCGGGACGGAGTGGGGCGCCCGGAAGACCCGGCATAAGGATGTGTCTCCATACGCCCATGCCGCTTCCCATCAGCATTAATTGGCCTCACCAAGCACTGTCCGATATGGCCGACGGATGTGACTACCACTGTCTTGCCCGTACGCAGGCGCCACGCGGGGAGAGCCACGTCCCCAACAACCCCGAACAACCCCGAACAGCGTCCCGTACGGCGTCCACAGTATCCCGCAGGCGGCGGAGCTTCTTCAGCAAGCTTTCTATTTTTTACCTTCTTGAGCACGCCTTGTAAAGCCTCACCTCTCCTGAGTATAAATAGAAAAATCAAGCCTCAGGAGGGAGACGGACACACGACGCACACACGAAAACACAACCCACGAAACACACACGCTCAGACGCATCCAGAGACTTGGGAGCCTCTCCCTCTCTCGACCGCTTGTAACCCCTACTACGAGCAACGCGAGTAACACGAGCAGATCGACACTGGACGTAGGGCGTTAGTGCCTGAACCAGTATAACCCCTTGTGTCCTCTCGCGAACCATCCGGAGCCCAAACGCGCAATCCACTAAATTTACTTGTTGGTTATTTCTTACATCGACAGTTGGCGCGCCAGGTAGGGGCCTTTGCGCGTTTCGGCGATCACCAGGCTTCGGATGGCCACCCGCGGATCGAGCTGGACTCCTGGGACGCAGCTGCGTCTTGGGAGTTTGGATTTCGTCATCACCGACGCCGGGGACTTGGAGAGAGTCGCTCTCGCGCCCCCGGTCAACTCTGCCGATGCTGACGTCGCGACCGCCACCGAGGCCCTCGCGGACATCAACATCAACGCCCCTGGCGACGAGGCTAGCAACCCTCGTTCGAGGGCCAACGAGGCCCCACTATGGGAGCAGCTCGAGATCTTCCTGGGGCCACGGCCCACGCAGGAAGACGCGCGCTTTGTCAGGTTCGCCCTGGCGAACGTCGCTACTCAGCTTGCGGGAGGAGCTCCTCTCCCCCCGGGGATGCTGGACTCCATCCCACCGTATGCGGCCCCATACGGTCTGCGCAACGCGGCTGAGGTCGTGTCCCGCCTGGTGACACGCCCCCTGAGCCCCACCCCGGCGGACAGCGAGTTCGTCGGGGTGATCGATCACGTCTCCGAATCGGTCTTCGACCTGTTGGACGATCCCGTTTCGGAGGCATCCGACACGGAGCTCGTCGGAGAAAGCCACCACCCCTCCCGGGAATGTTTCATGGCGGACACCCCCGACGGGGCGGAGGGAGAAGCGAGTGAGAGCGGCTCAGGGCCAGCGGGCCCTGACGACGGTCACCCGGTGGCCGACGCGCCCGTTGCTCCCGCTCCGGTTGCGGCCCAAGCCGCGGCAGTGGCAAGGCAGCCGGCCCCGCAAAGAGCGGCTACACCGCCACGACGCTCCCAAGCCGACGACGCCCGGCAACGCCGGGAGGAGCTCCAAGAAGCTCGCCGCCGCTTGGAGCAGGAGCGGGTGCGGATCGAGCAGGAACGGGAACGCATCGAGCGCGAGCTCCTGCAGGTCAGAGACGCGGCTCCGGCGCGGGAGCGCGCCCGGGACGTGCAGCGCCAAATCGTCGACGATGACGGTGCCCCGCCCCCGTGTTTCGCCCACGCCGGGCAGAACATAGCCGCGGCTGCCATGCTCGTGAGAGGGCTCCCGCCGCCGGTGACCCCGGAGGCCCGCAAGGCGCAGCGGGAACTCGGCGAGCTACTGGAGCGAGCCGCGGCGCAGCAGGCCGAGAGTTCGCAGTCGCGACGACGAGCGTCGCAGATGCCGCACCGCGGAGCCTCGAGGCAGCTGGCCGCTGGGCGCGGCGGACGCGCCCAACAAGGGGACTCGGTGCACCAGCCCCGTCCTCCCGGGGACGCGCTTCCGGTCCGACAACGGGTCGGCCCTATCCAGGATGCTCGGAGCATACTGGACGCCCGCCGGCGGCGACCCCCCGCGGGCGAACCCGAGCGACCGCGAGGACGCGTTCCCCGACGGGGCGGCCGGTACGACGACGAGGACGAGGACGAGAGGACGCCGAGTCCGGAGGCGCCGGGACCGCGGGCTTTCAGCCCGCGGATCCGTGTGGCTCCTCGTCCCGCCAACTTTAGAGCCCCGTCGAACTTCCCAAGGTACGACGGGGAAACCGACCCCGAGCTCTGGCTCGAGGATTACCGACTCGCCTGCAGAGCCGGAGGAGCTGACGATGATGACTTCATCATCCACAACTTGCCGCTCCATCTGGCCGACTCGGCGCGGGCCTGGCTCCAGCATGTCCCCGCCGGACAAATCGGCAGCTGGTCCGACCTGAGGGAGGTCTTTGTGGGGAACTTCCAGGCGACCTACAACCGCCCTGGAAACCCATGGGATCTCAGGAGCTGCAGGCAGAAGCAGGGGGAGACGCTACGGGAGTACATCAGGCGTTTCTCCCGGCAGTGCAACGAACTCCCCAACCTCGCTGACGCCGATGTCATCGGAGCGTTCGTCACCGGGACGACGTGCAAATCCCTCGTCCACAAGCTCGGGCGGAAGAGTCCCCGCACCGCGAAGGAGCTGCTTGACATCGCTACGAGCCACGCGGCTGGCGAGGAAGCAGTGGGGGCCATTTTCCACCAGTCCGCCGACCCTAAGGGTAAGCAGACTGAGGAAGCGGAAGGAGGCCCATCGGGGCCCCCCGCCAAGAAAAAGAGGAAGGGCAAGGGCAGGCGGCACGACGACGAGGCCACCATGGTGGCCGCCGCCGACCCAAAGCCGACCTTCAAACCTCCGACTGGGGAGGTCCCCGACCACTTCGAGAAGAAGTGGAACGGGCCCTGCCCGAATCACGAATACCCCGTCAAGCACCTGTACAAGGATTGCTCCCTCATGAAGAAATTCATGGCAGGGGGCTCCCGCAAGCCGGCGCCTCGGTCGAAGAAGCCCGACCTGGCCCCGCAGGAGCCGGGGGCGGACCAGAACATGGACGCCGACCCCTATCCGGAGCCGGACGGCTGCCTGATGATCTTCGGCGGCACGGAGGCGTCGGTGAGCAAAGGGCGAGCCAAGGTGGAGCGCCGAGAGGTGTACGCCGCCGAGCCAGCCACTCCGGCCTTCCTCAAGTGGTCAGAGGCACCCATCACCTTCGATCGAACCGACCATCCGCAGTTCGTCCCGAGGCCGGGTAAGTACCCTCTCGTGGTTGATCCGGTCATAGGTCGTAAGCGCCTCACCAAGGTGCTGATGGACGGCGGGAGCGGGTTAAATATCCTCTACGCCGACACGCTCGACTCCATGGGGATCGACCGAGGGCGCGTTCGCCCGACCGGGGCGCCCTTCCACGGGGTAGTCCCCGGTAAACAGGCCGTCCCCCTCGGGCAGATCGATCTGCCCGTCACGTTTGGGTCCCCGACCAACTTTCGGACGGAGACCCTCACGTTCGAGGTGGTAGGATTCCACGGCGCCTATCACGCCATTCTGGGCCGCCCATGCTACGCCAAGTTCATGGCCGTTCCCAACTACACCTACCTCAAGCTCAAGATGC
>CM014272.1:65457838-65473007 GCA_004135705.1 Alloteropsis semialata | reverse complement strand
TAAATACGCGGATGGACGGGAAATCGTGAGACAAATCTATTAAGTCTAATTAATTCGTCATTAGAGATTGTTTACTGTAGCACGACGTTGTCTAATCATGGCCTAATTAGGCTCATTAGATTCGTCTCGCGAAGTTACCCGGGGATTATGAAATGGGTTTTATCATTAATCCACATTTAATACTCTTAATCAGTGTTTTAACATTTGATGTGACGAATGAATAGTGAAAAATTTAAAAAGTTTGTACAACTAAACAAGGTTTGTGATTCGATACACTTCACAGCATTTAATTTCATCGATGCATGATATACACTTCACACCTTTTCATTTCGTCAATGCAAGTCACATCAAAAGCACACGCAGAGACAGCCTGCGATTACTTGGCAGTCCCAAAATACGAAGGCTACTAGCAGTAATAAGGCCTTCTCTAATGGTACGAGCTAGCACATAGTTTTAAATAGTCTAAGAGACAACTTCTTCAATGATCTGGCTTTTAGTACCTAGTAGCTTATAGTATGAATGACCCCACCTGTCATTCTCACATGGCATTAAAATGTGTACATAAAACTATTTGTTGATCAAAAGATAGCTTTTCTTTATTTTATTAAAATATTAGATGGTATGTCTTTGAACTAGCTTAGAGCTAGCCAAGCTAGCCATTGGAGGAGGCCTAAGGAGCATTCATCTCAACACAATCGGAATTTTGGACATTAGAAAGATACTCCCTCCATTCTCTTACGATAATCCCTTTTCATCTTGGCTAATCTTGTTTATCATTTAATTAATCAGGTCATCAAACACTCCTCGTTTTCTCACGAAAACTTCTCGGTATTGATGTTTTCGTATGCATGCACCAATTATTTTTTCACTGCACAAGAACCGAAACGGCCATGCTACAACTCAAATGGGACTATTAAAAAGAAATTTTTGTTTTTGGAAATGGGATGATCAAAAGAGAATGGAGAGAGTAAGAACGACTGAAGCAGAATCGACATAGCGCAAGAAAACAGAGAACAAACATGGAACTTTTGAGGTAACCAATTCATAAATATATTGGATAGCAAAAACTCTGGTTCACCAGTAAACCCCAACCAGCATAGCAATCTACGGTTGGATTACTACAGATCAAGACAGTAGCAGTCTTTGCAGTGCTTTTTAACATAAAACAAGGTTAAAATCCAAACAGCGCCACTCTGGTTTCCTGGTTTCCCTTTCGAAAAGACAACTCTGGTGACTGCACAGCTTAGTCGAAGAGACTGAAGCCCATGTCCTGCAAATGCATATTCAACATAGTTATGTCTCAGAAATTAGTCCAGTATGAAGGACACAAAAAGATACAGAAGAATTGGCACAGTGATATAAGATTGCATTTAACTAGGGTATCATGGTATAAGCGCATTTAAAGTGGTATCTTGATCATGAAGATGACGTCAAGAGTAGCATGAGGCCTTCATCGTGATAGGGAATAGAAATGCTGTGAAACGAACAGGAATTGGGGGTAAGAGCAATAATCTTACATCATCACTTTCTTCCTTCTCCTCCACCTTCTCTTCTTTCTTCGCCTCAGCTGCAGGAGCAGCTCCACCAGCAGCAGGGGCAGCTGCCGCGACAGCCACACCACCACCGCCAGATGGGACTGAAGCAAACTTCTCCCGGCCCGCGGCAATGAGCTCGGTAATGTCCTTGCCACTCAGCTGGGACAGCAGGAGCTCCATCTTTTCATTGTCAATTTCACAGCCAACTGCAGCATGTACAGAAGAGAAATGCTAGGATTAGATGCTGCTTTTACACATGAATCTGGGCAACAAATACATGCAACACCATAAATCACGGAATACTGGATTATTATTGCAAATTATACACACAGTACCTAAGTTTGTTAATTTGCCAATCATACATAAAAACCACATTGGGGAAAATCCAAGGAGCAGGCATGTTTTTCATGAGTATAACTGATAGTTAAAAGATCCATTGGATATATTTCCCTCCTTGAAATGGCAGTCAGTTAAGTCAGCTTACCTGATTCCAGAATGGCCGACAAATCCTCCGCAGAGGGGCTGGGGTTGCCAGCGAGGACAGCAAGCAGATAGGCAGCAACAAACTTCATCCTGCTCAACCCATGAACACTGACAGTTAGGTCCCAATTTTTAGTTACTGAATGAACAATCATGACAGTTAGGTCCCAATTTTTAGCAATTTGATTTGACCAAGTGAAGACAAGTTGTAAAACAACTACCTCAACTATTCAAAGCAAAACAACCTAAAATCAAGTTAACAGAGCAACGAAATCTACCATCCATCTGAACAAAAAAAATGTACTCGAGCACGAATACATGTTATCTGCAGGGCACAATGCAGAACCAGAAAAATATCAATATGACAATCGACGAGCATCGAGATTGTGCATTAGTATGCTAATGCCAACTAGGCTACTACAGAACACTAGTACTAACATTTATGCTGAAGAACAAAAAGAATCTTAACAAAGCTTTTCTCATTTGAAGATCTGAACCAATAGTCGGTTGAGATGTGCTTAAAAATGTTTCAACTTTCAAGTAGATCCTAATGCCCAATCCACAATATCAGAGCCCAGCGCAGGTACTATCTCATCCGAGCATCCAGCATAGTACAAAATCATAAGAGTAGCGTTTTTCACCGCTACGACGTAACAACATAAACAAAAAAACGAAGCCTAGAAGTAACAGCGATATCACTCTACTGTAGAAAAGCTACCGAGCATATCTAACAAGAGTGGATTTGCCATGTGTTACCTGATCCGGGAGGGAGAGATGCCGATGAGGAGAGCGGCGGCGGGGAAGAGCTCGTGCCGTCTCTAGGGTTTCTGCAAGAAAGCCTGGAGTTTGGCGTGGCAGCCCGTTTTATAGGGCACATGACTTGCACGATCTCGGCCACCGATTTGATATCGGAAGGCGCAGTTCCCTGCCCTAGCTGAATCCCTTCCGTTCTAGACGGGCTCGAGTGAAGGGTTCCTTATCATGGGCCTCTCCGCCCTGGTGATGGCAGCCCAACTCCACCTGTTAATAATGGGCTTAACTATGGCAGCCTTCTGCACGAAAAATGGATATGGGCCGTGGACGCAGAAAACTTTTATTTTTATTTTTTTTACGATTTTTCAAAAATAACGGTTGGATGACAGAATTTGCAATTCTGTTATCCAACCGCCGTATCATTTAGCGGTAGCCAAATGATACGGCGGTAAAGAGCAACCGCCGTTTGAATTTGCGGTTTGAATTTTAAAATTTAAATTTGAACTGTATAAACAACCAAACCGCCAAATGAAACCATTCGGCGGTTAGGGGCAGGACCTCTATATAAGCCGAAATCAGGTTTGAAAATTCATTCTAAATCAGAAAAAAGAAAAACTAGGGTTAGAGAGGAGGGTTAGGGAGAGGAAGAATCAGCGGCGAAGCCCTGCCGGATCTGCGCTTCGGTTTGAGGTAAAATCCGATCTTGTAGTTGTAACTTCAATTTGGTAGATTTATGACTTTGTAATTATTTTATTATTTAGTTTACACAGTATTAAATTGTAGTATTATTTTTCAGTTAATGATATTAGATTTAGTTACTGAAATAACTATTAGAGACAGTTACTGATATTAGATTTAGTGACATTAGTTTGAGTTACCTTATATTTAGTGACATTAGAGATAGTTAGAGTCATTACTTTTAGTGATATTTGATATGTATTAATATATCTTTTTATATTAGATGGACTGATATTAGAGTTTACCCCACAATTTTATATATAATGTAATTATGCATTTTAGAGTATACATTACAGTTTATATCTTTTTATATTAGAGTTTCTGTTAGAGTTTTATGCATATTACAATTTAGATAATAATTTCAATTAGAGTTTATATTAGAATAATGACATTATATTAGAGTTTATATTAGAGTAATGACTTTATATTACAGTTTATATTCGAGTAATGCCTTTATATTAGACTTTGTATTAGAGTAATGACTTTATATTAGAGTTTATATTAAACTTTATATTAGTGTAATGACTTTATATTATAGTTTATATTAGATTTTATATTAGAGTTTATAGTAGAGTTTACAGTAGAGTTTTATTGATATACGAGTGTATTATGCATAAGTTTTTTATGAGTAGAAAATCTTATTAATTGTTCCTATTGTCCTGGTTTGGTTTTAGGCATGTCTGAACCATTATGGTTCCAATTATTCTATGAATCAGGGGAAGTTAGATATGGTCCTGAAGGGGTAGACATGTCAGATTTTAGTTGTACCACCAGAAAAGTAGCTAGAGCAGCAGAGAGAAATTGGGTTTCAATAACAAAGTGGCTTTATCATTCATTTGGACTTGATGAAGCCCAGCATGACCTGTCAGTGATGGCAGTGATGAACAGAAGTGCAACTACATATTGGGAACTTGTTGCGCTTCAAGGAACCCAGAACTGGAGGTCATATGTGACACTATGTACGCAGCATGGTATGCCGCTGGTGTTGCTTGTGCGAGCCTTCCACAAGGCTGGGGCCAGCAGTGATGTGCACGAAGAAGTTGATGCTGGAGGGGAAAACCTTGAAGATGCTACTGGGGAGGAAGGTGAACAAGTGTAAGAAGCGGCAGCCGGACAAAGAGACAACGCACCCTCTGAACCATCGGGGAGCTTGATGAAGCAGAAAATTTTCCTGGGATGGTTTTGGAGGCAGAGAGGGAGGCCACAGAGCATGAGCAGTACTTTGAGGAGGACTGGTCGGATGATGACGAGGCCGAGGAGGTGCAGGTGCCAAGGACCTGGGTGAACTATGACTTCTCACAGCTTACGATAAATGAAGGCCAACAAGTCCCCTGGGAGTACAGGAGCAACAAAGTTTGCCTCGGTTCGTGCTACAAGACTGCAGAAGAAATGAAGGATGCAATCAAACAGTGGTCCACTTTGTGTTTGCAAAGGGAGTTCAGGGTTGTTAAGAGCAGCAAACAAGTCTATGACATATGCTGCGTCACAGAAGGGTGTCCTTTTCGGGTTCATGCATTCTGTGGGAAGTGGAATCATTACTGGGAGGTGACCAGAATCGAGGATCACACATGTGTGCTTGAGCAGCTGGACACAGACCACCGGAACCTCACATCTGGTTTTGTGGCAAACTTGATGTATGCACAGATCATTGATAATCCAAGCTACGAGCCCAAGTCTATAATATGTGCCATCGAGGAGAAATTCAAGTACAAAATTAGTTACGGCAAGGCATATAGAGCGAGACAGAAGGTATTCGAGATGAAGTGGGGGACTTATGAAGCATCATATGACAACCTTCCTGCTTTGCTGCACGCCATATGCCAACGAAATGAAGGGAGCTTCTATGACCTTAAGACTTTCCCATCTGTCTTAAGGCCAGGGAAGCAAGTGCTGCAGCGGGCATTCCTGGCATTGGGGCCGTGCATTAAGGCTTTCAGACACTGTAGGCTAGTCATTTGCATTGATGGGACCTTCCTGACTGGAAGGTACAAAGGCACAATCCTCACCGCCGTTGCCGGCGACGGTAACAATCAATTAGTGCCTTTGGCCTTGGCTTTTGAGGAGAAAGAGAGCGGAGACACCTGGTATTGGTTTCTGGAGAGGCTGAAGAGTATGGTTGTGGGGGATGTGCCAAACGTGTGTGTCATACACGATAGGCACAAAGGTATTCTGCAGGCAATTGAAGAAATGAAGAATGGCAGCACCGAGCGGCAGACATTACCACGATGGCCCGACGTCGTGAGCAGGTGGTGCATCCGTCACATGGGGGCAAATTTCCATAGCCAGTTCAAGAACAAGGCACTGATGAAGCTGTTCAAGCGCTTATGCAGCCAGAATCAACAGAGGAAGTTCAACCAAATCTGGAAGAAACTAGATGACCTTTCCAAGAAACAATCAGAAGAGCTGGCAAAGAAACCCGTGACAAATGCAGCAGACGAGCCCAAATCTCTTGAGGATGTGGGGTTGGACACTGAGCAGACTAGAAGGAGAAGGGGTCGTGCAATTAAGACTTTCAGCCAGTGGATTGAGAATGAGCCCAAAGAAAAATGGGCACTGATCTATGATGAAGGAGGTGCCCGGCATGGTATAAAGACTACAAACTATGCCGAGGTTTATAATTGGGTGCTTCGTGGAGCTAGGGGTCTCCCCCTAGTGGGAATCATAGAGTTTTTCGTGTACCGCACAATTAAATATTTTCATGACCGGTATGGAAAGGCTACGGCTGCCATGGAAAACAACCAATTGATGTACGGCTACAAGATGACCGAGTATATGGATGACAAGCAGAAGAAGGCTCTATTACACCGTGTGTATCCACTGGGTTCAGCTGAACGGCGGTTCGAGGTTCGTTGCAAGGACAAAGGGAGGACGGTGGCCGGACGGGAAAGAGTTACACAAGAGTGTGTTCTCAGGAATGATAGTTGCATTTGCACGTGCCAGAAGCCTCAGCTGCTGCACAAGCCTTACTCCCATGTGATTGCTGCCTGCTATGAAGCTGGGGGACTGCAGCCCCGTATTTACGTCTCTCCCTACTTCTTCAAGCAAACCATTATGGCTACCTGGAGTTTTGAAGTATATGGCTATGGGATATTAGGCTCCTTCACCAACAACCCGGGGAAATATGCAACATATATCCCAGATCCTGATCCAGAAATGAAGCAAGGCCGTGGCCGACGAAAGAAGAAGCGCATTAGGAATAACATGGATCGATCTGAAGCTGGTCCAGACGTGCGTATCTGCTCTAAGTGCAATGAGGTTGGGCACACATACAAGAAGTGCACTGCGACGTCATATTATGATCCAAGCGGTGCCGGCGGGTCATCAAATGTGGTTTCAAATCCTCCGTCAAGGCCCGCTGGTCGTGGCCGTGGCACCCATGAGGGCCTCATTTAGAACTACCTTTCCATTGTTGCAATTATTGTATTATTAGTTATGTAATGTAACTTATGAATTATTATGTAATGGTACTGTAAGTTCTGTATTGTAAGTTCTCACGAATTGGTTATTTAATGTTAGTTCTGTAATATAAGTTCGGTAAAATAAGTTGTGTAATATTAGTTATGTAATGTAACTTCTGAATTATTATGTAATTTAAGTTCTGAATAATGTTTTTTAAATATTATTGTTTTTACCCCAAGTTATGTTTTTAATATTATTGTTTTAATTATTGTATTATTAGTTATGTAATGTAACTTCTGAATTATTATGTAATATTTTTAATATTATTTTATTTCTATTACTTTTGTCTATGTCAATGTTTATCTTATTCTATTTTTTCCACAAATTCCCTGCAGCTATGGCGGACCCAGCGTACGTGACTCCTGAGTTGCTCAACAGGCGACTCGACCAGCAGCAACGTTCGTACCACTCGGCCGTGCTGGGGGTCGACGTCGGGAGCAGCTTTCGCTCTCGTGTCGGCATGACTTACATGCCGCTACACCCCCTCTTTTTTTCGAGGTAAGCCGTCACTTCAAATTGTCAATATTTATGATATGTTACAAATTTGTATCTAATGCGAGCACTACTTTGCGTTGCAGGTTACGCGCAGCAGGCCTTCTGCCTCTCGCGCATCTGGTGGAGGGCGACATGGACTGGTCGCACGTGAAGCCAGCGGACCGCATGACGCGGTTCCAGTTCGACTACTCCTTGCTGGCGGCTCTCCTCGACAGGTGGCGGCCAGAGACGCACACCTTCCACCTCACCGTGGGGGAGATGGCGCCCACTCTGCAGGACGTGGCCTTCCTGCTTGGCCTGCCGCTCGCAGGCGACGCCATGGGGGCGACCGACCCTCCGGCCACTTGGCGGCGGGACCTCCTCGACAGGTTCGCGCACGTTCAGCGGAACGAGCGCGCGCCCCAGTAAGAAGTGGTTGTTTCAGTTCAGCGTAAGTACCTACACCGTTCTGTTTGAGTTTATATTAGAGTTTATATCTTCTTATATTAGAGTTGAAATTAGAGTTTATATCTTTTTAAATTCGAGTTTAAATTAGAGTTTATATTAGAGTTTATATCTTCTTAAATTAGAGTTTATATTAGAGTTTATATTATAGTTTAAATTAGAGTTTATATTAGAGTTTATATCTTGTTATATTAGAGTTGAAATTAGAGTTTATATCTTCTTAAATTTGAGTTTAAATTAGAGTTTATATCTTCTTAAATTAGAGTTTATATTAGAGTTTAAATTAGAGTTCATATTAGAGTTTATATCTTGTTATATTAGAGTTGAAATTAGAGGTTATATTAGAGTTTATATCTTCTTAAATTTGAGTTTAAATTAGAGTTTATATTAGAGTTTATATCTTCTTAAATTAGAGTTTATATTAGAGTTTAAATTAGAGTTCATATTAGAGTTTATATCTTGTTATATTAGAGTTGAAATTAGAGTTTATATTAGAGTTTATATCTTGTTATATTAGAGTTTAAATTAGAGTTTATATTAGAGTTTATATCTTCTTAAATTAGAGTTTATATTCGAGTTTAAATTAGAGTTTATTTTAGAGTTTATATCTTGTCATATTAGAGTTTAAATTTGAGTTTATATTAAACTTTATATCTTCTTATATTAGAGTTTAAATTTGAGTTTATATTAGAGTTTATATCTTCTTATATTAGAGTTTAAATTAGAATTTAAATTATAGTATATATCTTATTGCACTTATTGCAGGCGGACTACATGAGGGCAGACGCTGACGAAGTGACCGTCCAGCGTCACTTGGAGGCGTACCTGCTCTGGCTCTTTGGGTGGGTGATGTTCTGCAGCTCACAGGGGGACTCGTGTCACAGGTTCCTGATCCCTTACGCGACGGCCATCGCGACGCACCCGCTCGAGCAGATTCCTTAGATCAGCTGGGGCTCTGTGGTTTTGGCCGCCACGTACAGGGGCCTGTGCACAGGCGTGCACAAGATTAAGAAGGGAGACCCTATCTTCGTCGGGTGTCCCTTGCTGCTGCAGCTGTGGTCGTACGAGCGGTTCCCAGTTGGCAGACCAGCGATGAGCCCCGAGCCGTACGACGGCCCGGATCCTGGCACGGACCCGCGCGACTACCCCACCATGGGGTCTTTGTGGTGCCTCCGGAAGGTACGTGTTCGAACATTTTTTATTTTTAACATCCTTTTGTTGTTGAGACTTGCTATATTACTTGTATTACTTATGCAGCCGAGCTGGGCGGGCCAGCAGACGAGGAGGTCGTACGCAGACTTCGTCGGCCAGTTCGACGGGCTCGTTGACGCGGACGTGCGGTGGACCCCCTACACGCCTGACGCGATCCACGCTCGGGCACCGCACGGCCTGTCGTCCTTGTGCCAGCACGACCAGGACTACTGGTTGACGACGAAGCCCCTGGTCTTCGACGTCCACGTGGAGGAGTACGCGGTGCACAGGGTGATGAGGCAGTTCCACCTCTACCAGGAGTCACCGCTCCCGGTCGTCCACTCCGTCGACCCGGTCCACCACAGGTACGTGTGTCGTATTTTCGTCCCGCAAGTTTTTGTACATTTCTTAACTCACATGGTCGATCTTTGAATAGGTAGACGAGGAGGGGACACACAGCTGGCACACTGTGGCAGCCCGCGGTGGCGCCGTACGTGGTCGGTTGGGCGGACGCGTTGAACCACGTCGTCGCCGAGCACCGCCCGCACTCCGACGAGGCCTTCGCAGCGTACCTGCGGTGGTACTGGCCTAGGACCCGCGTTCGGGTCCTCCGCGTTCCGCCCCAGCCCACTTTCCTCCCGGCGCAGGTGACGAGCACGTACCCGGTTCGACGCGACCAGAACTACGCGATTGGGGTAAGTACTACGTCCTTACTGCTATAACACATTCGATCAGTACGTATTTTTATTAACCTAATTAAACAGTACGACGTGCTCGCGGAGATCGACGCTACGGCTGCGTTTAGCCGAGCGAGGGCGGACTTCATGACCCCCGCCGACCACGTGGCGACGTACGACCACATTCTGCACCTCCTCACGAAGTTCAGGCGGGCGGTTTCGTGCCGGCACGACGACGCTCCGGCGATTCCACGCCACCCCGCCTCGTCCTCCAGCTCGGCGTCCACTGGACGTACGTACCACGCGCCGCCCAGCTCCTCGCAGCCGCCTTTCCCTCCTATGGGAGCAGGTCCGTCGACGGCACCCTCCGCGCCGTCCAGCTCCTCGCGCCTACACTTCACTTCTATGGGACCAGGTGCGTCGACGGTACCTCCCGCGCTTAGCACGCCTGCCCCGGTTCAGAGCGCTCCCTTCGGGATACCCACGTACACGCCGAGGCCGTCAGCTGTCTACAGCACAGATACACTATAGTATCCAAGTTTTGTTCGTAACATCCTATCACTGACTAATTACGTTCTCGACTAACGTTTTATGTGACAGGGCAACCACCGATGACCACAGCCGGCGCGTCCATGTCGGCAGGGCAGGCCGTCCACGGCTTAGGTACGTAATTGACCAAACGATATTACTATATACTTTTACTTGCGTACTAACGTGATTGTGTATAATGCAGCGTACACTTCAGGCGGGACACCCGACGACCCAGTCCAGGAGCACCACCCCGCGGCCACCCAGTGGACGGTCCCCTCCGACATTGAGACCTGGTACCGACAGGGGCAGGGGTCGCAGGAGGAGGTTGGTGGTTCGCAGTTAGGTAGCGCCCCTGTACCTACTACTCAGTTCTCGCAGCAGCCATCGTTCGCGACACCGCCTCCTGCGGATGCAGGACGCCCGAGTCGGCAGGCACCGCCACCTGACCCACTCACGTACTCCGCGCACCACACGAGGGCCGCGCAGCAGGCGGCCAGGAGGGTCAGGCCTAAGGTGGTCAAGCGAGGCCGCGTTTAGTTTTTTACTTTTTACACTCGAGTGATTATGTATTGTACTGGATGTTGTATTATACTTTTCATGTTCAGTACTTTCTTGTTTGTGATATTATTCGTTTTCCTTCATTCGCAAGCATTTTAAAAAATTTACGGTGCGACATATAAATTAAACCGCATTTTCAATGCAAAAATGAAAAAAAAACCTTACCGCCGTTCCATTTGGCGGCAAGCCTAACCGCCAAATGGAACGGCGGTTACTTCAACCGCAGGCCGGCGGTTAGAGGAACCGCCGGTTAAAACGGCGGTTAGATTTAACCGCCGTTTAAACCGGCGGTTAATCCTAACCGCCGGTTTATTTGGCGGTTTCTCTAGCTTCTCTTACCGCCGTAAATGATACGGCGGTTGGATGACATACCGCCAAATGATACGGCGGTTGGATGACAGAATTGCAAATTTTGTCATCCAACCGTTATTTTTGAAAAATCGTAAAAAAAATTAAAAAAAAATCTGCGACAATGCGAGCTACGAACCTCTAACAGCCCAGTTTATTCAGCCCAAACTGGGCCGTCAGCGACTCCGTGGGCATTACCAATCACGGTCGGAAAGCTCATGGACTGTGTAGACCTGTATTTTATCAGCCCAAGTAAGGTTGAGCCTTTGAGGCTGACTGGTTGAGCCAAGCCCAAGCCCGGCCACACGGACTCCATGCCGCCGACACGCCGCTCGCACCGGCACAGCTCAGTCACCCCCGGATGGACCACAGCACGGCAGTGCACCATGTAAGCTGCACGGCTACCATCCGACAAACCAAGCAAACAGCGGTATGAACGGAGTTAATCCGCAACTGAGAAGCACACCAGCTAGCTATTTGGAGTGCTATAGATAGTACCACCACACAGTCGGACACAACCGGGAACCCCCGCATCGATCGCGGCCAACGAAAAAGGCGTACGCTACGCACCGTGTCGTACTGTCGTGAGCTTGTTGGTTGCGTCCGCGAGCCGCTCCCAGCTCCGCCGCCCGCCGCCCGCCGCCACCGCCCGGTGTAAACGGGCGTGGGAACGCCTTCAATCGCGCGCACCGCCACATCGCCAGGCGATCGCTGTTGGCGCGTGGGAACGCATCAAATAGCAGCGGATCGAGGACGATCGACGAGATAGATCATCACCAGATTTTGGGGTAGCCGCTGCCGATGAAGGCAGGTGATCCGCGCGGCGGGGGCGATGATCGCGACCGCAGGAGAGGTCTCGAGCCGTCGTTTTGAACGCACTCAGGTCTCTGCCGAGAAGTAGGCATGTCTCCGTCTGCTGTAGTAGAGTACACTGCACAGTTAGTAACGCCCTTTTCCATTGACAAAATCGGAGGAGGAGGCGCCGGTGGTGGTCGTTTCCAACAGAAAGGCGCCGGCGACGAGACTTGGAGTCCAAGGGAATCACGCGCTTCGCTCTCGGGGTGGGGGCAGCTGGGCTAGGCACGCGAATCATGCGAGTCGCTGTTGATTTAACCCGTCTCGTTTAAGCTCCTCGCTGGTAGCCACTCACGCCACCGTAGACTTAGTCTCCCGGTCACTAGTAGACCGACCGGTGTGGACACGGCCGGACAGACACGGTACACGGTGGGTGCTTGTGCTTCAAAGGCAAGCGCATGCGAGGTGAAAAGCGCCTCTGCCTCCGGGGCCAGGTAAGATGAAATTAGTTAGCAAAATCTCACGGATAATTTCGGCTGTCCCATTCCTTCCACCTGCGCCGTGGACAAAACAAAGACTACTGCTGCTGGTACTAGTAGACGACTAGACCTTCTGGAAGGCCTGCCCCACCGTGCCACCCTCACCATTCAAACGCACCCCCCCACACCCGCGCCTCCTTTATAAACGCCGGGCCTCTTATCCCCCGCCGTCTCCTCAGTCCTCGTTCCCGGGTGCTCCCCTCCCCGGCCCGATTCTCCCCGCGCCACACAAAAAGCGTCGTCTGAAAAAGCTTGCAGCCATGGAGGAGAGAATCCCCCAGCCAAAAGAGCTACAAGGACCCGGCGCCGCCGCCATCGCCGCGCCGCCGACCGATATGCCCTCGCCGTCGCCGGCGGCCCGCGACCACGGCGCTCCCGTACTGGTTTCCTCCGGCGAGGAGTCGTCCGACGAGGGGGAGCTCGAGTTCGAGTTCCCGTTCGTCAGCAGGGACTCCCCCGCGGGCACCGCCGCGCCGGCAGACGAGCTGTTCGCGGACGGCCGGATCAGGCCGTTCTACCCGGTGTTCGGGCGCGGCGTCGGCGTCGGCGGCGGTGTCGTCCATTCTGCTCGCAGCTACGACGGCACGGCGCGGTCCTCTCCGGCGGTGGCGCCGCGGGTGAGGGGCCAGCTAGGGCGGCTCTTCCTAGAGGAGACCCGCGCGCGGAACTCGTCCACCAGCTCCACGGCGTCGTCGTCGTCCGCGGCGACGGACGAGGACGGGGCGGACGCCCTGGAGGGCGCGGCGCCGGAGAGCTACTGCGTGTGGCGGCCGGGCTCCGGCTCCTCCGCGCAGGCGTCGCCCTCCCCACGCGCGCCCAGGAAGAGCGGCTCCACGGGGTCCATGGCGCGGTGGCGCCGCATCAGCGACCTCGTCGTGGGCCGCAGCAACAGCGACGGCAAGGAGAAGTTCCTCTTCTTCGCCACGCCGCCGCACGAGGCGCCCGGCAAGGACAAGACCAAGCCCAGGTCTCCTCCCGCGGGCGGCAGGAAGCCTCCCCACGCCACAGAGATCGACGCGGCGGCCGCCGCCCACCGGATAGCGTACCTCGCGAAAGGCGGAGGCGGGGGCGTCCCCGGCGGTACGCCCCGGCGCACGTTCTTGCCCTACCGGGAGGAGCTCGTGGGCTTCTTCGCCAACGTGAACGGCATCAGCCGGAGCCACCAGCACCCGTTCTGACGTCTCACACGCGGACAAATTGTTCTGTTACGCTGATTTCAAATTGGGACATTCGATGTTGGGGTTTGGAACCATCTCGGTCAAAAATTATACTGCTGTAGTATGTGTGATTAGATTATTGTTAATTACTTATGGGGGTTAGGAATTGATTACAGAAAGGAGATCGATGTTGGATGTGAACAGGGCGAAGCAGCCGGCGAGATGTAGCGCGTGTGGCCTTTTTCTCGGCCAAGTGTGAACGCTATACTTGGTGGCGTACGTGAGGAGCACCTCAATTGATCGGCAGTAATCTGCGATCAGCTTCCTGTTTGATTTGCAATCCTGAGCTGATCCAAACAGTTCGTCTCGTGCAACCAACTGCTTTGTTCTGTTCACCGCACACCTGAGCTATGTCCCAGCCAGCAGCCAGATCACCGCGTCTCCACCCAGATCAAACCCCCGCCGGTCGGCACGGCACACAAGAATCATACTTTGCTTTACGGAAAGAACCTCCCTGAGAGTCTGTCACTTTGCGAAAAACACAAGCGCGACGTGTGCGATGGCGGCGAGGCGAGCCGCCGGGCGGGCCGACCAGGTGCCGTGCGTGCGCCGCCACGGCGACGGCGACGCCGGGGCTCGGGCGGGCGCGCGGNNNCACCCCCAAGTCCACCAGAACTCGTGATCACGAGCGCATCGCGTGCTCGGTTGCTGGCTACCGGACGAGAAGGATCGATGTGCGCGGTCGGTTCATGCGTTCATAATGTTCGGGGACCATGCGTGATCGCGCTGCAACGGACGCGATGCCTCCTGGTGGAGGAGCGGGCACCATCGACCGACGCCGGTACACACGCTGGACAGCATGTTGAAGCGGTGGCCGCATGATTCGCCCTTCATTTTCCAGCCGGGCGATCTGAAGCTTCGGTGCTTCGTTGTGTAGCTTTCGCGTCAATCTTGTCTGCTATTATGGTGCTCATGATCCCTAGCTATTCCCTTCCCCTTTTTAAGTAGTGTTCAGAACCCCAAAAAAAAAAAGGCTGTGAAATTAGCCGGTGGCCCTCGGCTCCCGGTCACTCTGTGCAGAGGTGGTAAAACCTGTGAATCCGTGACTTTTTGTGGTTTGCTTTGGGAGTTGCTTTCAGTTTCAGCTCATCGTCTGCAACGGGCCAACTCCAGCTGGAAGCTAGGCCTTGTTTAGTTCCCACAACAAACTTCATTATTTATCCAACTTCACTATTCATCAAAGAGAATCTTACATGCTATTCATCAAAGGGAATCTTACATGCATGGAGTATTAAACGTGAGTTAATGACAAAACCCATTCCATAACCCCCTTAACTTTGCGAGACGAATCTAATGAGCCTAATTTGGCCATGATTAGACAACGTCGTGCTACAGTAAACAATCTCTAATGACGGATTAATTAGGCTTAATAGATTCGTCTCGCGATTTCCCGTCCATCCGTGTAATTA
>CM014272.1:65430939-65457778 GCA_004135705.1 Alloteropsis semialata | reverse complement strand
AGATTCAAAATAGTTGCACCAACTAAACAAGCAAGCCTCCGACCGTTTCCGCTTGCATGCGATGCGCGTCGCGTTACGTTCTCCCTGCAAGCAAGCTGCGTGCGCTGTTGTTTTCTGAATTGGAACGCAATGAAGCGGCGTCGCGGTCCGTGCTACTACTACTATTCAAGGCGGTAAAAGAGACGCGGGCGCGGCGCGCGTATCCGGGCACTTGGCCGAGCGGCCTCCACAGTTGCCACCGGAATCCGGCGCCGGCGAGAGAGAGTGAGGCGCCATGGTTCTGGACGGCACCACTCGCTTATCAGTAGCCATCGGCTTTCCTGCTCCATGTTTTATTTGCTCCGTCAGATAGCTCATGCCACCAGTGCCATCCGCCATCTGCGTCAGCTACAGCTGCAGACATATGACGAGATAGCGCGGGAAAAAGAAACCATTCAAGTCCCATCCTTGTTGGAATTCAATGCACTAAAACTAGATTAGCATGGCATGGGTGGTTTGGTTTGTGATTCAGAGATACAGGTGCCAGGGTTTCAGATCGTCAAGTCATATCAGTTCTAAGCTGCCTAATACCTAACGTTAGGCTACCATTTTGACGCGCTGCTATCTTTGCGAGCGTGTTCAATTCAAGCGTTGGTCCTCGCCACTCCTCTTGCTCTGGACTGGAATTCCATCATGTCGTTAGCTCATGACCATTGCAGCCATTTTTTCACAATCTTGCCACCCGTGCTCCACTGAACGCTAGCACCTTGACATCTGAATTCTGAATCATTGCTGTAATTGAAAAAAAAAATGCATGGCATCTTGACGTGCCGCGGCCTCTTTGTTGACGCGAGCGTGATGCGAGTCAAACGCAACCATGAGTCTGAAACTCTAAGCGATTAGTCAGAGTCAAAGCCAAACTGGAAAGGCTCCAATTCCAAAACATGTCGTGAATCTGGCAAGCAGAGCTGGGCAAGGAAAAAAGGGCGGGCGTGTGTTGAACCCGGTTAGGCCTGCCGCAGCTTTGCTCTCGATTATCTCTTGTATGGCGTAGGTTAGGTTGGTTGGTTATTGCTCGAGGTGGTTGGCGTTGGACACTCGAGAAAAGGCGAGAGGGACTGAAGCTACGGCGTTGTTTAGTTTCATCAAATTCGACCAATTCGACCAAAAGTAACGTATTGAAAAATATGCCTCTCCTCTCTGCAACACGTTTCCCATTACACTTTTTTCTACAAAAAATTTGACCAACACCTCTTCAGAATCAGCACCCATCACCTGCTCTACCACACGGCTGCCGAAACACAATGCTGGATGCAGCTACTGTGCGCTGATAACGACACGCACCGAGCATGTTCGATGCCATAAAAAGCTTGATGCATTTACACACGTGTGGCGAGACTTCACACCCTGCTGGGTTCACACTTCACACTGGACATAGAAGAGTTTTATCTGGCCAAGCAAACATTACTGCGACCAAGCAGACAGATGATCCTGGTTCAGGCTTCGCCTTCAAAGCGTTTCAGACGACAATACGCAGATCATAGCATCTTCGAGGATAGTTGTTGCCTTTTTAATGTGCATTTGAACGACAGTCAAGTACATATTGTATCCACAAACTATTCTATCAGAGAAATTGGAGAGAAGTTTTGTTCTTGCTCGTTTGATTCCACATTCGAGCATCTATAAAGTCTATCCAGTGAAAAATATATTGATTTGTAAACCCAACTCAAATAGCTGATGAGAAGAATCCAGAGCAGTGATATGATACTGGGATCTGCTGCATCTTTACCCACCTACTATATAGGCCAAGACAAGAAAAATTCCACCCGGCCTGTTCGCTTGGCTTATCAGCCACCAGCCAGCAGTACTTTTCTCTCACAACAAATCAGCACCAACCACCAACCACTAGCCAGCCAGCAGTACTTTTCTCTCACAACAAATCAGCACCAGCCACCAGCCAACCGAACAGGCTGTACCCCTACTGTTTCATTACATCACTGCTAGATTTTGTGGATACTACGTCAACAAGGCAGCATCATCTGTGGGGGATTCAGAGCCTACAGCTACTTCTGCCTGCAGCAGCGAGTCCCCTTGGTTGGAGCCATCGTCTGACACTGTTGCCTTATTGGTGCTATCGTGTTGAGGTTCTGATCTCAACTCGCTGGAGACACTTGATGGTGATTTCAAATCTGAGGCCAAACTTTCTGGACCTTGCTTTTCCCATGGCTGTTTTACCAGAAAACTAAATGTGAGCCAACCGCTCTCAAACAATGAAACAAGTCTAACTGGTATCACCAAATAATATAAATTATGCTACACACACGCTACTTTCCCAGCAACCATGAATCATGACCATGCAAGAAGCAAATCTATATTGAGAAAATTTTGGTTAGGCAGTCAGTTTTCAGAGCAAACCTTGGGTTTCGGTGCCATACGGGGTTCCGAGATTGGTTGATCAGGGTTTGGAGGGTCATCATTAATATCCTATATAACAGAGGAAAAAAAGGTCAGAAAAGAAAGAAACTACAAAGTTCTCTTGTAATGGAAGACAACCAGAAATTTGCACATGCCTGTATATCATCTGGCCGCTCACCCCTTTGTATCATTTCCATGATCTGCCAAGTTAAATACAGTGCGAACTTAAAAGCTAAATTCTGGTTCAATATAAACTTGAATTCACATATACCAAAACCTCCCTGATATTTGAAACACTGAATCACATATACTAAATTTCAGACTAAATTTCGATGTTTAATATGCTCCTACTAGCTTAATAAGGGCAGTGCATAATAAGATGAAGTGGATAGCATAACTCTCATGATGCAGTAGCTAACCAAAACAAGACAGTTTGAATTAGCACATATTGAGTGAACTTCCCACCGTCACTTGTCCTAAAGCATGTTGCATCACTAGAAGAAGGAAGAAAGCCCACAATGATCCATGTTCAAAGAGCCTTGAGGTTGTAAAAGGAACTGGCCCTTTTTTTCCTTCTTCCAGATCTAGCTATGAAACTGAGCACAAGATTGTTCATTCTTTTAATCTATATTAGCCCATCACTAATATCTAAGTCCAGTTTCAGGTGAATTAATCTCTGAGGACCAACATCATGCTAATTGCTAAATAGGACTACTTAAATAATGGATTATGCAGCACTGGGAAGTTAGGAACAATTCTATGTTCTGAAGTTCAATTCAATGCATCTACGAATTGAACACTTCACAAACGTATTTAGATACTATCATGCACTTTCTCTGTCCCAAAATAAGTGTCTATCTCGCTTTCCAATACAACTCTCTCTATCTCTCTCCTCCTCCATCCATTCTCATTTCCTGTGCGCTCTCTACTCTTTCATTCTTTCTCAATTCTCGTGCCCAACTCCTAAATGGAAACTCTTTGTGGGATGGAAGGAGTATGCGGTAGTCTGCACTCTGCAGTGGAGTAAGAATTGAACTTGCAGGGATTTTATTCCCATGTTAGATAGGTAGCTGACCTCCATATATGATTTTGGATGACGAGGCACCACAGGGGCCACATGTTCTTTTTCAGGTTCAACCCTCTCTACAAAAGAAAGTAGGAATGTTATAAATAAAGGAATCAGGGGAGATAGTCAAGACTTACCTTAGAAGAGCAGAATTGGCAAACCTGAACCATCCATACACTTTGTGCCAACTTCAGTTTCCTGCTACAGTGAAGAAAAGGCAGTAGTTTAAAATTTGCAGCATAAAGGCCAGTCATAACTGGCAGGCTGGCTGGCTATTATATGGACTTTGTGCTAACCTGAGTAGATAACCCTGACAAAATACAGGCAAAAGATTAGCAAAATGAAGTTAGAGGTTGTCATGATCATGCCATTTAGGGCTGAACAGGAAAGTTCATTTTTGAATCATCATTGTTTAGAGAGGAAAATACACATAGACAATGAAACATCATAAAAGGATCCACAAACATATCAAACAAAAATTAAACTTGAAGATCATAAAAAAATCATTAGTAAATGGAGTCTCTTTGCATACCTTGAGATGTGCATGTATTTGCGCTCAAACAATCAGAAGATGGGCACTTTAATTCCACCGCAAAAAAAAATAAGTCAGAATAATCAGGGAGGAAAATCCATGTAGAAGGTGAGAAAGAACTTACTTGTAAACGTCGAAATGCTTCATCTATTTCATCCACAGTGAGTCCCTTATTTTCAAGGAAAGATCGCCTCTGTCCATCCGAAGAGGCTACAACTTTTGGATGTTTCAGAAAACTAACAGCACTCTGAACCAGGTCCTCCCTCATCAGTTCAGTGGATCCAAGAGCAGCCTTTCCTTTTCTTATGTCCTGCTCCTCCGTGTCTTGCAAAGTAGTACCATGGCTACATTCAGAGCTTCCTTGGCCTGTGTGCAGTTCAACAACCAGTTCGGCACTTATAAAAAAAAAGGGTATGAATTCTGTACAAATCATCACGAAACAGTTAAGCAGGAAAAAGCATAGTGGGTGATTGAGCAAGTCTATGCTCCATTGCTGAGACAATAGTGGCGTATTCCCATAGGCGACAAAATGACTGTTTCTTTTAATTTTTAAAGCATACACCTAAAACGGTTTCACTATGGCACTACGAAAGTTGATCTTAAAATTCACGAAGACGCGATGGTGATTCACACAACCAGCACTCAATCCACCGGACAGTTAGTTGATTTGGGAAACTGAGGGGCCATTGGTAGCCTAACTGAAGCAAAGGATGCGGGGTATCCAATGCTTTGAGGGTACGCTTGCCATCGAACCCATCTCTTGGATGAGAAGTAGCAGCTATCACAAAGCAGTATACATGGACGACGGTGGATCAGGTGAGTTCTCGTCAATAGCAATTGGCCAATTACTGAATCTTCGAACGGGCAATCGAACCCTAACGATTGCATCACTGGCAATTAGCAGACACGGTAAAGAGAACAGAAGAACAAATCGAACCTGGATCCTGCCGCTTCGCTTCTTCTGCCTCTCCTTCCGCAAACGTAGACAAATCTGCCATCATCGACCTCCAGCAGCGCAGTTCCCGGGCAGCAAGCGGCAGTGGGGATAAGATCGGGCAGCAGCTGCAGCGTGGAGGACGGGAGGAAGACGATTAGACGAGCGCATGCCAACGTGGGCTTCATCAGTCGTTAAGCCCAATGGGCCGGGATAGCCCAGAGGATAAACCGGCTCGTCGCAACTTATCTTGACTCTCCTCCGCAAAGTGCGAGTTGCCAGCGATTGTTCCAATGTGATTCGGAGTATTCACGATGGTACGCTGGGTGTCTATGGCCACATCGTTCAGGAGATTAAAGCTCAGGCGGGGAGCTTCCAAAGGATGGAGTTCGTCCACGAGCGAGTGAAGCAAACCACGATGCTCACAGCTTGGCTCGAAGTGCCCTCTTCGATCCAGTAGGTAGACATGTATGGCTCCTTAGTCCGTCTCCGGGCGTTTGTAACAATTTGGCTTTAGGTGTCTAGAATGTGTAACATACCTCAAAAAAAAACTTATCTTGACTTTTTCTGCAACAGTGGACCTTGTTTTTTGATTTGTTTATTTTTGGCTGGGCTGTCTATGGTGAGTCAGGGGGGCAGACACAACTATCCACAAGCAAGGCCAGATGGAAGGCCACAAGTAAGTAATTTTAATATGCGCGTACGTTTTTTTTAAAAAGATGTGATAAGTTCATTTTAACTTCTGACTTTATGAGAGAGTCTAAAAACACCTCCAAATCGAGTTTCCATGGATCCCTAGAACTATGAGAAAAATTGCCATCCTAAGATGAGACCTTCCGTACACACGTAGAGGAGACTCCCGCCACCGTAGTCCCACCCGAAAATGGGTCGCAAACTCACAATCAATAACTACTATCCAAAATCCAGCCGTTGTGTTTGGTGGAGCAACTCTCGAGTGGTTCAAATCTTCGTGGCCACGGAGAGCTCAGCTTTTCACATGACGACCTTACCCCTCGGAGTAGCTCCCGGTTAGGCCCGTGTACGGACAGAGGTGGGCACAAAACCTGATATCCGAAGACCGAACCTAAAAAAAACCCAACCCCGAACCGAAGTAACCCGAAGCTATTTCGGGTAGTAGTTATAAAACCCGAAATTATTTAGGGTAATTCGGGTTTAGAACCCCGGTACCCAAATAGCCCAAAAAACCCAAACTTTAGTATCATCCTAGAGTGGGAGAAAATCTCTCTATGCAAATCTTTGTTTGATTTGTGTGGATTCATTAGATCAAATCTTGATTCGAGTTATCCTTGTTGTATGTGATATTTGTATACATATCAATTAATTGGATCTACAAAATTATTTGATTAGTCACCATATTTTCTTGTTCTCTTAGTCGAGATACGCAATTTCAGGTAACATGGGTAAACCGAAGCCCGAACCCAAATTTTTCGGTACCCGAAATGTCAGGTAGCAATTTTTTTAAAAAACAAACTTTGGGTTTTAATTATAAAAACCGGAACTTCCTAAAATCCAAAAAACCCGGTCTTAAATTTTTGGGTAACCCGAATGCCCGCCCCTACGTACGGAGGTGAACGGTGAATCTTGTGGAGTCTGGACTGTGGACCGAGAGGCGGATTATAATACTTCTTACAGGAGAGCACCCCCCTCGGCCGTGTAAGGGATTAACTTGCAATTACCATCTCGCTAATCTTGAAACCCTTCCCCAAGAAGAAAGAACCACCGTTAAACCCTCCGAGACACCGCGAACAAATCTTCATAGCCCTCATCGGAACTTCAGGACACAAGCCCGCACGCCAGAGAAGCAAGCGGTCGCCGCTTCACCGCTGCGTCGGCAAGCCGATCGAGGTCGATCGGGATGGGAAAAGCTACTGCACCACCGCCGCGGAAGGAGCCGCTGTCGAAATTGCGGGAGACGCTGGTGCTGCCGAAAGAGCGTATGGTGCTGGTGCCGCCGCTCTTCGACTACCCTCCCATCGTCGCGCGCACAAGGTCAATCGCGCGACACTCTCCTACTCCCCTCCTCACCACTTGCTACAGTATAATGCGCATCCCTAACGAGGGAGTAGGCTTCAGATTTTTTTTCCCCCGCCCTAATGAGCGGCTTTAAACCACCGTGATTAATCGTACATGCTAAGCTTGCGATGATCGCTCACATCTATTGTGACACCCATCTGTGCAAGTTACACGGTACGCTTAACACGGTTTGGTTGTACTCTTCTGGTAGCTTTTCCCGATAATGCACATCTCTGAGATTCTACCTTCTCTATATGCTCTTGTAGGATGACAGATATCTCTACAATATCCTAACATGTGATATCCTTTGCCATGCTTTTCTGAATTGGTGTTGGTTGTGAACACGCAGGATGTCGGTGCCGGCATATGAAGTAATGTTTGGGAGGCTCTCGCTGCAAAACCTGTTCGAGGACTACTTTGATCAAGCTGGGAATATGACCTCAAGGATCATGCTGAAGGCACTGGAAGACCCTCATGTTGATTTGATTGCCACAGTATCCTTACTATTTTTTGTGTTCCTGCTCTGCTACTTCAGCTTTTCAATTGCACGGTTTCTGTCAATGGTTGATGGACTCAGTATTTGTTTCTTATTATTTCTGTTTATGTTTCTAACATCTCTTATCCCTTTTCATGTACCTTTGTTTCAAATAATCATCGCTTCATTCTTTACTTGTCAATTGTCATTAGTATGCATAGTTAGAACATCTAGGCCCTAGCCCTATCGGCAGTCTGGCACCCTCTGTATTCAAAACCGGCATCCTGTAGAGAAGGACACTTTTATTTCGAATCCAGAAAAGGACACTTTCTCTTTGCTTCCTGTGCTTGTTATTTCAATTGTGATGAAATAGTCTTGCTTGGATGTTGCATGCATATTCATTGAAATTATACCCATAGTCCGTATAACATTTTCGCCATAAATACTTGGAAATGATGTCTTAAACCCCTAAACCCAATTAATCTCCTGTATCTCTGTATATATCAATACAAAGAGGATTACTCCTCTATCAATGAAGTAGTCACAACCTTGTGCCGGTTTGTTCAATAAAAAAACTAGGAGGATTCATGCCAATCTGATTTATCTTAAATTAAGGGTTTTAAATTACACAGTTTTTGCCAACCTTAATTTATCTAGGTGTCTGCAGCAGCTGATAAAAAATGTGGAAAAGTAAAGGGGAATGCTCTATTCCGCTGGCAAAAGTGTGCATTCCATACTTACCAAAACTCTATGTATGTATGAAACTTTTGTTATACTCTAACACAAAAACACTTCACTGATTCTTTTTTTCAGAGAATCAGATGACCCACATACCTTTGTGGACCTTCTTGTTTCAACTTCAAATCCGTATGTATTGCCTTGCTAGAACTATATCTTTATCACTTATAAGCAGATATATTCTCTATTATGGAGATAATGTAGAAAATGTTGTTTTGGCCAATCTCCTGTTCATGCAGAATGTGGCAGCTGCGGTCATCTGCATACTATCCTGAGTATGGTATTGGTGCATTTGGAACATTACCTTTACCAATGGGAAACAGGTAGGCTGCATATCTTTTTTCCACATGCAAATCATGTGTGGAGCTGTTTACCATTGATCTGTACGTTTATCTTGTTGAGGATTTTTTCTCCAAATCCGATGGAAAACAATTTTCTTTGTTGCTTTCTGTTAATTTTAGAAATAATGAAAATGAGGGAGTTATGTTCATCATTTTTACAGGGCGCGCTCAGAAGATTCTGGAGTCATGGGTTTAAGATATGGTTCAGAGAATTTATCAGTTGGAGCATCTTTTGTGCCATTTCCTTGTATGCAGCTATTTACGATTATCATATAATTTATTCAATCATCTAAATTAAAGATGGTATTCATAACATGCCCTCTGTACTTTCAAGTCAATTTAATGGCTTTGCATACCCTAACTCGTCATGCTGACTTCCTGCTGCAGTATCTGGTGAGGTGCCGTATGGAGCATGGTTAGTTGGGAGAAAAGGGAATTTAAGTGCAGGAGTTCAATACAAGCCACTTAGTGAGTGTTAAATAATTGGTACAGAGTTCTAAGTTCTCTTAAAATTTGCAGTTGCTAGACACAAAATGTCTGAGCTCCTTTTCTATTAAAAAACATATATGCGCTAAGGCAGATAACCTATGTCCGCATTCCACATGCTACAACATTCTTCTGAGTTCCTTGTATAGTAGGGACAGATCCCTTTATGCAAACTGCAGGTGAAAGAAGCTGAAGCATAGAGTAATAGAAAATTGAATATAACAAACTGGGTATGAGTTCTAAGTTTATTCCTCATACTGTACATTTCTTTTGAATTAAGTATTAATATTGGAACCTCTATATCGAAACCAAAAGTTCATAAGAAATGGATGTGGTGTCATCTGCCCTAAAACTCTGAAGCTTTTGTAGATAAACCACCTGCACTGAATATTCCTTAATTTCCCTACTGTTTTATTGATGTAGAGGTTGAACTGTTGAAGATTTTGATGGTAAACCATTTGTATATTAAACTCAGTTAGATCATGGAGGTGAAATGGAGCATTAAATGGTTGGCCCTAGTTGGCTAGCCATCTTGAAAAGTTTTACATATTTTTCTTCTACTTAAGTTCTGAAGTTGTTTTTTCATATTTTCTTCTACTTAGGTTCTGAAGTTTTACTGTTTAGTTGGCTTTAGCTTTCCCTTTAAACTTCATTTTGACGCTTTGCATATGCATAATCTTACTCACCACTATGGACCAGTTTGCCGGTGTTGTGCTATGGAATATATCTACCTAATATTTAGGATTTTTGCTGTTATAGCTCCACAAAAGAAGCTCTCAACTAGTTACAGCTTTAAAAATAGAAAAAAGTGCTTTAGAAAGGCCACGGCAATAACTATTTTCCCAAGATTTTTCCCGAAATATCATCTTTGGAGTTACTTGCACAACAGATATTTGCTTTTCTTGGGACTAGCCTGCCTTCTCCTGTGGTCTTCTTTATTAATTAAGAAATTTCTGTGGGCTTTCTACTTTTGCTACTAGCTCTAATGCTCCATTATGTCTATTCTGTAACAGGTGGAAACAAAAATCCTATGCCATTTACAGACCCGGAGAACTGGAATTGTGCAATCAGTTACAGTGTCGGGTCAACAAGCCCGCTCAGCCCTTTATCCACTTTTACCCTAGAGCTTGCCAGAAGTAGACAGGTTTGTACCTTTCTTTTTTCTGGTAACAAGCTTCACCCAGGTTATTACCTCCCCTTTGTTTTTAAATACACGATGTTTCGCACAAGCTAATTAGTTCATCATATATTTGAAAATAGAGCGAGTAACTTGCAACAGCTAGGATATCTTGACAAGGCTATACAAAAATTACCGCCTCAGATGGAATGACTGAAATCTAGTGCATTGAATTAAGATATGAATTATAATAGAGCTCTATACATTGAACCATGTCATGAAATTACATTCTGATAGTTATGTTTTCATTTTCTTTTGGGTAGAGAGCAATAGCCAAATAATTTTTTAAAGAAACCATCTGTTATTGGCAAAACGTCAGGAGCACAAAATTTGCAGAAATAATTTAGTTGTTAATGGTGTGTTGCCTTACTCTCTTTTGCAATAACTTTTTATTTTCCTTGATGTGCAGCTGACGACATCATTCTATCAACACATGGTTGTTCAAAGAGGGGTAAGGGTTCTCTAATGTTTTATCTTTGCAAAGAGATTTCTTTTTGATATATGGAGAGAAGAGGTGGAATATCTTCGATGGTATGAAAAACTAATAACAACGTCAAGTCTTGATTCATCAGAGTTTATGGATTTGTCAACTAATAAAAAATCATTACTGTTGTAGTCCATTTTGTACCACATCATTGCCATGTTAGGTTCAAGCAGTTTCTGTCTGTTATCGAGATTATGCAGAGGAAAAGCAATATTTTTCATACAAAAGGCAAACCATTCTGTGATTGCCAGCTAACCTGTTGTTGCCAACAGCCCAGTGTATTTTCATAGCTTAGACAGCAGCCATTAGTAGGAAGTAACGCACATCCACTAAAGAACTATCATCCCCACCTGGTCAGTAGACAACACAAAATGAGTTTAGCTCGAAGAGAATAATTTCAGATGTATCTGTTGGAATATTAATTTGAACTCCACCACTTCTCAACTGAAAAGATGACAATACCTTTGGTTGGTATTCCGTTCCATTGTAAACTGCAATGTTCAAAATAATATCTGTGCCATCAAGATATTTATTGAAGTATAAGTGAATTGCCACCTTTCTCTATCAGCTTAAGCTTTTGGGTTGAAGTGGTTGGTGCATGCAACTCAATATGGTATTATGGCTATAGGTCTTGAGTTCAAATACTAGCGGGCGTGATTAAATAAAATAATTGCAGCCGACTCCTAATTTCATTTGAGACCTAAGGGAGCCTGCAAGGCTGCACGTGAGGGGGAGTGTTGAAGTATAAGTGAATTGCCCACCTTTTTTCCTATCAGCTTAAGCTTTTGGGTTGAACTGGTTGATACATGCAACTCAATAATATTCACTATCGAAACACATTACTTTGAACTCATTATATTTGCTTCCTTGTTTTTCCTGATTGTGCACACAGGTGGATATTTTTCGAATATAAACCCATTTGTACTAGAGTCATACCATCCAACTGAAATTTTTTAATCATATGCACTTCTTATATATACCAGGTAAAAAATCCTTCAGAAGATAAGGAGGTTGTTGAAATTACGAACTACATTGATTTTGGACTTGAGTTTACTGGAAGGTAAGTCTCAAGTAAAGGAATGTTACTTCTGGTTTACATAAATACGACCCATTAACTCTATTTTCATACTATTTTAGGATTGATAACGATAAACCAAACGAGAATGACAATTCGTTGTTCCAGTTAGCTGCAAGTTGGCAAGCTAATAAGAACTTCCTGTTGAAGGTTAAGTAAATCCACCCATTTAGACCCTTCATGACTAGTCTATTAAGAGAGGGCATACAATGCATTGCCAGCTCACACTGCACCATGTGGGTGCCTCACCTTCAGAATTTAAGACCCCTAAAGAATCAATAACATCTTATTTCGCAATATTCTATAATCAAAATCAGCCTATACACAATTGTCTTTTCTTTTCTATATCTGACTCCATAGACCAGTTTACATTTTACCACCGTGCAAGTCACTCCTTCACCTTTATTTTGGAGTTTCAGAAGCCATTAGGTGACAAAACGGCAGGAATGTGTTTTGCACAATCTTAAGATTAGCATATTACTTTGTTTCTTGTGATTTTCATTGCTCTTTATTTACAGGGAAAGCTTGGTCCTTCCAAGTCATCCATAGTTCTGGCACTCAAATCATGGTGGAGACCATCGTTTACATTTAGTGTCACAGGTATGCAAGCTCAAGACTTTTCATCCTTTGTTTTCATCACACAAGAAATATCCATATACACCTATGAATACTTTAGTTTAGTTCTTTGATCAGGTTTTGATGATTTGGCAGCAAGAGTATCTCCCTAGTTTGTACTTTTTTTTGGCATGAGAACTAGAAATTCTGTGCATATATGTTCTTACTTGGCCATACAAAATTTCATCAAAGCACGAAGCTTCATATATTTTGTTCCAGTTATTACTTAATTTGCAGTTTCTTAGGATTTTGTTCCAGTTTTTAAATTGTACTTTGGATAAGCGAAGTAGAATATGAAAGTAATTCTAACTGTGGGTGGCTGCAAAATCAGGACTCCCATTTACTGGCCATGCTGACATTGTACTTTTCTGTTTGCAGCTGTGAATGATCATTCAAAGGGCACGACATCATTTGGATTTGGCATTCGAACGGAGGATCTGAGACAACCCAGGTTCTGTATTTATGTCCTGAAGTTTGATTATGTTTGTTTTAGTAGCAATATACTGATCCAAGTTTGATTGTGATCATTCCAAGTTTGTTTTATTATGTGTTAATAACACATTGTCATGTCAACGAGATGCAGTTACCAAAGAGCTGATCCAAACTACATCATGTTGACACCGGACATGAAATGCTCAGCACAAGGGGTCGGAGAGCGACCTGTGTTCCAGGCACGTTCTGATCCAGGCAGCTATGATCATTTACCAACAGATTTGAGGCCTATTGACAGAATAATGTAACTCTGGTCTGCTTTTGGTCCTGTCAGTCGGAGTAGTTTTTATGCGAGTTGCTAGAGATGCAAAATCCTGTAAATTATAGCGCGCTCTTTCTTTTGTATTAGGGAGAAATGGACAAGAATATATTTAGTAGTAGCGATTTTTGCTGTGAAATGGACCAAGGTTTCCACTGGAAATGTAATCATGTCTAGCTATAGAGCTTGAATTTGATTGATTTATCGGCTGATTTTCTGGTATTGCATAGGATGATGATTTAATGCATGTAACCACGATATATCCTTTTACACAGAATACATCTAGCAGCAGCTCCGAGCGGAAGAAATTTTGTTGGAAATGTTGGTCACATCATATTCTGCTGTCATTTTTTTTTCCGATTACAGCGCGTGTTCAAATGATTTACCAGCTTGCTGCCAATCTGTAGGAATATCGGATGTCGATTTTGTTGTCGATGATAGCATTTCACACTCTAGTAGTTTCGTTTCCGTCAGTTGGGGCTATGAAAAGTTACTCCTAGGTACCTGTATAGATGCAACTAAGAACTTAACAAACTGATTACATTTACATGTTCCAGAAGTTTTATGGAAAGATTTTATGCACGACTGAATACATACTTAACAGACATATATAAATGCTAAAAATATAGCTGTATATGCCAGCGGGGAACTTAACACAGACTGATGATTACATGTAGAAGTTTAAGACAGATCACGCGCATTTGAGTACTTAACAGACAATGCAAGAACGAGCCAGAACATGCAGCAGACGAACAAATGGCAGCTAGGAATTTAACAGACAGACGCAAGTAGAACTCCCAGCCTGATTTTGCACATCCGAGTACTTTACCAGACTAAAATAGAGGTGACAAACATGAAGAAAAGAAGTACAAACATAACCCAGAATTCTAATTCCTCTCCAGAAAATTCCAAATCAGATCTTTGTGCAAGTTCCCCTCCATGCCGAAGTAAAGTCCTCAAGAACCAGAACGTAACTATCATATCCACTGCAAACTCCATCTGGAAACGTGTGGTAATGAAACACCAGCACCAGCTTACTCATGCCTGACCCCACACTTCACAGAAGGGATCTTCCAGTGACGAATCAATGGCAGCTTGGAAGCTCCAGCGTGGGGCAACAGAACAGAGAGCAACTTCACCACTCCCGCCTTCAGCTGTCGCTCTGAAGCCGCTTGCCTTCACATCACTGCAAACGAAGGCCATGGTCTTGAGCGCCTTGCCCACTCTCATGATGTACTGGATAAACTCAATCCCATGCCCCTCCGACATGGACCCATGGACGATCAGAGTCTCCAGATGCGATTCGAGGCACTCGGAAGGGCGCCTGTGCTCCCAGAACCTCAGGTCACATTTGCTGTACGAAAGGGAATCGGATGGAACGGACATGATGTGAAGCGTCTCCAGCCGAGGAAAGCATTTGAGCAAAGTCAGCAGCATCTTGGCCTCCATATTGCAGGCAAACTGAACCTTCACAGCTAGTATCTTCAAGCTTGGTACCATGTTGCTAGCACTCACATTCATCCCAGCCTTGATGACAGCGCCACCGATTTCGAGCGTGTGGAGGTTGAGGTCGAGGCACCCGAGCACTTCCAGTCTTGGAGCACGGACAATCTTGACGGGCGTCCTCTTGAACATGCTCTCAAAGAGCAGCCTCTGGAGCCTTGGGGCATCTTCCACGACGACCTCGTCGAAGTATGACATCCAATCCACCGCGACCTTGAGGCTGTTGGAGACGAGGTGGAGACGCGACGGTATAGTTGGCCATATGGCCCGAGGCCCATGGGCCGGCCCATGGCACGACCTTTTGGCACGGCACAGGCCCGGCCCGGCCCGACCCCCTATGGGCCCGTGCCAGCCCGGCCCGATCGTAGTGCCGGGCCTGGGCCTCGACCTCGGCACGGCGTGCCGGCCCAGCCCGGCACGACGGGAGCAGGCACGGGGCGGCACGTGGGCCGGCCCGTAGGCACGCGGCCCACCAGGCCCGCACCCCCGGCGTATATGCCGGCCTGCCGGGAGCGGGGAGCCGGCCGCAGCCCCCTCTCTCATCCGTCACCCCGCAAACCCTCCGTCTCGCCTCCTCTCGCACGCCTCGCCTCCCCACCGCCGACGGCGAGATCCCCGCCGTCGGCGACCTCCTCCCACCGTCCACGACCGCAACTACGCCGGCGTCCACCTCCTCCCCTCTTGTGGCCGTCGTATCTTCGCCGACGACGACTCCGACCGAAACCCTAGCCACCTTTGGGGTTGGGGATTTGGAGGAGTAGAGTTGCGACGGCCAGATCTACGCCGCCGGCCACCTCCTCGCCACTTCTGGTCACCGGATCTACGCCGCCGGCTACTCCCTCCGAAACCCTAGCCACCTTTGGGTTGGGGATTTGGAGGAGTAGAGGTGCGACGGCCAGATCTACGCCGCCGGCCACCTCCTCGCCGCTTCTGGTAGCCGGATGAGTTAAATACACCGGCAGCCCTCGAACTTGTCCCGAGATGCCACTTAGATCCACGAACTCGCAAAATCGAAATCTGGCACCCTGAACTTGTTAAGTTGTGCCACTTAGGTCCATACCTCTTGACGGGGCGCCTAATGGCATGAATATATGCAAAAAAGCCCTAGAAATTTTCCATCTTCTCCTCTCCGGTCCCGGCGGCCTCCTAGAACCGGCGGCCGCCCGCCTCCTCCTGTGCGTTGTCCAGCCCGGTGGCCGGCCGCCTCCATGCGCCTCTGGTCGCGGCGGCAGGGCAGGGCCCAGCCCCGGCCTCGCGCGGCCGCCCGACGGCGGCCATAACAGGGCAGGCAATGGGGCGGCGGCGCTCCCGGCGGACTCCTGCAGCGGCGGTCCCGACGGCCTCCGCGAGAGCCCCTCCACACACCTTGCGCTCGCCGTGCTCCCACGCACGCCGCTCGCCTCCGGTCGGCCCGCCTCGCCCGACACCGCTCGCCTCCCTCCTTTCTCCCACTCCTTCTCGCGCTTGCATTGGGCGAGCGGGGCGGCGATGGCCACGTCGCCCCCGGTCACCAGCCAACGGCGCCCCCGAGCTGCGCCTCGGCTCCCATCCGCGCCCCTCCTCTCTCCCTTTAAAGCCCCAAGCATCCCCGGCCAAAACCCTAGCTCCTTTTTCACCCAAGCCGTCGCCACCATTGGAGCCCACCGAAGCTTCCTCGCCGGAATTCGTCGCCGACGGTGAGACTCCCTTCAATTCCTTGCACCTCCTCCATCCTCGAGCCTCCTTTGACCTTCGCCGGCCCTCATCTCCCTCTCGTTCTCGCTGTACAGGGCCGCCGCCGGAGCTCCCGGTCCGCCGCCGCCGTCCGCCGCGGGGAGCCGCCTCCTCGCCTCCTCCTCGTCGGCAAGCTGCAGGGTGAGCTCCGCATCGCTGCCCCCTGCCCATGCTCGCCCGACCCCGGCCTCCCGCGGCCCCTTGCCGCCGGTCGCGCCGCCGCGACGCGCCGGGCGCGCGCGCGGGCGATGGCCGCGCGGTCAAGGCCTCGGCTCGGCCTTGACCCGGTCGGTCCCCCTTGGGCCCACTTGTCTGTACCGGAGAGGAGAAGATAGCAAATTTGGAGGGCTTTTTTGCATATATTCATGCCATTAGGCGCCCCGTCAAGAGGTATGGACCTAAGTGGCACAACTTAACAAGTTCAGGGTGCCAGATTTCGATTTTGCGAGTTCGTGGACCTAAGTGGCATCTCGGGACAAGTTCGAGGGCTGCCGGTGTATTTAACTCTAGCCGGATCTATGCCGCCGGCTACTCCGTGCCCGTGCCAGTGCCCGTGCCGTCTCCTCCCCCTTTCTGGCTTCTTTTTGTTCTTGTTCACTTGATCTTGCTCTTCTAGTCTTCTTCACTTGCTTCCTCTCTTCTTCCTCGTGACCCCGTCTGCGGCCACTGCCCTGTAATCTTCTTGATCTATCTTTTCACTTGATGTTTCTCATCTTCACTTGATCTGTCTCACTGTTTATTTTCGTGTGCGCAGGACCTCGAAGGCTAGTCCGGCGCTCCGGTGTTGCAGGTAACCACTTGTTCTTGTTCTTGTTCACTTGTTATTGCTCTTGTTCACTTGTTCTTGCTCTTGATCACTTGTTCTTGCTCTTGTTTCTCATGTGTGCAGGCCGCTGGCCGGTGCAAGCACCGTGCGAGTGCGGCGCACGCCGTGAGGAACCGGACGCCGTGATGGATCATTCCTACAACGACGAGTGTAGGATGATGGGCATGCCGGAGGCCGTAGACGACGTGGATGATGCGGGTGCAGCAGAGCTGTTGGGCAGCAGCGCTGCACCCATCGAGCTCGGTGACGGTGCCGCCGATGTGCCTCCAAATGGCTCTGGTACTGGTAGTGGCACTCAACAGAGCCAGAATGAGAGCACGGCCAAGTCCACGGGCACTGGGAAGAGGAGATCTGAATGCTGGGCTCACTTCGACGAGATCTGGGAGATGAGAAATGGTAAGAAGGTAAGAACTAGCGCGAAATGTAAGCATTGCCACCATGTGTACTCTGGTCTATCTACTGGTGGTACTGGTCATTTGCGGAGGCATATTCCTAAATGCCCTACTCTGTTAGCTCGCAAAGCAACTGCTCAATCCCAGCTTAAGTTTAATCCTGATGGTAGTGTGCATCTTTGGGAGTATAAGCCTGATGTTGCTCGCTCTGAGTTATGTAGGTTGATTGCTAGGCTTGATCTGCCTTTGTCTATTGGTGAAAGTGATGCCTTTGTTCAATATATTACAAATGCACATAACCCTAAGTTCAGCTCTGTCTCTAGGCAAACTACTACTAGAGACTTTGTTAAGATGTTCACTGATCGTCGTGATAAGCTTGTTGAAACATTCAAGTCTGTTTATTCTGTTGCTCTTACATCTGATATCTGGTCTGGAAATGCTAAGGAGGATTACTTAAGTGTTGTTGCTCATTATGTTAATGTTGATTGGCAACTTGAGAAGCGTATAATTGGCTTGCGTTTGATTGATGTTTCTCATAATGCTGATAACATTGCTGAGCGTGTTGCTGCTGTTATTGATGATTATGGCCTTAGCAATAAGGTTTTTTCTGTTACACTTGATAATGCATCTGCCAACATAAAAGCAATGGATAACTTAATGCCTATACTATCTGGTTATGTTGGCACCTTGATGTTGCATCAGCGCTGTGCTTGTCACATTATTAATCTGATTGTCAAAGCTGGCCTTGAGGTTTTCAAACCTGCTCTATCTGCATTTAGAACTGCAATTTCTTTTCTCAATGCATCTAACCAACGCATTGCTGCATACAAGTCTTTTTGCATATCTACTAATGCCACCCCTAGAAAGTTTGGGTTGGACATGGATGTTAGATGGAATTCCACCTATCTAATGTTGAAGCATCTCATGCCTCATAAAGCACCATTCTCTGTTTTTATTACAACTAATCATCCTTTTGTGAATGGAGGTCCACTTCTGAATGACCACCACTGGTATGTTGCTGAAAAAATCCTTAAGTTTCTGGAACAATTTTATGTTTCTACTGTTGTTCTTTCTGGTGTTTATT
The DNA here is from genome assembly GCA_004135705.1 of Alloteropsis semialata. Classification (NCBI taxonomy): domain Eukaryota; kingdom Viridiplantae; phylum Streptophyta; class Magnoliopsida; order Poales; family Poaceae; genus Alloteropsis; species Alloteropsis semialata. Next base: position 65,439,158 of record CM014272.1, on the reverse strand, counting down.
ATCCAACATCTCCTCTGGCTTTACATCATGTTCTTGAAATTGCAACTAATTTGAACAGTTTTGAGCATGATCCTGAATTTGAGACAGATTTTAGACGTATTGTTGCTCCTATGAAACAGAAATTCCTAGATTATTGGTCTGACATACCCATGCTTTATTCCTTTGCAATGATACTGGATCCTAGGGCTAAGATGCAGGGTTTCAGTAATTGTCTTCGCTTGTTAGCTCAACTTAATGGTAAGGATTACTCTACTTACCTATCTGATGTGAGGGATGAATTATCTGACATGTTTTCTAAGTATGAAACAAAGTTTGGTTCTTTGAGGAGGACACAAAGGGCTACCCAGCCAGGCCCTACAGCAGGTAAGAAAACAGCTTGGGGTAAGATCTTTGGTTCTGCTTCTTCTGGTATTGATGTGTCACACATGAGTTCTTCTCCAACCTTGGAAGAAGAACATCTGCTACTGCTTTACTTCATGCTGTGGGATCTGGTGCATCTCTTCCTAATGCTACTTCTGAGCTAACTACCTACCTGGACAGTGACACTGTCACCCAGTTTGATGATGACTTCGACATCTTGTCCTGGTGGCATGAGTATAAGATATCCTATCCTGTTCTGTCTATAATGGCTAAAGATGTTATGACTGTTCCTGTCTCAACCATTTCTTCTGAGTCTGCATTTAGTACCACAGGCAGGATCATTGAGGAGCGGCGCCGGCGCTTGAGATCTGAGATGGTGGAGATGCTGGCCTTGATCAAGGATTGGGAGCAAGCTGATGCAAGGCTGCAACATGATGTTGAAGATCCTGAGCTAGAAGCAGCCTTTGAGAATCTTTATATTGATTGAGTTAGATTCTTGTAATGGTGAATGTAATGTATGGGACTAAGTATGAACACAATGAACATTATATTTAGAGCTGGCTGTACTCTTTTTTCCTTTGTAGGGTTTTCTCACGAGGTGTGAGTTTTTACCTACAAAGGTTTTTAATGAGGCAGCACAAAAAACAGCTCAAAATATTTGAACTTCTTTCATATTCTGTTGGTTTGATGCTTATTTGGTATTCTGTCATTTGAACTGCTTTGAAAGAGGTGTGGATGTTTGCCTGGGCCGTTCCCTGGCACGGCACGCTGGGCTGGGCACGGCACGATGTCGTGCCTCGTGCCGGCACGGCACGGCCAAGAGGCCGGCGTGCCGTGCTCGGGCGCCTTCCTCGGCACGAAGGGCCGCCCAGGCACGGCACGAAGTGCCGTCGTGCCGCGCCGTGCCGTGCCGCGTCGTGCCGTGCCAGTATCGTGCCCGTGCCGTGTCGTGCTGGGCGGCCCATATGGCCAACTATAGTTTGAGGGTTTTCTAGATCTGAGAAAAGGTTGCTTATTTTTAATGAAAAACTGTGGGACCCCCATACCTAGTAGGAGATGTCCTGTGAAGCTCAGCCTATTCCTGCCAAATCTCTATAGAATAAGCCATTTCCGTAGAAATTTCACTAGATTTGTACAAACTCAATCTTTATTCGATGGAATTCCAGTGAAAGTTCCCTGTAAATAAATAAAGATTCTCTAAAGATCCTTCTTTTTTTTTCTCGTTCCAACGGGACCGTATGAAGTATCCATGCCGCACCAAACAAGCTCTCGACAGGAAGTTTCTTTCCACTTCATGCGTGATACGTAGCGTGATCTCTCCTCGCGAAAAAAAAGGAAAATGACATGGCGTGTTTTTGCCCTTCCTAGGATCCATCAAATTGGTGCCTCCGAGGAAGATTAGACGTGGATTACAAGGCCCAATTGTTTAGCTTTGTCGCTCGTGCGCCTGGATTCCGGGTCGCGATTCCAGCAAATCCTTGTTGCGTTGTGCATGCCTGGATGCACGTCCATCGATAGGAGAAAGAAAGAGTACGGCTCCTTCCTGTCCTCCAGTGCCTCCATGGCTGGCGCCAAAATACTGCATGGGCACTTCTCGTGCAATGCATCGTAGTGATCCAATTCCAAGTTTCCAACTACCATCCTGTTGTGGAAAAGATTTTCTGCACTGGAGTCCTTCCGTTTGGCTATATTTATCTATGGTGTCGGAAAAAATACATTTTGCAATGTATGTCGACTAAAGACACCAAAAGTGAAGTTATTGCAATATTTACACTATGCACCGCTAATTAAATACTGCAAAACAAAATGTTGTTTTACTGTTGTAATGTAATAAGAATATAGATGACCATTTCAAAATGATTTCTTTTTCGGAATTTGTACTTCATTGTTTCTTTTTCGGAATTTGTACTTCATTGTTTAGTGCGTGTTTTATGCAGTGTATGAGCAAAGTCAAACAGAGGGAGTAAAATGCCGAAATTTCTTGTCATTGTCGCCATTTTTTCGTTATTATAGCTCTGCCGAACATGAAATTTGGTCGAATTTAAAACACAGAGCTTGAAATTGAACTATTTCTGTGATATTCTTGCGAATTTGAGCGAAACCAAAGGATTTCTAAATAATCCGAAGTCAGAGCAGCACATTTATCGTCTGTACGATTTATTCCCTTTGTGCTATCTCTGAACTCTGAGTGACATGTACATTTCAGTTCAGTCGGGTTGTGCGCAGTCAGATTAGCCCACATGTGCTCCAGGCTTTGCAGTTTGCAGCACGGTCAGAGGCAAAAGAGCGCGAGTTCAGTCGACCTGGTAGTCTGGCACTGGCACTGGCCGACTGGCAACTGGTTGGGCGTGAATAATTCCACGGTGCGGTGCAAGCTCTGCTTCAACCGTACGCTAGGTGTAGATGATATCTGAATCTGTCTTTTTCATTCGGAGTTGGTCCAGCTCCATTAGGGCCGTGTTTAGTTCCGGCCGTTCTGCACAATGAGGCCGTCTCGGTCTGCGTGTACAGAGAGAAAAAAGTGCATTGAAAAACGTGTGTTATGCAAAATTTTGGAGAATGGAGGGAACTAAACACCCAGATTGACCACAGGAGAATGCTCGGGAAGCAATTGTAGATTGACCACAGGAGATTCCTCCGTGATCTAGTTTTCACATGTTCATCAAACATCGTATAGAAATTTCAAAGGATCTTGTTAAGAAATGTTACGACCGTTTGTGTTGTTTGACACAAATTTCGTTCTACCACATTTCTGACCAGCAAAGCTAATAATGCAAAGATTGTCAGCCCAAGGAAAGGATGTAAGATCAAAATGTAAAAAGCATGTTACGATTCTAACCTAGGGCATGTACATATACGGACAGCTAAATAGACATCTTTACGACAGTTTAGACAGCTACTGTCTATTTTGCTATCTATATGATATTTAATGTCTCCTCTGATTGATGTTGTTCACATGGGAGCACGAGCCAGAACAGTAGACGAAATAGTAGACAACAATACACTCTTTCTCATTTAATGATGGCCACATCACCTCATTTTGCAGATGTGGACTCAAATAGACAGCTGCTGTCTAACCGTTGTACATGCCCTAGTCCCACGCCGTTCTATTTGCGTCTCTCGAGCGAATAATATTTTAGGACTTATGACAGAGAAGGCCGAACTAGCTTGAAAAATGACTGGAAATTTTTTATGGGCTTGAGCCAGATTTTTAGGTATGCCATGGCATACTGCAGTAGCAACATTCTAATCCATTTCAAATTAGAAGATGTTTTAGCTTTTATAGATATATTGATTTTTCTACGCATTTAGATATACACTATGTTTAGATACATAAAAAAACAATGTATCTAGGAAAAGTGTGCTCTCATCCTCTGTCACTTGAGTTAAGATTGCTAAATTAAAATGCAAACTTTTCGGTTCGGAAAAAGGAAATTTTATACATTATTGCATTTTAGTACAAAAGAATGACTCACACCTTCAACCGTGTGTGTCTTTCCAAACATGACACCTACTCCCTGCTGCAAAAGAAGTTGCCAATTCACACCAAACCATGTACTCATGCCAAGAGGCATATTTTCCTTGCCAAGAGGAAGGCATGGACCCAAAGAGGGACTTTCCCCACCTAATTTGCTGAAACCTGTCGCGGAACCACAAGAGTTCCTTTTGCATTTGGACAAAAACATACTGAAAGGGACCTCCACACTCGCAAACAGCACTATAGGTTCACAAGGGATCATATCCTGCTGAGGCTGCGGGTAATTGAGCTTAGTTTTGGGTGCCACATGTTTTCATCAATGCCAACAAAACACGGTTCCTTGGAAGATGACTATTGTTTTTGTACAGTCAAAATTTACAAACTTCACATAAGGTCATAAAGAACTAGCATTGCACATGCTTTATTTGACAGGCTTAGGGATGATGTTGAGCGCACCACTCATCTAATTAATTTACATCACAGAGCCATCAAGAGTGATGCATCCAAAGCAATCCTACTTATAGATCTCAAATTATTTGATTTATCAGTGTACTCGATTGTTACCCCTTCTTTTCATAAAAAGTAGTAGCATTCCAAAGTAACGCTAGGAATGGAGACGCAATGGAGCCTTTTCCTTCTGAAAACATTCTCCCATTGTTAGCCACAATGATTCCTGAGGCATATTGCGTCTCCATTATTAATTCATATTTTTTTTCCAAAAAAAAACCCAACACCCTAAATACTTGGTTATGTTGATTTTGGCTCCCACTGGCGAGTGACGGCGGCGCCGGAGAATCTATTGAGGAGCTCAAATAGTGGGCAATGACGACGGTCAAGGCGAGTACGAGCCCGCGACGAGAGACAAAAGTGAGGCAACCATGCTGGTCAAAGACGAATACGAGCTCACAGCTTGCACGAAAGGGAGGCAACGGCGATAAGTCCATAGTTTTGAGTCCTTGGCTATTTTTCAATAACATCTTCAATAGCATACAACTGAAGAGAAGGATGTAAATAGTCAAAGAAAAAAAAATCGCTACCGTACAAATTCTACACCGCAAAAAAATACTATGAAAACTGCTTCTAACCAGAAAAAAGATACAAATTTACTCTCCAACTCGGGAGATGAAAAAAGTGTTTTTTTACGCTAGGAGAAAAATGAAAAACAGAGAGTTGGAACTGAAGCCCTACAGCTACAGACAGGCTACAGCGGTAAAGGCTGTAGCCAGTAGAGGACAGCATTTGCCATTTATAAGCCAATCGCTGGCACAAGCACAAAGAATCCTGGCGAGTCATCCCTTCCCACCGCTTCCGGCCTCCTCGGTCAAACCGCCTTTCTCTCTCCTACTCTTCGCCCCCTCCCTCTCCCTCTCCCTCTCCGGCTCTCCCTCTCCCTTCCCTCTAAAAAAAAGTAGCGCCCGGAGAACCGATAGGCTGGAGAAAGAGAGGCGGAAAGAGGCAGCAAAATCTCACTTTGTTGTTGAGAATTCTTTTCCCCTGTTCTTTTAGGGTTCTTGGTTTGGTGGAATGGGAGCCCCGCGCCTCCATTTGTGCCCCCGAGATCTTCGTCGTCGTTCCCCTCGTGCGTAGCCTTTTGGAAGGTTGGTGAAAGCGCGAGGAACATCGATAAAGGGAACCCGCAGAGTTTGGTACCAATCTTTCGCTCTTCGTGTTCTTGCAGGAGGAATTTTAGCTCACGTAATCCGTGCCTGCCCCCTAACTGCGTTGTCGCGCTCTAATCCAATCCGCCACCCCCTCCTGCTGCTTCGATTTTTGGGAGAGAAGAGGAAGCAGATCATTTGGTCTCGGAGACGTCGTCCTGCCCAGTTCAGGTGCCAGTTGGAATTTCATTCCTGCGTTTACTTTGTTGGTTGTGTTTTTTTCTTGCATGTATGTTTTTGACGAAGGCAGCTTGGCTGGCATCGAATTTTTAGTGTTTCAGAGTTGTTTGGTTTGATGAGATCGCTTTGGGATCGCCAAGTTCGCGTTTTTGGATTTTTTTCTCTCTTCTGTTTCTCATTGCAATTGTGTTCTCTCCAGGTCCCCATCCAAGATTCCAAGTTGCATCTGTGTTGATTCAGTTTTGGGGATTGATTGCTTTGTTGGGGAAAGTTTGCAGCTTGGTTTGCAATTTGCTTGTTTGAGTAGTGGATTGGATTCTCCATTCTTTATGAAATTTATGTTTTGGGTTATCGTTAATAAATACGCTCGAAGTTTGTAAACGTTGCCGTTTGTTGTATTGTTTTTCCAACTCTTCGACTGTATTTGACTTCCTCTATGTACTGTTGTGCTGTTGTAGTTGGTCTGTGTACTACTGGCCATATATGATTTATTTGGTTTTTGTGTTCTGCCCCTTGGCTAATTTCTTGTGCTATATTTTTTAAGCGGATTTCTTCTGCTATATGGTCCTGATTGGTGTACGTTTGTTTTGCTCCCTATGTAAAGAGCTGGAGCAAAAAGAAAAAAAAACAAACTTTTGTTCAATTTCACTGTAAAAGCAATCTGATATTGCATTAGGACTAATATGGTAATTACATGGCAATTATTTCAGTTGAGATAGATTATTGGCACGCATGGCCGGCACAAGCAACCATGGATCCCTCATGGAGGAATGGTTGCCACCCCCCACACCAAGCCCAAGAACACTCATGTCAAGCTTCCTGAATGAAGATTTCAGCTCTGGTCCATTCTCAAATCTTTTCAGTGAACATGGCACCAACAGGCCTCATGATCAATGTGAAAAGAGCAGAGAACTTGTGAGCTTGAGCGAGGAGGTGCCTGCTCAAGCTGACAAAGACAGATTTCATAAGGGTTTTTCCCTGGAGCCAAATTTGTTCAGTTCTAATCAGAAATCAAACTCACATGGTGGTTTGGCGGAGCGCAGGGCTGCGAGAGCAGGTTTCAGTGTTCCAAAAATTGATACTTCTCGAGTTGGTTCATCCGCAGTTATTCGATCACCGGTGTCAATTCCACCTGGTCTTAGTCCAACCACACTTCTGGAGTCTCCTGTTTTTCTTTACAATAAGATGGTATGCAATATTTCCTTTATTGGTTTGCTTCTGCTCTAAAGGTTTATCTATTACTAGTAAATTATTAATCAGGGTTGCAATAATTCGTAATTGCAGTAAGAATTAAAGGCTTGCATGTTGCATGTTTTGTACAGTATAGAAAATTGATTGGTGTCTCCTGTGCAGAACATGGTTTTGTGCAGTATACTTCTACATGTGACTACAACACTGATTGTTGCTGCAGTGCTAAAACATTGCTATACTACAAATAGCTCTGTGATTGGTGTCTTAGAAGTTTGGCTTGTGTTTTGATTTCATAGCTGCTAACTTTAGATGAACACTTCAAACCCCATACTGGTGCCTGCCCTGTTATGTTTGCCATGTAATTTCTGCTGAATTGGTTATGGTCAATTGCAGGCACAGCCTTCTCCAACTACTGGCACATTGCCTTTTTTGATGGCTACGAATGATAAGTCAACAATACCACCAGATGCCAAGATAATCGAAGATTCTACATTTGATAATGATGTTTTTTCTTTCCAACCTCACTTGGATTCTAAACAGCCAAGCTTCTCTACTGCACAGAAGGTAATTTCCTTGACTTTTAGTATCTATCAGTATTTTCCTTCTTTTTGCCTTGCAGTATTATAGTGCTGTTTGGCTTCCTTTTATTGCCAACTCCACCACCGAAACCTCTCCTTTTTTTCTATAAATAAAAATCTATTATTATCATTCATGTGCCTGAAAAAGTTTTGATATACAGGACTACAGTGCTTATCAGCAAAACCAGTCCTTGTTGAATATTCATCAGCAGGAATCCAGTCTCCAGTCAACCTTTACTGCAGTCAAGGATGGCACTAGTGCAACAATTGTTAAAGTGAAGGCATCTGACTCCATGTTTGGCAATAGTCACTATTCAGCTGACCAACAGCAAGATGACGAGACAAACCAAAATGTGCAAGGCGAAGATGCTGAGGCTAGAGTAGCTGCCTGTGTTCCTGTATCAACTCATGGTGATGCATCTCTTATGGAGTCTCAAGATGCAGTTGATGTCTCATCAACGCTGTCTAACGAGGATGATGAGAGGGCAACACATGGCACCAACTCTATAGAATGTGAGGGTGATGAGGATGAAACTGAATCTAAAAGAAGGTTAATATTGTACACCACTTAACTGCTTAACAAAGACTGCAGGCAGTTGTATGAGCTCATGGATACTCTTTTTCAGGAAGCTGGATGCTTTAGGAGCTTCTACTATTACTACTGCTGTTGCTGCCAGTACCATTGACATAGGTGCTGCAGCCTCGAGAGCTGTCCGGGAGCCTAGGGTTGTTGTTCAGACCACTAGCGAGGTTGACATCCTCGACGACGGGTAT
>CM014272.1:65365244-65413307 GCA_004135705.1 Alloteropsis semialata | reverse complement strand
TGGCACCCTTCGCAGGTGCGCACGATCTTAGTGGCATCCCTCACCGCCGTCGGCCAGTAGAATCCTTGCCGGAACGCGTTTCCGACAAGGCTGCGAGGAGCGGCGTGGTGGCCACACGCGCCCTCGTGGATGTCCCTCAACAGCTCCTCACCCTGGTCAGCGGGAATACACCGCTGTAAGATTCCTGTGGGGCTACGTCGGTACAGCTCGCCCTCCAGGATGGTGTAGGATTTGGCGCGGCGGGCGATCCGGCGGGCCTCGGTCTTACTCGTCGGGAGCTGTTCCCGCAGCAAGTAGTCGAGGAATGATTGCCGCCAATCCGAGGTGCCGGGGTCCGGCCCCTGGGCCTCGGTCAGCGTTGCAACCGCAAGGGCGAGCAGGTCGGATAGAGCCTGGTCGTTCGGCTCGGTGCCGGCCCCCGACCCTTCCGCGTCCTTGGTCCCGTTCTCGCCAGCCCCCGAGCCCGGGGCGCTCCGTTCCGCGGAGCCTGGGTCGCGCGGTTCGGTTTGCTCCGTGCAGGGGAGTTTTATCAAAGGGGTTCGCTGGTCGCTGGTGAAGATTCCGGTCGGGACGGGTTCCCGTCCGGACGCTTTCTTAGCCAGGGCATCGGCGGCCTCGTTGAACCGCCTTTTGATGTGTCGAAGCTCGAGGCCGTCGAATTTGTCCTCGAGCTTTCGTACTTCCTGACAGTACGCGGTCATGGTCTCGCTTTCGCAGCTTGACTCTTTCATGACCTGATCAACCACGAGCCGGGAATCGCCTCGAATCTCGAGGCGTCGAATTCCTAACTCGATAGCTATTCTCAGGCCGTTGATCAAAGCCTCGTACTCGGCAGCGTTGTTGGAAGCAGGGAAGTGTAGCCGGATCACGTATTTCATCCGCACTCCGAGAGGCGAAACGAAAACTAAGCCGACCCCTGCTCCCGTCCGAGTCAACGAGCCGTCGAAGTACATCACCCAGTATTCCTGATCGACAGGGGCCGTGGGTAGCTGGACCTCGGTCCATTCCGCGACGAAATCGGCGAGGGTTTGGGATTTGATGGCCGTGCGCGGGGCGTAGGTGATGCCCTGACCCATCAGTTCCATAGCCCATTTCGAGATCCGACCCGTCAAGTCCGGATTATTTATAATCTCATCGAGGGGGAAAGAACTCACCACCGTGACCGGATGCGAGTCGAAGTAGTGGCGGAGCTTTCTCTTGGAGATGAGGACGGCGTACAGCAGCTTCTGGATCTGCGGATACCTCGTCTTGGTGTCTCCGAGCACCTCGCTCACGAAGTATACCGGGAGCTGTACTTTGAGGGCGTGCCCCTCTTCTTCGCGCTCCACCACCAGCGCCGCACTTACCACCTGTGTAGTAGCGGCAATGTAGAGGAGTAGAGGCTCGCCAGTGTCCGGCGGGACTAGGATTGGCGGGTTCGTTAAGACCTCCTTGATGTGGCTCAACGCGGCCTCGGCCTCGCCCGTCCAAACGAACCGCTCGGATTTTTTCAAGAGGCGGTACAGGGGAAGGACCTTTTCGCCAAGGCGCGAGATGAACCGGCTTAAGGCGGCCAAACACCCGGTGACCCGCTGAACTCCTTTCAGGTTCTGAATCGGGCCCATCCTGGTTATCGCGTTGATCTTGTCAGGGTTAGCTTCTATCCCTCGGCGGGATACGATGAAGCCTAGGAGCACTCCCCTGGGTACCCCGAAGACGCATTTCTCGGGGTTGAGCTTAACGTCGTTTGCCCTGAGCTTGGCGAACGTGCTCTCCAGGTCGGCCACGAGTCGGTCGGCCTGTCGGGACTTGACAACGATGTCGTCCACGTATGCCTCAACGGTCGGTCCGATGAGTTCGTCAAAACACTTAAGCATACACCTTTGGTAGGTGGCGCCAGCGTTTTTGAGCCCGAACGGCATTGTCACGTAACAGTACGATCCGAACGGGGTGATGAAGGAAGTTGCGAGCTGGTCGGACTCCTTCATCGCTATTTGGTGGTATCCGGAATACGCATCAAGGAAGCATAGGGTTTCGCACCCCGAGGTCGAGTCGACTATCTGATCTATGCGCGGCAAAGGAAAGGAATCCTTTGGGCACGCTTTGTTAAGAGCAGTATAATCAACACACATTCTCTATTTCCCATTCTTTTTTCGTACAAAGACGGGATTAGCTAACCAATCGGGATGATACACTTCCTTGATGAAGCCGGCCACCAGGAGCTTCGCGATCTCCTCGCCGATTGCCTTACGCTTCTCGTCGTCAAAGCGCCGAAGGCGTTGCTTCACGGGTCGGGACCCGGCTCGGATGTCCAGGGAGTGCTCGGCGACTTCCCTCGGGATGCCCGGCATGTCCGAGGGCTTCCACGCAAACACGTCGACGTTCGCGCGGAGGAAGTCGACGAGCGCGCCTTCCTATTTCGGGGATAGTTTGGTCCCAATCCGCGCCACCTTCGCGCTCGGGTGGTCGGGGTCCAGCTGGACCTCCTTGGTGCCCTCGAGCGGCTCGAATGACGCCAGGCCTTGGGTGAAGTCGGGCGCCTCTTCGACGAGACGCGCCTTGATTGGGGCCAACTCTTCGGTCGATGCGATGATGGCCGACGCCAGCTCGCAGCTTTCCACCTCGCACTGATGGGCCCGTTGGAATGACGACCCCACCGTGATCACCCCCTTCGGCCCCGGCATCTTGAGCTTGAGGTAGGTGTAGTTGGGGACGGCCATGAACTTCGCGTAACATGGGCGGCCCAAGATGGCGTGATAGGTGCCGTGGAATCCTACCACCTCGAACGTGAGGGTCTCCGTCCGAAAGTTGGTCGGGGACCCAAATGTGACGGGCAGATCGATCTGCCCGAGGGGGACGGCCTGTTTACCGGGGACTACCCCGTGGAAAGGCGCCCCGGTCGGGCGAACGCGCCCTCGGTCGATCCCCATGGAGTCGAGCGTGTCGGCGTAGAGGATGTTTAGCCCGCTCCCGCCGTCCATCAGCACCTTGGTGAGGCGCTTACGTCCTATGACCGGATCAACCGCGAGAGGGTACTTACCCGGCCTCGGGACGAATTGCGGATGGTCGGCTCGATCGAAGGTGATGGGTGCCTCTGACCACTTGAGAAAGGCCGGGGTCGCCGGCTCAACGGCGTACACCTCTCGGCGTTCCACCTTGGCCCGCCCTTTGCTCACCGATGCCTCCGTCCCACCGAAGATCATCGGGCATCCATCCGGCTCGGGGAAGGGTTCGGCGTCCGCGTTCTCACCCGCCCCCCTCTCGTTCAGGGCCTGGTCGGCCTTCCTCGGTCGGGGCGCCGGTTTCCGAGAACCCCCGGCCATGAATTTCTTCATGAGGGAGCAGTCCTTATATAGGTGTTTGACGGGGTACTCGTGATTTGGGCACGGCCCGTTCCACTTCTTCTCAAAGTGGTCGGGGACCTCCCCAGTCGGGGGTTTAAAGGTCGGGTTCGGGTCGGCGGCGGCTACCATGGCGGCCTCGCCGTCGTTCCGCCTGCCCTTGCCCTTCCTCTTTTTCTTGGTGGGGGGCTCCGATGGGCCTCCTTCCACTTCCTCAGTCTGCTTACCCTTAGGGTCGGCGGACTGGTGGAAGATGGCCCCCACTGCTTCCTCGCCAGCCGCGTGGCTCGTAGCGATGTCAAGCAGCTCCTTCGCGGTGCGGGGACTCTTCCGCCCGAGTTTGTGGACGAGTGATTTGCACGTCGTCCCTGTGAGGAACTCTCCGATGACATCGGCGTCAGCGAGGTTGGGGAGTTCATTGCACTGCCGGGAGAAACGCCTGATGTACTCCCGGAGCGTCTCCCCCTGCTTCTGCCTGCAGCTCCTGAGATCCCATGGGTTTCCAGGGCGATTGTAGGTCGCCTGGAAGTTCCCCACGAAGACCTCCCTCAGGTCGGACCAGCTGCCGATTTGTCCGTCGGGGACACGTTAGAGCCAGGCTCGCGCCGAGTCGGCCAGATGGAGCGGCAAGTTGTGGATGATAAAGTCATCATCGTCGGCCTCTCCGGCTCTGCAGGCGAGTCGATAATCCTCGAGCCAGAGCTCGGGGTCGGTTTCCCCGTCGTACCTCGGGAAGTTCGACGGGGCTCTAAAGTTGGTGGAACGAGGAGCCGCACGGATCCGCGGGCTGAAGGCCCGTGGTCCCGGCGCCTCCGGACTCGGCGTCCTCTCGTCCTCTTCCTCGTCGTCGTACCGGCCGCCTCGTCGGGGAACGCGCCCTCGCTGTCGCTCGGGTTCGCCCGCGGGGGGTCGTCGCCGGCGGGCGTCCAGTATGCTCCGAGCATCCTGGATCGGGCCGACCCGCTGTTGGACCGGAGCCGCGTCCCCGGGGGGACGGGGCTGGTATACCGAGACCCCTTGTTGGGCGCGTCCGCCGCGCCCGCCGGCTGGCTGCCTCGAGGCTTCGCGTTGTCCCATCTGCGATGCTCGTCGTCGCGACTGCGAACTCTCGGCCTGCTGCGCCGCGGCTCGCTCCAGTAGCTCGCCGAGTTCTCGCTGCGCCTTGCGGGCCTCCGGGGTCACCGGCGGGAGGAGCCCTCTCACGAGCATGGCTGCTGCGGCTATGTTTTGTCCGGCGTGGGCAAAACACGGGGGCGGGGCGCCGTCATCGTCGACGATTTGGCGTTGCACGTCCCGGGTGCGCTCCCGCGCAGGAGCCGCGTCTCTAACCTGCAGGAGCTCGCGCTCGATGCGTTCCCGTTCCTGCTCGACCCGCACCCGTTCCTGCTCCAACCGGCGGCGAGCTTCTTGGAGCTCCTCCCGGCGTTGCCGGGTGTCGTCGGCTTAGGATCGTCGTGGTGGTGTGGCTGCTCTTCGCGGGGCCGGCTGCCTTGCCACTGCCGCGGCTTGGGCCGCAACCGGAGCAGGAGCAACGGGCGCGTCGGCCACCGGGTGACCGTCTTCGGGGCCCGCCGGCCCCGAGCCGCTCTCACTCGCTTCTCCCTCCGCCCCGTCGGGGGTGTCCGCCATGAAGCATTCCCGGGAAGGGTGGTGGCTTTCTCCGACGAGCTCAGTGTCGGATGCCTCCGAAACGGGATCGTCCAACAGGTCGAAGACCGACTCGGAGACGTGATCGATCACCCCGACGAACTCGCTGTTCGCCGGGGTGGGGCTCAGGAGGCGTGTCACCAGGCGGGACACGACTTCAGCCGCGTTGCACAGACCGTATGGGGCCGCATACGGTGGGATGGAGTCCAGCATCCCTGGGGGGAGAGGGGCTCCTCCCATAAGCTGAGTAGCGACGTTCGCCAGGGCGAACCTGACACAGCGCGCGTCTTCCTGAGTGGGCCGTGGCCCCAGGAAGACCTCGAGCTGCTCCCATAGCGGGGCCTCGTTGGCCCTCGAACGAGGGTTGCCAGCCTCGTCGCCAGGGGTGTTGATGTCGATGTCCGCGAGGGCCTCGGTGGCGGTCGCGACGTCAGCATCGGCAGTGTTGACCGGGGGCGTGAGAGCGACTCTCTCCAAGTCCCCGGCGTCGGTGATGACGAAATCCAAACTCCCAAGACGCAGCTGCGTCCCAGGAGTCCAGCTCGATCCGCGGGTGGCCATCCGAAGCCTGGTGATCGTCGAAACGCGCAAAGGCCTCCTACCTGGCGCGCCAACTGTCGGTGTAAGAAATAACCAACAAATAAATTTAGTGGATTGCGCGTCTGGGCTCCGGATGGTTCGCGAGAGGACACAAGGGGTTATACTGGTTCAGGCACTAACGCCCTACGTCCAGTGTCGATCTGCTCGTGTTACTCGCGTTGCTCGTAGTAGGGGTTACAAGCGGTCGAGAGAGGGAGGGGCTCCCAAGTCTCTGGGTGTGTCTGAGCGTGAGAGAGCGTGTGTGTTTCGTGAGTTGTGTTTTCGTCCCCTCTCCTGAGGCTTGATTTTTCTATTTATACTCAGGGGAGGTGACGCTGTACAAGACGTGTTAAAAAAGGTGAAGAATAGGAAACTTGTTGAAGAAGCCCCGCCGCCTGCGGGACACTGTGGACGCTGTTCGGGCTTGTTGGGGTCGTGCTTCTCCTCGCGCGGCGCCGGCGGACGGGCTAAACAGTGGGAGTCACATCCTTTAGCCATACCGGACAGTGCTCGGTAAGGCCAATTAATGCTGATGGGGTGCGGCGTAGTCGTGTGGCGACACGTCCTTATGCCGGGTCTTCCTGACACCCTACTCCGGCCCGGGCCCACGCCGATTCGGGCGAGGCGAAGAAGGGTCGGAGGAGATAGCGTAGGGTTGATCAGGACGGACGAGGGTCGGCCGAGGCGGGCGGGGGTCGGCCGAGGTAGACGAGACGGAACCAGGTCAGCCGAGTCAGAGGAAGATCGATCTTCCCCTGATCTGATATTCTTCTTGTTTACGGGTTTTCTTATGCCCATCTCCTTCCCGGACCTGCGTAGTCCCACCCGTCGGTGAGAGGGTCGGATATTGATATCCGACACCGGGATCCCCCAAAAGCCTGATCAAATCGCTGGCTACCCCAGATTGCCTTGCTCAATCAGCCGTAGGATCGGGCTTTAGCGGTCGGATCTGTACAAGAGCGGCAGGTCACCACATTTTTACAGAGGAACCCCTTGAACTAGCTAGTACTACCGTTTCGATAATCTTAAGCCCTCCCCTCCCCACGCCGCCCGCCGCCCGCCGCCCTCCATCCGCCGCCGCAAAGAGGGACGGCCGCAGCACCGCCGTAGAATCTGTGAGCCGGGGACGAGATGGGGATATTCTTCAGCAAGGCGGAGCCGCCGCCGCCGATGGTGCTGGTGCCGCCGCTCTTCGACTACCCTCCCATCGCTGCCCGCACCAGGTTCACCGCCTCCCCCTCCGCTCACTCTCGACCCCTCTCCGTGTCAAAAGCAGGGAAGCCAGTTGGTAGCCCCGCTTCGCACAAACCCCCTCAGTTGATGATTCAGCCGAAGACGTGCGCTCTGCATAGTTGCTAGACTAAACGGTTGAATCCTCGTGATTAATCGTGCTTGTTGAGCATGTGCGCTTCATCACTCACATAGAGTGAAATTGAACTGGATCGGTTAAATGCGTCAGATCCTTAACATCAGTTGGCTGTACGGTTGTGTATCTCAATTCTGGTAGCTTATCCTTGGATTACTCACATCTCTGACAGATGCCCTTTTTAAGCATATCTCTGCATTGCACTTATATCAGCTTTGACCCTTCATTGTGCTCACTGAAGCAGTGCTGGTGGTCTTGAACATGCAGGATGGCGGTGCCAGCATATGAGCTAATGTTTGGGAAACTCTCGCTTCACAATCTGTTTGAGGACTACTTCGATCAAGCTGGGAATATGACCTCCAGGATCATGTTGAAGCCGCTGGAAGATCCTCATGTTGATTTGATTGCTACTGTATCCTGTCAAACATTACCTGTCATTCCTTCTATCCCTTGTGTTTCTGTACCCTTTCAATAGCACATTACCTGTCTATCCATGATATAATCAATGTTCAGTGGATCACCTACTGATCCCTATTACCAGCTTTTACTTTATTATTGATTCATGCCGGTAGCATTTTTTCCTTCCATTCGTACATTTTTCTTTCAAATAATCATCATTTCATATCCGTAGTTGTCACTAGCACAGATGGTTATTAGAACGCCTAAGGACCTACTGTCTTCCCTCTGCATATAAAAGATGTCTTGAAACCAACATTTTTGTTCTGGAAAGGACACTCTATTGATGTTCTGCTGTTTCAATTATGATAAAACAATTTAGCATGATGTTGTATCTATACGAACTGGAATCTTAAGATATATATTTGTTGAGGTTACTATTACTACACCCATTGGCTCTTACAACCTTGTGCTGGAGCCTTTCATGCAACCACATATTCATAAAGCCACCGATATGGTTACAGGTTTATAGAATGGTATAGCTGCTGCAATTGGAAAACGAGAAGATTTCGTTCCAATCTCATTCATTTTTGAAGATTTTTTTACTTAACAAAAAGCTTCTGCCTACCTTAATTTCACTAGGTATCTGCTGCTGCTGATCAAAATAGTGGAACAGAAGTAAAAGGAGATGCTCTATTTCGCTGGCAGAAGTGCATATTCATAACTTTTAAACTCTTCATATTTGTTCAACCTTTATTATACTAACACTAACAAAGCACCTCACTTATCTTTTAGAGAACTTGACGATCCCCATACCTTTGTGGATCTTCTTGTGTCAACTTCAGATCCGTAAGTATTTCCTTGCTCAATGGACTATAATAACTTTTGCCAGCATTCATATATGAAAAAACACGTAGATAATGTTTTTTGCCAATCCTCCTTGTGCAGCTTGCTGCAGCTGAGGTCATGTGCGTATGATCCAAAGTATCGTATTGGTGCCTTTGGAACATTACCTTTGCTAATGGGAAACAGGTAGAGTGTATATTGTTTCATTTGCAAATAATGCACATTTATGTTAGATGGCTTTCTAGAGGCCTTTATGTTGTTGATCAATCTTTTTTCATGTCCAATGTTAGATACTTAGATACTATTTTGTTTCTTTCTGTTAAATATGATTAGTAATTATTGGAACGCGGGAATCATGTTCATCTTCTTTGCAGGGTGTGTTCAGAAGATTATGGGGTCTTGGGTGTAAGATATGGTTCAGAGAATTTATCGGTTGGGGCATCCTTTGTGCCAATTCCTTGTATATATCTATCTACTTCTAAATACCTCTTTCCTTTTCTATTTTTTTTGTTGGTGGCTCGCCTGCCCCAACTTGCTTGGGATTAGATGCCTCTGCTGTTGTCGTTGTTATTTATTGAACTGTGATTAAGAATGATATTGAACAAGTGGACACATCTCCTTCGTTTTGAATCAATTTAATGGTTTGGATTGTTCCATAATAAAAATTTTATTCAGTTATAATATGTCATGATGATAATTCTTTCATTTGCAGTATCAAGTGAGGTACCCTTTGGTGCATGGTTGGTTGGGAAAAAAGGGAGCTTAACTGCAGGAGTACAGTACAAGCCACTTAGTGAGTGTTACCTATCTAAATGGTCTAAGGCTCTCTTGTTTAACTGGATGTAACTCTCTTAAAAGTTCATTTCAGTACTCTGCATTTTCTATGTCGTATTCACCACCAAAAGTACATGCATGTTGTGGGCGTAGTGTTGTCTGTAAGCTGTAGCTTTGTTTTGTATTGACCTACAACAACAAAAAGAACAATACCTTTTATTCCAAGGAAGTTGGCATTGAACTGTAAATATTTATAATACTTTGAAATTGAACTGTAAATATTTATAATACTTTGAAACTATTTACAATTCTGTGTCTTGTTTACCTCCCAACATTTTAAATAGCCTAGCCTAACTTGCTTGGGACCAAAAGCCTTTGCTGTTGCTGTTTTCATCGTTGTCATCGTTGAGTTCCAATATTTTGTTGAAACACTCCTTGCTACGAGGCGTATGCTTTCCTGGCAACCATCTGCCTTTCCTGCTAGCATATAAATACATGTAGATGTGTAGTTATTGGTTGATGCTTTGAGCCTTCTATTTTTCCTGCTAACTATTATTCTCTATCCTGTCCATTCTGCAAATAGGTGGCAGCAAAAATCCTATGCCATTTACAGAGTTGGAGAACTGGAACTGCGCAATCAGTTACGGAGTTGGCTCAACTAGCCCGCTCAGCCCTTCTTTCATCTTCTCCCTAGAGCTTGCTAGAAGTACACAGGTTTGCTTTAGTTATACATGTTTTTCAGTAAGAAAGCTTCACAAACTTTAGTAGCTTGCAATTGCTATGACTATGATCTTTTGGTAAGGCTATAAACTATTTGCTGTCTCTTATGGAGCAGATATTTTGTGCATGGATTAAGATATTAATTTTCTAAGATATACTCACGTTGGTGATTAATAAGAACATGAACATTGTTGTTGCATTAGAAAACATTGTTTCTCAAATTTGACATATTGTATGTAACATTGAGTTTATACTTTACACACAGTAATATATGTATACATGAGCACTCCCATATGAATATATTCCAAAATCTTGAGCATAAAGGTTCAACACGATATATCTCTCTCCTTGATCTTACATCCCGCTAATCTACGTGCACAAGGTGTTAGAATTGAACTAGCATCCTCAAGCGGAGGTTGCTTTAAAAGTTGCTACTTGATCGTATATGCTTATTTGTAAAATTTGTAGATTTTCACCTAGGTGCCAAACAATCATCAAGAAACAACAAGTTGGATGGATATTTGTTCTTTTTCATTCTTTTGTGTATTCACCATTATTTTTAGAAACTATTAGTTATTTCTGGCCTTATGAGCCTAAACATTTGGACATTACAACACTGAAATAATTAAGAAGTTGCCAATGATGTTAGCTAAAGAAATTCCTTTATCTAACAAGTGCTTGTCTTCATCAAATTTCTAATCTCATTTGCAGTGACACTTTTTTCCCTTAATGTGCAGCTGACTGCATCATTCTATCAGCACCTGGTTGTTCAAAGAAGGGTAAGAAACTATCTTTCATTTAATATTCACAAAGAGTTCATGTCATTTCCCTCTTTCACTATACTGAGTTGAGATTCTGGTTACATATATCTGTGTCGTTAATGTGAAGTCCACATCCACCAATATTCAATTCAAGCTGAACATGTCGCTTGGTGGTTGTTCCACACCACTGGTTAATTTTCTTTAAACCAATCCATGTCATCAAGATAGTCTTTATGCCCATCATACTCCTTTTTATTAAAAGGAATTAGAGATCGAGAAGGTTTTCCTAATAAGGGCTAATCTGCTTATATTATTTTCTGCTCTAGATTATTGTCAATACAGAGTTTCCAAATTTGAGATTTGTTGTGAGTATGCGTGACTTCTGTCTGGCAGGTAAAAAATCCTTTTGAGGATGATCAAGTTGTTGGCATTACAAACTACATTGATTTTGGACTTGAGTTGGCAGCCATGTAAGCCTTTGTCACACCCTGTTTCAAAAAGACAAATCGGGTTTGATAGCCTTTCATGAAGAAATGTTGCTTTGTTTGGCATCAACCCAAGTGACTAACTGCATTGTTTGCAGGGTTGATAAAGATAAAGCGACTGAGAATGGTGGTTCCTTGTTTCAGTTGGCTGCAAGCTGGCAAGCTAACAAAAACTTTCTGCTCAAGGTTAAGTAGATTTGTTTATCAGTTGGGTCTTTAGAGGGGACTAGCACTGCATTCCCACCTTGCACTGCACCATATGCTTATCTCATCTTAATTTAAGAAATTTCTGTATCGTCCAAAAATCAAACCCAGACACAAGTAATGCACTCTCACCCCCATGCTGCAGCCTGTGCACATCTCAACTTAACAATTTAAGAAGTTTCTGTATCTTCCAAAACTGCCAATAGACTAGGGTATTTTCTGTATCCCATAGACGATTTTTCATGTATGCCATTCCGTCGCTCTCTTTTGGAATTTTGGAGGTCTTTGAGGTGCAATAAGTATGCAATGGATTAGAAGTTGGGAATGCATTGGGCACATCCTGATCTTTAGATTGCCATATTACTTCATTTGTTTTGATGTTCACTGCTCATGACAGGGAAAGCTTGGTCCGTCCAAGTCTTCTATAGCTCTGGCATTCAAATCATGGTGGAGACCATCATTTACATTTAGTGTCACAGGTGTGTGGGACTCTGTGTTCTTTATCTTTTGCATAGCAGGAAGATCCATATACACCTAGAACTATGAAGGGTTCTTTTCAGTTTCTTTGATTAATTTTGCTGCATGATTTGGAAAGCGATGAACTAATGATATTGTTCTAGTCTCTACTGTTTTGTACTCTGCATTGAGAACTTGAAGTTTCAGGCATAACTTACCCAGCTGTAAATTATTTTTGATCCAAGCACAATGAGTAGTACAAACTTCGTATGTTGTCTGGAAAACATTGCTTTATTCGGTGACTATTATATGGTAGTTGATTATGGCTTACACCAGTTTCAAATTTGTTTTTTGTACTCCAGTGAAGTAGGCAAAAACTTAAAGAACATGAACTGAATCTAATTCTGGGTTTCTGCGGTTTATAAATTGTCACTCTCGTTTCGGTGACCTTTTAATTTATACCATTTTTCTGTTTACAGCTGTGAATGATCATTCAAAGGGCACAACATCATATGGATTTGGCCTTCGTGTTGAGGATCTTAGACAAGCCAGGTTCTGTTATTTATGTCCTGTGATCAAATTGTGTTCTTTCACTTCAATTAATTTAGCAATGTTCTCGTACACTTTGGTCATGTATATTGATGTAATGCAGTTACCAACGAGCTGATCCAAACTATGTTATGCTGACACCAAGCAAGGAGCACTTGGCACCTGGTGTGTTGCGCGAGTATGGGAAGCGGCCCATGTTCCAGACGCAGATTGATTCGGGCAACTATGATCATTTACCGACAGAGTTGAAGCCTATCGGCAAGATATTCTAATTGATTTAGGCAACTATGATCACTTACTACAGAGTTGAAGCTTATCGGCAAGATATACTAACTGTGAGCTCTTTCTGGCCATCTTCCGCTAGGTCCTTTTTCAGTAAGTACTAATCAGCGAAGCCTTTGTAAATCGTACCCGTCTTGATCCTATGCTGTGCTGTGATCAGAGGGAATTCCACAGAGCGAAGGGCAATCCACCTCTGACTACGGAGCGTTTACATTTTTTTATGAGCTGATTTCGTCCTCATATCTGCACAACTTCTGAAACGCGAGAAGAATCCGACGCTTGTAAATGATGTGATGTGATGGATGCAATGCGCTTGCTTGCGTTATAGGAGTATTTGGGTGCGCAATGATGATGTGATGCAATGCTCAGCCCGTTGGAAATCCTTATCTAGATATCGTAATCTAACCACCTCACAGCTGATGAACTTGTTGTCGATGTCGCATTGACCTGACGAATAGCTATCCGGCCTTATTTATAACACAGGTACACACTACACAGCTTGCTTGTTCAGCATGTCGAAGCCGAAAACAACAATCACGAGGCATAGGGCATGTTAGGAAGTGAGAAGTGCTAAAATTAGGGTGCTAAATTTTAGCAACTATTAGCACTTTTTATCTCGCTGAAGTTTAGCACCAGACTCTAGATAGTGCTAAAGTTTAGTACTTCCACCCATTAGCATTTGGATCTACATCTGCTCGTAATATATATGTATGCCTTGTCTATCTCTTCGAGATCAGGGAAAAGTGACGCCCACAGCAGATACTTGTCAGTGTCGAGTGACAGCGAGATTCTAAAACAAATGTCGCCGAAGTCAAGAGGCAGAACTCAAGGCACAGCGTCGCACTGGCCAGTTTCTTCCACACTTCACCACTAAACAACGCTCCACGTCACGGACACACACAGCCTAGGCGCCGCAATTTCTCAATGCCGACAAACACGTTGGCGCCAGGGATCGACCGAGAGAGCTGAAATTTCTTGAGTATGTAACTAGGCCGATCACGTAGACTAGGGGTCTGTTTAAATTTGGTGAAAAACTTTGCGAAATTTATTGTAGCAATTTTAAACCGAAGATTGGGAGAACTAAACATGATCTAAATATAAAACTAATTACATGGATAGATGAAAAATCACAAGATGAATCTATTAAGCCTAATTAATCCGTCATTAGAGATTATTTACTGTAGCACGACATTGTCTAATCATGGCCTAATTAGGCTTAATAGATTCGTCTCACAATTTTACCCGAGGGTTATGAAATGGGTTTTGTCAGTTATCCACATTTAATACTCCTAATTAATATCAAACATTAGAATTTACTGTAGCGATGAAAAAATTGACGAATTTAAACAGACCAAAAGAAAACATATCGGACGATGTGGATCTCGAGCGACGAAAAGCAAACCGAGGCTGAACAAGAAACCTTATCCACAACAGTTCGCGAACCCGTGAGCGGGAGCCAGCGGAAATCTAGGTACTCCTGACCATTAGGCAAAAGGGAAAAAATGCATCGAGAATTTGAGGCTAGAATATTATCATCTTGATTCTTTGATTTAGCAGGCATGGCTCATAATTTGTCTATTAGCTCATTTTCCAATGTACGGGACACAGTCTTTCATAGTAATACAAGGTATCGAGAGATAATGGCACATGTATTGAACGAGGTAGATATGCAGGGCTATAAATTGGTGACCCTTTAGAGCATCTCCAATAGCATATCTAAAATTAGAGAGCTAAAATTTGCTTGTGATACAGGAGAGAAAAATTTAGATACACAAAGCTTGCTCTCTCCAACAACATATCTAAAATTAGAGACATATTTTCTAGATACAAGACGTTGACGAATGGGACGAGCCTGTCAGTGCCTCTCTCCTTCTTCCCTATCCATTCTCTTCTCTTGTTCCCGTTGCCCCGCACCTCGCCGCAGCTCCGCTCCGTGCCGCCGTCCTGCCATGCGCCGTAGGTCCCCACTCGCCACAGCTCCGCTCGCACCGACGCTCGCCGCTATCCGCCCCTCGTCGCAGCTCTGCCCCGCGCCGCCGCCCCACACCAGTAAGCAAGCTTGTCTGTTGTTGCAGAGGATTCCGTAGACATGGCCTAATGGACTTGCGGTATATGGTTGCATGGTTGAAAGGTAATTCAGCTTTTAAAAAGAAATGAAAGGTAATTTATACATATAAATTATTTGAATGTGAATATACAAATCTACGTCAGTTCAAAAGGAACCACTCAACCAGTCAATCAAAGATAACCTTTGCTTGACTCTCTAAAAAAAGATAGCCTTTGCTTGCACCTGCAGTCAACGATTGAGGGGTCTTATAGTTTTTACTGAAACTTTTTCCCCCAAACTATTTTTTTGTTACGGATTACTCTCCTCCTTCTGTCCTGCCACATCTAACTACGTCCAGCCCGAGCCGCGAGCCCGTGCGGCCGTGCCCCCACCATCACCAATTCACCACCACGTCGCGTGCATATATACACCCCGCCGCGCCACCTCGCCGGCTCGCCTCAGCACCCGCCGCCGGATCGAGCCGCTCTCCGGCGAGCGCAGCCCACGGCATTTCCGAGCGTAAAAACCCAACCCACGCGCCCCTTAACACGCTGGGCCCCGCAAGCCCACCCCGTCAGCGAGCAGGCAGCCCATGTGCTCAGCTCACATGCCTACTGCCGCTCCCACACACCTCGCCGCCACCCTTCTTCCCCCCCTCCCCCGCCTCCTCCTTCCTAGCCACCTCATCGCTAGCCTAACCGCGCGTCGGCCACCGCGCACCATCAGTCCATCACACCAAACCAAACGATCGAGTCGTGAGGCGATCAGGCGAAGCGGCACGCGATGAAGGAGGAGGGCGGCGGCGGCGGCGGCGGTGGGGGAGGGGACGGGGGGTTCGTCCGGGCGGACCAGATCGACCTCAAGAGCCTGGACGAGCAGCTGGAGCGCCACCTCAGCCGCGCCTGGACCATGGAGAAGCGCAAGGAGGAGGCCTCTGCCGGCGCCAACCAACGCGGCGGCGGCGGCGGCGGCGGCGGAAGGCAGCACTCCCTTCGCCCGCGGAGGGAGGACTGGGAGATCGACCCCGCCAAGCTCGTCGTCAAGGGCGTCATCGCCCGCGGCACCTTCGGTACCGTCCACCGCGGCATCTACGACGGCCACGACGTCGCAGGTACCGTGCAACGGTGCAAGCCCACACTAACCGTGCGTGCCGCAGAAATCACCGTGCCGAACTGCCAATGCGGCGCCCGACTGGGGCCAGCGGAGCTGCCGAGGCACCAGCTGGTCGCTGTTTGCTTACCCGAAGCGCCTCCTTTTTCTTGCCTCTTTTGGCAAATTGCGGGAGTTATGCCGCTGCTTTTTGGGGGGCTTCCCGTGGTGCTCTGCTCTGCTCCCCTCGTGACATCAGTTGGATAGCGCGGCTTTTGGTAACTCATGTGAATCGGGACCATCAGGTAGTCGTGATTCTTGTGATCGCTGGTCGTGTTTGGAGACCAAGTGAAGGGAAATGCTGCAGTTGTTGGATGCAAAGTTGCTTTGGGGGTTCCACTAAGGCAGAGAGCTAAAAGATGACCACCTTTCAGTAGAGCCGAATGCAATCTAGATTTTCTCACCAGATTTAGAGTCTCTAGCATGATATTGATATGTAACAGTATAAAATAAAATAACTTTATTTGCTGATCCATCCTACTTGCATAATATATCACTGTACATGTTGAGCCATTTGAGTAGTTCTGCTTTTATAGATTGCACGTCTTGTTACTGAATGATGGTATGCCCCCACGCTTGTCAGAAATCACTCACCTCATTTCTCCTATCTTGGCATGGGTTGCAGTTCCATAATTTAGCAATCAGTTGTTTGGTCACAATTTGATACCAAAAGAATATGCTAGATGATGTTATCCATTATCCTATTATCCCTGATAGGGGAACAGTGAGTATCCACGGTCAAAATGAAAACAAAACATCGATATCAAATATCTATAGGCAGCTGTGGTTTGGATATCAGGACACAACCTGTGGCATAGATAGCAACAACACAAAGTGCCTTCCTGGAGATTCACACACCTACCACCTGTAATTCTCAAATTCAGTCTTGCTCCCCCCGAACCATGGGATCATCCGGTCCTATCAAGTCTGTGTTATAGAAATTATTGTTAACTAGATCCGACCTAGGAGTTTTTTCATTAGAAAGATGCAGAAATTATTGTTACAAGTACTACTTTTCTGATGTGTGATTTTGATGTGTGTTGTTTTCCAGTGAAATTGCTTGATTGGGGCGAAGATGGTCATAGGTCAGAACAAGATATTGCAGCAGTAAGAGCAGCATTTTCACAAGAGGTCACTGTTTGGCATAAGCTTGACCATCCAAATGTAACTAAGGTACTGCTTGGTTAAACAAGACATTATTTCTTTACTTAATACTTCTGAGTTTTCCATGTGATGCTATTATAACATTTATTTCATAATTTTGAGTTTTCCATGTGCTGTAGTCCAATGGTGAAAAAAAAAGAAATGGGTCTTCATTGTCATATTACAAGTTACTGGCTATACTTATTTTATTCGTTCAGATTGCATATTGAGTTCATGACATTGATACATTTGGTCTTCTGTCTTGTCGGTGTAACATCCTTAACTAGATATCAAATGAAGGAATAGGCCACAATGATCAATAGTTTTATGATAGCAACCTTATTTCCTTCTTTGCTCCTTGCAATAATCCTCATGAAAGCAGAACAACATATCGAATTTTTCATCTAGGGATAAAATAGCTTGCCATATTTTTTTTTACATGAGTAATTTAGTAACTGATCATCCATGACTGAACTGTAGTTTAGTAGGTCAAACTAGCATCTTACCTGCAGGCCGTGCTATCGTACATCCATGATTACTATTTCTGTAGTCACGTTAGACATGAAGAAAATTTCAGTGGTTATGTGTTTGGATAAAAACTTTAAGAAAATTTCAGTGGTTATGTGTTTGGATAAAAACTTTATTCGAAAGGATTTGGAATCGCACTTTGAAAATGCAGATGTAGCTGGGTATATGATAGTACTAGCGGTGGAGAAACAGGATGATTGGGGACTGCGGGGCCACAGGCACAGAATTGACTTTTCGATATTCATGTTTCTTCAGCTGTATGCTTATTTATCAGCTAGCGTAACGATACCTTGAACTTTTCCTGTCCAGTTTATAGGAGCTATAATGGGCGCGAGGGATCTGAATATTCAGACAGAAAACGGACACATTGGCATGCCGACTAATATCTGCTGTGTTGTTGTGGAGTATCTTGCTGGAGGTGCACTAAAATCATTTCTGATAAAGAACAGAAGAAGGAAGTTAGCTTTTAAGGTTGTTGTCCAAATCGCCCTTGACCTTGCCAGGGGGTAAGTATTCTACTGAATTCTCCTCTATTTTTGTTCTGAATTTATCCTTTTACTTTCTTTTACCCTTCAAAGTTACCGCCGATTTGGTTGAGTATTGAGCCTGAAGTATTCATTAGGTTAAGCTATCTTCACTCAAAGAAGATTGTGCACCGTGATGTGAAGACTGAAAATATGCTTCTTGACAAAACAAGAACTGTGAAAATTGCTGATTTTGGCGTTGCTCGCCTTGAAGCTGCTAATCCCAGTGATATGACCGGCGAAACTGGAACACTCGGTTACATGGCACCTGAGGTATCTTTACTCGAGCAAGTAATTCATGTTATCCTCAAGAGGTGCTCTGTTGATTCCATGTTGGCATAATAAGCTAATAAATAACACCATTCTTGCTTCAAGTAGTTGTATGTCTGTCAAGGCGTAGAAAGCACAGTAGTCCAGCCCTTGTCTATGCCTACCCGCGTATTAGTATGTGCTTTACATTGGCATCTGATGTGCAGGTTCTTAATGGCAATCCTTATAACAGGAAATGTGATGTTTATAGCTTTGGAATTTGTTTATGGGAGATATACTGCTGTGATATGCCATATCCAGATTTGAGCTTCTCAGAGGTCACGTCTGCTGTTGTTCGACAGGTAAAAAACAACCTGCCCCTAGCTTGCGTATTTCCTGGTTACGTTTTAGCTGCTGAATTCTGGACAAGTGAATCATACAATTCACTTGTGAACAGAACTTGAGGCCCGAGATACCGCGCTGCTGTCCAAGTTCTTTAGCAAATGTGATGAAGCGTTGCTGGGACGCGAACCCTGACAAGCGACCTGAGATGGCCGAGGTTGTGTCTATGTTGGAGGCAATCGACACATCAAAGGGTGGAGGCATGATTCCTGTCGATCAGCGACCAGGATGCCTTTCATGCTTCCGTCAGTACAGAGGTCCGTGATTGATGAACTGTGCTGGAGCTGTGGTCTGAAGATTGACCTCTAGATCATCCGTATGTCGATTGCATTTGTTTTCTGGGAAGCAAACTGGTTAATGGAGCTAGTGTGCTTATGATCCCTTGTTTGAGAAGCCCTCTCATGTAAATTCTCCGTTGATCCCTTCTGTAACTCTGTTTATTTACCAATGAATGAAAGAACTGGCTCGCTCGTCTATGTTTCCTGATGCGAATGTTTCTGCATGATCCGAGAAAGACAAATAATAGCAGCTAGGAAGAAACCCTCGACATAGGGTTGTTGACAAGCAATGTGGATCCATGTTTGGATCATTGGCTGCATTTGGAGAAAAGGTCTGTTGACCTAGCTGTTTTCATCCTTCTGGGAAAAAAAGTAAAGCTGCATTTACAGAATTATGGGAGCTAACTTGCATGAATTAAGGGCTGATTTGTTCACCATGACATTTGTACACATATATATTCTTGCAAAATAAAAGAAAGGCTGTTCAGGTTGTAGAGAAACGAAGAAAACTCGAGAGAAGATTTCTGCCGCACCTGACCACGCACATACACCCCACCCACCAATCAGTTGACCTAAATAGAATATGCAGAACCATCAACTGATCATAGGCTGACCCCAGCCGCTGCCAGGATCAAATCTAAGGTCAGATGCACTCGGTTGTGTTTGCGCAGAACAGTGTGTTTTCTACCAGAAACTACATACGAACGACAAGGAAGTCCTTCAGTTCAGCGAACAGAGACATGCCTGCATCCAGCTTAACAGACAGGAAATGCACGTCAAAAATCAAATAGATGTTGCTTCGTTCTGCTGCTAATTCTCGGAAGAGGACTTGATGCTGCGACGATCTAGAGGCTACTAGTATCTCATAGTGTAGTTCATGTCTTCCCACAATCATCGCTGTGGCTGGCATTCGGTTGAGGGTTGACAAGGCAACAGGAGCAGATAACTCTGAAATATTCCAGTACGAACACGTCCAATTATTCTACAGGAAATGATACTGCATGACCGACCACACCCTGATGAGTGACGAACCACTTCTATTGTTTATGGAAGAGTAGCAGCAGGGTCGGCAGCTGTAAGATTCTCTCTTGCTAATCTTAAGCTGCTGATGCCAACCGCACTCCTTTCAGGATACCAGAGTCCTTCAGGCATGGACTGATGAGCTCCGATGCATATTCCTAGTCTAGCTGGTGCACAACCAGGCAGTGTAACAACTGAATTCATGAATGGGCTTTTGAAAAAAAGGAAGAAAAAAAACTGAATCCTGAATTCAGGAACGGACGTGGACCATCCTTTTGTCCTAGGCAGAGAGGTCAAGGGTGAATCGCATTTGGATAGCTCACGAAAGGTTGTCACACGGTATCGCATGGAATGGACCTTTGGTGGGTAGACTGAACCGTGCTGAATATATTGAAACAATGAAACTACACATGACGTATTTAGTATAATCAGTGGTTGGTTTTCATCCGAAATGAACAGAGAAATCTTGTTTGAAACTTGAAAATCTCACTCGAAACGAGGAGAAATTGTTCTGGGGCGAGAATAACATACAACTACTGTATGTTTGGAATCAGTCCTGGGAGGTTATAAATTAAACGGAGTTGCAGCTAACTTGACCCCTCTGTTGCAACCAAAAAAAAAAAACCAGATCCCCAAACCACTCTTGACGCGAACCACCCGGGGGCTTTCCCCCAAAAACCATGCACGCACCGACCAGGTCCTCGGTCAGTCGACCCCGCTCTCCACTGTCTCCAGGCAACCCATACGGTACCCAACGCGACGCGTCTTCCCGGTTTCCTCCACGGCCTCCATAAATAACCCGGTCACCATCTCCTCCTCGTCTACCTGCAGCCGATCGTCCGTCTCTACAAGAGCCTCAAGGATTTCAGATTTTCAGCAGCTGCCAGGGATGACGAAGTCAGCGCCGGCGGTGGCGGCCCCCGTTCCGGCGCCGAAGCCGCAGCAGCAGCACCACGCGGTGCTGCGGGGCAGCCAGCTGAAGCAGCTCCGCGAGATCTTCCGGCGGTTCGACATGGACGGCGACGGCAGCCTGACGCAGCTGGAGCTGGCGGCGCTGCTGCGGTCGCTGGGCCTGCGCCCCACGGGGGAGGAGGTGCGCGCGCTGCTGGCGGGGATGGACGCGGACGGCAACGGCGCCGTGGAGTTCGACGAGCTGGCGGCCGCCATCGCGCCCCTGCTCACCACGCAGACGCACCTCGTCGACCAGGCCCAGCTGCTGGAGGTCTTCCGCGCCTTCGATCGCGACGGCAACGGCTACATCTCCGCCGCCGAGCTCGCCCGCTCCATGGCGCGCCTCGGCCAGCCGCTCACCTTCGAGGAGCTCACGCGGATGATGCGCGACGCCGACGCCGACGGCGACGGGGTCATCAGCTTCCAGGAGTTCGCCGCCGTCATGGCCAAGTCCGCGCTCGACTTCCTCGGCGTCGCCTGATCTAACCACCAGCCGCACGCCGTGCCGTGCCCGCCTCGCCCGCCGCCCGTTTGCCGTTGACTAGTAGTTCTCTCCATTCTTAGGATGCTCAGATCGATCTAGCTAGGATGACACAGATCAATGTAACTCGTGGATGATGGATGTTAACATGAACGCGCGAACTCAAAATGCGTACATATTTTTGGGTAAGTTTTTGTTCACTGCTGCTTCGATCTCTCAATTTTCTCAGACAGATGCGCCTGCACTGAACAATAATTCAATCAATTGTTTTTTGGTTGTGGATTAGATTGTCCTGTCGTGCCGTCGTGGCGTGGCGCCGAGGACGTGATCGCGATCCGCTTTTCTCGCGGCCGCAGAGCAAGCCCATCCAATCATGTGCCGTGCACCGACCGACACGGCGGAGCAACGCGCCGGCGCTCGTCATCATTAACAGCCCGTGGATCGGAATCGAGCTGTCGCCCCCCTCCAAACCGTGAAACGTTTTCACGCTGATGACGCGGCGGCGCCACCGCTTAGGTTTTGTCGCGCCTCGCCCGCCACCGTTCGGCATGGTCGCCGCCAGCAGCGCACGCGCAAAGCCAGCTAGGCGCGTCGTCGAGTGTTGTCGAACGGCACGGGATCGGCGGATCGCACAGCGGCAGCCACCAACTCAGAAGCCCAGAGTTAATTTGGCCCACCTTGGCCTTGCCCAACCAGGACTAGGCCCAGCCCTATCAGAGAAAAACTGAAACTGGGCCCAGCCCATCACAGATGGCACAGTGAGCGTAGAACTAGACAAATGCAATGGGCCTCACGAGTTTTCCCAGAATTGGGCCGTGGCGTAGCAGGTGACTAGGTGAGTGGGTGCTGATCGTGATCGTAGTCCAAGAGACCAAGACCAATGGCTCACGGCTCACCTCGCGCACACGCACTCCCGCCGTCGCCGTCGCGACTTGCGCGCTCATCCGCCTCCTAATTTTGGCGGGGCCTCCCCGCTTCGCTGCTCGCTTTCCCAATCTCTGTCCATTTCCACCCACCAACTCGCCCCGCTCCCTTCACCCCCACCGCCACCACCGGAACGCTCTCACCATCGGCGTGGCGATGCAGCCCGGAAACCAGCCATCCGGAGGAGACGCGGGAGCCGAGGCGGAGGCGTTCGTCCCGCGCGGCGGCCCGCAGGGCCTGCGCCGGCGCACGGGACCGGTCGCGCTCGACTCGAGTCCCCGCAGCGGCCGCGCGGGCGACGGGAGGCGGTCCACCTTCCGGGAGGACGTCGGCCATGCCGCCGCCGAGACGTACCTCGTCACGGGCCTCGCCTTCACCCTGCTCGGATACCTCGGGTGATCTGCATTTACCAACTGCTAGAGATTAACGACCGCCTTCTTTCTCTGCATGCCGCTATCTGCCGAAATTTCGGATATGCTGCGATTTCATGGTAGTTATCGAGTTGGATGCTTCGATATGCTTCTATGCTTAGCTTCAGTAATAGACAGTTGGTATCGTTGCAGAATTTCAGAATTGTACTGTTTTATTTTTTCGAAACACAGAATTTGATAAGCCAATGATTTTTTTCAACGTAGACGCTCACACACGCACGCACATTCAGTCCTATGAATACACGTATGCAGACCCTAATACTCGCCTTCAGTACTGTTTCCTTGATCGATATCGGTTACCGTTTGCAGAATTGCATCGGCAGTCATCTCACACCTGTCTGGCAGATCATTATGTATCACAGTTAGGGATCCAAGTGGGTACCCAGCACTTAGTTTACTGGGTCAGGTCCTTCGTTTTCTTTTCACCTTCTCTGTTTTGAACTCCGGATCTGGATGAGTTTTAGGCCCACCCATAACCCATAAGAAAAAAAAACTTACATACCTAATTACAGTTGATGTATACTAGATGTGGAGTGGTCCAGGCAACTATTTATAAGAACCTGTAATATTGGGAGCAGGTCAGTAAACATTGCTTTGCCTTTTTCATGGCATTTTACATGCAAGAACCAAAATGTTAATTTATGTTACTAGCTCAAGATTTGCAATATAAAGTTTGCTTCCTTTCACCTTGATGCACAAATGTATAGCTTCGTGAATCGTGGTTGATGCTTAATATGTTCTCTGATTTTTCAGGGTTGGTTATCGGTGGATATCGCAACTTATTGCACTTCTTATATATGCAGTTTTACTCATGCCTGGTTTCATAAAAGGTGCACGATAAGTAACTTGGATTTTGCCTGGTTATATTGAAATATGATGGTTACATTTTTTTGTCTCTGCCGTTTACGAAACCTTGAATTTTCAGCCTTTTCTTGATGCTATAGATATATAGATGGCACTGTAATATGGTCGGTATAACATTCTAACAATCAATATTTTTATCTTTTTTGTTTGTTTTCAGTTGGGTACTATTATTTCTTTTCAAGTCAAGTTTGTAGAAGTGTAGTCTATGGAGAGCAACCTAGAAATAGGTAAGTTATGTGCTGAATAAATGCAACAAATTTATTGAAGTGCACTGGATTTACTGAGGGCCATATTGTGCAGGCTGGATCTGTACATACCCAGGGATCATAGCAAATCTAGTCCAGTTGTGGCATTTGTAACTGGTGGAGCTTGGATCATTGGGTAAGTGAAAATGTCCTTACATTACAAGGTTCCTTCATGGTAACTTTTCTTGTTAATGATCTGTCTCATATTTAGTTACAAGGCGTGGGGTGCTCTACTTGGAAGGAGGTTAGCAGAGCGAGGAATTATAGTAGCATGTATTGATTACAGGTCTGATGCCTTAAAAGTCATTTGTGTTGCATTCACTATGTACATGTAATTTGCCATTATGATTTCGACCTGTATTTTCTATTGCTGATGAGAATTGACTGGTTGGACTCTCTTCGCTTGCTTGGTGAAAATATAAATTTTCCTGGCAGAAATTTCCCTCAAGGAACAATAAGTGACATGATCAGTGATGCTTCTGAGGGGATATCATTTGTTTGTAACAATGCTGGTAGCTTTGGAGGGGATCCTAATAAGTAAGTGATACTTGGTCATTTGTTTGCTAGTACTTGCAGTTATATCTTAAAGCTTTTTAGCTGTCTGCTTTAAATCTTGTATTTTGATTGTTAACTCTTAATAAATTAATTTCTGACGAATCTGCAGAATATACTTGATGGGTCAATCAGCAGGAGCACATATTGCGGCCTGCGCTCTCTTAGAGCAAGCAGTTAAAGAATCTAAGGGAGATCACACCTCATGGAACTTGGCTCAAATAAAAGCATATTTTGGTTTATCTGGAGGGTGAGAACTTGAAGGCCTATTCTTAATTAAATATCGCATTATCAGTCACTTCTTAAGAGTACTAAAGTTATTTATGTGATACAAATCCTAAAAATGTTTGAACCATGCTTGAATTATGAACTCCAATTTATAAATTCGTGTGTATCCCTTCACTTCTACAAGAGGTCAACCATCTACTTCTTGACATCTGACCATCTGAGTTTTCCTTTTAGGACAAAATAATGTACAATAATCCATCAGACGAATAGAGCTACAATTACTCTGTTTTAGCTGGTCCCAAACTGAGATACTAATATAGTGTTACCACTCCTACATGACATATGTACTCATTTACACTTTGTAGATACAACATCCAAAATTTGGTTGATCACTTCCATGAACGGGGCCTTTATCGTTCAATATTTCTCAGGTAAACAATGTGTTCATAAATTTGCTGTAGATGTGCTCTTTTCTTTAGTAATAATTGAATACAAGTATATTTCAGCATAATGGAGGGAGAGGAATCGTTGCCACATTTCTCTCCTGAAATTGTCGCCAAGAAATCAAGTGCTGAAGCAATAACTCTACTACCTCAAATTGTACTAATGCATGGAACAGCAGATTACTCCATACCATCTTCTGCCAGGTTTGATGATTTTTCCATATAGGGTAGCTCATTTTAGTTGCGTTATTTTGTAGCATAACCAGTTACATATTTCTATTCCTTTATTCAGGCTTTCATTTTTTTCCCTCACATTCAAACAGAATACATAAACATAGCTGAAGAAACGTTTCAGCAATTTATTCTGGATTGGGATTCTACTTGTAGATAGGAACCATTCCAATTTAGACTGTGTTTTAATAAAATTTCGAACACTTCATAACCAGGGCAGAAATGCTTAGATTTTCCAGGTGTATCATTGTTTGCAGACACTCTCACGTGCTGCTTGGAGACTTTTTTTTTCTTTTGAAATTAGTTTGTGACTGTTTTTCTTTTGTACTAAGATTACGACTGTTCTATTGTTAGTTGGGCACATTAATTTGTCTTTCTATTTGATACAATCCTTTCTTGCTCCATCTTCAATATGTGAATAACACTGTTTATTTTACCTGCAGTGAAACTTTTGCAGATGTCCTTAAACAAGCTGGCGGGAGAGTAAAGTTACAACTGTATGAAGGGAAAACACATACTGATGTATTTTTACAGGTAGGTATACAACTTGAATGTCAGAATGGTGCTGAAGTAGTTATATTACCATGCTCAAGCGCTTTTAGATTTTTTTAGCTTTGTTTTTAATTGATCAATGCTCTTGTGAAATTTCATGAATCGGTTATATAACTCAAACAAGGATTGCAGAAGATTGCTCATTTTACATACATTACTGCATGAACTTGATCATGTTTAATTCCAAAGGAAAGAAAAAGAGCTTCAACATGTGCCTGAGTTCATGAGATTTTTAGTTCCGGATGTCGTCACTTTACTGAAATTTTGAACAAAAAATGATTGGCTAAAAAGTAAAAACTAAGATTCTTTAAGAGAGTGCTTGAATTCTTGAAGAAACTACTCAAGACCTATTTGAACGCTGGCCTTTACAAGACCTCTGCACAAATTCATGGAAGATTCAGCGATCACATAGTTACCCTTTTTAATTTGCCAAATTCCACTCATCCCAAATAATTAGATAAAAAATACCTTTTATATGGAAATACATAATGGACAAATATGTTTGTAGTCTTGACTTGATGCTCCAATGCTGCATTGTAGGATCCACTTAGGGGCGGCAGAGACCAACTGGTTGAAGATGTTATTTCTGTTATCCATGCTGATGATGCAAATGCGCGCGAGAAGGATGCTTTGGCACCTAGCCCTGAGCGTCTGGTTTATGAGTGGCAGCTAAAGTTGGCACGCCAAATTAGTCCCTTCTGAACAGGTTTTGTTTCTTCTCGTATCAATATTTCTGCAGTCAGATTGAATCTTGTTGGTTCAGCTTTGGTTTCTCCTGTTGCTCTTTCCGTATTTGTAGTACCCGAATGATCTGCCCTGCTGAGAGCTAGTTACTTTGTGATAGGTCTGCACGCGGAAAGGGTTTTGTACAAGACATTTGCTCGTTGATAGCATTTAGCATGCATGCACAAGAAATATGCATCTGTGCATGGGGGTTTCAGGACTATTGGGATTTTGACTGGGCCAAGGAAATGGAGGAGCTTCAGTCCTTCCTTGGGGGCGCCAGGCTGCCACTGATTGAAGAAGGTTTCGAACGATCTCTTGGCTTTATTAGGCAATGCTCTACTGCACACCTGTTTTTGTTTCTTTTGTTTTTTTGACAAATTCGTACAGCAGTACAGGGTATATAGAAATATAGAATGACTAATACGATCTGTAAATAGAATAGGATCTTGTTTCAGAAGAAATGTTGCCTATTCCTGAGGAAAAACAATGTTAGACGTAGAAATGCACTGTATTACTGTAACACATTTACGGTCATGTCATACATTTTCTTTAAAAAAATCGGATGCGACCTTAAGGGCCTGTTTAGTTCACGGTGAAACTTTTGAAACTTTGAAACTTCACTATTCATCAAAGGGAATCTTAGTATTAAACGTGTGTTAATGACAAAACCCATTCCATAACCCCCGGTAACTTTGCGAGACGAATCTAATGAGCCTAATTAGGCCATGATTAGACAATGTCGTGCTACAATAAACAATCTCTAATGACAGATTAATTAGGCTTAATAGATTCGTCTCACGATTTCCCGTCCATCCGTGTATTTAGTTTTATAATTAGATCATGTTTAGTCCTCCTAATCTTCGATTTAGAATTGGAAACTTTCTTTCGCAAATTTTCTTTCCAATCTAAACAGGCCCTAAGCTGTGAAATTGGCAAGAACAGAATATTTTTCGTAGTAGTCCTACAGGAGCAACGCGTTAGGTGACCATGGCCTGTCAATGTCCGCGGTTTGGTCGAACGGAGCACGGTGTCGGCGACCGCCGTGCCGGGATGTCGGTGCCTGCCGTCTCCAGGCCGTGTCGCCGGGCGGTGGCCTCCCCCTTCCGCCACAGCCTCCGGTCGGATGGAGCAGCGCGTGTCGTGTGATGGTCTTCGCACCTGTCCACCTCCCTTCCTGAATTCTCACCGTGCATGCAATTAGGTGACCAACACCGGATGCTGGCGGCGGCCGTGCTGATCCGATCCGCCGTGCCTCCGGGCCGTGCTCGTTGGTCTGCGAGGAAATCATCCAGAGGATTCTGCTCGCCGTATGCCTGGCCCTGGCCGCGTCGCATCACGCCCGCACAGCATATTTGGTCACCTAATTGTAAGCACGCGCACGTGTCAGAGAGTCAAAACTTGCTCCTGATGACACATGTAATCCTCGTCAGCACAAGGTTAGTCCATTGCAGACTTTGCAGCCGATCCAGATGTTACTGTAGTATGCAGCCATACGAACAAAGATTATTATTATACTAACAGGCGATTTTGCGGTGCTGGGATGATAGAAATGGTTAGCCCCGGCACCCTGTTCTGCATGTCTGAAAACAAAATACGGCCAGAAGAGGAAAAAAGCAATTACAGTTCTGTAGGAGTAACATTAAGGGGGTGTTTAAATCTGGTGAATTGGTGAAAAGTGGTGAAAAATTTTGCACTGAGAAGCGTGTCCTGTGAGAGGGGGCACAATTGTCAGTGTAAAAACTTTTGGTGGCTTTTGGTGATTTTGGGGATTTAAACACCCTCTAAGGCTCTAACACGTGGAGTATCAGGCTATCAGCATGCAATCTTGCAATGCATCCTGGTGGGCAATGTGCAGTTGCTTAACCTGTCATTCTTGTTGCTTGGTGTTTTTACAGTGAGGGGTAAACAAGAGTCCCCTGCCCTGCTTGCTGCCACTCTCCCCGGCTCCTCTGAGCTGCTGAGCCATGATCAGTGGAAAGGACGAGGAAATTGATTGAAGGAGGCACGGCCATATGCATCCATCCATCAGCAGCAGCGGCAGTCATCAGCTCAGCAGCAAAGACTACACTAGTCGCACACAGCACAGCGTCGTGGTCTCGTGGGGGGAGTGGGCGGCGCCGCGGCAGGCGACGACGATCGCCGGTGGCGTCCCGTCCGTACGGCGTGTTGCGTCCTCACCCGGACCCGGCCTGCGCGCTGCCGATCCCTTGCCCGCCACGACGCATCGTCGCCGTCGGTCCCCCTGGTCAAAGCAAGCAGCAGCACCGGGCCACTGCCAGCTTTCGCTTTGTAATCTAGCTGCGCTTTGGGACCCGCCTCGCGTGGCGCCGATCCCCAGGCGGGTTCAGACTTCAGAGAGCCAAGAAACAACAACGGCCTCCTCGGCCTTCTTTAGTTTCACGAGATAAGTTTTGCTATAGTAAATTCGAGTATTTAGATACTAATTAAGAGTATTAAATGTGGATAACTGACAAACCTATTTCACAATCTGGGTAACTTTGCGAGACGAATCTAATGAGCCTAATTAGATTATGATTAGACAACGTCGTGCTACAATAAATAATCTCTAATGACAGATTAATTGGACTTAATAGATCCATGTAATTAGTTTTATAATTAAATCATGTTTAGTCCTTTTCTGCTTTCTGCTTTGCCTGCACTCGTCGTCTTTCTGTCCTGCAGTCTGCCGCCGCACTGCAGGCGAGCCCCGCCCTCAGTTTGGACTTCGGATCTCGCCATCTCGCGCCCGATAACCCCGATTCAAAAGGAGCAAAATTTCCACTACACGATCGAGAGGGAAAAGGGCCACGTTTACATGTTACCAATTCACCAACTGAAAAAGATAAAAATAGCTTTTGTGAAAAGAGATGAAAACTCTTAAACTGTTGCAATGTGAGTTTGAGCTTGGGTTGCTTGACCAGCTCACATATGCTGAGAGACTAGTGTAGTTTTGGTATGCGGCTATGCTAATCTTCTAACTGGGTGCAGTTAGGTAAAGCTGCATGCCCATGTATTTTCCTTGTGCTGACAAAACTTCGATTCTTAAGGTTTCAGCAGTACGTCCAATGCTCAGTGATGACTGACTAGGTACTTCAACAGAAAGGCCTTGTTTAGTTTGGTTGAATTCGATTGAATTCAATGATTGGAAGTGCATTGAAAATTAAAAAAGTAGAGAGGGAGCACGTAGTTCAATGCGTTGCTTTTGATTGAATTGGTGGCAATTCCACCAAACTAAACAGGGCCAAAGCTTACAGCACCATTAGCTGAATTTGCTTAAACTGAGAAAGTGAGAAACGACAGAGTAGTTATGTTTGTTCGGAATGCTGCGACACAAGCCACCAGCCACCAGCCACCAGTCAGCAGTACTTTTCGGTTGGCTTATCAGCCACCAGCCAGCAGTACTTTTCTCTCACAACAAATCAGCACCAGCCACCAGCCAGCCAGTAGTACTTTTCTCTCACAACAAATCAGCACCAGCCACCAGCCGCCAGCCAACCGAACATGCTGCTGAAACTAAACAAGATGTTGTGGCAGTTTATAGTACTGAACGAAACATCTTGATTAGTAGCTTGTTTTTTAAAATCTCTCGGCCATGAAATCAGCTGAGAACATGGGGTTCGTAACCTCTGACAGAACTGTACACTTCATTCCAGCCTCATCAGTACATCATCATCCACTTACATAACCACATGTACCCGCGAATTAACAATCCCTTTCATCACTTCACTAAGGGCTTGTTTGAATTATTTAATGCTAATGGCTAAAGTTTTGCTAGCTAAACATTAGCACATACCTGTTTTTATATAAGTGCTAATGGTTTGATAGGACCTATAAAAAGTCATTTTTGCCCCGCTCACTGATTCCTATGTACTCTCTGTTGCTGTTGAACGGCTGATAAGATTTGAGAAGGGGTGTTTTGGTCTTTTAGGCAACAGCAGTTCCTATTAGCACTCATTAGCTCTCTCCTATTGTCTAATGGGCTAATGGCTTTTCTAAACGTTAGCACATATATTAGTCTCTATGTGTTGAAGATGCTAGTGCTAAAATTTAGCACTTTTAGCCATTAGCATTTGTCTCAACACAGAGGCCTTGTTTAGTTCAGAAAGTGGAAACTTGCCGAATCGTAAAAATGAGATGTCGGAAGGGGCATTCGGATACTAATAAAAAAACTAACTACACAACCCGCCTGGAAATTGAATTTCGAATCTATTAAGCCTAATTAATCTATCATTAGAGATTGTTTACTGTAGCACGACATTGTCTAATCATGGCCTAGGTTCAATAGATTCGTCTCACGAATTTAGCCGGGTTATGGAATGGGTTTTGTCATTAATCCACGTTTAATACTCCTAATTAGTGTAAAAACATTCGATATAACGGGTGAATAGTGAAAATTTACCAGAAAGTTGCGGATCTAAACAAGGCCAAACCCTAATAAGCTAGTACCCATCAAACCAGGCATGCCCTCTCACTTATCACTCTCAATCACAGGAGGCAGCCTGAGGCCCTGTTTAGTTCGGTGAAAGTTACCAAAAAGTGATAACTTTCTTCACACTGACAACCGTGCCCCCTCTCACAGAACACGCTTCCCAATGGTAACTTTTTTTCAAACTTTTTTAAATTTTCCCAACTAAACTGGTCCTGAGGGGGTGTTTAGATGTTGTTATGCATAATGTTTTTATGCATTGGGTCGTGTGCCACAGAAAGAAAAAAATGTATTGAAAAACACGTATTATACAAATAGAGGAGAGAGGGGTGAACTAAACACCCCCGACTTATCTAATCAGCCACAAATTTCTCAAGCTTGCCCAGCCACTGCCACAATCTCAGGTCCTGTCTACCATTTCCTCATAAAAAACAAGGGCAAGAAATGCAGGGCCCAGGGCCTCAGCCAGAGCACAAGACCGAGGAAGGATTCAAAGGAACTACTGTACTCTCTGATGCTCTCTCATTCTCTCTCTTCTTCGTGTTTGCTCAATTCTGGTGGATTCTGCTCACCAGCCTCCTCCCCAGTACGGCCGTGTTCAGATGGCAATGCATAAAGTACAAGTCTATTTATAAAATCCAGCCACAGATGAGTGTAACTTTGTGCGACGTATCTAACGAGTCTAATTAATCCATGATTTGCTGCAGTAATGCTACAGTAATCATCCTCTAATCGTACGGTCAAAGCTCTCATTAGATTCGTCTCGCGAATTTACCAGAGGTTGTGGTGGTAGTTTTATAAACTGGCTTTATTTAATACTCTTAATTAGTAATCAAGGTAGGGATCAAAAAATTGTCCTGGCCATCGGAACAAAAGCCCCAGTGCTATGCTGCAGGGACAGAGGACGCTAGAAACGAGTGTAGTAGCCGCACACAGTTCAGCTCAGCTTTGAAATACACACACATCTCCTTGAATATAACCTCACGCGCAAAGCCCAACCAAGCACAGCTCTCTAGTTGAGCAAGCATAGGTCCATTGCATTGCTTTGCTTGCTTCAAGAAGCCCAGGTAGCTCAGGCCTCAGGGTAGAAGAGGACAGCAACCACCATGAGAACCATCACGGCAAGAAACCCCCATGACTCGCTCTCCTTCTCCAGGCGGCACTTCAAATGGCCAGTTCTTGGCAAGAGCAAGAGCCATGGCGCCACGTTCGGGGACGAGGAGTACATGAAGAGCTCGGAGGCGGAGGACGAGGATGAGGCCACCATGGCCTTCTCCTCCGCCTGCCCGTC
Organism: Alloteropsis semialata; assembly: GCA_004135705.1. Classification (NCBI taxonomy): domain Eukaryota; kingdom Viridiplantae; phylum Streptophyta; class Magnoliopsida; order Poales; family Poaceae; genus Alloteropsis; species Alloteropsis semialata. Next base: position 65,381,237 of record CM014272.1, on the reverse strand, counting down.
CTTCCACTCCGAGGACTTCGTGTCCCCTCCGCTGAAGGCGGCGGCGGGCACGGCGCCGGCGCAGCAGCCGACGCCGAGGAGGAGGAAGGTCCGGACGGCCGTGTCGCGCCTGCGCTCCGCGCTGGCCAATGCCGTGGCCGGCCGGCACCGGCAGGTCGGCCTCGGCGCGCGGCTCACCGGCACGCTCTACGGCCACCGGCGCGGGCACGTGCACCTCGCGTTCCAGGTGGACCCGCGCGCGTGCCCGGCGCTGCTGCTGGAGCTCGCCGCGCCCACGGCGGCGCTGGTGCGCGAGATGGCCTCCGGCCTGGTGCGCATTGCGCTGGAGTGCGAGCGCGCCAAGGGCTCCGCGCTCCCGACCCCGACCGCCGGCCCCAACAACGCCGGCAGCGGCAAGAAGCTGCTGGAGGAGACGGTGTGGCGCGCGTACTGCAACGGCAAGAGCTGCGGGTACGCAGTGCGGCGCGAGTGCGGCGCCGCGGACTGGCGCGTGCTCCGGGCGCTGGAGCCCGTGTCCATGGGCGCCGGCGTCATCCCCGCGGCCAGCTGCGGCGGCAGCCAGGGCGACGTCATGTACATGCGCGCGCGGTTCGAGCGCGTGGTGGGCTCCCGCGACTCGGAGGCGTTCTACATGATGAACCCGGACAACAGCAGCGGCGGCAGCGGCCATGGCGGACCTGAGCTCAGCGTCTACCTGCTCAGAGTCTGATCGACCGATGGTACCCCTTTTTGTGCATGGTGAAATTGGATTTAGGCACCTAGGTGGTAGTTGGAAACGTAGCTGATGGGGTTGGAAATGGAAATGGCTTTGTGGTTTCTTGTGGTGGTAGCCATGCTGTGGTGTTTCAGGTTGTAAAACAGCTCTGAAGCTCTGAACCAGCTATGAGTTGCAGTAGTACTTGTTTTGCATACGGTGTAACGATCAATAAAATAGCCGCATTAGCTTCCTTGTTCTCCTTTCAGATCCTATTTAAACTTTGGCTTATTTATTTAATTTTTTTACGACGAATGAGCAGCTTTTTAAAATGTAAAATTTCTGAAGAAAGCTCAAAGCTCCTGATTTCAAACAGACGGTAAAAGTTCTTTCTGTTAATTCTACGTGTATTTTCTTAAGAGATCGTGTGCTTGTTTTGTTGCCGCTTGTATGTGGCACAAAAACATGTCATGTTGGGCAGGACAGTTGCCGTGGTGTTCTCAAAAGACTCAAATTTTGCTTCCTCTGTGGGCCTGTGCCTGTGTGCCATACCAACCAACGTGTTACTGAACTTTTTTTTCCCCTCAAATCTGTTTCCTTTTCATCTTTACGTGTTAGTTTTTCTTTGAACGTTATTTATCCGAGCTGAGTGAGTGGATATGCTGACACTGCTGCTGGCTGCTGCAATGGCCGGGCTTCATGTTCTATTTCCGCGGCAGGGCGGCTAGCATCCGACCAGAAGCATCAGTGGTTCAGACATCGAAGAGAAGAGAGGGGGTGTTTAGTTTGCCAGAATACAAAACAGAATGTAAAATAGGACGCGTTGAACCACGTGCACAGAGAGGAAATAGTGCATTGAGAATCATGCAGAATGCAAAATGACCACAGAAGGCAAAACGGAAGGGGAACTAAACAGACTCTAGCGTGGTGTCATGCGTCCTTGATGCTCAACCTTCGCCCTCGTCCAGGTTAACTTTTTTTTTTGGAAAAAGGAAGTCCAGGTTAATTTCAACCCCGTCAAATCCGGGGATCAACGTACCTAGGATCACCGGTGACAGAGACTAAAGACTGGAGAATGGGGAGACAGGCACAGAGTGACAGAGCGACAGACCACAGTGAGCAACTGTGGCCTTGTTTAGGCCCTGTTTAGTTCCGGTCGGCGTTCTGCAGAATGAGGTTGGTTTGCATTCTACGCGCTTTTCAATGTATTTTTTTCTCTCTATGCACGCGGCCCAACGTATCCATTTTGCAAACTGATTTTGCATTCTACTCCCTCCGTCCCAAAATAAGTGTTCGTTTAGAAATTTTCAGACAAATTAGTAGTCATAGAGAATGACCATGTTACCCCTAATTAATTATGGCAGATGTGATTGAAAACTGCGCTGTTAATAAATGCACCTGTATTGGAACAAGAAAAATAGCATCAATCAAGCATTTGATTGGCTCCATGCGTTTCTCCATACATTTTTTTCTTAGAGTTTAGGGTTGATTTAATTATATGGTGTTTACTAAAAGCTAAATGAACACTCTTTGTGGGACAAAATTTGAAGGCTAAACGAACACTTATTTTGAGACGGAAGGAGTATGCATCTAAACACCCCCTTAGTTCGGTGAATTCGATTAAAAGGTAATGTATTGAACAACGTGCTCTTGTGTCAATATATTTTTTTAAAAAAATTAAAAGGTAACGTATTGAACAACGTGCTCCTGTGTCAATATATTTGTTTACAGAAAATTTGATCGAATTCGCCCTAACTAAACAAGGCCGCAGTGCAACTGCAATGCAGCCTGTGTGTGTTCTTACCTGTGATTTACGGTAGAATATGTGATTTTTGCTGTGAAAAAAAGGAAAAGGAGCGGCAGGGTATGACGGTATGCGGTAGAGTGGTGAAATTGGCGCGAGTGGAGACGCGCGGAGCGGAGCGCTGCAAAAGAGGAGCAAAGGACATGAAGTGGGGGCGAGAGGAGAGGAGCCTCTAGGCATGCCTAGTCCTCGTCGACGTCCCGTTCGCCATCCCGAGGCAGCATGGCGCAGACTGCCAGCGGCGTGCCCGAGTACCGGCATCACCAGCCCACTACCATACTGTAGCAGCACCTCAGCACAGCGCCAGGGATCCTGACATCTGCGGGGCCGCGGCGGCAGCAAATCATCAATGCTTACGACCACCGAGTGGTGATGAGCTCTACATGAGCGTTTCAGCATTCAGCAATGGCTATGGGCCGATGGCCATCCCGTATCCCCAGTCGAGACCAGGGCAGCAGCAGGGCTTCCCCCAGCGCTGCAATTTTCTGAACGCCAACAGCCAGTACAAAGTGCCGCTGGGTGCTGGTGATTACCGGATGGATGGATGGCCAGTAGCAATTTGCCGTGGCCGCCATCATTCTGGTATGATTATCGCTAGATGCTGCTAGCTGATGATGATTACCATGTGGTGGCACCTGCTTTTGCAGTTGCAGCCCCGTCTGGGGCTCTCTCGGCTGTGGAGCGCGGCCCTCGATAAAGAGCAGGGACAGGGACAGGGAGTGAGGCAGTTGCAGCCCCGTCTGGGGCTCTCTCGGCTGTGAGGTCTCTCTCTGTCTGAGTCTCTGACCCGTGCCTGCCTGCTTTCGTGCCTTGCGAGGTCGATCTCTTTTGTACGGGAGAAGCCGGCATGTGACTTGATGCGATGTGATCTCTCGCTTTGGTCGATCCGAGGAGCATGGGAGCGGAGCACAGACGCACAGTGCTGGTAGCAGCTTGGCCTGGCTTCCGCTGGGCTCTGGCCTCTGCCGGATCTCTTCTTCTCGGGCTCTCGCCCACCAGTTTGGCTCGACCGCTCGAGCCTCGGCGCCTTCTTGCATTCTCACATGGGGTGGCACTGCAGTCTTATCGGAACTCCGCGGTCCAGCCAGGTCATCCCCCTCCACTGTGACCCGCGCTTGCGGGGGCGGAGGCATGGTAACGGCGGCCGGCGCCAAGGACAAAAATGGCTTAACGTGCCCGGCTGGCCGGCTCGGCGCCTGGCCCTCTGCTGCAGCGCCGGCGCTTACCCCGACGGCCCAACCTCTACGGCGCCTTTTCCTACAAAGAGGCCCGGGTTTTCCCGCGGGCCACGGCGATTGAAGGCTCATCAGATCGCGGGCCCGTGGACCGATATGACGTTGGGATAGGCCCGTAAGTGACGAACTCCATATCCAGCCCAGCAACGATTGCGCTGCAGGTGAAACTTTCAGATAGCCCAGCAGGAGGATGGCAATGGGTACCGCCCGACCGATATGTGTACTTTTGCACGTCTGACTATGTCTATGGATAAAATTTAGAGTAAATTACACCCACCATATAAAAAGTTGTAAGGTTGTATCACTTTAGTTCAATAAATTGTAAATTGGACAAACAAATATTTGAACTAGTCAAATATATGCATGTACACTTACATGTACGCCAGTGAGCATATCTTGTTATGGTAGCCATCCGTAGAACAAATACAAGACGTATGATATATGAAATTTGATACATAACATTTATATAGAACCCAAACTTAAATTTGATATAGTTTTTCTCTGCTCGATAAAATTGCATAATATAAATTTACCAACGCACATCATCTTCTCTTGATCGTTCTTCGCCCCAATTATTACTCCTTAGATTGTTAGTACAGTCTCATTTTTTTAGCGACAAGATAGTTCATTTTTGTGAGGCACTACTCCAAGAGACACCCCATTTGAACTCTAGAACTCCTCCACTGTTGAGTCCCTTTTTTTCTCCTGGGCAGTCATGTCAAATCAGCACCGTTCTTTTCATATGCGCACAATTGTATATATAAAACGTCCACCATATATGATTAATGGACATTAGAATTGGAATCCATTTCAGTTTCTTTACACAAAAAAAGAACAATAATTTCTCATGCCAAAATAACAAATAATAATTTCTCATACCAAAATACAAAAATATATACCTATATAGCTAGGCTAATGTAAGACCACATGCTTCGGACATAGTACTTGTATCTGCTCAATGGACTACCAGCGTGGTGAAATATGTTTGGTGTCGTACATGTGACCGTACATGCACACATTTGAATAATTCATGTATCCTTTTGTATGTTTTACAAGGCAAAATAGACATTTCGTCCCTAAACTTTGTCGCAAGAGTCATGTTCATCCCTCAACTTTCAAAAGGGTCAATCTAGTCCCTCAACTATTGTTTTTGGGTCAAACTCATCCCTGCGTTGATGTAGCACTGCATATGGGTATGAGACCAATGTGTAATGTCGTTTTTGCCCTTGGCATGAGACACAAATGCTCAACTACACTCTAATCAAATAAACCAAATAAATTAAGTTTAATGTAACCATTTTTAGTTGAAGATTCAAGGTCATCTAGTATCCTACCTTATTCCATTAACACATTTTCTTGATTTCCACATCCAGGTAAATTCCATTGCGTGCTCCTTATAACATGGTCTCCACTCAACTGCTCTGATTAGTTCTCATATAAATTAAATACTGAGATGCAGGAGGCAAAGATCTCAGTATATTAGCAAGCCCAATGTACCTCTCACTTTCTGAAATACACATGGCTAGTCTCACCAACGCCTCCAGCTGCACTCTCCTCAGGTATTTCACAGTTAGATTGTGTATAATTTATTAGCTAGGTGAGGTATCAACTATTGGACATTTTTTCTTGGATCATGGTGTGCTTGTCTTTTTTTCCACTGTTCATAGTGTTGTGCACAACCACAATATTTATGAAAAGGGTGACACGGCTTGTGCATTATCGCATCATTTCTCAGCGAACAAAATTATTGTGTCAGCTGTCCCGCCTCAGTGCAAAGGTAAAAATGCCCAAAAACAATAGTTGAGGGACTAGATCGACCCTTTTAAAAGTTGAGGGACGAACTTGACCCTTGGGACAAAGTTTAGGGATGAAAACGCCTATTTTGCTGTTTTCCAACTTTGTAGACCAAAATGATACAGCCTTGCAACTTGTTGTATGGTGGGTGCAATTTACTCTAAAATTTATATTCATGGATGTAGCCGTTGCGTACCTGTCAACCAATGCATCAACATACCTATTTATATATCAAAAAATTTCATATCAACATGTACAGTAATAATTTGGCATCCATATTTTGGTCTAAGCAGCAAACACCATTCAAAACTAGTAACAAACCATCAACATAAATGACAAATCAAAAAAGTGAATGACAAAATGACCTCACAAGTAGTATGTGAAAGTTGTGCTTGTGCACCACTGCCGCTATCTATATAAGTAGACATTTGCTATCACCAAGTGTTGAAAAAGAAAACAATTAATAAAATTAGTTGCTCAATCCACTAACAGATCAAGTCATAACTCCTACGCAATGTTTGTTTACGGGTACTCATAGGGTTACCTGCAGGTGAGATTTTTAGCCGCCATATATCCATAGGTTAGATTTCTTATCTGCACCCTTACAAAATTTCTTACCCGTACCCCAATTGGATACAATACCAGTGGGTACCCATATCCACGGGTACAATTGCCATGCAACTTTGACCAATTCTATGCATGCAACTTTGACCGAAACATAAAATCTACTCTGTGCATGCAGCAGGCTCACTCCTATCACTCTCGATGGACCACATGTAGATATATAAAACAAATTTACTCTGCATGACTCAAGAGGATTGACTGACTCATTCACATAACCAACTCTTTGCATGCAACTGACTCATCCCTACCACTCGATGGACACACTCAGACAACAAACTCCCTTCATAGAGTTTTTTTTTTAAGCCACTCTCTCCATAGTGTTTTGTCAGATCAAGAGTTCTCGGTGATCGACCACTCCGTCTCTTTCCGGCTGCCATGATATCGTGGCATGATCTCTACACGGTGTTGTGCGCAGTGGTGCCGCTATATGTGGCGATGATCTTGGCTTATGGCTCCGTGCGGTGGTGGGGGGTGCTCACGCCGGAGCAGTGCTCCGGCATCAACCGCTTTGTCGCCGTCTTCGCTGTGCCACTCCTCTCCTTCACCTGCATTGCCGCCAGTGATCCCTACGTCATGAACCTGCGCTTCGTCGCCGCCGACACGCTGCAGAAGGTGCTTGTCCTCGCCGCGCTCACTGTTTGGTCATATCTCCCCGCGCGCGGCGGGAGAGCCCGGCCGGCACCGCTCGACTGGTCCATCACGCTCTTCTCCCTCTCCACGCTTCCCAACACGCTCATCATGGGGTTACCGCTCCTCGTCGCCATGTACGGCCGCTACTCCGGCGACCTCCTGGTGCAGATCGTCGTGCTCCAGTGCATCGTGTGGTACACGCTCCTGCTCGTCCTCTTCGAGTTCCGCGCCGCGCGGGTGCTCATCGCGGGCCAGTGCCCGGACACCGCGGCGTCCATCGCCGACGTGCACGTCGACCCGGACGTCGTGTCGCTCGCGGGCAGCCAGGCGGAGGCGCAGGCCGAGGTGGCGCCGGACGGCAGGATGCGCCTCGTCGTGCGCCGGTCGACGTCGGTGTCGCGACGGTCCTTGGCGGCCGCCGGGACGCCGCGACCGTCCAACCTGACGGGAGTGGAGATATACTCGGTGAGCTCGTCACGGAACGCTACCCCCAGGGGATCCAGCTTCGCACACGGCGACATCTACTACGCCGCCGGCACCGTGCCGCTGCACAGCGCGTCGATGCGCATGTCGAGCTTCGGCGCGGCGGATCTCTTCTCGCTGCATTCGTCGAGGCAGCACACGCCGCGGCCGTCCAGCTTCGACGAGCACGCGGTCCGGCCCAGATCAGCCGCCGCGGTGGCGCCCAGCTACGACCCCAAGGACACGCACACGTTCGAGTGGAGCTCCGGTGCTTCCGCCGCGTCGGAGGTGACCGGTTTGCCAGTGTTCCGCTGCGGCGATCATCGCGCCAAGGATGTACGCCGACTAGTCCCCTCCGAGGCGCCGTCCGTTGGCTTGCCGAGAGGTCAGTCTTGACATCCAAACTCCTTCCGATTCGATCACACGAGAACGATCGCTGATGCACGCGCACGCGGCCGGATCTGGTTTCAGCGATGCCGCCCGGGGAGCGCGCCGCCAGCTTCAAGGCGGAGTTTATGCATGACTCGGTGGCGAATCTGGAGTCCGGCTCGACGGAGCAGCGGCAGAACGTGAAGATTGCCGACGGAGAGAACGGCGGCGCCGGCGCGGGGAGAGCCGGAGGGCAGCAGACGGCACCGGCCGGCGTGATGATGCGGCTCATCATCACAATGGTGTGGCGGCGGCTGATCCGCAACCCCAACACGTACGCCAGCGTCGTCGGCCTCACTTGGTCTCTGATCTCGTTCAGGTAAATCGGCTAGTTAGGGGGTGTTTAGATGCAGCGTTATGTATAGTGTTTTTGCGTTATGCATAGTATTTACAGAGAGAAAAAATGTATTGAGAAACGTTCATTATGCAAAACGTTATGCATAGTTTTGCTATAAACATCAGAATCTTCCATGACTCCTATTAATTGCATATTAATTGGAACGGTTTCTGCAGATTCCACGTCTCTATGCCAGTCATAGTGAAGAACTCCATCTCCATACTCTCCGATGCAGGGTTAGGGATGGCCATGTTCAGTTTAGGTCTGTTCACCTCCAAGACATATACTTTCCCCATGAAAGTTTTCTTTTTGGTTTAGTTCAGCCCGTACTCACGCACAATGTAACACATCTGCAATAATTCTTTTGCTTCCAGGACTCTTCATGGCCATGCAACCGAAGATCATCGCGTGCGGGAACTCCGTGGCGGCCATCACCATGGCCATCCGCTTCCTCTTCGGCCCTGCGGTCATGGCCGCCACGTCTGCTGCTGTCGGCCTTCGAGGCACGCTCCTCTGCGTCTCCATTGTTCAGGTAACCGCTACTACAGAATTTTGGTATGCACATTATTGAGCCAGTCAAAATGCTCATTCTGCGTGTACATATCTTTGGTACGCAGGCCGCTCTGCCACAAGGAATTGTGCCTTTTGTGTTCGCCAAGGAGTACAATCTGCATGCCGCCATTCTTTGCACCGGGTAAGCCAAACAAATAACCTTCGTTCTATTGGTTGTCAGCAGGATCGTCGTTCTGAGATGTGGAGCGTGTCTGTGCCTAATTTTGTGCCAAATGTTTACAGGGTCATATTTGGCATGCTAATCGGTCTGCCTATCGCCTTGGTCTACTACATCATTCTCGGACTGCTATGACTGCTGGCCAAAAACGACCATGCTAAAGCTCACGCCTAGCACATGCAGATCGGACCATGCAATACCAGAAAGTTGAATGGATGAGGCGTGCCTGCAGTTGCTGACTCGTGTCACTGTCAGAGAACTCTCTATCCATCCTCCCTAATCGGTCACGGTTGGATTGGACCCGGTACCAATGAAAGCATTGGTACCGGGTCCAATCCCCAATAATTCTGCGCGCTCATTGGTACCGGGTGGTGGCACCACCCGGTACCTATGAGGCAACATTGGTACCGGCTGGTGTCACCACCCGGTACCAATGAGCCTCGGGGCCTTTGGTACCGGTTGGTGACACCAACCGGTACCAATGTGAGCCCCTTTGGTACCGGGTGGTGCCACCACCCGGTACCAAAGGGGCTCTGCGTATAAGGCCCCTTCTTCCTCCCCCAGCCCGAGCCATGGCTCATTTCTTCATCCTCCATTGAGCTCGGGTTGGGGAGCTCATGCCCGATTTTTCCATAACTTTTGGAGATTTTGCAAACCAAGTCCGCTAGAAGGTTAGCAACTTCATCCTCTCTCTTTTGACGTTTAGTATGGTCTATTTCATGCTCTATGTTTTGAGTAATTTGTGTTTTGTGGAATGGATTAAAATAAGAGATTTTAGATTGAATCTTCATTTTTATTATGAATTTGTAATAGAGAATCAATATATAGTTAGTTGTTGCATGTGTGGAGATGATGCACAAATTTTTAGACATTGTTTAGATTTTTGGATTATTTGTAGAAACTTTAAATGATTTTCATATTTATGCTTATTATGATTTTAGATATTAGAAATGATATTCATATTTAGGGTTATTAGGATTTTTAGAGATTATAAATGAAATTCATATTTAGGCTTATTACGAAATTTAGAATTACATCTTTTTAGAGGCTTCAAATGACGTTGATATTAGGGTTATTAGGATTTTTTGAGATTATAAATGATATTCTTATTTAGTTAGATTTTAAATTCAATTTTACTTCTCATGGTTGTCAATATCTTGAACTAAAACAATCCAACTCTTGGCATGCCTATGATGATATCAAATTTTACCTAGTTTTCTAGCTGGGTAACATATGATGACCTTGAGCTTGAGCTTGTATTGTATAGTTATGCTTCTCATGGTTGTCATCAAACCATGGGATACATCCATGCCCAAGCAACGAATCGGTTGTGATGGTTGGGCTGGGTGTGTCCCATGGTTCCATGCCTACCATGAACCAATTGTTTTTACCACCTGTAATGTTTCTTATGCTCCAAGTTCAAGGTCAAATGAAAGACAACATATCTGAGGCAAATCACTCCTTCAATTTTTTTTGAGATGAGCAAAAGTAAGACGTTGATGATTTTGAAATGTGGTTGTCGGCCATCGTGCCCTTGGTTTGTCGCAGGTTTTGGAAACCTCCCGATGCAGGGGAGGTGCTGTCGAAATTTTTAGAGATTATAAAAGATATTCTTGTTAAGGCTTACTACGAACTTTAGAAATACATCCTTTTGGTGGCATCAAATGATGTTGATGTTTACGGTTATTAAGATTTTTAGAGATTATATATGATATTCTTATTTAGGTTTATTACGAACTTTAGAAATTGGGGATGAATTTTTCATTGTATTTTGTGAATAGATGAATCGGCAATGGATGTACAACGCGGATAGACGCTCATCTGACTTCATTAATGGCGTTCATCAATTCCTCGACGCGGCAGAGGCTAACTCGACCTCGGGTTTTATATGCTGTCCATGCAAGGTCTGTGAGAATAAGAAGGATTATCACATCTCGAAGAAGGTGGTCCACACACACTTGCTTATGAGTGGTTTCATGCCTAACTATATCTGTTGGACCAAACACGGCGAAGCGGGGATATTCTTTGAAGAAGGTGATGAAGAAGGTGACGACAACATCCCGGACTTTGCACAATACGGTGCCTTTTGCAGATGATACAGCAATGGGCGAGGGTGAAGCAGTTGCAGAGGATGAGGATGATGACGCCTTAGGTGGCATGATCCGTGATGAAGAGAAAAACTGCGAAAGTGCGAAAGAGCGGGAGAAGATGAACCGTTTGTTGGAGGACCACAAAACTGACGAGGGTCTGAATTAGGGGTACCCAATCAAGTCCTTAATCCGGGTCCTCACAATAATCCACCCCTCAAAAGCAAAAGCCGAAGATCCAATGCAAAGCGAACACCCCATACCCCGACGACTCGGAGGCCATCCGACGAGTCTCCGATTCGCCCGAGGAGTTCTCCGCCTCCGAGTGGCTTCGCGATTCGCCCGAGGAGTTCTCCGCCTCCGAGTGGCTTCGCGATTCGCCCGAGGAGTTCTCCGCCTCCGAGTGGCTTCGCGATTCGCCCGAGGAGTTCTCCGCCCCCGAAGGGCTCTCCGATTCGCCCGGGGAGTTCTCCGCCTCCGAGGAGTCTCCGGCTCTCCGGGTAAAACTACCCGGCCACGTCTCCGCCCATCCAGCGCCGTACCCACTTGGTACCCGCCGCGTCAGAGCATGATGGGCGTCCGTCCTTCGCCACGGCAGCCACAGTGGCACCCGTCTCATCCAAACAGGAACGCTACAGTCCTGAGAGGAATGCATGCGCTACACCAGGCGCCCAAGGACGATCCAGGCGTCCATGGACGACACCTGGAACCCGAAGAGGACACCTGGAGTACCCAAAGGCCTCGAGCGAGTCAACCACGACCCGGGAACTACCCGGGAGCTTACCCGAGAAGACATCTACACCAACCACCCGGGATGTACGATCCCGGGTCCAGCGGGACGCCCACTCCGTCAACACCTGCTCCCTGTACGGCTCGGCGCGCGACATAAGCTAAAGGCCTCGGGGGCAGTAACTCCCCTTGTAATTTTCTTTCTTTCTTACCCCCCGCTCCCTTCTCTCCTTGAGACTATAAAAGGGGACAAGGGGACATCAGTGGGGACAGACGGACATCAGTCGAACATTCGGACACAGCACGAACAGCACACTCGCTCGCACAGCACAGGGACCTGGGACCCTCTCCCTCTCCCGACCAGTTTGTACCCCCTACTACAGACTTGGACTTGAGAACATCGGCACATACTGGACGTAGGGTATTACTCTCCGGAGGCCCGAACCAGTCTAAAAACCCCCTGTCTCTTGAGTCACCATCCGGGCCCCGACGCGCGATCGTAGAAATTTACTTGCCGGCGGTAGAGAACCCCGACAGTTGGCGCGCCAGGTAGGGGCTTTTCGCGTGTCACGACGCTTCACCAGGGCTCGGATGGCCCACAGCAGTGCCTCGCTGGCGCCCGGCGATCACTTGCGGTTCGGCTCCCTCGACTTCGTCTTCGGCAAGTCGGTGGAGCCCATCATCGGGGCAACTTTCGTGCGCCCCAAGCTTGCCCGCGACGACGACAAGACGTTCCACGACAAAGGGCCCAAGCCCTCCCACGCCACGACGGGAGCCACCGCCTACGTCCTCGACCTTCTCGGTGGGGACCTGGCGGCCGCCCTGGGACGGAGCCCGTCCCAGGAACACTTCCGCAACGTCTCCTACATGATCACCAACCTCGCCCTCCAGGTTGGAGGGCAAGAGCAGCTCCCCTGGGACGAGTTCATCGACTGCTACAACGCCATGTACCCGGAGGGGCAGCCAGGCTTGCCAAGCGACCCGGCGGCCACCTCGGCACCGGCGGAGTCCGACCCCAGCGTCTTGCCAACTGCCAAAAGCACGGTGAGCGAGCAAAGACCGCGCCCGCGGTTGACGTGGGTTCCGCCGAACTTCGACCCTTCTCGGGAATGCTTCATGTGTCACACCCCCGATGGGGATGTGCAGTCTGCCAGCAGTTCGACGAGGGATGGCGCCCCCGCGGCGCCACCTGCCAATGCCCCTGCGGCTCCGCCTGCCCGAGCCCCAGCGGCTCCGCCTGCCAACGCCCCTGCGGCACCACCGCCCAACGTCCCGGCGGATGATGCCCGGCGGGTCAGGCTACAGGAGCTCGATGAGGCCCGGCGTCAGATCGAGGCAGAACGCCAGCAGCTCAACCGCGAGCTCGGGAGAAACGCGGACGGAGGAGCCGCCCGCGCACGAGCCCGGGACGTGCAACAGCGCATCGTCAACGACGGTGGCAACGCCAACGACGCGCCGGTCTTCAACCGGGCGTCCCAGAACCTTGCAGCGGCTGCTGTCCTACTCCGTGAGCACCCTGAACCGGCGGCGCCCGAAGATCGAAGGTTCCACCAGCAGCTCCGCGCGCTCCTGGAAACCGCAGCAGTCCAACAGGCGGAAAGCTCCGCCTCACGCCAGCGAGCTCCCCGGGAGCCCGATCATTCCGTGCATCATCACGGGGCCACGACCGACGGAGGCGCCAGACGACGGGACGAGCACCATCAGCACCGCCCACGACGAGCCTACAACAGGCGGCGCGGGGGCCGCTACGACAGCGGCGAGGACCGGAGCAGGAGTGCGTCACCCGACCCCAGGGGACCGCGTGCCTTTGGACCCCACGTCCTCGGCGCTCAGGTTCCTCCGCGCTTCCGGGCTCCCACGACGGTGCCCAAGTACGACGGGGACACAAACCCCAGCGTCTGGCTGGAGGACTACCGGCTCGCGTGCCATGCGGGGGGAGCGCAAGACGACTACTTCATCATCAAAAGCCTCCCCCTCTACCTCGCCGACTCGGCTCGAACATGGCTGGAGCATCTCCCTGCAGGCAAGATCGACAGCTGGGCGCAGTTGCGTGATGCCTTCATTGGCAACTTCCAGGGCACCTACACTCGTCCCGGGAACCCCTGGGACCTCCGCAACTGCCTCCAGGCAGAGGACGAGACCCTGCGCGACTACATCAAGCGCTTCTCCAAGCGCTGCACCGAGCTGCCAAACACTGCCGACACCGACGTCGTCTCCGCGTTCCGGTTCGGAACCACCTGCGCAGGAAGCCACGAACCATCCGAGAGCTCCTCGACATTGCCACCGACTACGCCGATGGGGAGGACGCCGTCGCTGCAACCCTTGATCGGCCTCAGGGCAAGGGCAAGCAGTCGGAGGCGGTTGACGAGGGCACCTCCGCCCGACCCGACAAGAAGAAAAGGAAGGACAAGCGGAGGCGCGATGGTCGCATGGTAGCAGCGGCCGAGCGGAAGGCCACAAAACCCAAAGGGAACCCGGCGCCAAAGGACCACTTCGAGAAGCTCCTCGAGGCGCCCTGCACCAACCACGAGGGCCCCGTTAAGCACGCCCTGAAGGATTGCAAGCTCATGAAGAGCTTCCTCGCCGGCACCCTGAAGAAGAAACCATACGGGGACCGAGACGGGGCCGGAGGCCCGAACGACGACGATGGCTACCCCAGGGAGGACGGCGCGGTCCTGATGATCGTTGGGGGGTCGGCGGCCTGCCCCTCGAAGCGCGACGAGAAGTTAATCCGACGAGAAGTTTTTCATACGGAGCCCGCAGTGCCCTCCTACCTAAAATGGTCTGAGGCTCCGATCACCTTTGATCGCTCCGATCATCCCGACCATGTCCCACAACCCGGAAGGTACCCGCTCGTGGTTGCTCCTCTCTTTGGGACGAAACGCGTCCACAAGGTGTTGATGGACGGCGGGAGCGGCCTCAACATTCTCTACGCCGACACCCTCGATGAGATGGGGATCTCGCGCTCCCAGCTTCGGCCATCCGCGGCGCCATTCCATGGGGTCGTCCCCGGGGTGGACGCAATACCGCTCGGGCAGATCGACCTGCCCGTCACGTTCGGGACTCCACGGAACTTCCGCAGAGAAACCCTCACTTTCGAAGTGGTGGGATTTCCTGGGACGTATCACGCCATCCTCGGGAGGCCTGCATACGCAAAGTTCATGGCTGTCCCGAACTACACGTATCTCAAACTAAAGATCCCCGGACCCAAAGGTGTCATCACTGTGGGGACTTCATTTGAGCATGCGTTCGCCTGCGAAACCGAGTGCTTCCAATTCGCGGAGGCGCTCGTCCAGTCCAAGAGGCTCGCCGCTGAGCCTTCACCCAGGGACCCAGATATCCCCGAGACCTCCAAGCGTGCTGCGTGCTCCTTTGAGCCAGCCAAGGACGTCAAGGAGGTTGCCGTGGCCAACGACGGCCGCACCCTCCGTATCGGGATGGCGCTCGATCCTAAATAGGAAAGCGCGCTCGTCGACTTTCTACGCGCAAACCTCGATGTGTTTGCATGGAAGCCCTCGGACATGCCGGGGATTCCAAGGGAAGTCGCCGAGCACAAACTTGACATCAAGCCTGGCGCTCGACCCGTCAAACAGAGGCTCCGACGTCACGACGACGACAAGTACAAAGCCATCGGCGAAGAGCTCAAAAAGCTCCTCAGCGCCGGCTTCATTAGGGAGGTATACCACCCCGAGTGGTTGGCTAACCCCGTCCTTGTAAAAAAGAAGAATGGAAAATGGAGGATGTGTGTTGACTATACTGGCCTTAACAAGGCATGTCCAAAAGACTCTTTCCCCCTTCCACGCATAGATCAGGTGGTCGACTCCACCGCAGGGTGCGAAACCCTTTGCTTTCTCGATGCGTACTCCGGGTACCATCAGATCGCGATGAGCCTGGCCGACCAGCTCGCAACATCGTTTATCACGCCTTACGGCACCTACTGCTATTCGTCTATGCCATTCGGGCTGAAAAACGCGGGCGCCACTTTCCAAAGATGCATGCGACGCGTCTTTGGCGACTTAATCGGCCGACTGGTCGAGGCGTACGTTGACGATATAGTAGTAAAATCCAAGCGCACTGGCGACTTGGTCTCTGACCTCGCAGCTGTCTTTGAGAAGCTCCGGCTGAACAAAGTAAAGCTCAACCCCGAGAAATGCGTTTTCGGGGTCCCGAGAGGCATGCTCCTCGGCTTTATCGTATCTGTAACACCCTGAAAATTTCTTTTCTAAAATAGTAATTAAATTGCTAAGTTCTTGTGTGTGCATTTACAAATTTAGGTAAATATAAAAACCTTTTTGTAATTAAAATCAACCCTAGGTTTAGAAACTTGTTTGTGCATTTCATGCCGATGCATGTTTTCTTGTATGAGTGTTTTGTGTGCTAAAACCCCAGAGTCCAAAACCTAACCCTAAGCCCTGTGGGCCCTACCCTATCCACAACC
>CM014272.1:65353381-65364244 GCA_004135705.1 Alloteropsis semialata | reverse complement strand
CATGCTGAGTTTTCTGAGCAACAACGATTACCCTTTAAAAGGGAGCTTTGTTCATTGCACAACAAAATGACTAACTCCTCTATATCTATCCTACTCCCGACCAAGATCTCTCAGGGCGGCGGTCAGCACCTTGTCGGCAAACGAGGAGGATTCGGCTTCAATCTCATCATACTCAGCATCCTCGTAGCCGGGGGCCCACCCGCCTTGCAGAGCCTCCCGATCCATGGTCGGGTAGTGCGACAAGAACATGGCAACGATCCTTCGCGCCACGTTGCGAGCAAGATCTGCGGCCTGCGCCCGAGTCCTCCCTGCGACAAGGGCGAGGCGATCCACCAAAGATGGGCCGCCGCTGACGTTGAGCTCCTCGAACAGGTGCTCGACCGCCTGGATCAAAGCCTGATGGACCTCGGACTTCTTCTCGAGGGCCCTCTGGCTCTGCTCGCCCGCCTCCCTGGACCTCCGAAGGTCCTCGACAACCCCTGCAGGCAACTCTTCGTCAGCGTCATGCTGCAGGGAGGAAAACAAGAAGAAGGACGAGCGGAAACACGACACTTACTGGTCATCTCCGCCTTCAGCTCATGGCCAAGCTGCACCAGCTCCTGGTTGGCAGCAAAGGCCTTGGCCACCTCGCGCTTCTCGGCCTCGAGCTTGGCCTCCAGGTCAGCCTTCCCCTTCCGCAGGGCTGCATTGACAGGCAAACCTAAGCAAACGCGCCGCCACGCGAGGAGAACGGAAAGAAACCGCCCGACAAGAAATGGGGAGGGATAACTTACCAAGGATCTCCTCCTCCCGCTTCCGGGCGATCTCCTCGAGGCGGGCCCCCTCTTCCTCGGCCGCCGTCAGCTTCCCGGCCAGCTCGACCAACTGGTTGTTGGCCGTCTTGAGGTCGAGGTCACGGTGCTGGACGTCTATCTGAAGGTCCACCACCTTCGCCTTCAGCTCCTCGACCTCCCGCACGGCGGCAGCCTTTTCCCGATTGGAGGCGTCGGCGGCCGTCAGCGCCTCCATCACGGTCCTCTCGGCCTCATCCACCTTTGCCTCGAGGGCGGCCCTTTCCTCTGTGGCGTCCTCGATCGCCTCCTCCCTGGCCTCCCGGGCCTCGGCCAGCTGGGCCTCGAGCTGCTCCTTCTCGGCCTTCAGCTGTTGCACGGCGTGCCAAAGCCCGGACTCCCGGCGGAGGAACGCCGACTTCTCGGCGCTGCGCTCCATAATTTTCTGAACGAGAACAAAAACAAGAGCGGTAAGACATACCCCAAAACGGCGCCAACACTAGAAGAACGAAGCCCAGGAACTCACCCGGGAAGGCCCGATAATCATCTTATTGAAGACCTCCTTCATACTATTGAGGCCCTCGGCGAGAAGTTGGCGCTGCTCCCTCTCCGCTGTGTCGTCCAGCTCGAAGATGGGATCCGCCGGGTTCTGACGGTCGTACCACAGCAACCGACCCTCACACGGAAGGTTCGGGTTGTTTTCAATTGGTACGATGGCGTCGAAACGACGATCCATCGTCATCATCCCCGGCGTCTCCCGGAGGAAGCCCAGGCCCTCGCTCGAAGGGCTCGAAGGTCTCGGGGACTCCACGACCGGCCCCCTGCTGCACTCGCCGACGACCCTCCGCGAGCTACCCTCCGGCGAGTCCTCGAGCACGACGGCCTCCGGGGGAAGCGCCCCGGAGGGCTCGGGGGCTGCAGCGGCTGCCGGGATGGCAGTATCTTGAGGGGCGCCAGATGTCCCCGCCTCTGCCTCCTTGGGGCCAGCCGTAGCCCCCGGGGAGGCAGCGATCCCGCGGCCATCTTCCCCGGCCGCGTCGCCGGCCATGGCGACCTCCCTCGCTCCGGGGTGGGCCACCTCCTCCTGAGGAGAAGGCAGAGCCGCCTCCCCCAGCTCCTCGGCCAGCTCGGCTTGGAGCGCCGCCACGGCCGCCTCCGTGGGGACGGTCTGTGCAAAGGCTAGGCCCGTTGGGAGTGCGTCTCCCGGGCTGTCGCCGTCCCCTTCCGGCACCTTCTCCTCCACAGAGGGCGCCACCCTCCGTGTCTCCTCCTCGGCCTGCTCCACCGAGGGCACCGGCGTCACCTCGGCCCGCTCCGCCGCGGGCTCCAACGTCGTCTCCCCGGCCTGCTCCACCGAGGGCACCGGCGTTACCACCTCGGCCCGCTCCGCCGCGGGTTCCAACGCCGTCTTCTTGGCCGGCCCCACCGCGGGCTCCGGCGTCACCTTTTCGGCCTGCTCCGTCGCGGGCCTCGGCGTCTGCGCCACCAAGCGCAGCGTCTTCTTCGGCGCCACCTCGAGCGGAGTGTCGGCCCGACTGGTTCATCACAAGTCAGGGAATCCGGCTGAGAAAAATGGTAACTACAAGAAAAAACCGAAACCACTCGAGAAACACAGATCATCACTCACCTCGACGAGATGGTCCGTGTCCGCTTGAATCCCGTCGGCGCCGGGGCCTTCGGGGATGCGGGCCTCTTGGATCCCGCGTGCGTCGTCGGGGCGGGGGCCACGGGCGCGGTTGCGGCGTCCCTGCCCGAGTGGGACACCGCCCGACCAGACGAGCCTCCTCCCTCGACCGGTGACGGGTCCGGCCGCCTCGTCGTGACCCTCACCGGGGCGGGAGGGGCCTGCGCATCCACCGCGGGCGTCCGGGGCGCATCCCGCCCTTCGCTTTGCGCCCGCGCCGTTTGGGGGGCCGACGGCGGCCGCCTATCGTCCCGCGGCGCGGGCCTGTTGGGGGAGCGCGGCGCCCCCGAGGACGAACCCCCCTTATGGGCGCGCTCCGACAGGTCCCGGCTCCGGCTCCTCTCCCGACGAGGGACCGGCTCCCATCGGGAACTCCTCCCCTCCTCAGGCATGCGACGGGAGGACGGAGGCGTGCGGCTGCGCCTCTCGCGCCGGCTCTCCTCGGAAGACCGCCGATGACGGTCCGACCGGGAGCTTTCGCTCCTCCCTGCGTCCGGCGGTGGCGGCCCCCTCTCCCGCTCGACCCCGGACGCTGCGCCGAGGATGAGGCGGTCATCGCCGCGACCGCCTTGAGCTTCTGAGGAGGCGCGTCGCCGTCGCTCTCCTCATCACTATCACTCCCCGAGTCGTCCTCCGCGGGCTCTGACTCGGGGTCCTCGTCCTCGGAGACCTCCTCCTCTCCCCTCCTCCTCCTCCTCGACCGCTCAGCGTTTCTCTCACGCTTGGCGATCTCTTTCTTCTTCCACGCCTCCCGGCGGTCTTTCCTCGCCTTGGCCCGTTCGGCCTCGGCCCGGTTCTTCGCCTTGTCCTCGGGAAGCGGCGGCCGGGAGTAGGAGCAGTTAAGGCCCCTCATCTGAAAGAACTCGGCATCAGCCAACTAAAAACCACTCGGGGATTCAAGGTGGATGAAGGAAATCTTACCAGAGCCTGGGTGCGGGTGTTCGGGAGCATGGGGAGAAGGCCCGGGGGAGGATATGCGTCGTGGCCCTTCCCCATCGCAGCCGTGACCCGGCGCTCCACCTCCAGAGCCCGGGTGCGGGTGTTCGGGAGCATGGGGAGAAGGCCCGGGGGAGGATATGCGTCGTGGCCCTTCCCCATCGCAGCCGTGACCCGGCGCTCCACCTCGGCCTCCGAAGGCAAGGGGTTCATTGTCACGGTCCCCACGAAGGGGGCCCTCTCCGGAGTCATCTGCCAAATGGGGAGGGCGCGCCGCCTCAGCGGCACGATACCTCTCGAGAGGTACCCCCCGAGGACTTCCGCCGTAGACACCCTCGCGTCGCGGAGTCGCGCGAGGGCCTCCCAGATGTTCCCGAGGAGCTTCTCCTGCCTATTCTTCTCGGGCCCGTACGCCCACTCGTCGGGCGCCTTCTCGAAGGTCTTTCCGGTGTACTCCGGCAGGGGGTTCATGCTGTCGTTCTTCAGGTAGAACCACATCGGGTGCCAGCCCTTGTTCGAGCTGATCAGGGTCCCCGAGATGTAGCCCTTCGACCGCCCCTGCTTCGCCTTCAGTACGGCGCAACCGATTGTCGCGGGGGCTCCGCCCTCTGCGGAGTGCAGCGAGAACTTGAAGAAGTATCTGAAGAGGTCCCAGTGGGCCTCCATCCCCAAGTACCCCTCGCAGAGGGCCACGAACAACGCCATCTGTTGAACCCCGTTGGGGTTGAGGTGGTGAAGCTCCAGCCCGTACTCGTTGAGCACGGCGCGGATGAACCTTCCGGCGGGGACGGAGAACCCGCGCTCGTGGAAGGCAACGAACGAGACGACGTATCCCTGCGGCGGTCGGGGATAGTCTTCCACGCCCGGAACCTTCCACTCCTCGGCCTCCGTCAATGGCGGAAGCAGCCCTTCCGCCACGAGGCCCTCCAGCTGCCGGAGCGAGAC
This sequence comes from Alloteropsis semialata, assembly GCA_004135705.1. Taxonomy (NCBI): domain Eukaryota; kingdom Viridiplantae; phylum Streptophyta; class Magnoliopsida; order Poales; family Poaceae; genus Alloteropsis; species Alloteropsis semialata. The sequence continues at coordinate 65,359,909 of CM014272.1, read as the reverse complement.
GCGCGAGCGCTCCCAGGTCGACATCGTGAAGCTACGAAGAGGAGGAAGCGCTGGCGGGATGGGGGGCTCGGTTGCTCGCTCTCCGGAACGGCGAAGCGACGGCGGCGGAGGGCGCAAGGGAACAAGTGCGGCAGCGACAGAGAAGACGAAACGCGCGATGGAAGCTGGAAGGCTCGGGCTAGGGTAAAACCCTAGGCCGCTGCAGCGCACGGCTATAAATAGGGGTGGGACGGAACGGCCGCGACATTAATTGCGTGGGCCCACCACCGGCGCAGCGGCGACGTGCGCACGTCGCTTCGCCTGACCTCCTCAAAAGGCGCGTCCACCTCCCACGCGGCGGGGGAACAGGCCGACGCTTCCACGCCCGGCCCGACAACGGTTGGACTGCTGCCCGGCCCACCAAAGAAGCGTCCCCGACAAGCTTCCCGTCCCTGACAAGTTTTTCGATCCCGACAACATCCAAGGCAAACCACCCGGGCACAAAACCTTAACAAGAGCACCAGCTCTTCTCAAGGCTCGGGGGCTACACCCGGCGGGTGCGCTCACGCGCCCCCACCGGAAGAACCGTGACTTACCATATCTACGCTGCCACTCAGCCTGGGCGCGAGCCTCCATCTCCCCCCCAGGCTCGGGGGCTACTGACGAGGGTCTGAATTAGGGGTACCCAATCAAGTCCTTAATCTGGGTCCTCACAATAATCCACCCCTCAAAAGCAAAAGCCGAAGATCCAATGCAAAGCGAACACCCCATACCCCGACGACTCGGAGGCCATCCGACGAGTCTCCGATTCGCCCGAGGAGTTCTCCGCCTCCGAGTGGCTTCGCGATTCGCCCGAGGAGTTCTCCGCCTCCGAGTGGCTTCGCGATTCGCCCGAGGAGTTCTCCGCCTCCGAGTGGCTTCGCGATTCGCCCGAGGAGTTCTCCGCCCCCGAAGGGCTCTCCGATTCGCCCGGGGAGTTCTCCGCCGCCGAGGAGTCTCCAGCTCTCCGGGTAAAACTACCCGGCCACGTCTCCGCCCATCCAGCGCCGTACCCACTTGGTACCCGCCGCGTCAGAGCATGATGGGCGTCCGTCCTTCGCCACGGCAGCCACAGTGGCACCCGTCTCATCCAAACAGGAACGCTACAGTCCTGAGAGGAATGCATGCGCTACACCAGGCGCCCAAGGACGATCCCAGGCGTCCATGGACGACACCTGGAACCCGAAGAGGACACCTGGAGTACCCAAAGGCCTCGAGCGAGTCAACCACGACCCGGGAACTACCCGGGAGCTTACCCGAGAAGACATCTACACCAACCACCCGGGATGTACGATCCCGGGTCCAGCGGGACGCCCACTCCGTCAACACCTGCTCCCTGTACGGCTCGGCGCGCGACATAAGCTAAAGGCCTCGGGGGCAGTAACTCCCCTTGTAATTTTCTTTCTTTCTTACCCCCCGCTCCCTTCTCTCCTTGAGACTATAAAAGGGGACAAGGGGACATCAGTGGGGGGACAGACCGACATCAGTCGAACATTCGGACACAGCACGAACAGCACACTCGCTCGCACAGCACCGGGACCTGGGACCCTCTCCCTCTCCCGACCAGTTTGTACCCCCTACTACAGACTTTGGACTTGAGAACATCGGCACACACTGGACGTAGGGTATTACTCTCCGGAGGCCCGAACCAGTCTAAAAACCCCCTGTCTCTTGAGTCACCATCCGGGCCCCGACGCGCGATCGTAGAAATTTACTTGCCGGCGGTAGAGAACCCCGACAAAACATTGTTGTACCCAGATTGCAAAGAGGACCAGAAAAAATTGGGTACCACACTGGAACTGTTGCAATGGAAGGCAACTAATGGCTTGTCTGACAAAGGTTTTGGAGAGATATTGAAAATGATAAAGAAGATGCTTCCAGAGGGCAACACATTGCCCGAAACAACATACGAAGCAAGAAAAATCGTTTGCCCTCTAGAACTGGAAGTACAAAAGATACACGCATGTCCCAATGATTGTATCCTTTATCGGGGCAAGTCGTACAAATCTTTGGACGCCTGTCCGGTTTGCAATTGCTCGCGGTATAAAATCAGGCGAGACGACCCTGGTGATGTTGAGGGAGAGGCCCCCAAGAAAAGAGTACCTGCCAAGGTGATGTGGTATTTCCCTATAATACAACGTCTGAAGCGCTTGTTCAGAAACAAAGAGCATGCTAAATTGCTGCGGTGGCACAAAGAGGATCGGAGGGAAGACAATATGTTGAGACACCCTGCTGATGGGTCGCAATGGAGAAAAATCGACAGAGCGTTCCCAGACTTCGCAGAAGATGCAAGGAACATAAGATTTGGTTTGAGTACGGATGGCATGAATCCTTTCGGTGATATGAGCAGTAGCCACAGCACTTGGCCCATGACTCTTTGTATGTACAACCTTCCTCCGTGGATGTGCATGAAGCGGAAGTTCATTATGATGCCAGTGCTAATCCAAGGGCCAAAGCAGCCTGGCAACGACATTGATGTGTATCTAAGGCCACTGATTGAGGAACTTTTGTTGTTGTGGGGCAAAGATGGTGTAAAGGCGTGGGATGAGCACAAGCAAGAGGAATTTAACCTAAGAGCATTACTGTTTGTGACCATCAATGATTGGCCTGCACTTGGTAACCTGTCGGGATAGTCAAACAAGGGATACAAAGCATGCACACATTGCCTAGAACACACCGACTGCATTTATCTGAAACATTGTAGAAAGTGTGTGTATATGGGCCATCATCGATTCCTTTCTGAGAAACATCCGCTGAGAAAGAAAGGAAAGCATTTTGAGGCGGAAGGTCGTAGCAAACCAAGGCATCGGGATGGAAAATATGTATTTGCTATGGTAAAAGATGTGAAGGTGGTCTTTGGGAAGGGACCTGGCAGCCAGCCAGCGGCAAGTGAAAATGGAAAGGCGCCCATGTGGAAGAAAAAGTCAATATTCTGGGACCTACCATATTGGGAGGTCTTAGATGTACGCCACGCAATTGATGTGATGCACCTGACGAAAAATCTTTGCGTAAACGTGCTAGGGTTCCTTGGTACTTACGGAAAGTCAAAAGATACGCTTGAAGCACGACAGGACCTGAAACGTATGAAACAACGAGATCCCTGCATCCTGAGAAAAGAGAGAAAGGGCGTTGGAACTTGCGTCCTGCTAGCTACACTCTAAGCAAGGAGGAGAAGACCAGCATGTTTGATTGCTTGAACAGTATTAAGGTCCCGTCCGGCTACTCATCGAATGTAAAGAGTCTGATAAATATGAAAGAGAAGAAATTCGTACACCTCAAGTCCCATGACTGCCATGTGCTGCTCACACAATTGCTTCCGGTGGCGCTGAGGGGAATTCTACCCGTTAATGTCCGAACAACTATTGTGAAGCTATGCGCCTTTCTCAATGCAATCGACCAGAAGGCAATCGATCCCACTAATCTAGCAAAGCTGCAGGATGATGTGGCCCAAAGCCTTGTCAGCCTTGAGATGATATTTCCTCCGTCTTTCTTTAATATTATGACGCATCTCCTGGTCCATGTTGTCAAAGAGATTGGTATTCTTGGTCCTGTATTCCAACACAATATGTATCCTTTTGAGAGGCTCATGGCTATTCTAAAGAAATATGTTCGTAACCGTTCTCTTCCAGAAGGATGCATCGCCAAGGGATACAGAACAGAGGAGGTCATTGAGTTCTGTGTTGACTATATCCTCGAACTGAAACCGATTGGGCTACCTGAGTCACGCCATGAGGGGAGACTACTTGGAAAGGGCACGTTAGGAAGGAAACAAACAAGGTGTAGCGACTACGATTTATTCATGAAATCCCATTACACTGTATTGCAGTCGTCAACCATGGTGGCTCCTTACATCGAGGAGCACAAGACTATAATATGCTACCAAAATCCAAGAAAGTCTGAGAAGTGGATTACACGCCATCACATAGAAACTTTCGCTGGTTGGTTGCGACAAAAGCTCATGGGTAACGAGACAATACATACACAGTGGCGTATTTGGCAAGGGGACCATCATCCTCATTCTTGACGTTCCAAGGCTATGACATAAATGGGTATACATTTTACACGAGAGCCCAAGACGACAAAAGCACCAACCAAAATAGTGGTGTCTGTATAGATGCCTTTGACAACAAAGGGAACAGGGACTCATATTATGGCCAGGTAGAGGAGATCTGGGAACTAGATTATGGACCTTTAAAAATACCACTTTTTCGGTGCAAATGGGTGAAACTTACAAGTGGAGGTGTTACTATAGACCGCTACGGCATGACAACTGTGGATCTCAACAAAATTGGGTATGTAGACGAACCATTCGTGCTCGCCAAGGATGTGCATCAAGTGTTTTATGTGAAGGACATGTCTACCAAACCCAAGACGGGGACTCTGCAAACAAACAACTCTGAACTTTATCCAAAACGGCACATAGTTCTCACGGGAAAAAGAAAAATCGTGGGTGTCGAGGACGTCACCGATGAAGATGATTATAATAGGTGTGACGAGGTGTCTCCGTTTAGTGTGGAGGATGACACAAGCATCCTGTTGGCCAATGAAGATGCTCCTTACGCTCGCAACGATCATAACGAAGGCACTCTTGTAAAGAAAACATTTATTGCTGTTCAAGCATAATGTTGTACTTATGTTGAAGCATGATCATGCTATGTAATTCTAATTATGTTGAAGCATTATGGTATGTAATGTTGGCCAAATTTGATTTTGTCTTATGCTTCTTGATAAGTATTTACTAGTTTTGTTAAATTGACTTGTAATATATTACGGTTTATTTTGGATAGTATCATGCCGAGACAGCGTCAGGCAGCTAGACGTGGTGGCTATGTTACTAATATGCCACCTACCATCCCGATTCGAGAGGCTCACGAGCCTGGATGGTCGACAACTCAACAAGTTGATCATGTCCCAATTCCCACACCTCAGCAACTTCACTACAATATGGTAGGGTTATGATATTCCTCTGCAAGTTGCATTTGAATGTAATCACTATGTCACTGAGAATAGAAATTATTAATAATGCAGATCATTAATCCAATTACATGGCTAAAAGATGCAAACATCGGTCAATCAAGTCCTTTGGTATTAAGAGAAAATGTGAGCGAAAATACTGGTAGGGTTATGATCTCTGTTAGCATTCAACAAAATGCCACCCGTGACCCAAATCCTGGTGACATGGTTATTATCCACGTTCATTCTGGCGCGTGGCAGCAAGACCATGTGGCCTCGTGTGATGCTGTGAGGCAAGCATTAGCCCAAATAGAAAGTCAAACTGGCCATGTTTTCCCGGACTACAGCTACTTCAAGTTGAAAGCTCTCGAGACGGGTGAGCCAGACGTGACACAGATGCCTAAAAGGATTAGTCCTTCATATGAATCGATTTATGTAAGTTAGTTTTATTTTTAGTTGTGTAATTATATTATAATTTATCTATCTTTATCTGTAACAATATGTTTTATTAATATTATTGTAGGATGACTACTACTGTGGATTCATGCATGCGTGTTCTGGTCTACGTGCAGTCCTTTATCAAGTCCTTGGAAACTTAGGGTATGCACGCACGACGCCAGGGGCTTATCGAGTTAATGGTGGTTTTCAAGCTAATATAACCTTGAGTCATGCCAATGCTGCTGAGATCACAATTTATGGAGAGGTCTTGGATTCACGTTACAAGGCACAGGATAGTGCATACATATATGCACTTGATTATGTCGACAGGTTCTAGGCATCGAGATTATCGATATAAACTATTCTTTCTATCTCATGAAGAAGCATGGCGTGCAGGGACCCTGATTATTGCTGTTCAAGCATAATGTTGTACTTATGTTGAAGCATGATGCTATGTAATTATAATTATGTTGAAGTATTATGCTACGTAATGTAGCTGTTATGTTCAAGTATTATTTTATTAATATTTTATTTGAAGATTTAATTGCAAATATTAAGTAGTATATATGTAAAATAATAAATACTAACGAGTTAAGTTGCAAATACTAAATATAAGAAAATTAATTGCAAATACTAAATGGTGAACAAGTTAAATTGCAAATAATAAATGTCAAATAATAAATACTAATGAGTTAAATTCCAAGTACTAAATATAAAGAAATTAATGCAAAACACTAAATGGTGAACAAATTAAATTGCAAATATTAAATAGTATATATGTCAAATAATGTTGTTCTAAATAATATATATGTCAAATAATACTTACTAAAATAATATATATGTCAAATAATACATACTATCAATTTAAATTTTAAATACTAAATAGTATATACTAAAAAGATAAAAATGGAAGAAAGAGTATATACTAAAAAGATAAAAAGGAAGAAAGATGTGGCGGGAAGCAAAATTGGGACCCCTTTGGTACCGGGTGATGAAACCACCCGGTACCAAGGGCTGTGAAAATGGCGCCTAAATTGGCGCCCTACAACCCTTCGGTACCGGGTGATGTCACCAAAGGCTTAAACCATCGGTACCGGGTGATGTCACCACCCGGTACCA
>CM014272.1:65307885-65328934 GCA_004135705.1 Alloteropsis semialata | reverse complement strand
TATGTTTACATTCTCTTTCAGGGTCATGTATAAGAGTGTACTATGTTCAATTGTTCATGGCTTATGTCTGGAGACCGAGACAAGCGGGGAAAGAGGGGAATGAGGTCTCATGTCAGAGGCTCAGAGCCGAGCTTTACCCGGGGTCTAACTAGAAAACTAGTTAAGAGACATGAGAGAGAGAGAGAGAGATGGCCACTTTAATAAATCGAGTTATTTTTCTTAGATAAAGAAAAAACAATGGCCTTTCGCAAAATGATGCGCATACAACCATATTTACTTGTTGCACCATCAAGTGTATAATAATGGGAATGGGTTGAAATAAAATGAAGCAAAGATTAAAAATGTGGCATCAAACACATAGTCTACTATGTGAAATTACCACACATTCTTGGCAAAGGAAAATTCATGGTAACCATTTCCATGGCATGTGGATGTGGCATGCCTGCATAATATCCTCTTGCTCTGCCTTCTTCTACAATAGTCTCCAAATTTCCAGTATAAAGGGGGTTTTTTATTTCTTTAACCATATGGCCTAAATGAGAGCATCTGCCTCACTAATGCTAGCTTTTAATTTCTCTTATGGTTTACTCATGTGTTGCTAAGCCGATCATTCATAATATGATTATTCATGTTTCTGTGAGTTCTAGGCCAATGGTATATATACGCCAAATTGACTTAGAAAAATGTCTCTCAAAAAAAGTTAAATGGTGAATGGTTTCATTTTGGTTACAAAAGCAACAATTTAATGGAGACTTCCTTTCCAACTTTCTACTTTCATATAAAATCGTATTTTTAGAGACATTTTATTGGGGGATGATGAATTAATTGTGTTTAGTTCATTGTCTCTTAATTCCTGGCAAAGATCAATGAGACGGGTTCGATTAGTTCGTCACTGGCGTACTGAACAAAAGGACATTCGTGAAAAACACCAACTGAACAGAAGTTCAAAATAGATGAGGGGATTGAAGTGAAATTCCTGCTGCGAGATGGAGGTTAGCAACTGCTAATGGTGAAGCTTCATGTGATTGAACACATAGTTCTTTGAGGATCCATTTTGTGCTTCTTGCAGCAATTGTAAGTGTTGTAAGAATAATAGCCACATCAATTATTATGCATAGAAGGGGTGATTTAGTTCTTTGGGATTTTTTTTCGACCATACAAACCAAATGCCCCTTCTATATATGCTCTTTTGATCCAACTATTATGCATACCTCAAAGTTATTTATCATCCATCAGAGTACGTACATATAATAACGTCACATTCATGTTAATCAAAATAAAAATAATGGACATGGTTTTTTTTACCACGCAATTTTTTCTGGTTTGAGAGATTGGGTATATCTCCATTTTTATTTTATGAAACATATTAAAAGGTGGAAAATTTATGAACAAAGAGAAACAGGAAAAATAACAAGTTTCAGAAAACTAAAAAAACATCACATTGTAAGTTATAATTCATGACAGCATTTTCAAAATAACATGATTGATTAGCCCAGATTAACATCACACATGCATGCATATTAACCCAAAATAAAATATACAATGAACATGATATAGTTTGGAACCATATAACTTTTTCTTATTTTAAATATAGTTATGGTTTGAGACATGAAATTAGACAGGTAAAATTATAATTTTATGATGTTCTTTCAGAAATAACATGATGTGCTACCTTGAAGTTGATGCAAACAAAAGCTGACCTTTATGATCAGTTCATGATATCAACACTAAAGCATCAACATAATTAAATTTGAATAGAAGGAATAAAAACATTAATCGTGGCAATGGCAACCCCCGTCTCTAACACCTTGGATGAGTCTTGTGCTCCATCAACAGATCATCAGATGGAGCCGCACTGGAAAACGACCACATGATTTGCTCTTTAATACTTACACACCAACAATGCAATTGGATAATAATAATCTGGCATACTAAATTATTAGATTGCATGCAGTATACCACAATATGAATTAAAATTTTAAAAAGTTGATTCATCTAAGCGCATCGTGGAGTCTGGTAGCATTTGCCTTCAACATTGCCTTGAGAGGCTAAAAGAGGATCCCCCCCCCCCCCCCCCCCCCCCCCCCCATGGGTATTATAGGATCGGCGGGGTGGAGGGAGCATAAATGGCAGTTCTTGAATGAATTGGGTGGATCGAGATGATGATAACCCAACAATCCAGACATTCATGGCTTGGGATTTTATATACCAACAGACAAACATTCATGGCTCGGTGAATTCGTTATGTATATATCTTTAGTATCAATGCAAAGTTTTATCAAACAATTTATTTCTAAATAGAAATTTGAGTTGCAGCTATTTATGAATAAAATAGCTACGAAGTGTGAAACATATGAGGAGAACCATGCTTATGTGTTCCAAACACACAATAAACATTGTTGTGCTTTAGTTGATTAAAAGCCACAAATGATTTAAAGTGCTTATTGTGTTAATGCAAGATCGATCTACCATTTGTAGCAACAGAAAACCCAGCATGCAAAAACACTATTCATAATCATGTTTAAAAGAATTAACAACTTTCAAAATAATAATGTGTAATAATTACCTTTGCCGATATACTGCATTTATGTGAAATCTTGACAGATATGCTTCCAGCAAGAGTTGCTCAAAAAGCCATCATCCAGTTGGATATAAAAATTACAGAAATTAATAGTATTGCACAATCAGAAAATCTGGACCAGCTGTTTCTGAACTTCACCAACGTTAACATTAGGTCATTTAGGTGGGTGGGTGGGTCATAGTATAGTTTTGCGTGTGTGTTTTCACCATGGCAAAGCGTAAGAGCTTGAGGACGACAGGATATATTTTCTGATTAAACTGCGCTTCGCCGGGCCGTGGTTAGTTTCTAGCACTGGCTTGTTGGACCGCGTCGTGCCATTTTTCATGCCGGCCCAAGATCCTGGGCCTCTTTCCCTTATCCCACAAGGGCTGCAGAACCGAGTGGGCCAAGTACGGCTTATCAAATCTATGCGCCCGCGCCGCGGAGCAAAAAGGCCAGCCAATCCGCTTTCTTCATCAGAATCTGAGCCCAAACAAGATCGCGATTAAATCAACCGTTCCATCTGATATTACTATTGGGCAAACAGTCGCTCGTATACTACGTGCAAAAGGAACCCGCACTTGATGCCCATTTGCAAACAGCGACTGACACGAGAAGGGACTCGCGGGCCGGCGGCAAGCACGGCGTCCCTTATGTGGGCACGGCCGCACGGGGAAGGACGGCGTGGAGGTGGAGCCTACAGCCTGCTGGTCAAGGTGCTGTACCGAATGTCCACAACGACTGGTTCCGCGCCGGGCGCAAAGTGCTCGACGAAATGGCCAAGAAGAGAAAGGATTTCACCCCGGACGGCGACGGCCGACGAGATAGAGAAGATCAAATAGAGATGTACGGTCACCGCGGTTTCTTCCACCGTGACATGTGTAGAGCCAGGACTTGCTGGAATGAAGTCTGAAGATCGAATACACATTTGCGTAAAGATTTACTTCCAACTGAAATTTTTTACAGAATTGTGACAGCTCCGCAGAAGAAAACAAGCGGGCTATTCAGTCAGACATAAGTTTGTTTGCAGTCAAAAAATAGGAGGAAATTTACATCACACAACAAAAGTTACTGGCATAAGAGACTCTTGTCGTAGGCTCATTCTTGGATTACATGCTATTGTAAGAGATATTGATCACTCCAGTGACCTTGAGTCAATCAGGTTTTCAGTTGAGCAATCTTCTTCGACACTTCATCAACTGTTTCGTCCATCTCCATAATAGAGTCCTCCTGGAGAAGTGTAGATTATCCATGGTTTCCGTCAGTTCATACTCGATATCAGGAATGGTGTATTTACATCGAATAAGGAAGCGGATATAGCAGTTTTAGCCGAAAAGATAACACCGGTTCATTATTTTAGGGATGAAAAAATTATGCACTGATGTTGGTTTACTTACATCTTTGACATGCTTTGGTTTTTCACCTATACACTTGGAAGCACTGATGCTTTCACTCTTCATCAAGCTTTTCGCGCTCAAGGCCGGTTGGCTTATGCCATCTGTCACTGACGCATGCACTGGCTTATCACCTGCATTGCCATCTCCATGTTTATTGCCAATTACTCTTTCCCTGATACAAGATACGAGCATTATTAGTTCCAGGTAGATTCAACTAGTATGATAACAGGCAGGTCAAGGGATTGTGCTTAAGGTCTCTCTTTTGTTTACTCAAAACTACTGCAAATTATACATGCCTAATCTATTGCAACTGTAGGCCTTGTCCAAATAGAAGGTTCTCTAGGAACAACTAACATAAAATTCTCAACAAGATAAAAGAAAATGGAAGCTTTGATGACAACCTTGGTAAAGAAACATTCTGCCGCAGCTGTGGACTAGCCTTTTCACCCTTTGCAGCACCTTCTTCCAAATGAGCAAATTGTCGTCTAAAGCGATCCACTCCACTGTCATACAAGATATCAAAGTTATATTTCCAATAAAACCTCAACCAATCATGCATATAGTTAGGCAACTAGCAGATGGGAGAGCTTTAAAACGCAAGTATGTTTGTTAAACGAAAGCAGTGGACCCACCTTGGAAACATGAAGGTCATCTGGTTCTGATCACCTCCACGTAGGTATTCTTGCAACATTTGAGGATGGTACTCCAAAATCTACAGAGATGTAACAAGAGTAAGTAGCAAGACAGACAGGAGCTCTGCCATATGTCAACATAATTGAGCAATCGCACCTCTCGGTAAATTAATTCTCGGACGTCATCTTTTCCCAGTTTCCTCTTCTCGAACTCAAACTCAAGTTTTGAGATAGGCTGTGCTATGGGTTCACGTTCAGAATTTGCTAATCCATTAAAGTATGGATCTGTCAGGGCCTTGAACAACATTTACATATATCAGAATTTGGAGCAATAATTTATCCAACATTTCTAAAGTCAAATCTATCATTATGGTGAAAAAAAGTTGGTCTCAATCACTCCTACCTCAGCAGCACTTGGTCGTTCCTTGGGATCAAAAGCAAGAAGACGTTCAAGCAAATGGAGAGCCATAGGATCTACCCCAGGAAACTTTTTAGTAAATGGAACCCGAGGCTTTTTCCTCATATTGCTTAAGTATCGCCGAGCTTTCTCATTCCTTATCTGCAATAGTTCAATAGCTTAGTGCAGAACACTGAACACATGGTTTTGCATCCAACATTTACATTCCATTTCTTAAAAAACTATGAAAAGAATAGCAAAGATTGTTGCTATTGGACATTCAAGCACTTGTTTTTTTTTGGGAGTTTCTAGCTATGGGTATGAACATAATACCAAGGAGCCTAGTGAAATAGTCAAAAAAATAGAGTACAATGTGATATAGAATAAATAATCGGAAATTTTTGTGCTGAAAATCTGAAAGAAATTATTACTAAAATTGTGGAGGATGCAATGACTCACTAATGATGAATTGATGAGTGAGCATACCTTAGAGATGGACTCTGCTGAAGGTGTACCAAGCAGATCAGTCATAAGGTCCAACTGATGCACAACATTCTTCCCTGGAAAGAGTGGCTTCCCCGTGAGCAATTCCGCAAATATACACCCTACGCTCCAAATATCAATGGCAGGAGTGTACTGCAAAAAATCAATGCCAAATTCAGAACCTGGCAATTCCATATAACACTTGTAAAACCAGCAAAGGGATAATTCTACACTATGCCAGTTGCACACTGTTCAATTAGTACCAGCCAGTTCTGCAACACTAAAGAAAGAGCAAGGTAAAATGGAATAAGAACAGTACGTCTTGCAAGAGCGATAGATGCTGTAAAAGTAAAAGGAGGAATGCTGTTGCACCCAGGGAAGTTAATCAATATAACTACAATCGGTGAAGTCCAGACCTCAAGATATCACCTCATGCTTAAATTAAGCTGAACAACATATGATAATCTGGAACCAGTATCGCTCTATTGGATACAAACTTATCATATTAACACAACAATTTTGGAAGAACATAAGACATGCTCAATGCAAAATGAAGCTCAGGTGAAAATTCCCTCACCTTTGAGAAAAAGGAGCCACATAATTCTGGAGCTCGGTACCATCTAGTTGCCACGTAATCCTACAGAAAAGGATGCAAAATCAAAGGAAAAACAAGTTTTGTCTGTTCAATAAAAAAATTTGCTCAACAGTATCAAAATGTCTACCGTCCAGAATATGGCTGATGGAGTGTCACAGAATGACACACGGGCAAGGCCAAAATCACAAATCTTCAGCTTGCAGTCAGCATTGGCTAGAATATTCTTGGGCTTAAGATCCCGATGGAAAACGCTTGCTGCAAATCAAATTAGAATGAGCATAGAAACCATACATAACAACATCTGACAAACTATTAACAAGTCCCAAATATGTGGAGTCTAACAACCTGCATGAATGTACTTCATTCCACGGAGCAGCTGGTACAAGAAGAACTGGTGATGCTCTGCTGTGAGATCATCATTTGCTTTTATTACCTGATGGAGATCCGACTCCATCAACTCAAAGATTACATATATGTCCCTGAATTCTCTCCTCGAAGGAGGAAGCATAATGTGCTTGATCTCAACTAAGTCAGGGTGACGCAGCAACCGGAGCAGCTTGATCTCCCTAAGGATGCGGGTAGCGTCGGAGACATGATCAAAGACATCAACGATCTTCTTGATAGCCACACGCTCACCAGTCTGGGTGTCGACAGCAGCAGCCACAACACCGTAGCTACCTTTGCCAATAACTTCACTGACCTGATACCGGCTTGCCTCACCATACTCTGTAAAGAATTCAGATTCCTGAAAAGAGAGCAAGCGAGCTGTTACCGAATGCTAGATGGTGTGAATATTCTGGTGTAGTACAGTGCAACAGATTAAAAATTGTACGGACACTGGTAAAGTGGTAAGCAAGTAGCAAGAATTGAAGCTTCGGAAGGACATTTTGTCATCCTTTCAGATTTAGTTGGATTACAGGGTGACTACAACTTGGTTAGCTGTAAACACTGAAGTCGATTGTTCTCAGATCAATAATAAACTGACAACCACCTTAGCCTCATCACAATCAACAAGGTCTCTTAAAAAGGTCAACAAGGAATACTACAACTGCAATCGGCCTGTACTCTCTTCTACTGTTCCCATTAATTCAGATTCAAATGATACGGACAAGAAAAGGCATTAGAGCAGTAGTAACACCCTCAATCTTCCAAAAGTCAGTACTGCAGATTGTACGATATTTCCATAAAGCGCAAGGCTTTCGGTAGCCACGTTGATGCACGAGCACGACGATTTGTAAGCCAACCCCGAAATGTTGGTTATGGAAGCATCATCATTCAGACGGCCTACTGAACACAACCATCTCGGAATCCAACTACGCAGATCCAAAAGCGCTGACAAGACGGCACAACTCACAAGATCATTCAATGGAATTCCGTTCACCCTGCCCAGGACGCGCAGAGTTAAACTTCCGCACCTCACCATGAAACGGTAACCGCCATCAGGAATCTCGTGACCACACCACGAAGGTAAATTGGCACGGCATCCCAGGGGCGGATCCAAGCATCTCAATCAGGAGCAGATGGGAACAGAAAATGAAGCAAATAAAGGAGAGGAGAACAGGGCGCAAAGATCCAAGAGCGCGATCACAGGGACGCTGTCGAGTTGACCCACCTTCTTGCTCGGATCCATGGGTGGCGGCTTCGTGCGCAACGGCGCGCGCAGACCTGCGCCCCTCTCCTCGAGTACAATGCACTCCTCGGACGCGGACTCTGGGCCCTCGGCGACCTCCTGCCACCCTTCCTCCTCCTCCTCCTGTTCCTCCTGGCTCCTCGGCGGGGGATCGGTGCGGGAGCGAGTGGGCGTGGAGGTCTTCGCTGGTGGCGGTGTTGTCGTTGTTGGTGGTGGAGGTCAGGTGGAAGGAGGAGGAGGAGACGCGGCGCGAGCGGTGTCGGAGCCAGCGGAGGAGGGAGCGGGCGCGGCCGCCCATAAACCGCGCGCCCTGGGCATTGGGCGCGCGCGCGGCGCGGGCGGGGGCGTGCTCCCGGGACCTGGGGGCGCCCGGCTGCCGCGGGGAGCGCGTCGCAGGGGAGGAGGGAGAGGGACGGAGGGAGGGGGAGCAGCGCAGCGAGGCCGAGGCCGAGGCGCGCGGGGCGGTGTCGTGGCGAGGCGTGCGGGGAAGTGGCGGTTCGTGCTCGTGCCGGACTGCCGGTTGGGGGCTCGCTCGGGTGGGGTTGGGCGCCAGGGAACTCGGGGTGGGCCCGGCATTCAAGGGGGAGACTGGGAGGTGGGGAGCACGAGCACGGACGGGTGGGGTTGCGTCTTTTCAATCAGCGGACCGACTGGGGAACACGTCCGCGTAGCATAGCCATAGCATGGGGGCTGTTTCTATTTTCCTTTTCTCCTCCGGTTTGTCTCATTTTTATGGAAGGTGAAATCTTAAAGAAACCTCTTTTCAAAACAAATCTTAAAGAAACAAATGTGAATGAAAATAATGGAAATTGCACTCTGATCAAATCGCCCATTTCTTGTATTGTCATTTCATTCTTCTTTTTACTTCATCCTCCAGAATAGAAAAGTTTTGATAAAAAAAAAGAATAGAAAAGTTGTTCATCTTTGCATTAAGGTAGAAATAAAATTTGCATACACAATACGGCATGCCGAGCCATGCGCAAAAGATACTCGAGGCGATTTACAGAATAATTTGTACAGCCTAATAGCTCACTGCCGCCTACAAGTCTACCCATTCGTAAACTACCAAGTTTGAACGTTCCATGTGCGATCTCTAACTCTCCTTGCTTTTCATTCTTCTTTATTTGAAAATCAAAAGAAAAAAGAGTTCAATTTGCATCCTCCAACTTGCGCAATAGTCTAGATTTCAATCTTCAACTACAAAACCAGACACCAAGAGCCATCCAACCATTGAAAGCAAGCAACTTTGATCTTTTGGGTGGTTTCAAATGTGGTTTTCTATTTTTCAGATTTTATTAGAAAATATAGTTTAATCTTAAAAATTCTAAGCAATTTATTTAAAATAAAAAATTATGAAACTATTAGCTTTGTTTAAAAAAAAAGAACCTATCTATTGGTGCACTGTTACTAGGGTGTTATCCATTCATGCTACCAGTGTTTGGAGTAGTTTACGAACACTACGAACATGATTAAATAAGATACATATAGCTCTAGTAGAGGACTAATAGATAGGTTAGTTTTTTTATAAATTCTGATGTTGGTTTCATATTTTTCTAATTTGAAATGGACTAGTTATGATTTTCTAGATTAACATGATTTTTAAGTCTAATGAAATACAAAACCACCCAAAGGATCAAAATTATCCGGTTTCAATAGTTGGATGATCATTTGTCCAGTTTTATAGTTCTAAGTTGAAAATCAGATTACCATGCTAGTTCTTCGAGGTTGTAAAGTGGTCTTTTCTCTTCTTCAAATATGCCTTTGGGTTTTTACCATCATCGCCTCCATTGTTTTTTTCGAGAATATGCAGGAGAACTGCATATCTTTGTATTAAGAAGAAAAAATTTTTACAACGCGGGCCAAGAACCGGGCGCACGCACACGGTTACAAGAGTAATTTGGGGCTTAACCTGCTAAAACTGAACAACCAAAAACTACTGAAACGGCCGAAAAACCAAGTTAGTTCTAGCTGGCTGTCCAGCCTACCTCCGCCATCCTCCTAGCACCGGCTGCTATCCAATTACGGCCCTCCTCCATGATAGCAGGGATCAGGGACGCCGCTGTGTGCCCCCTTGGGTTGTTGAACACCCTCCCATTGCGCTCTTTCCAGATTTTCCAAGACACGAGCATAAAGGTGGAGTCGAGGCCTCGTTGCTGGTCGCTGGTGAGACCGGAGCGAAGACGCAGCCACCAGTCGATGGTTTGGCATTCCGCCTGCGCTGGGAGTTGGATGGCCAGTCCCAGGTTGCAGCCAACGGCATGCCACACAGTCTTCGTGAATGGGCAGGTGCAGAACAGGTGGTCTGCCGTTTCGTCGGCCTGGTCGCAGAGCGAGCAGGTGGAGGATTGCTGCAGCCCGTGGCGCTGTCTTCGTGCTGCTGTCCAGAGCCGTTTCTGCAGGGCAAGCCACATGAAGAACTTGACCTTCAGTGGCGCCCAAGCCTTCCAGATCGGCTTAGCACCTGCAAACCTCGTTGATCCTTCGAAGAACATCTTATAAGCCGAACGGGCAGAGTAGGTAGCGGACGGAGACCATCTCCAGGCCAGAACATCCTCCGTGCCTTGCCGGAGAATAACCGTGTCCACTGCCGGCCATAGGCGGAGGTACTGAATCAGGGACGCGGCCGACAGTTGACCTGTAATGTCCCGAATCCATAGTTTGTCCTGCAACGCAGCCGCGACAGTTCGCCGCTTCCTGATGCTTGGCCGGACCAGCTTGCATAGCTCGGGCGCCAGAACACAGGGCGAGGAGGAGCCTAACCACATGTCGGTCCAGAAGAGAGCAAGGTTTCCGTCGCCGAGGTGGACCGCCAGTGAAGCTTGGAACATTTGTTGAACTATCCCGTCGCTGCCGAACTGGAGGTCCAGTGTGTGCCATGGCCTTGTTGTGTCCGTCCTTTGCAGCCACAACCATCGCAACCGCAGCGAGTAGGCGGCGACCCGGAGGTCCGGCAGCCCGGGTCCGCCAAACTCAGTCGGCCTGCAAGCAGTGCGCCACGCCACCAAGCATTGTCCGCCGGTTGCCTTTTCTTTCCCTGCCCATATGAAGCCCCGGCGTCGCTTGTCAATCTCATGGATGACCCAGTCCGGGATCTTCAGAGAAATGATGGTGTGGACACACTTGGCGCTCATGACCACCTTCGCCGTGGTGAGCCTCCCTGCCTTGTTCATCAAAGGCACTCTCCAGGTGGGCATGCTCGCCGTCACCTTGTCCACTAAAGGCTGGAAATGTGCCTTCCTGAGGCGACCGGCTGTCAGAGGCAAGCCGAGGTACTGAATAGGGAAATCAGCTATTTGAGCGGGGAAAATGTTCTGCACGGTGGTCATCATCGCGTCCGAGCAGGAGATTGCGGTGATTGTGCTCTTGGCCGGGTTCACCTTGAGTCCAGAGGCGTCGCCAAAAAGTTGAAGAATTTCCCTGGTGGCGATCAGGTCCTGAGCCTTAGGTGCGACGAAGAGCACCACGTCGTCGACGTACAGGGAGCATTGGTGTTGAATCATCGGATTTGCAGGAGGGCTTAACAGCCCCATCACCTGCGCCTTGTTGAATAGCCGCTACAGCACCTCCATTAGCAGGATGAAAAGGAGAGGTGATAGAGGATCCCCCTGCCGCAGCCCCCGCGCGTTCCAGATTAGCTGGCCCGGATCCCCGTTGAGCAGCACTCGAGTAGATGCAGTAGACACAAGGGATGCAATCCAATCCCGCCATCGTGCACCGAAACCCATGGACAGGAGCACCTGTAGTAGCATTATTTTTTTATGCTCCTCTGCCGCTGCCACCGTGGCCTCGCGTGTAGCCACGCTGCCTCCCAGGCTCCCACCATCGGTTCGACCAACTCCCTAGGCTTCCATATTGAGCTGGTTAGCAGTTATTTTTCTTGAAGGTATTACTTTGTTCATAAATGTATAATGTTCTTGAACAGTCAAAATATATGAAAATAATGGTCAAAGTATATGCTTTCGTAATATAGGACAGTACCATCGCATCCATCGAAGAATACCTCCAGAATAACATATTAACATATACGAAATAGTGATCAAAGTTGCATGCTTAAAAATATGGCGATGTCTAAAACATTACACATTTACTAACAGAGTAAAATTTTATTACCACACAGCAAAAGAGAAGAGCAGTGATATTTCGTATAATAAAAATTATAAGGAACATAAGCTATCGCATGCACCATGTGAAATGTATTTAAAGGGCCTTGACAGCTGTTCTTAATTTTTGTCCATGATACATGGATAAAACATATATAACTGTGAATCTGCAGTTACCAGATAGTATACGACCAGCAGGTACAAAGTTTGGTTTGTACCTAATCTTTATCGATTAAAGGACAGAGGGAGAAAAATGGCAAAAGCACCATGAGAAACGTATGCGAAGGGCTATAGTCCAAATAAAAGGTCTATTTGCTTCGCTGTGCTCCATCATTATACAGTAATCATAAATCTCAAATGTGAGAAGATTCTCTGCTTCTGTGTATGCATCTTGTTGCTGCAGTCGAGCCACGGTGTCTGTTTGGTTGCCAATGACATGATCAAGTTGTCACGCACATTGCACACAAACAATCTGATTCCAGATGTGAAGACGTACACGGTGATTTGAAGGGGCAAAAGGTTAAAGCTATTGTCAGTAAAAAAATCTCAGCTTCAAACAAAATTGACCTGCAGTAAAAAAAAATGTGAGTACACAGTAAGAGTTAAAGGCTGTACTTTCAAGAATATTCAGAAAACCCCCGTCCAACTTTCCAGCACGGCAGCATATATAGATCCTAACAGTTAGAATCTCTATTCCTTTGGATAAAATAAATCTAGACTAGCATACAGGATAGGGTAATGACATGCTCTATCCTGTGAGCCTGATAACTCCCCTCCCCACTTTTCCTGTGACACCCAAGTACACCAGCAACCACCCATTCTCAAACGGGCTACAAGCTTCCAAGCCATGAGTCTTTTGTGTACCACGGCAGGGCCAAATCAAAAGACTCGAAGATACAGACTTCCCCTCCTGTACCATCACCATATGGAAATTTTGTCAGCTACCAGATAGTGCCACACTAGTAGACACAGAGAGATGAAAGCGACTTGTGTGATACATGAGTTCGTTTTTGCAAGGGGATAAACACAGATAGGCAATTGCAGCGCCAACATGGGATGAATAAGGCCAGCCACATGTTCTGGTGGTGTATGTTCGCCGGCTCTCGCAGGCACCTAGTTTCTCCTTCAATCCATATTCAGGCTAAACATATGAAGAGAGTTTAGCTGGCTAGGCCATTCATACCTGCTCCAGCTCTGCTTCGCCGTCTTTTTGATGAGTAGAGGCTCCCCATCTCGGCCCTCCTGCCGGTTGAGGCCGGCAGAGTGATGTGTGATCGGAGTCATGCTTGTGAGATTGGGCTTCGTCGTTGTAGCCTCCGTCGCAGCTTTAACTCTTAAGAGAGCTAACAGTGGGGCCAGGCATAATAAAGGTATCATTCAATAGTTCAGTAGTTTCTTCTGTTCATTGAGTTGTTCACTCAAGGGTCCGTGCTTTCAGACAATGGCCAAGCAAGGAAAAGGAAGGACAAGACACGCCATTCTGAACATGTATGTATATCTTATATACCAGTTACAATTTCTCAAAGAATTATGTTGTATTAGCGACCTAGGTCATACTGATCTCCCCAGCTGCTGCAACAGGGTGAGAAAGAAGAAGAGAAGGAAGAGGTTAAAACAATCAGTGGCATAATCAACTCAGCCCGGTCGCTAGACAATGACGACGATGATATGCTTTCTGAGATTGAGAGCCTCCTGTCAGGAGACATTGACATCCCTATACCAAGTGATCGGTTCGATGTCAATGCACGGTCACGGTACAACGCTCAGATGTCTAACGAGGCTGTTGAGATAGACAGGCTGCGCAGCCTCGTGAGGGAGATGGAGGAGAGGGAGGTGAAGCTTGAAGGAGAGTTGCTGGAGTACTATGGCATGAAGGAGGTGGAGACTGATGTCACTGAGCTGCAGAAGCAGCTCAAGACCAAGACGGTGGAGATCAACATGCTCAACAGCACCATCAACTCAATGCAGGCAGAGCGGAAGAAGCTGCAGGATGAAGTTGTGCGTGGAGGCGTAGCCAAGAAAGAGCTCGAAGCAGCCAGGAGCAAGATTAAGGAGCTGCAGCGGCAGATACAGCTGGAGGCCGGTCAGACAAAATGTCAGCTGATGCTGCTGAAACAGCAGGTCATCGGATTGAAGGCCAAGGAGGAAGAGGCGGCCAAAAAAGAAGCCGAGGTTCAGCGAAAGCTGAAGAAGCTCAAGGAATTGGAAGTGGAGGTACTTGAGCTAAGGAGGAAGAACAAGGAGCTGTTGTACGAGAAGAGAGATCTCATAGTGAAGTTGGATGCAGCAGAAGGGAAAATAACAGAGGTATGCACTACTCTGTTACTCTACACATTAGTGAAGCTTTCAATCACTCTCCTCTTACTCATGATTGTCAGCATGCAAGATATTGCACAGCCTAATTATCAAAATATTTCCAGGATAGTTCAACATAAATTCAGTTGGTTAAAGTCGTACTTTACTAAATCATGTGTTAAGAGGTAGCCTTACATTTAATAACTACGTCAGAATTTTCATATTCTCTACAAAGGAGCAATGCACCTACTACTTTCCTGCAAAGTATTCATCTAGTCTTGACATGCTTTGGAGATGTGCGCTAATGACATACCCTATCATGTATCATGTAGAGTGATGTAGTTGCCCACTCAAGGGAGGAGATAAACAAGCTGAGGCATACAAATGAGGACCTCACAAAGCAAGTGGAAGGACTACAAATGAACAGATTCAGTGAAGTAGAGGAGCTGGTATACCTGCGTTGGGTCAATGCTTGTCTGAGATTCGAGCTCCGCAACTATCAGACACCATCAGGAAAAGTCTCTGCCCGTGATCTTAACAGGACCCTGAGCCCCAAGTCACAGGAGAGGGCCAAACTGCTGATGTTGGAGTACGCAGGATCTGAGCGAGGTCAGGGTGATACAGACCTCGAGAGTGTTTCTTCAATGCCTTCTTCACCTGGAAGCGAAGACTTTGACAATGTTTCAATTGACAGTTCTTCCAGCAGATACAGCTTCCTAAGCAAAAGGCCTAATCTGATGCAAAAACTTAAAAAGTGGGGAAGGAGCAAGGATGACAGCAGTAGTTTAGCCTCCCCAGTCAGTGGTTCTCCAAGGAGGAAACCAAAGGGCCCCCTGGAAGCTCTCATGCTAAAAAATGCAGGAGATGGTACAGCCATAACGACGTTTGGACAGAGAGATCCCAATGACATCTTGGACGAGGAAAATGTCGCATCCTCATTCCAATTGATGTCAAAGACAGTCGAAGGTTTTGCTGACGAGAAGTATCCCGCTTACAAAGATAGGCACAAACTTGCAACTGAATGGGAGAAGGCAATAAAAGAGAAGGCTGGGCAAGCAAGAGCACAAAGGTTTGGTGGTGGGCATAGTTCAGCTCTTATTTCCTCTCCAAAAGGTGCACTCCCACCAAAACTTGCTCAGATTAAGGAGAGAGCCCCTGCAGTTAACGCTGCATCCGGTGAGCAATCTAGTGACAACCAGAATAACACCCTGGTGGTGAGCCAATTGAAGCTCGCTAACATTGAGAAGAGAGCAACAAGAGTTCCCAGGCCACCCCCCACTCGATCAACCACTGCCTCAGGGGCTACCAGTACTGCAAGTGGAGTGCAAACACCACGTCCACCAGGTGCACCTCCTCCTCCACCACCACCTCCTGGGAAGACTGGCGGACCGCCACTGCCGCCACCACCGCCAGGTGCTCTTCCCAGGAGCCTTGCTGCGGGTGACAAGGTACACCGTGCGCCAGAGATCGTGGAGTTCTATCAAAGTCTCATGAAGCGTGAAGCAAAGAAGGAGACATCTCTAGGATCAGTGTCATCCAATGTTTCTGATGCCAGGAGTAATATGATTGGAGAGATTGAGAACAGATCAACATTCCTCTTGGCTGTAAGTATTTTCTGCCGGCACCACCTTGCATAAAAATATTACCTAAGTTATGAATTCCATTATTAATGTGGAATATAATAGGTAATCTAAATTTGATATGGAAAGTGATGAATTTTTCTTAAAAAAAACATGGAATGCTTCAGGTCAAAGCTGATGTGGAGACACAAGGCGAATTTGTTGAGTCTCTAGCAAGTGAGGTCCGAGCAGCAAGCTTTGTAAATATTGATGATGTCATTGCATTTGTAAATTGGTTGGATGAGGAGTTATCCTTCTTGGTAAGCAACCCACCCATATTCTTTATACATCACATACAAAGTAATAGTATATCATGGACTAGGTATTGTACTTAAAACACATATGTTCTGTTATCACATACAAACTAAAGAGGAACAATAACTTTTTAGGTTGATGAACGAGCAGTGTTAAAGCATTTTGATTGGCCAGAGAGCAAAACTGATGCAATAAGAGAAGCAGCTTTTGAGTACCAAGACCTGATAAAGTTACAGAATAGGGTTTCATCGTTTAACGATGATCCACAACTTGCATGTGAAGAAGCACTCAAGAAGATGTATTCGTTGCTTGAGAAGTAAGTGTCTCATCTGACATAGTGTTCTCTGTAACATAGCTCTTTGAGTGAAACACGAAAGGTTTTTGTGGAGTCTAAGATATATATGTGATAAATATGATTGTCATACTATGGCAGAGTGGAGCAGAGTGTCTATGCGCTACTCCGTACTAGAGACATGGCCGTCTCACGCTACAAGGAGTATGGGATCCCAGTTGATTGGCTGTCCGATTCTGGAGTAGTTGGCAAGGTTTGCATCTCTATTATATACTCCCATTTATGTTCACCTGATTAGCGACCTATTCTGACAACCTTTTTTGTAAGAAAAATATATGTTTAGTTTTTCTTATCGGAAAGAAAGCTTTTAGTCAGAGTATGCATCAAAACTAACTCGGATTTTTATTTTATATTTATGTGTTGGAGTAGATCAAATTGGCATCTGTTCAGCTCGCAAACAAGTATATGAAGAGGGTTGCTTCAGAACTTGATGCATTGGAAGGCACTGAGAAAGAGCCCAATAGAGAGTTTTTGCTTCTCCAGGGTGTGAGGTTCGCTTTCCGAGTTCATCAGGTAAAAATCTAAAATCTATATTCAAAATCCGCTCAGTTCACAGGCATTTTAGAATCAGTAACTTACTCCTCGACTTTCTGCAGTTTGCAGGAGGCTTCGATGCAGAAAGCATGAAAGCTTTTGAAGAGCTAAGAAGCAAGATGACTACACAGACATCAGCTCCACAGATATCTGATGCGTAATTTGAACACAGGATTCAACACCCATCTGGTTTGGAAAGCCAATTTTAGTTGATTAGCTTAAGGATACAAATGAGAAGTGTAAATTTCAGTGTTGTGTCAAGCAAGCTGTATATGTTAAGAAGACAATAAAAGTCTTCAGGTTTTGTTCATATGTATACGAGTTTTAGTGGAAGCGTATACCTTTTTCGTTTAAAGGGTGTAAATTGTACACAGGCTATTTCTAAAAATGAAACCTAGCAGATAGCCAGGTATACAGTTCAGAACTTCTGATACTGTTTTTTTGAACTGAGCATAGTTTTTTGCTACTAATGAATGCCCATTCTGGCGGTCTGAAACTGCGGAGACCATTGTTCCAAATGAACCTTGCTACCTTACTGGATTTGAAATTTTGAAGGAATTGCCCAGTCACCACCCACAGACATGCAATGCTGGAATAGCAGATCTAAGTTCGAAAAATCATATCAGGACAAAAATCCACCTGAAGGATAGGTCGAGGTTGCGGCCGCGAGCTCCACCTGAACGGGGAAGCTACCGCTTCCAAGTTGGCGACTGCGCTCGGTTCGACGCCTACCAGCCGCCGGAGCCGCCTCTGCTCGCAGCAGCGATCAGAGTGGGTCAGCGCCTCAGCGGCGGCAACATCGCTTGAGTGGAACAGACGGTTGGTTCCTTCCGGCCGCTTCCAGTCAGGCTTAGGCAGGGATTCCACGGCGAGGTCGTCGTGGTTACTTGGGCCCTTGACGACTGGACCGCAAATGAAACCTATTTTTGTGGCCGCCTTACACACCGCTCTCGATGGGCCAGCCCATATTGACGTGCTGGAGAACAAAAGGCCACGTGCAGTCTAACGAGGATCCAGCCCATCTCGACTCGCCCCACCGTCCGCTCGAAGTTTGACCACCAGCTCCGACTCGGCCTCCGCCTCCGCCGCGGCCGCCGGCCATCAGATGTTCAGATTGTCAGTCCAAGCCAGCTTGATCGGCGATTCCGAGTCCGCCACGGAATCGAACTCACCGGTGCCATGGAGCGAGCGCGTTTGGCGGCGGAAGCCATGGGTCATGGCGCTGTGGGAGGCGTCCCGGGCAGCGGACGAGGCAGAGGGGGACGCGAGACGGGGCCGCGCGACTGGTACGCCATCCAGGCCAGCGAGTACAGCGAGTTCGCGACCACTGGGTCGCCGGACGGTCCGCCGCTACGGATCGTTCAACGACACCACCATGGCACCAAGATCCCTCCCATGCAATTCACCGATGCGCCCGTGCCACCCCACACCGCGTTCGCCCTCGATACCCTACAGATCTTCTCGGCCAGAGTCGCGGAGAGAACAGACGCAGCAGCCGCCGGGTTCCAGTGCCCGCTCGACGTGTTCGGCATCGCCGCCGTGCGCGATAACGTCGACTACAACCGCGACGTGATCTTCCACCGTGAGAGGGACAACTGCCAGAGACTCTGTCTGTATTTGTCATACTCTATTTTCATCCTCTAAAAGAAATATTTCCATCCTGATCATCGAAATTCTCTTCTTTATATCCAGTTCTTCCGCACTCATCATCCTCTATGGCCGTGTTCGGTTGGCCGGGACAAAAAATTATCCCCAAAGAATCTTGCATGCATGGAGTACTAAATGAAGCTTATTTACAAAATTTTTTCACAGATGAGTGCAACTTTGCGCGACGAATCTAACGAGCCTAATTAATTCATGATTTGCTACAGTAATGTACAGTAATCATCCTCTAATCGTGCGGTCGAAGCCCTCATTAGATTCGTCACGCGAATTTGCCAGGGGGTTGTGAAGGTAGTTTTGTAAACTGGCTTTATTTAATACCTCTAATTAGCGGTCAAAGGCGCATTTAATGGAGGGACAAAAAATTTGTCCCTCCATCCGAACATGCCCTATATCTCATACTCTATACCAACTACCATATATTTTATTCAACCATCTCCAACTACCATCTCCTCCAGTGGCGAATCTAGACGTAAGTTGTAGGGGGGGCTGATGTGTTCTTTCTCCTTCCTATCTTCTAGCTTCTCTCTATTTTTCTTCTCTTCTCATTTTCTCCTCCCCATGGTTTCAATGGAGAACACAGCCAGTAGGGGGGCTGGAGCCCCCCTAGCCCCCCCCTTTTGGCTCCGCCGCTGATCTCCTCTCAACAAACACATCTCCTCTCAACAGACACTAAACCATGGGGAAATAATTAGTAATACAACTTTTTAATTAAATAATAATGGTTATTTTTCTTTTTCTTTTTTTTTCCTTCCTATTTCCCTCCCCACCCCGTGGCCCCGTCCGAGCCTTTCCCCCGTCCCGAGACCTCCGACGGCGCCAGTGGCTCTTCGCGGCGGCAATGACGGGGCCGCCCTTCCACGCGAGGCTCCCGTGGTGGCCGCATTCGGCCTCGAAGCCCCTCCCCGCGCCTCGGCCTCGTAGTACAGGCGGAGCTGCTCCTCCTCGCGACGGCACGGCTCGATCTCTTCTCCTCTGCGACGGCACAGACTCGATCTCGAAGAGGCGGAGGCCATGGAGCCGGTGGCTGGGGGCGAGGACGGCTGCGAATCGGGCGCGGCCTCCCTCTGCGCCTCGCCGTCGTCTCCCCTGCTCCCCGCGGGCTGCCCTCCTCCGACGCCGTCGCGAAGCTCCGCCCTCCCTCTCCGCACGTGGATTTGCAACGACGACTCGCCATGGAGGTCCCACGGCTCGAGCTGGGGCCATGGAGGTCCCGACGGCGGCGAGCTCAGTCAAGGCGGTGGCCATGGCGGTGTGCCGCGGAGCTCCCTGCGCCCTCCGGGCTCCCCGATGGTGGCGGCCCCTCCCTCCCCGCGTTGGCCTCACTCCACCATGGCCAGCCCCTTCTCTCCCCCTTCCTGCTGCCGGCGCGGACCAACGACCCGCACGCGGGCCCCCCGCAACGTCGGCATCCCCGGACGGCCGCTACCTACTACCTCCTCCGCCAGATTTCCAGTAAACGGGACGCCCGCGAGCGGTAGCGGAGTTATACCGTCCCCCGCTGCGAGGTTTTTTACTTCGGAACGCTAAAGGGACAGCGGGAGCTATCCTGTACCCCAGTGCGTCACTCAACGCTCGACTCGTACCTCCGTAGCGGTACGGACTACAGTAGCAAGATCAGTAGTACACTGAGGGGATGTTTAGATGCATCCGTTATGCATAGTATTTATACATTGGGTCGCGTGTATGGAGAGAAGAAATAAACTGACACGATTCTTTAGGTAAAAACTTTTTTGGTGAACTAAACAGTGCTGAGTGTCCCTGCCGATTAGTGGTCAATCTCGGGCAACTCCCAAAACCAGCAGCTTGATTTTCACTCGAAACTTTGGTGAGCGCACAACACTCGACAGGACCTGTCCCGCCCACATGTCAACCGCGACGCGTGCCGACCACCTAGGCACCTACGCCGTCGCCATCTCGCGGCCTCGAACCGTCGTTGATAACCCTCGCACACGCCGCACACGTGGCCAGGCGGATCCAGCGTACAAGCAGTGGCGGCACAGGCCGCCGCTCTGCTTCCTGTTTGTCAGTGCAAAATCAGCTTTTTTTTTTCCTTGTAGCTGTAAGGCTTAGCAAATAGCAGGCCGCCACTCATATTCGGGCCAGGTCCGCCGCGCCAAATACTCGCGTTACCCAAACTTTTTCAACTAGTTTGAAAAATTACAACTTTTCAACTAAACACTTGCTTCAAGTAGTTTGAAAAGTTACAAAAGTAACGCATTAGAAAACATGCCCCCTCTCTACTTTTACGCTTTTCAATGCAACTTTCAACTAAACATCTCCTTCAACTTAGGTCCTGTTTAGATTGAAAAGTAAGTTTGCAAACTTACTTTTCAATCGAAAAGTTTGCAAATTAAGGGTATTAAACATGGATTAATGACAAAACCCATTCCATAACCCCGGTAACTTTGCGAGACGAATCTAATGAGCCTAATTTGGCCATGATTAGACAACGTCGTGCTACAGTAAACAATCTCTAATGACAAATTAATTAGGCTTAATATTCGTCTCGCGATTTTCCGTCCATCCGTGTATTTA
>CM014272.1:65286934-65301649 GCA_004135705.1 Alloteropsis semialata | reverse complement strand
TCTTCTTGCAGAAGAGAAGGAAGGAGTCGGATCCTGTATCAAACAGAAGGAGTTTATGCTCTACCATGAATATTAGCTGCGCCATGGCTAAGGGATGGTGGAAGAAGAGGGCGTGAGGCGAGTATTTATAGCCGGCGGTCGATGGACGCATTAGAAGAGAAATGGAATCCAAGGGGCGCTCGTGGAAACCGTCCAAATGAAGAACAGTATTTCGTGGAGACGTGGTGGCATTGATTCAGAGCTGCCGTAATTGAAGGAGGGGCGTCTTTTGAGGAACTGCATTGAAAAGTCGTATCGCCTGGGTCAGAAGACGCATGGATACCCGTGAGGTAAATGTAGGGATCCATATCTGTTCATTGTCAGAGATGTTATTGCCCGGGAGAAAGATCGAGGGGCCGCGCAGTACAGGGATGGAAAGTTTCGGCACGAAAATCGGTGGCGGAGTTATGATGACAGATACGAATTTTGGAACAAAATGATATTTTATTCCAAAATTGGGGGGCATGTGTTGACACCGGATTTTCGCACCTGACATGCTGAGTCAGATGATGACGTGGTGAGGTTGAGACTGCGCAGTGGGCCCGCTGACTGGTCAAGGCCGAAGGTGACAAGAGAAGGAAGCCGATGTTGAAGAGGGGTCCGATGAAGCAGGAGTCCGACCCGATGACGAGTACAAGAAGAAAGGCGCGTCGGCTAAGAAAGAAGCGTATCAGATTCGGGGACTATTTCCTTTTCAGAAGGTGTTTGAGAGTCCCGTTGTATCTTAAGCTTAGTTTACCTTATTTAGTTAATCTGGTCCGATCAGGACTCTCCATGACCAGGGTATAAATTTGAACCCTCGTCCATTGTAAAGAACTATTCTCACAATCAATACAACCCGGCTTCACGCCAAAACCCTAGTAGTAGTTACCGACGAAGCTCATTGGTGGACGGGCTGCATCAGTTCTGATCTCCGGCTTACCAGTAAGTTAGTCAATTTATCGAATTAGTATAGGCTTTGAATTGAGGCGCATCACCCTTTCTCGTTTATACTGTTCAACCGATTTATCTCTGTATAATCAAGATTGATATAGATTCCCTACGTCGGAGCTAGATCAATATTGATTATTCAACGGATTATCGTTTATCGGACTACACTTTAAGCCTAGATTCCCTACGTCGGAGCTAGGTATCAAGATTAGTCAAGATTCCCTACGTCGGAGCTAGAGTAATCTTGGTTACTAAAGGTAGTCTTTGCGGTTTGTTGGAGTTGCTAGATTGGTTTAGATCTACGCCATGTGAATCAATTCTACCTCTTCAACGGCTTTGAGCATAGGTCTTGGTCCGATTTAAGCAATAATTATCTTACAGCATCGTTCTATGTCCGATCCTGCTTTGTGGCTTAATCTGGTTGTTCTTTGAGTATTGTACTGGTGTAGATTCCCTACGTCGGAGCTGGATCTTTACAATACGATTAGATTAATCTTTGACTGTCATGCTTGGTCTAGATTCCCTACGTCGGAGCTAGGTTCATCTTGATTAGTTAAAGGAAGCTTTGGTTATGCCTTATTGCTATTTGAATGTTAAGTGTGGTGTAGATTCCCTACGTCGGAGCTGGATCTTGCTTAATTGTTCAGTAGCATATCTTAGAATCAGAACGTGTCTGTTAATGTTTTACCTGCTTATTTTGCTTAATCTAATCAACACCTGTGCGAGCATCTTGTTTAATTGACAAGTTGATGAATCGAATCTGATTATCTAGCTATCTGATCTGATCATAGTTGGAGAAATCTAGATTCCCTACGTCGGAGCTAGATTTCTCTGAAAAGGCTATAGTCCGATTGGTTGGTTAGATGGTCCGATAAGACAAGTCAAACTGGCAACTAAACAAGGTGGACAATGTATCGGCTTACACTTTGATTATTTAATATCTTGTTTCAAGACATAGCTGATCCATTATTTCACATATTGGCCTTATTTCATGCTTTATTTCATTATTTAAAGGCTGATCTGTCATATCAATCAAGGTCCGATCCCGATTGGTCCGACTCTGAGGTCCAATTTGGTGTCTGATTGAGGTCCGATCACTCGGTCCGATTGACGTCATCAATGAGGTCCGATTCTGAGGTCCGATCGGTATCGGCCGATATGTGTCTGATTGGGTCTTGGCTAAAATTCGACGTTACTCCATCGTCTGAAATAGAGCCGGCACAATCATAGAGCAATTTAACTGTTTTATTCCCTTGTCAATTTCAGGTCAAATTGACTGGCACGCCACGAACCTGAACCGGAGTGTAGACTGGCACTGGAGCGAAGCTGATCTCCCTGGTCTTCGTGTGCTGCACGCGGGGAATACGACCGCCGATTTTCCGCGTCAACAGTATCATTCCTATGTCAAAGAGGCTAGGGAGCGCAAGAGAAAGGAGAGCTCTACGGCAGCTCAGGCCGCAGCAGTTACAGAACTGTTACGAGAGGATGGATACTCCGAGAGTGACTTATTTTTCCACCAAGCCCTGATTCTTTGCGCCGAGCCTGAGCATCGCAACAATTTCCTGCAACTGAGAACCGCAGAAGGCCGGTATAAGTAAGTCACGTTAGCCATGGAGATGGGGAAAAAATGATAACCGAAGTTGGGGTTTGAGTGGCACTGTTTAATTCCGTGGACCCCATGTAGTTCTGTTAGCAGTTTGAAGATGTATTGTCATTTGTGCACTAAGCTATGCTTGGTTGTAATAAATAAATTCTGCAGAACAATGTGTGTGTCGGTTGTTTTTATTTTTTCAGTTCAATGTTGCTGTTTAGTTGTCTTCAGGATGTTGAACTGTTTGTAATAAACGACTGGTTTCATTTGTTGAAGTCAATGTCTTTTTAGTCAATGCAATATTTCTCTGTCCTGTAATAACTGACTGCTTATTGCTGTGTTTCGGTTTTATTTGCATATCTCATCTGTTTTAGTGTCCGATTATATGTGCTCAGTTTTTCCTAATCCAATGTATGCACTTTGATATGTGCTCAGTTGCATATCTCATCTGTTTTACCTTCCAGTTCCAAGCAAGATGCTGTATTTTTTCTTCCACATTACTATATCTGAACTTTCACGCTTTCAATTACTGCAAGGAAACTTTGTGGAGCCCCATACTGCAAGACCCTTGACTGTTCCAAATGGTACATCTTCTGGTCTGATGAACGTGCTGTACCAAAGAACCATGCAGATAGTAACTATAAGCTAACAAAGGAAGGATTCCTTGCCAAGGTATGTGAACTGAATAAACCTTTATTTTTCTGTTTCCCTTTTCCCCACCAGGGCATCCTAAAATAAGCTCATGCACTAATTCAATGGTTTTTGAGATTTGCATGTTTTATTTTGATTTGTTGATGTCTGCCACCTACTTTCTACGTTGTTGAAAAAATGAATTGATTTGGTGTGTATTGTTTGTTGTTCTGGACGTGGGTGTATCTTGCAGGAGATCCTTTATAATGAACGTCTTCTACTTGTTGCTTCCACTTATTTCCCCCTCTGCATACCTAAACAGTGAAAAGTTTATTCACTGAAAGTAGATGTCAATAGACTTTTATGTACAAGTTTAACAGCTCAAGTGTGTACGTCTTGTCATTTGGAACCTGAAATTCTATGTGTTTTGTAGTTAGAAGTACGATGTTGTGGTGCCCCACTGCCTATGATCTGGTTGGGTCCTTTGCTAGTGTGGCAACAAAAATTCGTGCCAGTGTTTGATGGTACAATATGTTATGTTCCCTGTTTGAGTGTCAGGAGTATTTTTGCATATGACATCTGTTTGAGTGTCGGATTATATGTGCTCAGTTTTTCCTAATCCAATGTATGCATATCTCATCAGTTTTAGTGTCCGTTCGTATGTCCGATTATATGTTCTATTGAAGTCAAACAGATGTCAATATTGTGCTACGTCCACTTCATAACGTGTTGAGTAATGTGCGACCTTCTCTGTTGTATTGTTTATTTGCTGCAGGTGAAGGTTTCAACATGGAAAGCGACGCCGAGAACAGTGACAGCTCCACTGACACGGAAATGGCAGTTGGGCTGCAGATGTTGAATATGTTGAATCAACTGCATGGTCTGCAGGGACCACAGGTAAACCCTTCGCTTCCCTTTCCCAAACTCACGGGTGCACAATGGTTGGAACTAAATCTGAGGAACGAAACAAGATGCAAGGAAACTCTACGAATGTCGCCAGCTGCTTTTTTGCGTTTGCATTCAATATTAGTTGAGGGTTTTGGGTTGCAAAGTACAAGGAATTGTGAGTCTACGGAAGCTTTGGCTATGTATATATGGACTTGTGCACAAGGAGGTGCTGTTAGACAGTGCAAAGATAGATTCGAAAGGTCGCTGGATACAATCAGTAGGAAGACCTCGATGGTCGCTGAGATAATATATCAGTGGGCACAGTCAGTTTTAGTACCAACTGATCCTGAGTATAGGGAAGTGCACATTGAACTTCGAGATTTTGAGCCATGGTTTGATGGTTGCATAGGTGCTATAGATGGCACTCACATCCCTGTTGAGGTCAGATCCAAATCCAAACTCGACCACATTAATAGGAAACATTTTGTGTCTGTAAATGTATGCGCCGTAGTGGACATGCACGGATTATTTACATATGTTGGCGCGGGGATGGCTGGCTCATGCCATGACATGGCAGTTCTAGATACCTGTATGCAACAACAGAGGTTCCCGACTCCTCCGCAAGGTACGTGTCCGAGCAAACTTTTGTAAGCTTGATCATTGACTTGTGTCTGCCACATGGTTGAACTAACAGTGTGACGTTCGGCTACATTGATGTAGGACGGTACTACTTGGCCGACTCAGGATATGCTGACCGAAATGGATTCATGGTTCCATTCCCCGCAACCAGGTACCATCGTGATGAATTCGACGGTGTTAATGTCAACACCCTAGGTAGGAAGGAGTGGTTCAACTATTGTCATGCGAAACTGCGCAACACAATTGAAAGGAGGTTCGGCAACCTCAAAGAGCGGTGGAAGCTCTTGAAAGGGGTCCCAATTATGGATCCGAAGAAGCAAGCATTGATGATTATTTCCTGCTTTGCTTTTGACAACTATTTGTGGCTCCGACATTTTGGACCGGGGGCGACGTATCCTCTCTCGTTTTGGGTGGAGTTGAACAAGGACTTTTCCACATCCGCAATCAGGGAGTTGACATCCTGGCGTATGTGGAACGGACCCCCTGAGTAGGTACGGCTGTAGTGTTAGAGGTTGATTCATGTGTCAGCGCTTGCATATGGCTGATGGATTTGCGATTGTTGTTAACTTGCAGCTGAGGGGGGTGGGTTGGAGGGGGGGTTGGTGGCTAATGCATCGTTGGATGCTGATGGGGTAAGTAAGCGTCTGGCAGATATGGTTGATGGTAATGTGCAACTTATTGTGGCTGCAGAATATTGGACTGATGCGTTTGCTAGTCTCAGTTTTGTACAGGTCCTTTAGAGTCGATGGGGAGCAGCTGACTGCATGAGATTAGCATTGTGGTAAGTGTTTTGTGGCTGCAAAGTTCTGCAGCCTGCTTCATTCTGCAATTGGTGATCAATTGGTAAATGTATGATCTGGATTCTCAGAATATTGGTGATCAATGGGTTTACAAAATTGTTACAGGACATTGTCAGCACTGGGCTGCAGAGGACTGGATGAGGATTTGCATTTTGGTAAGTGGATTCCAGGCTGCAAATGTGCGGCCTGATGATGTAATTATGGCTGTGCAGTTTGTTTAATTGAATGCATGCACAGCCCCTGGTAGTGATCTGCAATGATGGCTTAGTGGAATTGGACTCGATTATATGAGCCTGCCATTGTGAAATGAACTTGTAGTGCTGTGGTACCAGATTTGTGTTGATTGTGGAGCTCGTATGTTGGAATTTAACTGATTATGGTCATCTTTGGTATGTGTAATTTGTGGACTCAAATTTGTTTCTCAGAGATGGAATTGCACTGAACATGATTAATGTCATTGTCACAGCTCTGAATAAGAACCAAATGAAGGTGATTAATGTGATTTATGTTGATGCGGAATGTGATTCGTGTGTGTGTAGCAAGTGGAATTGTAATGACAGGATTGGGGTTTGGCGCCATAATCAAAATGGCGCCAGCTGCTGCTTTATGTCTGCCGTTTGAAATTGAAAGTGGCTGGTTTCCTGCCTGCAGCTGGCTGGAGCGCTGGCTCGCTGGAGCTCGCTGGCTGCCAGCAGCAGCTCCAGTCCAGCCAGTTCCCTCCTACCGAACAGGCTGTTGCTGCCAGTGCTGGCTACTTTTTGTTCTTGGAAAAAACAGAGCAAAGAATGCACGTAGCTGCCATAGCTGTTAAAGAACAGGGCTCATGGCTCCAGGACTGACTTTGATTAAGTTGTGAGAGAGGAGCAAGGGAGCAGGAGAATCTGCTCTGCTCGATCTTGAAGGAGAGATGAAGATTGGGTGCTGCTGGTGCTCGCTCTTGTATGATTTATGGAGGAGATAAACAGTGCTGTCTTGCTTTGTCCGGTGGATAAAGGCAAAGGTGTGAGCTGCCGAACTACGGAAATATCGAGAGAGGACAGCAAAGCCGTGGATGCATGAGTGAGGACATACAAATAGTCAGACAGATGGCAGCGCGGCGAACGATATGGCACGAGCGTAGAAACTGGACTAAAATCTAGAATGTTTGATTCTAATCAAGATTTTATAAGCTAGATTTTAGAATGGGGAGGAAACCAAAGGCGGTTAAGATCGATGAACGGTCATACGAAACCATAAACAGTAACTATAAATAACACTTATATATAGCTTTAAAAAGAAGCAAAAGATATATTGTATAAACCGTGGCAACGCACGGGCATTATGCTAGTTAACTTCAAAAAAAAAAAAAAAAACTGACGATCGTCGGACCTATTCAACACAGGTGACTGGGGTAGTCTGAAGCGCTCGTGCGTGTAAAGGGACAATGACTGTCAATTTTTTGGATCAGTCACTGTCTGACCGAGGATTTGGCTACACCTGTGCCACGGAAGCACAGATAGAGAATTTAATTTAATCGCAGGTCAGGTTGAGTATTGGTCAATTCGTCATGGAAGAAAATACCACTGTAGCAATTTACTATTGACGACAGGATTCAGCTTGTTCGGTCTCTAATTGCGCCAAAAGTTTGGGCCTGACGAGCTATCTATCACTATTTGGAACCATACTTAGTCAGGACCTATCGCTAGACGGAACCCAGTGGGCCTATAGGCCAGTAACCGGATCGGGGCTAATTACAAAGCCCTCCTAACTTTCGAATTTTTTTATTTTTAAATTTTTTTTACAAATTTTCAAAAACGATATCCGGATGACCGAATTTGCAAATATGTCATCCAAACCGCCGTATCAAATGGCGGATAGAAGAAACCGCCGAATGAAACGGCGGTAAGATGCTAAAGTACCCTAACCGCCGAATGAAACGGCGGTAAGCATGCCACAGTAACCCGCGGG
The DNA here is from genome assembly GCA_004135705.1 of Alloteropsis semialata. Classification (NCBI taxonomy): domain Eukaryota; kingdom Viridiplantae; phylum Streptophyta; class Magnoliopsida; order Poales; family Poaceae; genus Alloteropsis; species Alloteropsis semialata. The sequence continues at coordinate 65,294,185 of CM014272.1, read as the reverse complement.
GTACTATAGCATCCTTACCGCCGTTTCATTTGGCGGTTCCTTTCTCCCGCGTCAAAAAAATCATAACTTTTTCATATGAAGTTGAATGGAGCTAAAATTTATACGAAAATTGTAGATCTCGACGAGATCTACAACTTTATAGTTCAAGCTTTTTTCATTTGAAATAATCTTTATATTCAAATAATCCACGCAATGCTCATATCTAAAATTTGAATTTTAGATCTGAACATAGTCTCGATTATTTGAGCACCAAAATAATTCGCAATGAAAAAAGTTTGAACAACAAAGTTGTAGATCTCATCAAGCTCTACAATTTTCATATGAAGCTTATCTCCAACCGAATTCATATGAAAAAGTTATAATTTTTTGAAAATGTGCTGTCCAGAGAAGGAAAATTAGATTCGAATTTTAGATCTGAACATTTCTCGATTATTTGAGCACCAAAATAATTCGCAATTAAAAAGTTTGAACAACAAAGTTGTAGATCTCATCAAGCTCTACAATTTTCATATGAAACTTATCTCCAACCGAATTCATATGAAAAAATTATAATTTTTTGAAAATGTGCTGTCCAGAGAAGAAAAATTAGATTTGAATTTTAGATCTGAATATTTCTCGATTATTTGAGCACCAAAATAATTTGCAATAAAAGTTTGAATAACAAAGTTGTAGATCTCATCAACCTCTACAATTTTCATATGAAGCTTATCTCCAACCGAATTCATATAAAAAAGGTATAATTTTTTTAAGATGTGCTGTTTAGAGAAGGAAAATTCTTTTGGTTCATTAGATCTGAGTATTGCGTGGATTATTTGAATATGAAGATGATTTCAAATGAAAAAAGTTTGAACTATAAAGTTGTAGATCTCGTCGAGATCTACAATTTTCATATAAATTTTAGATCCATTCAAGTTCATATGAAAAGTTATAATTTTTTTTGATGCGGGAGGGAGCAACCGCCGAACGAAACGGCGATAAGAATGCTACGGTACCCCGCTACAGTACCCACGGGGTACTGTAGCATCCTTGCAGCCGTTTCATTCGGTGGTTAGGTCAAATTGTAACCATGCTTAGAAAAAGAAACGTTGTGTTTCATTCGGCGGTTCCTTCTATCCGCCGTTTAATACGGCGGTTTGGATGACAGATTTGCAAATTTGGTCATCCGGATATCGTTTTTGAAAGTTCGTAAAAAAAAAATTAAAAATAAAGAAAATTCCTAACTTTCCCTCTGTCGTAGTCAACACCGGCAGGCGGCGGCTGTGCTCTCCGGGCAGGCCACCAACCAGTCAACCACGATGTTGATGTGGGAAGCAAATCAAGCAAAGCAACCCATCAGAGATCCCATCGAAGACACGGAGTTTCATTTCGGCTCGGCTGGGACGGCGAGCATGGGAGCCGACGCGGTGCAGCTCCCAAGGATCGACTTTTCCGGTGTCGACCCATCGGCGCCGGGCAACGGGACCTGGTCGGCGGTGCGCGCCCAGGTGATGGACGCACTGGCCACATTCGGCTGCTTCGACGCGCACTACCCGGCCCTGACCCCGGAGCAACGCGCCGCGCTCTTCGACGGCGCCGTGAGGCCGCTCTTCGCGCTGCCCCTCGACGCCAAGCGCCGCAACCACTACGGCGCGGCACGGCTACCTCGGCGACATCCCGGGCTACGACGGCTACGAGAGCCTCGCCATCGTGGACGGCACCAAGCCCGAGCTCGTCCGCGACTTCGCCGGCCTCATGTGGCCCGACGGCGGCAGCAACGAGGGCGTCTGGTAAGCTTGATGTGCCCTCTAATCTCTCCGCAGATCTGGCTTCGTTTGGTTTGACTTTGCTCTGCTGCGGCTGCGCAGCAATGCCGTCCATGGCGCGGCGTCCCGGATCTTTGAGCTTGAGGAGGCGGTGCGGAGAATGGTGATGGAAGGGCTCGGAGTGGCCAAATACCACGACGCGCTGTGCGCGTCCACGTGGCACCTGTTCCGGATGTCGGAGTACAAGGCGCCCAACGCCGCGGGGAAGACGGTCAGGTACGGGTCGCATCAGGACACCAATTTGCTCAGCGTCGTGTGCCAGCACGAGGTGGAGGGGCTGGAGAGGCAGAGCAGGGACGGGGAGTGGGTCGTCGTTAAGCCGTCGCCGACGTCGCTCGTTGTCATGGTCGGTCAGGCACTTCGGGTACGGATCAACGCGGTTCTGCTCTTTTCTTTTCTTTTCTTTTTCTTTTACCTCTCATTGCATTTGGCAAGAGCACGCATGAAGTGAAGATACTCCTGCAGTTGCTAGCTCCCAATTTTGTGAGTTGAAGACGGTACTAGTTGTTAGAGATTGGGATATTAAGCAGTGAACCAGTGATATAGATTTGCTAGCAAGTACTGCAAGTAGTTGTAGATTACTGTAATCTGTTGTTATGCAAATAGAACGATTTAGCAAAAGTGGCCCATTGCCTATTTCCCTTTCAGAACACCAATGGCAGCCATTCAGAAAACATGAAACCCAATAATATGCAGATGTCAAGATAACATGAAGACCTAGTCCTAACAAATCAACAAAAACTCTTCTTTCGAAACTCGGTTCAGCAACATTTATACTGCTAAAGTACTATAACTGGAACATGTTTAGATTAGGCATGTAAGACTGTAATCATGTGCATGGATGTTTCAGGCGTTGAGTTCAGCAAAAGCTAAGCTTAACAAATCACTGAAACTACACAGACCATGTCTGCACTTTCTTTTCGAGCAAAATGTCTGCACTTCCACCATTAGTAATTTTTAGCTTATGCTACGACTGAAAATTTGAAGCACCCATTTCTCCACTGTTCATATCTTGTGGCTTTCTGTGCTGATGATTTTTTCATCTTACTTTAGGCATGGACAAACGACCGCTTATACGCGCCATTTCACCGGATCACTGGGGATGTCACCAGGTACTCCGCCATGTTGTTCTCCGTCCCGAATTTCGAGGTTCAGGCGCCAGCTGAACTTGTGGACGATGAACACCCTCCCCGTTTCAAGCCCCATGACAACAACGACTTCATTTGCTTCTGTGTTTCTGAAGAAGGTGCTCGCCATGAAGATAAGCTCAAGGGCTTCTGTGGACTGTAAGCGGGAGAGGATATCAGCGGTTGAGACTTGAGACACAAGGTCGTGCTTAAGTTAATCAATATGTCCGGCTGGCATTTTTTTTCCTCCGTCTCAGGAGCTTATCAGTGAGACAGCGACCACCCAGTAGACTAGAATGCTTAGAACTCGAGGAGAAGATATCGTTTGCATTTCTTGTAGTCTGAAACATGAACAACCTGGCGGTCTGGAAGCCATGAAAGAAATTAATAAATTTGAGTCTTGCATTATGTATGGGTGCGATGTACACCTCCTATGAACACTGCTGAACAAAGTGGAGAAATTTGTATTGGAATTGGAAGGATTGTGGACATGGCCCAAACTTGTCCAGCTGCAAAACAAGCTAGAGGGACAGAATACTGGAGCTGCAATCGGCGACGGCAAAGCAGATCGTCATAAGCAGGTGCAAGTGTACTCCCGGATGATCCTTAATCTAAAAAAAAAGGTGCAAGTGTACTCCCCTGCCCATCCATCGGTTCTCACTACTCACTTCCTCGGTAGCAGCTGGCGGCTGCTAGCCCAGAAGTCCACCGCCACACGCCACCGCGGGCCGCGGCCACCAGTCACGCCAGGAAGCTATAACATGTCGACGCCGATCACCATCTGAGCCCCGGAGGCAAACAGAGAGTTTGGCTGAGCAGGGACGGCGAGGATGGGCGCCGACGCGGCGCAGCTCCCCCGGATCGATTTCTCGGGCGTGGACGCGTCGGCGCCGGGCGCCGGGACCTGGTCGGCGGTGCGCGACCAGGTGATAGACGCGTTGGCTACTTTCGGCTGCTTCGACGCGCACTACCCGGCCCTGACACCGGAGCTCCGCGCCGCGCTCTTCGACGGCGCCGTCAAACCGCTCTTCTCGTTGCCCGCAGATGCCAAGCACCGCAACGACCAGCCCGGAGAAGCCGCTCCAAGGCTACCTCGGCGAGCTCCAGGGTCTCGACGGCAAGGAGAGCCTAGCCATCGCGGACGCTTCCAAGCCCGAGGCCGTCCGCGCCTTCAGCGACCTCATGTGGCCCGGCGGCGGCGGCAACGCCAGATTCTGGTTGAGTTCTCTCTCTGTTTTTTCCTCCCCAATATTTCATCTGCTCCCGCGAGACGACGGTGGAAGTTAACGGCCTCTGCTGCGGCAGCGAGACCGTCCATGGCGCGGCGAAGCGGATCGCCGAGCTGAAGGAGGCTGTGCGGAGGATGGTGCTGGAGGGGCTCGGGGCGGCCAAGCACCACGAGTCGACATGGCATCTGTTTCCGATGTGGGAGTACAACGCCGGGCACAAGAAGGTCAGGCACGCCGGCGCCCCCGGATCCCACCAGGACACCAACGCGCTCACCTTGGTGTGCCAGCACGAGGTGGAAGGGCTGGAGGTGCAGACCAAGGGCGGGGAGTGGATCCGCGTCAAGCCGTCGCCGACGTCGCTCGTCGTCATGGCCGGCAACGCGCTCCGGGTAGGCATCGCTGCACCTCTGGCGGATTTCCTTTCCTTCCTCACTTAATCTGGCAAGAAACTTTTGCGATCCAAATCATTCGAGCTTCAGTTGTAATAGTACATCAAGCAGGCCGTTTTCTAGCTCATCTTACGCACGATCGGAGCAAAGCCATTTCTGCACGGATCATGTGTCGTGCTTCTGATGTTTCACGTTCTCTAGGCCTGGACGAACGACCGTCTCCACGCGCCATTTCACCGGGTTACCGTCCGTGGAGATGCCACCAGATACTCCGCAATCCTGTTCTCCATCCCCGGCTGCGAGATTCAGGCGCCCAAAGAACTTGTGAACGACGAACACCCTCCCCGTTTCAAGCCATATTACCACGATGACTTCGCGCGCTTCTCCGTCTCTGAGCAAGGCGCTCGCCACGAAGATAAGCTCAGGGCCTACTGTGGAATATAGGCAGCAGCATGCATCATCTGCAGTTATGCCCGGTACACCAGTGTAGCCTCTGGTCTGAGACAAAACCTGCACACCAGAATGTTTACAACACACCATACATGTTGCATTTCTGGTAGCCTGGAACATGAACAATCTAGTATTCTGGCAGAGATGAAATAATGGATAAATTTGTGTTGCGTGTTTGCAACCAAATAAGCAGTTTACCACCTTGAACCGACTTTTAGTGAGTGCAAAATGTAATCACTAATCACTACTGAACACCCTTCATACACAGCAACAGAGATCACCCAAATTAGAAATCCGCAATATATCCAGCAAAGACAGCACAAAAAAACAAAATACAGTAAATACTTTTTCATGTACCAGCTGCATAAAAGTAACAGGCGCAAGTGCAATTGGGGGAAGAAGTCGGGCAAATCACCATTCATTGCAGTGATAGTCTGATATAGAGACTGTAAATTAGGACAGCAGAAGTTCCTCAGAAGGAAATTAGAACAGCAAGATCATCTACACAAAACATAGAGCACCAGAAACTGGAAGTAAAATGCCATCCCTGCAAGCTTCACATGTTCTTAAGTATAATTCATTGATTCAATTGTCCATATTCCAGAACCAGTACAACTGAATATGCTTGCACTTGTCAAGTGTACAAGTGCCCAACAAATCAATGGATATTCAGATAACAGCCTCGCCTACTTTAATTACAGGAGTCCACAAATTATCGCCTATATCGCTGAACAAAACACTACTAGTAATAACACCATAACCTATACCGTGTATGATAGACCGTACTGAAAAATACAAAAATCCAATTCCCAACATAAGTCATATGATGATCAGCCCCATATGAACAGCTTGGTGTCTAGAACTCTATATTCACATCTTGCTTGCCTGCTAATTATGTAGGCCAATTCCGTTGTATATCTTATGTATCTAACCCTTATTTACGGCTCTCCCCTCCTTTTCTTCAAGCTCGCCTGTGATAATGACATTTTTTTGACGATTGACAATAGCATAACGAATGACACTGGAGAAGGTGGAAGTGAGGGGACTGGCACTACAAGACACCTTCATATGTTGAGAGTCTTGTAGAGACATTTTACATTGTCCGTATAGAGTCATAGAGTCATTTTCCAATATGTCATAGAGGTGCCACTACGAACAGATATTTTTGTAAGTGTCCCTATATTTATTAAGACAAGTTGTAGTGGCACAATATTATGTCTCTATCTTATATATAACAAGGAATATATTGCAAAAATATAGTAATTTTGGAGTGATTGGTCTTCGAACTCAAGACCTCATGCTACCTTTCATTAATACTCCACCCACTAGCCAACTCAATCTCACACTAATTGTTGCATATTTACTTAGTATTATTCTTATGAGTATGTCTCAATAGTCTAAATAGTGTCTTAAGATATTAAAGTGAATGTCTCAAACTATGTTTTTACAGGGGTAATATCAATTTTTAAGTGTCTCAAACATGTCCCTAATATTCTATATTGACAATTTATAAAAATGACTTAAGAAAATGTCTCTATGGTTGAAAATGTCTCAAGTAGTGTCTCAACACATATGGCACTTTCTAAAGTGCCACAAGAAGTGTCTCTAAAATACAATAAGACATATTCATAAGGGAAATTTATAAAATGTCTTTACATAAGTGTCTCTACTTGAGGTTTATGTTGTAGTGTGGTGGTCGGTGATGGACTGACATAATCAGGGGTGAGGTCAGCGGGAGTGATGGAGTGGCGGAAGTGGCAGCGGTGGCCGTAGGGGCAGATGATGCCGGCGAGCACCATGCGGCAGACCTCGGTCTTGTAGCGCGGGTGGCGGATCACGGGGCGGAGCTCGGCGATGCCATGCGCAAACTAGCACTGGTCGCCGTACGGGCACGCGCCGGTCTCCTCCCACTGGCAACAAAAAGTGTTCACCAAATTATTGGGACTTCAATATAAGATCATTTATAAAAAAGGAGCTGACAACAGAGCTGTTGACGCCCTATCTCGAGTGCAATATTCTGACGCTGTGTGGCAATTTCATCTTGTACACCTCAGTGGTTGGATTTGGTAGTTCAGTCTTATGTCGCTGATCAGTTTGTCCAGGAGCTATTGGCCAAGTTAGCTGTACGCCTGTACATCCTGAGGCTGTTCCAAATTACACCTTCAACAATGGAGTCCTTCGTTATAAGAATAGAATCTTCGTTATAAGAACTAGTCCATCAACCCGTGCTCCCGCACGGGTTAATATTTTTAAA
>CM014272.1:65256200-65286736 GCA_004135705.1 Alloteropsis semialata | reverse complement strand
ACATGGTGACATTCATGATGCGTATATACCTTAACTTATTATTCCTATGTTAACAATGATAAATTACCGTAATTTAGAATCATATATTAGTTTACTTTTGGACTTTTCGGTAGAAAACACATGAAGATAATTAGATTAAGATTTAGGTGTTTAGTTTAGGTTATCTTTAATAACAACATACGTGGGTATCTTAGATACAAATTTTAAATGTCATTTTAAGTTGTTCTTTATAACGATATGCATGAGTAAGTTAGATAAAAATTATGGGGTTAATTTAAATTATTTTTTATAATGGCATAGCTCGATAATTTAGATATATTTTTAGGATTTATTTTAGAATACTTTTATAATGATAGTGGTGGGTAACTTTTTAAAAAATATAATAGACCAATGACTATGGTTATTAGAGTTTACATTATTGACGTTTCTGATTTTTGTGAGAATTTCTAGGATTTGTCTTTTTTCTAGCGTGTCTCGTGATAACTAATGCGGAGACTCCATATATAAAAAAATTAAGGCTATATTTCTACCAAACTATTATGAGCTATCTCTCATTTGTTTAAATATTTGAACACAATACCTATATAGATCTATATTTATTATTTTTATCTGATTGTGATAGATCTTTGTTAGTAATTACTCTATAATGTTTTCATACACAATTAAAATCTTTATATTTTCACTTTGCATCACATGTATGTCTTGAATTTATTTAATGAACCCTAAGTTTGAACTATAATTTTAACATAGAATTGTATATTGTCATCACTTCCTATATATATTTATAAATGACAACGCACATTATGCGTATATATCTTAATCACTATATAATATACCAGTAGTTGAAATACATGATTTAGAATCTTATATTCGTTTATATTTTTAATTATGGTGATTTGAATTCTAATGTAGGATTACCTCATGTTATTTTTAATAGTGACATAGTGGATAATATAGATGTAAAATAGTTAATTTAAGTTTTTTTAGGTATTCATAGTGGGTAATTTAGTTACAAATTTATGAGGTTATTTTAAATATTGTTTATAATGGCATAGTGGATAATTTTGATGAAGATTAGGGGGTTACTTTAGTTTATTTTTTTATAATGGCAGAGGTGGGTAATTTTGATATAGATTTAGGGGTTACTTTAAGCTATTTTTATAATGGCATAGGTGGGTAATTTTTTAGAAAATATAATAGATCTAATGGCTATGATGATTTGAGTGTTTAAATTGATGGCTAGATGTTTTGTTTTTTCTGAGAATTTATAGGATTTCTCTCTTTTTCTATAGTGTCCGCCTAGAATCCTAGGTGGTTTCATCTGGAGGCTTCAAAAGGAGCCTCCAATTAGTAATAGTAAGATAGAATCTGGATCGGTAGCAATGTTCAATTGCAGCACAAGATTACGACAGCTTTCCACAATTCAGCAGTCGGGGATCACTCAGGGTACCTGTAACATACAAAAGGCTTAAACAGTTATTTGCTTGGCAAGGGATTAAGATAGCAATACATTAGTTTGTTCAATCTTGTTTGGTGTGCCAGCAAGCCAAACCAGACCGGTCCAAGTTACCTGGTCTCTTGCAGCCTTTGCCGGTGCCATCTTTGTCTTGGCAAATCATTACTATGGATTTCATAGAAGGTTTCCCGCGATCTGGTGGATTCAATTGTATTCTAGTGGTTGTGGATGTCTTCTCTAAGTATGCCCATTTTATCTCTCTTCGTCATCCATTCACAGCAGCATCATTGGCTAAGGTATGTCACAACCAAGTATACCGATTGCATGGGATGCCGAATGTCATTGTGTCTGACCGTGATAGGATTTTCACAAGCAAGTTGTGGAAGGAGTTGTTTAGCCTTGCTGATGTGAAGCTGAACATGAGTTCAGCATATTATCCACAATCTGACGAGCAAACGGAGAGAGTCAATCAATACTTGGAAACATTTTTGCGTTGCTTTGTTCATGCCTGTCCTGCAACTTGTAACTAATGGATAGCTTTGGCCGAGTATTGGTATAACACAAGCATTCATTCTGCAACAGGGAAATCACCATTCTTGGTTCTGTATGGATATGAGCCGAGGCACTTTGGTATTTCTGTCAGCGACGTTGTGGATGTTTCTGATTTGTCTGATTGGTTACAAGAGAGGCAGGTCATGACAGAGTTGGTTAAACAACATCTGATTCGAGCAAAGAACAGAATGAAGAAACAGAGTGACAAGAACAGAGTTGATAGGCACTTTCAAGTGGGTGATTGGGTGTTTGTCAAAGCACAACCTTATGTGCAGTCATCCTTGGCACCTCGCTCAAATCAAAAGTTACCATTCAAATTTTTGCCCCCCTATTGCATTCAAGAGAGTGTGGGGTCAGTTGCATATAAACTTCAGCTACCTGCTACTTCTTCAGTTCACCCGATCTTTCATGTATCTCAACTGAAGCGATTGGTTGGTGAGCATCAGGTTGTGACAGCAGACCTGTCTGATGACTCTTTTCGCTGGAGCATCCCTGAGCAAATTCTTCAGCGTCACTCGGTTCAACAAGGTGTTCGGCAAGTGCAGCAGGTACTGGTAAAGGGCCTGTTTAATTTGTGTGAAAGAGTGAAAAGTGTATGCATTGGGTTGCGTGCACAGAGAGAAGAAATGAACTGACACGGTTCTCGATGTAGTACGAGGTAGAAAAGTGACGTGAATTAAACAGGGCCAAAGTGGTCCCATGTTCCTTCTTTATCTACCTGGGAAGACTTGGAAGTTTTGCAGCGACAATTTTCTCGAGCTGCTGTTTGGGGACAACCAGCACGTCAAGGGGGATGTTAGCACTGTCAGCACCGAAGCAAAGGAAGATGGACCGCGTGTGTCGCACCGGCCCAGGAAGGCAAACCCACACGTAGTCGGTCTAGATTGGGTGTAGCTGATCTGTATCAGGATGAGCGCCTAATAATGTAAGAGTCAGAGAGAGCGAGAGGCTTATGAACAATCTTGTAACAAACTCGTACTCCTCCGAGTTGACCTCTGCTCTCTGATCCCGAATCCTCCGATTCCAATTCTCCAATCCCCTTCTATTCTTCCGATTATCCGCTGCTAACAGGCTTGGGCTGAGCTGGGACGGTGTTGATGGGCGCCGAGGCGGCGCAGCTCCCCCGGATCGATTTCTCGGGCGTGGACGCGTCGGCGCCGGGCACCGGGACCTGGTCGGCGGTGCGCGACCAGATGATGGACGCGTTGGCTACTTTCGGCTGCTTCGACGCGCACTACCCGGCCCTGACACCGGAGCTCCGCGCCGCGCTCTTCGACGGCGCCGTCAAACCGCTATTCTCGTTGCCCGCCGACGCCAAGCACCGCAACGACTACGGCCCGGAGAAGCCGTTCCAAGGCTACCTCGGCGAGCTCCAGGGTCTCGACGGCCAGGAGAGCCTCGCCATCGCGGACGCTTCCAAGCCAGAGGCCGTCCGCGCCTTCAGCGACCTCATGTGGCCCGGCGGCGGCGGCAACGCCAGCTTCTGGTAGAGTTCTCTCTCTGTTTTTCCTCCCCAAAATTTCATCTGCTCCCGCGAGACGACGGTGGAAGTTAACAGCCTCTTCTGCTGCAGCGAGACCGTCCATGGCGCGGCGAAGCGGATCGCCGAGCTGGAGCAGGCGGTGCGGAGGATGGTGCTGGAGGGGCTCGGGGCGGCCAAGCATCACGAGCCGCTGAACGAGTCGACATGGCATCTGTTTCGGATGTGGGAGTACAGCGCCGGGGAGAAGAAGGTCAGGCACGCCGGCTCCCCCGGATCCCACCAGGACACCAACGCGCTCAGCGTGGTGTGCCAGCACGAGGTGGAAGGTCTGGAGGTGCAGACCAAGGGCGGGGAGTGGATCCGCGTCAAGCCGTCGCCGACGTCGCTCGTCGTCATGGCCGGCAACGCGCTTCGGGTAGGCATCGCTGCACCTCTGGGCTCTGGCGGATTTCCTTTCCTCCCTCGCTTAATCTTGCAAGAAACTTTTGCGATCCAAATCCGAGCTTCAGTTGTAATAGTACATCAAGCAGGCCGTTTTCTAGCTCATCTTACGCACGATCGGAGCAAAGCTATTTCTGCACTGATCATGTGTCGTGCTTCTGATGTTTTACGTCTTCTAGGCCTGGACGAACGATCGTCTGCACGCGCCGTTTCACCGGGTTACCGTCCGTGGAGATGCCACCAGATACTCCGCAATCCTGTTCTCCATCCCCGGCTGCGAGATTCAGGCGCCCAAGGAACTTGTGAACGACGAACACCCTCCCCGTTTCAAGCCATATTACCACGATGACTTCATGCGCTTCTCCGTCTCTGAGCAAGGCGCTCGGCACGAAGATAAGCTCAGGGCCTACTGTGGAATATAGGCAGCAGCATGCATCATCTGCAGTTCTGCCCGGTACACCAGCGTACCCTCTGGTCTGAGACAAAACCTGCACACCAGAATGTTTATAGCACACGATACATGTTGCATTTCTGGTAGCCTGGAACATGAACAATCTAGTATTCTGGCAGAGATGATATAATGGATAAATTTGTGTTGCGTGTTTGCAACCAAATAAGGAGTTTACCACCTTGAACCGACTTTTAGTGAGTGCAAAATGTAATCACTAATCACTACTAAGCACCCTTCGTACACAGCAACACAGATCACCCAAATTAGAAGTCCGCAATATGTCCAGCAAAGACAGCACAAAAAAAGAAAATACATTAAACACGTTTCCATGTACCAGCTGCATAAAAGTAACAGGCGCAAGTGCAGTTGGGGGAAAATAGTCGGGCAAATCACCATTCATTGCAGTGATAATCTGATATAGAGACTGTAAATTAGGACAGCAGAAGTTCCTCAGAAGGAAATTAGAACAGCAAGATCATCTGCAGAAAACATAGAGCACCAGAAACTGGAAGCAAAATGGCATCCCTGCAAGCTTCACATGTTCCACCAAAATATAATTCATTGAGTCAATTGTCCAGAACCAGTACAACTGTGAAGATGCTTGCACTTGTCAAGTGTACAAGTGCCCAACACATCAATGGATATTCAGATAACAGCCTCACCTACTTTAATTACAGGAGTCCACAAATTATGGCCTATATCGCTGAAAAAAACACTACTAGTAATAACACCATAACCTATACCGAGTATGAATGTAATAACACCACTACTGAAAAATACAATAAATCCAATTCCCAACATAACACATATATGATGATCAGCCCCATATGAACAGCTTGGTTTCTAGAACTCTATATTCACATCTTGCTTGCCTGCTAATTATGTAGGCCAATTCCATTGTATACCTATGTATCTAACAATATCTTATTTACGGATCTCCCCCTCCTTTTCTTCATGCTCACCTATGATAATGGCATAATGACATTTTTTTGACGACTGACAATAGCATAACGAATGACACTGGATAAGGTGGAAGCGAGGGGACTGGTGGTTGATATGGACTGACATAATCAGGGGTGCAAGGGGAAGAGGTCGGCGGGAGTGATGGAGTGGCGGAAGTGGCAGCGGTGGCCGTAGGGGCAGATGATGCCGGCTAGCACCATGCGGCAGACCTCGGTCTTGTAGCGCGGGTGGCGGATCACGGGGCGGAGCTCGGCGATGCCATGCGCGAACTGGCACTGGTCGCCGTACGGGCATGCGCCGGTCTCCTCCCACTTGTTGCACAGCTCCGTCTTCAGCATGCCCTGGTTGTACACTTCGAACTCCAGGCCGGTGTTGAGCTTCTCCTCCTCCCCGCCCTTGTGCTCCCCCTCTCCCTTCACGCCACCGTCCATGCCTACGAACACCCGCTGCTGCTTGGATTCCCGCGTTGAGACCAACGGACGAACAGGTAAGAGTCGTGAACTGATTGATCGAACAATGGACTCTTTTTTTTGCGCGGAACAATGAACAATGGACTCAATCACAACAACGGGGAAAATGCAGTGGGCGTTGATCTCACCGAGCCCAGCTTCGTTGGCTTGGACGAGCGATGCTTGCCGTTCATCTTGAGGTAGCCGGGCGAACGGACGGAGATGCTCTTCGGCAGCGAAGGTGCGGCTGGCAGCGGTGACAGAGGACGAAGTGGGGTGGGGTGCTCCTCGACGAGGCGGAGACCGCTGAACTCGTCGACGAGCTTGGTGCCGGCCATCTTGATGCGACGGGCGAGATCCTCGTTGGCGACGCGGAGCTCATCGTTCTCCCGGCGGAGTGCCGCCGCCTCGTTGCTGGCGTCGGCGAGGTACGAGAGGCAGAGCTCGAAGCGGTTGACCACCTCCTGGTACTGGAGCGCGAGGCGGGCGAGGCGGTGGTGGCGCTCCGCGGCGGCGGCCGCATCGTCCCCGTCGTCGACGACGGAGCCGGAGTCGGAGGAGCCGCGGGAGAGCGAGGCGGCGCGCGGCGACGGCGTGGAGAGCACGCGGCCAAGGCCGAAGGGGGATGAGGGGGAGGAGTAGCCGTAGAAGAGATCGTCGCCGTTGGTGAGTAGGTTGGGCGAGCAGAGGCGTCGATCTCCGAAGCTGAAGGGCTCCTTGGGCCCGAACGCCGCGTGCAGCCCGTCAGGCTGGGCCGGAGCGAGGGCAACTTCCATGGCGCTGGCGGCGCGCCTCGGCTGTCCTCCACTCCTCCCTCTCCGCAAACAACTTGTCCCTGCAACCAAATCGGATCAAAACGTCACTGAAAAATCGAAGGAAAATCACAGGAAATAAATCTCTGGAGCGAACAGGATTGCACACTGCAATAAACATCCACAAAGCATATATTGCTCAAGGAGATGGCAAAACTAGCCGTAGCCGAACACGAATCAAACGGGAACACGAAAACGAGCAACGAGCAATCAGAGAGTAGCGAGTGAGTTGAATCTACAACTTACAATCCGTTCCACGTAGAACTGAACCCAACATCTGAAACGAATATAAATTCAAACAGAAAAGCTATCAACCAGCAATCATTGAGTAGCCTGTGAGTTGAATCAACAACTTGCGAATTCGTTCCAAGCGGAACTGAACACAGCATCTAATGATACGAATTAAATTCAAACAGAAAACGAGCAATAAGCAATCATGGAGTAGCCAGCGAGTGGAATCTGCAATCTACAAATTCTCTTCGAGTAGAACTCAACCCAACATCCAACCTAGTTACGATCGCAAAAATCACATCAAAACTCACCCCAATTAAGCAGGGAGACAAAGACAATCAAACGCAGTAGCCAAAATCGATCAATGCACGACCCAAATTGAGGAACGACGATGGAAGCTTAGATCAAACAGCTCGCGCACTCACCTCTTAGCTAGCTTCCCCTGCTTGAGCGTGCTTTCGATTCGGGACGCGGATTTGGGGGTGCAGAGAGAGAGAGACAGAGAGAGAGAGAGAGATGAGAGCCGAAGAGAAGCGGGGTGACCGGCTGAAGGAAGGAGGCGCTGGTAGAATGCTGCTGGGTGCGAGCGGGCAGGCGGGGGCGTATACATAGGCCGCCGCGCGCGGCACGCGCCTGGCTACGGCGATCGACCGAGCGGCAGATTCAGTGGGGCCCGCGCGCCTGCACGGTGGCAGCCTGTTACGAGGAAGAGGTAAGGCTTTGGTTTTCTATCATCTAGCACTGTTAGGCCAATCTCAGTGGAAGTTTCATGGACACAATTACCTAGAGTGACACATCATCTAAAAGATGTTTGAAACTATGATGAAACACCCTCTCTCAATGCAAAGTTTCATCTCTTGTTGTTCCCTAGACTACATGCAAGACACAAGCTGTCTAGGTAACTGTGTATAGAGAGTTTCATCACCATGAAACTCATTTCACCTCTCTCTTCATTAATATGCTGCCACATCATCAAAAATGCTGACATGGCAGCCTATTTAATGCTCATGAAACTCCCATTGAGACTGGCCTTAGGAGGGAAGCTTTCTTGCATGGAGTACTAAATGAAGTCTATTTGCAAAATCTCTTCACGGATGAGCGTAACTTTTCGAGACGAATCTAATGAGCCTAATTAATCGATGATTGGCTACAGTGATGTTACAGTAACTATCCTCTAATCATCCTCTAATCATGCGATCAAAGGCCTCATTAGATTCTTCAAGGTTCCTAATGCAGGAGTTCTGAAGTTAGTTTTGTAAAATACATTTATTTAATACCTTTAATTAGTGGTCAAATTTGTGAACGGGGCCTTAACACGAGACGTTTTGGACAGCCGAGAGAGCCCGACTGCCCGAGACCGGGCGCACCTGCTAATCCTCTCTTGGCGCGCACGGCACCTGCTAATCCTCTCGAACAGGGGTTTGGCTCCTCGTTACTGACACTGTCAGGCTCTGCTCCCTTTTCCAATTTGCCCGGTTCTGTGGGCTCTGAATCTCTGATGATCAGCATGAATTTGATTGAGTAAAGGGAGGCAGCCAGTTAATAAACTCGTGCAAATTTCAGAGTTCAATTTGTGGTTGAACCTTCAAATGCAGTTAGCTAGCCGTTCCAATGGATGAAATGTGAGCCTGCTGGTTTGACGATCGATCGACGGCGGAACGTGGTGGTTTTAAGGAGGAGAGAGCTCCATTCGGTTTCGAGTACTCGCTCAATCAAGATCATCTCGAACCACTAACGAATCATTGCGTGGGCCAGTGCTAGCTAATTTTGTACTTGTTCAGTGCTCGCAGTGCTAACTCTCCGGCCCGTGTATGGTTATGGTGCGGTTCTTGATGGGATTAACATATACCCCCGGCTGCTACTGTAGCTTGCTTTGCTTTTACGGGTGTGTCCCTCTCAGCCTGTATGGTTATGGTGCGGTTCTTGATGGGATTAACATATACCCCCGGCTGCTACTGTAGCTTGCTTTGCTTTTACGGGTGTGTCCCTCTCAGCCTCCGAGCTAACCAGCGCCGTCTCGAGCAAGAGAGCAACACCACACAAAAGGCAAAAAAAAGTTTCAGGTGTCACGCTCCCGTCCAAGCGTTGCTTCCTCGGCACAGGTTTAACTAACTTGGCCCACGCGCATGCACGCACGGCACGTCCGGATCGCACATCACCCACGGCCCGTGCGGGACCCGCTGCCGCCGGTACACGGCAGGCCCGGCGCGTGCAGGCCGGCAGAGAAGCAAGAGGGGAATGAAACAAGTGTGGCCTCGACGCCGGCGCGCGAACGCGACGCCCAAACGAATCGGCGAGACTTTTAGGTGCGCGCTTCCGTTTAGCGGTGCCAATCAGTTCGGCTACGCGGATCCCAATCGGATTAGTTATGCACTTGGGTGTTTGGTTTAGTACGTGCGAGTGAAGGCATGCACCGCGATGCGGGACGTGCCGATGTGCAGGTCGGACCTGAAAAATAAGCGGGTGCTGGTGCTGGAGCGGGACTGTCTCCCCGGGCCCTGCCTCCTATGATTGCGGCTGTCATGCACCTGAAACAAGCCCAGACAGGCTAGGGGGCAGGTGCTAGTCCGTTGTTAAGACCAGTTCGTCAATTTTTTTCGTCGTTACAGTAAATTCAAATATTTAGATACTAATTAGGAGTATTAAATATGGATAACTAACAAAACCCATTTTATAACCCTCGAGTGAAATTGTGAGACGAATCTATTAAGCCTAATTAGATCATGATTAGATAATGTCGTGCTACAGTAAACAATCTCTAATGATGGATTAATTAGGCTTAATAGATTCGTCTCACGATTTTTCGTCCATCCGTGTAATTAGTTTTATAATTAGATCATATTTAGTCATCCTAATTTTTGATTTAAAATTGCTACTGTAAATTTCATAAAATTTCCACCGCAACTTTTTTTTTTTGAGAAAAGTTTCCACCGCAACTAAACAGCCCTAATTAAAGCTGGGCTGGAAACCAGTGAGACAGCCACCAGCGGATACTGGTACAGGCCTACTGGGTTGGAAATTCCTATTGTCCAAGTTGCCATGGTCCAGTTGAAAATAGACGTGGACTTCTTGCTAAGGTACTGGGCCGTATGTCCAAGAACGGAAGAACCCACACCTCTTCAACAGCCCAATTTGAGCTTCTTCATAAAGAGAACACTGGCCCACGGTAGTGGTTTGTTGAGCCTTGAGACTTGACAGCATCTGTTTTCCTCTTCTCGGTTTGACTTCAAGATCCACTTCATAAGTGAAACAAGATCAATCTCAAACTACGCTTCCACGGTCACCTGTATTTACTCTTTGTTTCTTATCCTTTTTGGGATTGTCTCAGGAGTTTTGGCGTTCACTTAAGAACATGATGAGCATCCAAGTTCGTCACCTCACCACTGTTCTTTCAAAGTATGGTTCACTTTAGATTTGTACTATGTTAAATTTGTTTAGTTTGATTGCGTTTGTGGAGAATATAGCAACATCAATGATATACCACAAAATGCACTATCCATAATTCAACGTATATTTTGTGTGAATCCAATGAAAGAAATTGATGTTGTACGTGTTTATGTTTTTTTCCCTATAAACTTAGTTAAAGTTGAAAATTTGGTTTAGGACAAAAATAAAGT
This sequence comes from Alloteropsis semialata, assembly GCA_004135705.1. NCBI lineage: Eukaryota > Viridiplantae > Streptophyta > Magnoliopsida > Poales > Poaceae > Alloteropsis > Alloteropsis semialata. Next base: position 65,276,281 of record CM014272.1, on the reverse strand, counting down.
GAACTAATTTGGAACTGGTGGAGTATAATTTCAAGATTCAGTTAGCATTTCTACTAAATCCTAAGAATTTGCTCTCTCTCCATTTTAAAATGTAAATTGTTTAGTTTTGTCTTGAGTCAATTTTTATTTAACTTTGATAAAGTTTATAAAAAAACTTATTACCATCTATCATGCATGATAAATGCACTATCTATTACCTTAATACAATACTGTTAAAAGAAGCCACCAGGTTCGCTGAGAGAGCCTAGAAATTCTCACGTTAATCCAAAAAAGAGAAGCATANTCAGCCCTCACTCCACCTCCACCTCCTTGCCACCAAGCTCCACGGCCGCCTTCTCTCGCTCCCGAGCCGCGCCGCGCTCCCACCAGGGCTCCCACCGCCGCCGCCGCCGCTTGCTCCGCCCGCCACCGCCGCCCCGCTGCCTCGGGCCTTCCCTGCCCAAGGTAAGGAGGGGAGGGAGTCCCCCTCGGTTCCCTCCCTCTCGTGCGCTCGCTCCCGCCCCGCCCCCGTGGCCCGGAGGCCGGGAACGCCGGCGCACCGCCGCGCCGCCGGGCGCCCCTCTCCCTCCTCTGTTCGGCCGTGAAGGGGAGAAAAGAGAGAAGGCCGGCCGAGTTGTGAATAACCCCCTGCCTTATTCCAAATTTCCTAAAGAGCCCCCCCCTCTTTTGCCGGATTCCACAAATAAGCCCCTGATCTTTAGGTTTATTTCCAAATATACCCCTGGCAGTTATCCAATACCCCAACCACTTATCCAATATCACAACCATGCCCTTCCACCACATAAAAGCTTCACATATAGATCCCTGGCCCTTTTTATTTATTATAAAGAGGTCCTAAAATCCCCGTTTAAGCCCTAATACTCCTTTAACTCGTCATTTCATGCGCCAAATTCCTCCAGAACTCCACCAAACTCAAACACGTCTCTCTTATATCCATTCCGGCTGAGCTTTACACAAATCATCCCAATATAACCCCGTTTCCTATTTTATTTTGTTATTTCCTGTTTCCAACTGATCGGTAAAGGAATGTGTTTTCTTATTGCGTGTTTGTTTGATCGTGCCCTAGACGAAGGAGTGAACGAGGAGGAGCAGTACCGCGAGCAGGACTACGCAGGAGAGTACCGCGAGCCCGACCCCGAAGAGTTGTACCGCGAGCAGGAACTCCCGGAAGCTTTTGTTGACGGCAAGTCCAATCCCATCCTTTGATGCATGTTTATCCCAGTTTTATAAACACAACCTATTAAGCCTTTGATAATTGCATTGTTTTATTTAAAACCCGGTTGGTTAGCCACTCCTTGATTGATATGACATTCCTTGACAACCTAGTTATCACTAAATATGACATGCTCTATTTAGATGATAACCAATTCTAGAATGCTTAGGATTTGCTACTCAATCAATCATGACTATACACTTGTTTTATCAAAGAATAAATGTGTGAGTTGGGTTTTGGGTTTTGGGTTTGAAAAGAGTGAAACTGTGTGGATAAAATGGATGGGTATTGTCTTTGTGAAATACCTTTTGGAGGCTTGTACCTTTGTGGTTAAGCAAGTTGGGAGATATCCATTTTGTCCGGTTTTAAACCGAGGTGATGTGTCATCTTGCCTAACCCACTTTTCTCGTACAGCCACTCGACTCTTGTATGGTGTAAGGGCTTAGTCTAAATCCCACTAGCCATCTGTTAGTTGTCTGGAGGCAGGTGTGCAGCGGGAAAACCAAGTGCCATCTTAGTGACATGGTTGCCGTCTTAGTGACATAAACCCCTTGGTGTTTTCTCGTGATGGCTAGGCAGTTTTGGCTATGGTGGGTAATGACTTCGATAGGATCCGCACTGACACTAAGGTGATCGTGTTGCGGTACCCTACTTGTGGTGAAAGTGTACACCTCTGCAGAGTTTCCTAATCTATTCGAATAGCCGTGCCCACGGTTATGGGCGAGTTATGGCTTGGTCACAATACTAAGGTTTTGGGATGGGTTGGAGTGTGTGTTTTGGAATGAGTTCGGCTTTGTGCCAAAAGCTACGGCGGATGGGAAATCCGGTAGCACTTAAAAGATGGATCCTCTGTGGATCAACCCCCCCCCCTTAATGACTTGTTACTAAAACTTGCTTTGCCAAAATATACCTTGATAAACCCGTGCATGTGTTAAAACTAGCTTTTTGGCAAAAATAAAACCTAGCCTTATCCTTGATATTCCTTGTGCATAATTCTGTGTTAACCCCTCCGTGGGTGTGATTGGGCTTGTTGAGTACGTTTGTACTCACCCTTGTTGTTGTCAATCCAGAAGAAGACCCGGACTTTGTTGAGGACGCTGAATAGGTGGTCGCTTCCGCACCCAACTTTGCCTGTGGAGTTTGGTCCCGCCCAAGATGGCTTCGCTGTCGCAGAACTCTGATCCCTTGGTTGAACCGTTCTGGTTCATCCTTTGGCTTTCCGCAGTAGTTTACCTTTTAGCTATCCTAGTTTGTATTAGGTGCCCGCTTCCTCGTGGGTTGTAAGTTTCTGTATCATCTGTTGAATAAATGTGTATCAGCCTCCTCGGACTGATAATTTGTATCACATTTAGTCTCTGCTTAGGCAGGGGCGCTTCATCTTCTAACATATTTGGACTCCAACTTCATTTATTTACTATATGTAGGTCTACAAATTCCTATATTATTTTGAAAGAAAGAAAAAATCACTTTTATTTGCTTGGACGTAAAAGATTGACTCCCATCTGACTCAGACAAAAAATTATTAATTAATATCACCTATCATACATGAACTCTAACTCCATTTGTTTATTGCATGCATTTACGTACCAACAGATAAAATTGACTCATATCTCGATGGAAAATATTTGATTCATATGTACAATTATACTCTGGCTCCACCTCTATTTTTAAAATGCGTATTCCCACATTAATCCAAAAAAAAGAAGAAATATGCACCGTCAGATTTTATGTAAATCTAAGGGTCTACAAATTCCCATATTAGTTTGAAGAAGAGAAAATTTTTACTTCTATTTGATCGGTCGTAAAAGATTAACTCCTATCTGATTGAGGCAAAAAAGAGTTGTTTAATATCTTCTAACATATTTGGACTCCAACTTCATTTATTTACTATATGTAGGTCTACAAATTCCTATATTATTTTGAAAGAAAGAAAAAATCACTTTTATTTGCTTGACGTAAAAAATTGACTCCCATCTAACTCAAACAGAAAATAATTAATTAATATCTCTTATCATACATGAACTCCAACTCCATTTGTTTATTGTATGCATTTGCGTACCAACAGATAAAATTGACTCCTATCTCGATGGAAAATATTTGATTCATATGTCCTATTATACTCGGACTCCACCTCCATTTTTAAAATGCGTACCGTAATATTATACCTATTACCTGCTGTCCTACTAGGATTCTAGCTCCTTTCTTAATGCGTACTGTAATAATATCTATCTATCTATCTATCTATCTATCTATCTATCTATCTATCTATCTATCTATCTATCTATCTATTACCTTAACATAATAGTGTTAAAAGAAGCCACCACGTTACCGAGAGGGCCTAGAAATTTCCACGTTAATCCAAAAAAAATATGCACCGTTGGATTTAATGTATATCTAACGGTCTACCTTACCCCTAAAAGAGGTCTAAAAATTCTCACGTTAATCCAAAAAAGAAAAAATATGCACCATTGGATTTAATGTATATCTAACAGTTTACCTTACCCCTAAAAGTTAGAAGCCACCACGTTCGCCGATAGGGTCTAGAAATTCCCACGTTAATAAAAAAAGAATATACACCATTAGATTTAATGTATATCTAACAGTCTATCTTACTCCTAAAAGTTCTCATAAAAAATAATTAGTAATAACTAATTTTGGAATATAAAAATAAATTAGCAATAAGTGTCCACGTCGAATACGGATATAACTCTAAATCAAGATGCAAATAAAACATCGATCTAATTTTTATTTATTCTTGACTTTCGGTGGATCCAATTAGCAGTCCTGTAAGATCGACGCAAAAGTATCACAGGTGGCACGAACGATGTCACCATCGAAGGGTTTCTATGTGTCATGTAAAGATTGTGCCGTCCGTGCGAAGGAGCAGCATATATAGTTGTCAATGAAGCCAAAACATTAGTAAAAGTTAGCGACTTTCCATGACTCATGCACAATTTTTTAGCTGGAGCATCTTAGAGAAACAGAGGATACACCGGTTTTCATGTCTGAATTTGCAGCTATTCAAGACGTGATGTTTGTGAAACTCTGGCTAGCAGCAGGCAGGCAGCATACCAGTCGTGAAAATTGAGCAATGATGTGGCTGAAGGCTGAAGACGTGTCCACATGCTTTGTCCATTCAGGGGTATGGAAAATTGCATTCCTGCGGCTGATGACCAGTGAAGTGTTGCATATATACTAGCCACGCCATGCGCACATGACTGGCTGAAATACAGAAACAATCGATGATGATGATGACAACATGTAGATCAATTGTGAACCAGATCAAGGAGGCCACAAAAGCTATGTGCACGTATGAGTTGCATTATTTTGGAGTTATGTGATTCAGTAGGTTAGGTCCTCTGCCATATGTACAAATAGATGAACTCAGAAGATGCTACCCTTAGCCAGATGGTGCCACAAAGGAAAATATTAATGAAATTGACGTGTTTTTACATACACGAACATGGATGCTGATGTATCCAATCTCTAGACCCTTTATTGGATAATTCCATATTGTCACTAAATAGATGGGATAATCTTCACGTAGATTCATACAGGAAAATAAGACATGATGCCCAATTCATTAGAGTCGGGTTATGAAGTTTTTTTAAACACCGGTACAGACACAAACGCTCACATACATATGCACACTCACCCCTATGAATACACGCACGTAAACCCTACCATTATGAGCACCTCCGAAAGATTTGGCCTGCTGTTCCGATCTTGAGATTGGCGATGTCATCATAGACACCTCGTTGTTCGAAACCCGTGCCAAGTTAGGAACTCGAACCCGGTGGATAGATTCCATCACAAGAAACCTAACTAAGCAACGCTTAATTCACGGTATAATTTTTTAGTGCAAATAGTATCCCCAAATTTGTTGACAAAGAAATTTGGCCAGCCACGGTTTGTCGCAAACGTAGATAACCTTAGATTTATGAATCCAAAAAGGAAAAAATATACACCATTATGATGATCGATAGGTCTATGTTATCCTAAAATAAGTTCTTATTGAAAACAATTAATAGTAGCTAATTTTAGAATAAAAAATTAGTAAATTAGCACCAAAGTATCCACGTCAAATATGATTAATAAATAGTTAAATTCGGAATAAAAAATAAAAGATAGCACTTGACCGAAGAGTACATATTGAATACGATTAGTAAATAGATAAATTAAAAAATAAAAAAAATAAATTAGCAATTAACCAAAGAGTTTATATCAAACACAATAAATACATTGCTAAATTTAGAATAAAAATAAAAAAAATTAATAGTTATTTTGTGTATAAATTTGGAAGCAATACATAGATAAATGAAAAGTATATGCCAAATACAATTAACAAAGAACTAAATGGATACAAACTAACTAAACATAATATTATATATATTTTTATTAGTATGGTAATGAAAAAAATTATATATATTTTTATTAGCATGAATGAACTACAATTACTAAATAATTAAATGGATACAAATAAAGCTTAGTTTTGACATAGGATCTAAAATTACCATGCTAATAAAAAATAATAGAAATATTGATTTTATAAGATAATATTAATCATTCAGATTATTCCAATGAGTTTGTTTAATTTGATTAACAAGAAATAATTAGTAGTGTTATATATGAATTTGGAAGAAGATAGAAAAATAAAAATTACATGCAAAACACAAATAAATATAATACAAGAAAAAAAATGAAATATGGTATCTCATTTCATTTATTTTTGAAGAATTTTACTTATACAAATATTAGAAACACAACAATTATAGCACGACAGAGTCATGTGGTAGCCACTACATGATCCTATTAGAATTAGGGAGTCAAGGTCGAGTATCATTCTAACGTGGCAACCAAGGCATGGTGATAAACTACTAGCAGCATAATGAGAAGTAGAAATATGGTGATGTCTTGCTATGTAGTATTGTGATTATTGGACCAATGAGATCTGAAACATTTAGGACAAAATGAATGATAGATGATGCAATTACGTGCAGAGTTCTAACATATCCGGAACAAAGCAGCATGGAAATCGAGACTTGACACGCCGCAGTTTTTTTTTTCGAATGACCTGATTTCGAGAATCAACTAACCAACAAATCCGTAGCTGGCATAATGTAGGCTGGAACGTGGGAATTTGAGGTCTCATGAACGAGTCGCGGACAAACATATTTTCCGGTCAGGCCTATGGACATCCATCCATAGCAAGTTAAAGGTTGTGTTCAAAAAGAGGAAAGAACATGCATGGTAAAGTGTTAAGCGTCAGAAATACATCTTCAATGATTGCGGCATAGCGGGTAAAACCCCTTGGGAGCAGAAGCATGAGAGAGAGAATGGGTTCAAAGAAGAAGGCTATACCATGCCAACTGCAATAATGAACGTATAAAAAATTTATTATGGAAGCATGTATAGAATAAAAATGGTGAAAAAAAACATATATGGTACCTTAGTTTAATCCTTCTAGAAAAAATAAATGACACCATTAGAAATAAAAATATATGCATTTGTTTTTAAAATTTAAACAAATGTTTAAGATCTTATGGAAGACAAACGTGAGAGATGAAGACTTACATCCTTCAAATATAAGTGGTTTGAGTAACTAATAGAGTAGAAAGAAGATGAGAAAAAAGACGTGATGGAGACAGGGTCACAACCAAATGAAGAGACCACACATAGTAACGTATGGGGCTATAGCAATTGGATATTATGGAAGCAAAAAAAAAGAAATAGTAATGGTACGCATTGAGCCAATAACCAGGATCTCAAACTCAAACTCAAAATTAAATTAAACTGAAAATAAGTGATAATGGTATGCATGGGACAAAAACAAAAAATGATGCATCTATTGCCCATTAAGATTTCAAATTCAAACTCAAAGTTAAAATCTAACTATTACCGAAAATGGTATACAATGAGCCAATAACCTATATCTCCCTGTAAACATGAAAATATAATTTATCAACATCACTACAACTTTCAACAAAAAATGTGCATCACCAGTTAGATATTTTATAAATAGTCATGTTAAAAATACATAATATTTATATTAATTATATTAAAAACAAAAGATTCTATATGAGCTATTTCCTTCTCATTTGAACTCATGTTCTAAATAAAATATAATATATTACTCTGGGTTTATATGACAAAATAATTACAATGACACGACTAAAAACAACTACTTTCATCTATTAATTTGAACTAAAAAACCATTTGTTAAGAAAAGAAACCCTAGCTTCCCACGCTATTTGCGAGGGCCACCTTGCTAGTTAGAATGTATTTCATGGTGTACTTAATGGGACCAATTTGATGTTTTAGAAGTTAGTCTATTTTCACACTAACATGGTCACAACTAAAATCAGTTGATTTAGGATATGCACTTACGGCTGTGTGAGTTGGCCATGGCCTAGCCTGTGCTCGAGTTTGTGCCACTAGCTCGTAGCCTCGTACTAGTCGGAGATAAACATGAATGGGGGCCATGTCGCCCCAAATTAAGTGCTCTTGGTATTTCGCTTTCCTGTTTATAGCTACTAATACCAGCATGCAAACACATACTTCCAAACGCTTAAATTTCACGGGCTATTTAGGATTTAGATTTTTTTAAATAATTAGGAATTAGGATTGATGAGCTCGAATCACTGCGACAGAGGATCGCCAACGATCCAACGGTTTCAGAAATTTCAGAATCAGGATTGAGTCTTGGAATCCATATCTTCATAACCGATCCGTGTTATATTTTTTGAAGGGTCATCCGTGTCATTCTTATTCATAACCGATGATCATATACACTTTGTGATCTTGCAGCGGCAGTGATTCAGATGAGCAGCTGCGCACAAGCAATCAACAAACAAAAGGACACGACGACGACGAACACAGGAATACAGGATCCAGCCTTCAAGTGGCGTCGCCACGTGCACCGGTTCGCTTGCTGCTTACTCCTACACAGGGTCGACTTGCTCCGCTCATCCAGACATCCACGGCCGATCACCGATCATGCTCTGGCGGCGCAGGGCAGCTCCGGCGTGACGACCATGCTGTATATGTGCGCCATCATCCGGCGCTCGAAGTCCCCGCCCCGCGCCCTGCCGCTCCCCTGCCGCCCCGGCAGCTGGCGCGCCCGCGGCACCCGCTTCCCCCACAGCCCGGCCTCCGCGCCGCTCCGCGACCTGGCCAGCGCCGCGCACGGGCGCACGGCGCCACCGCCGAGCGCCACCATCGCGTCCACGTACGCGTCCCGGATCCTCGCGAGCAGGAGCGCCGGCGCCGCAAGCACGACCGCGGCGCGGACCCGCGCCGCGCGCGCCGCCCTGGCCTTCCACGACGGCGCCGGCTGCGTCGTCGCCGTCGCCGTCCTGCTGCTCCCCCCGCCCAGGCGGGCCACCCTGAGGCGCCGCGACGGCGAGCCCAGGCGCTGGTAGTTCCTCCGCGCCCAGTACGTCTGGATGCTGTGGCGCGGCTGGGACACGAGGGTGGCCATGGCGATCAGGGCCCGGCGCTAGCGAGCTGTCTGTGCGCGACGGTGGGATCTGGTTCTGATGATGCCACGGCGCGGTGTGCACACTGCCTGCTGGTGGATGGGTGCTTATATAGTTGGGAGTATCGGTGAGATCGAGCGGAGCAGCTTAGGGCGTGATTGGTTCACGTGTCTATCCAGCCTGGTCCGCATCTCAGAGCCAGGCTCTCTAGAGACAGGCTGCGTCCATGCAAGACGTCCCTGTTTGGTTTGCAGACTCTATCTAGCCTGGCTCGCTGCAGCTGTTGATTAGTTACCTGCTCAGACAACAAATAGCTCTTGGTTTTCATACACCATGCCTTTCCCAGGTGCTCACGCTGCATCACCAGAGCCTGGCCTGGGAGAAACGAGCTTTTCAGCCGTATCCGGAGAGCCAGGCTCGGGAGACCTTTTGGCATCTCACCGGCCAGGCTGCGCCCGTTGCCCAGGAAACCAATCACTCGTCTGGTGCATGTGGGGAGCCTGGTTCGCCCATATGCGGGAAACCAATCAGCCCATTAGCTGATCGGTGGCCGGAAATGGAAGTGCCAGGTCAATATATGTTCGCGTGATGTGATCTCCAGGCTGTAGCTACGTGACCGTGAATTCTTTCTTGCCGGCGCGTCTGGGTGGCGCAGGATGTCCAAGTCGCGTCGGATTTGAAGAGGTCTAGCTCGGCGGGTCACGGTCCTTGTCGAGACGCGACTGCTCTGGAGGGAAGTCTAATCTTCAGCCGCCGAAACTGCACCGCTTCGTATGAAACCTGCGTGGCTGCGTCGCCTGTGTAGTGCCTTCTTGTGCGCGGTATCCGGTTGGGCCAATCTGCTGCCCCACGGCAAATGCAGCGCCCGTGATCCATCTTGGGTTGCATCCACTGCGAAAGAAGTCAAACCGAGAGGAGAGGATCATGCAAGGTCGGGACTCGGGTGTGACTGACTGACTGGGGCACTGACCACTTTTTTTATGGGCTGAGATTTGACCACAAAGTTGCTTCTGGGCTGACGACGGATTCGCTGCAGCTGGGCCGCCCACACGGCCCTACCGTGGATGCCAGGCATCCTTGTGGGCTGTGGCCCGAGCTTCATATCAGTCCACTTCCCCAGATGCCAACTTAGAGCATTTCCAACAGATTCTTTATATCTTTTCTAACTTACAGAAATAGATATTTTGATGAAAAAACACTCTTCAACAGCCTCTTCAATTGTATATCCAAATATAGATATCATCTATTCCGAATTTCTCGCTAGCCAAAGATAGAGAGTGAGGATAGCTCTTTGGACTGCGCACAGCATATACAAAAGCTGTTGAAGAGTATAAAGATATAAAAATAATTTTTACTTAAATGACTCTCCAAATAATGATTTAGAGTGTAGATTTTAAAAAAGCTTTTGGAGATGCTCTAAGACCTGAACAAGTGGACAGATGTGATATTGTGACGTGAATAGCAGCAAAGACGGAGCTGTAGATACCTCCGGCTGCAATATAAAAAATTCGACATCTAGCGAACCAAAGAAAAAGTTTCGAGTCTTAAGCAAAAGTCCAGTTCAAAAGCATTTTTTTCAAATTTTTGTAGGATATACAAGGTTACTCACTTTGTTCGAATGTGTTACAAAACCCAAACCTCCAGTCTAGCTAAAAGATTTTGGCTTTGGCACAAGGGTTCCGACCTCTCAGTTAGGGGGTGTTTAGTTCCGGTGTTATGCATAGTATTTTTGTGTTATGTATAGTATTTACAGAGAGAAAACATGCATTAAAAAACGCGTAGTAAACAGGCCCTTAGACAGTTACTGAGCGGCTGCTTGCTTTTTTCGGGAGATGATGTGTGTTTGTGCACAGAGGGGAGAGGCTGTACTACGTGAATCGAGCAAAAAACGCTGAATAATAAGGTCACTTTCGTACTGCAGAAACGTGGCAGACAGTTCTAGCCCTGTACTTCCCTCAAAGCCGCTGTACAGTTGTACTACAGATAAGTTCAGGCCAACAACACAGCAGCTCGTCCGTTTTGGCTTATCAGTCATCAGCTAGTAGTACTTCAGTCTCACAATAAATCAGCATCAGTCACCAGTCACCAGCCAGCCAGCAGTACTTTTCTCTCACAACAAATTAGTATCAGCCACCAACCACCAGCCAACCGAACAATCTGTTCAGGCCGAACGAACAGTCGTACGTGCCCCACGCCCCCTCGCTCGGACCTTTGTATCTTTCCGAACATTTATTTTCTATCAATTTCTGATTTCGTTTTCAAATACTCACTGTGTCTGTCACGCTTTCTACTTTTCCACGAAAGCAACGGGATCAGGGGCTGTTTGGAGGCCGCTGCTAATGCTAGTGCTAGTTACTGTTTATAACTTTGACCATTAATTAGGGGTATTAAATAAAGACAGTTTACAAAACCAACTCCACAACCTCTGTGCTAATTCGCGAGACGAATCTAATGAGGCATTTGACCATATGAACAGAGGATGGTTACTGTAGCGTCACTGTAGCTAATCATTGCCAGCAGGATCGGTCACAGGGTGGTCCGACATGGAGAAGCAGTTCCATAAATACTTCTTTTCTGGTCTCAATGAAATGAAGATCTCCGATTTGATTGCCATCAGGCAAAGGAATGATGAGACCGTCAAGGAGTACATCCAACGATTCCGTGACACTAGGAATCGATGTTACAGTTTGAAGCTGTCTGATATGCAGTTGGCCGAGCTTGCATTCCAAGGTTTGCTCGCGCCGATCAAGGAAAAGTTTTCTGCTCAGGAGTTTGAGACATTGGGGCAATTGGTTCAGAAAGTATCAGCTCATGAGGTCCGATATCAGGAGATGAAGCGCATGAAGTTTTCTAAACAAGTATCTTATCTCTCTGATACTGAAGAAGAGGCTGATGTTAACATAGCTGAATGGACTAAATCCAAGAAGCCAGTGTCACTCCCGTGGATCAAGCAGAATCCTGAGAAATTTGGGTTCGATATAACAAAGGCCGATAAGATCTTTGATTTGTTGCTCAGTGAGAAGCTTATCCAGCTTTCTCCAAATCACTCGATTCCATCGGCCGATGAGTTGAAGAAACGCAAGTATTGCAAATGGCACAACTCGACATCTCACGAGACCAATGAATGCAAAGTGTTCAGAAGGGAGATCCAATTGGCTATTGAGTCAGGAAAGATCAAATTTGAAGACAGCAAGAAAGCCATGAAGATCGATGGTCATCCCTTTCCCAATAACTTTGCTGATTTCTCCTTTTCTGTTAATATGGTTGATGCTAATGAAAAGGGGAAGGTCAAGGTGCTTACATCGGACCACGCCAAGAGTTCTGGTGCCGTTGATCCTGTGGTTCAAGTTACTGTTGAAGAGCTACGCAGGAATCATCAGGCGTTTGGGCGAGAATCTAATGCTCCTGGTGGATATCGGCCACGTGTGACTTCCCAAATGCTGATCAACAAATACAAAAGGCAGCAGGCAGCAGTCCGAGCGTGGAGGGAACGCGAGGAACGACGACGTCGGAGGCGTGAATATCAAGCAAGGCGCCATGATGAAGAGTTTGATGATCGGCGCCGACGTGATTACAGGTCCCACGGCCGACACCGATATGATGAGTGGTCCGATAACCGACGCCGGTATGATGATAAGTCCGATGGCCGGCGCTGGTATGATGATAGAGTTGATGATCGCCATCACTACGGTTATAGGTCCGATTGGTATACAGATGGACGTCAAGCTTATGACCGGTACGATCAAGATGATGATCATTGGGGGTGTCCTTTCTTCGTGTACTGCTGGAACGAGAAGCTTAGACTGCCATCAAAGGCAGATTGTCCTGAATGCAGCTTCCAGTATGAAGAGTACAGAGCTTCCAAGAGAGGTCGACGATCAGTCCATGAACGGATCGGCGTCAGGATTGATGATCGTCATCAGAGAGATGAAGGCCGGGTTAACACTCATGGCTACAAAAATAATGAAGGCCGGGCTGATGCTCATGGCCCTGAAAAGATGGAAGAGAAGGCTCCAGTTCAGAATCGGACTGAAGAACCTCCAATGAGGCCTGGACAGTGGTGCCCGTCAGGAATTTCTAAGTCCAAGAAGAGGCGTGTGCAACGCTTGCGCTATAACGAGCAGATTCAGGAGCAAGAGTTGGCAAAAGAGAAGAAGTGGCGTGTCAAGATGGCCAATGATGATGAAGCAAGCACATCGGCCGCAATAAATATGGTTTTGATGTTGCCATCCGATTTCGCTGCTCCTGATGAACAAGACGACCAGGAGGTCGATTATGAACTGGAAGAAGCCGCTGCATGCTTGGTTCTGGATTCAGAGAAGGCGGTCTTTGAGAAGCCAAACGCAAATGGGTATCGGCATTTGAAGCCTCTGTATATTAAGGGATACGTTGATGGGAAGCCGATGACCAAGATGCTGGTTGATGGAGGAGCTGCTGTCAATCTCATGCCCTATTCCACATTCCGCAAGCTGGAAAGGGATTGATGATTTGATCAAGACAAATATGACGCTCAAGGACTTTGGTGGGAACGTTTCAGAGCCTCGGGGGGCAATTCATGTAGAATTGACCATCGGCAGCAAGACATTGCCGACTACCTTTTTTGTGATTGATGGCCAAGGTTCCTACAGCATGCTCCTCGGACGTGATTGGATCCACGCCAACTGTTGCATCCCATCCACTATGCACCAATGCTTGATCCAATGGCAAGGCAATAAGGTAGAGATCGTCCCAGCCGATGATTCGGTTAGCATTGCTACAGCTGAGTCAACAATTTGGGAATTTGAAGGAGTTGAATGCCTGTCAGGAAAAGTGTGGGACGGTGATTTCCTCAAGGTGTCCGATCAAGGACTAAAGCCGATCCAAGACATTGTTTTAAATGGATGATTATATAGAAGATCTTGAAGACCGAAGTGAGTTCGATAAATTAGGATTTGGATTTACGTCGGCCGATGAATTAGAAGAAATAGATATAGGAACTGGTGATAGACCAAGGCCGACGTATATCAGTGCTAAGTTGGATCCCGAGTATAAACAAGAATTAATAAAGCTTTTGAAAGAGTATTCTGATTGTTTTGCTTGGGAATATTATGAGATGCCAGGTTTAAGCCGTGATATTGTTGAACATCGGCTACCTATCAAACCAGGATATCGACCACACAAGCAGTACCCAAGGAGGTTCAAGACTGAGATGCATGAGCCAATTAAGGCCGAAATAACGAAGCTATTTGAAGCTAAGTTTATCAGGCCATGTCGATATGCTGAGTGGGTATCAAATATAGTTCCTGTTTATAAGAAGAATGGAAAGCTACGTGTTTGCATTGATTACAGAAACTTGAACAAGGCAACCCCGAAGGATGAGTATCCGATGCCGGTGGCCGATATGCTTGTTGATGCAGCATCAGGCCATAAAGTGATGAGTTTCCTGGATGGTAATGCTGGTTATAATCAGATTTTCATGGCAGAAGAAGATATTCCCAAGACTGCATTCCAATGTCCAGGTGCTCTCGGTTTATATGAGTGGGTTGTTATGACTTTTGGTTTGAAAAATGCCGGTGCTACTTATCAACGTGCTATGAATTATATTTTTCATAGGTTGATCGGCAGGATAGTCGAAATCTACATCGATGATGTGGTAGTCAAGTCGAAAGGTTATCGAGATCATTTGGCCGATTTGAAGGAGACACTGGAGTGTACAAGGCAACATGGGTTAAAGATGAATCCGCTCAAGTGTGCTTTTGGTGTATCGGCCGGCCAATTTCTTGGTTTCTTGGTACATGAGAGAGGAATTGAGGTGAATGATCGGAACCGTAAAGCGATTGATGATATTGAACCTCCAACGAACAAGAAGGAGTTGCAAAGTTTGATTGGAAAGATTAATTTTCTGAGGAGGTTTATATCAAATTTGTCGGTCCGATTGGAGGCATTTACTCCTTTACTGAAGCTGAAAAATGAAGAAGAATTGGTTTGGGAGTCTAAGCATCAAAAGGCATTGGATGAGATCAAGCAATATTTAGCATATCCGCCAGTCCTTATTCCACCACAGAAGGGTAAGCCGTACAAACTTTATTTATCGGCTTTTGATCATGCAATCGGCTCTGTCTTGATTCAAGAGGTTGATGGGAAAGAACGAGTTATATTCTATTTAAGCCGAAGATTGCTAGATCCTGAAACTCGGTACTCATATGTGGAGAAGCTTTGCCTTTGTTTGTATTTTTCTTGTACAAAATTAAGGCATTATTTGCTATCGGCCGAGTGTACTGTGATCTGTAGAGAAGATGTGATCAAGTATATGTTCTATCAATGCCAATCATGAAAGGAAGAATTGGCAAATGGGTTTTTGCTCTAACAGAATTTGATCTCAGATATGAATCGGCCAAAGCGGTGAAAGGGCAAGTAATGGCTGATTTGGTTGCTGATCATTGTGGACCTAACATTAATGATGTTGAGCAAAACATTATAAAGCTTGGTGAATCTGGTCCGATGGAAAAGGCCAATGTGGTTGACGCGGTTCCTTGGACTATGTTCTTCGATGGTTCTTCTTGCAATGATGGTTGCGGAATCGGTCTGGTTATTATTTCGCCTCGGGGGGCAAGGTTTGAATTTGCTTTTCCGATTGAGAAGTGCACAAATAATCAGGCAGAATATGAGGCACTGATGAGAGGTCTCCAGATTCTTAAAGATATCGGAGCTCAGTTTGTTGAGGTATTTGGAGATTCTTTATTGATTATCAATCAGTTACTCGGCAAATATGATTGCAAGATGGATGCTTTGTTATCTTATTTTGAAAGATGCCGAGATTTGATTAGCCAGTTCGCATTGGTGACCCTTAAGCATGTTCCAAGACATCATAATGAAGAAGCAAATCGGCTGGCGCAAAAAGCGTCTGGCTATCGGCCTACGTCTGATGTAATGGTACAGGAGATACCAGAAGGAGATTGGAGGAAAGAAATCGTTGAATATTTGAAGGATCCTACTGTCAAGACTTCTAGAAAAGTACGCTATAAATCGATCAGACATGTCTTGATTGAGGAAGTGCTTTATTTTCGCTCGATTGATGGAGTCCTGTTGAGATGTATCGGACCTGAAGAAGCCAAAGTTTTGATGGGAGAAATTCATGAGGGTGTCTGCGGGGCTCATCAATCGGCGTTCAAGATGAAATGGATGATAAGAAAGAATGGGTATTATTGGCCGACGATTTTAGAAGATTGTTTTGAATATTATAAAGGATGCCAAGAGTGTCAAAGATATGGAAACATTCAAAGGGCTCCAGCATCGGCCATGAATCCTGTTATCAAGCCATGGCCGTTTAGAGGATGGGGAATTGACTTGATCGGCCAAATTTTTCCACATTCAAGTAAGGGACACAAATTCATATTAGCAGCAACAGATTATTTCACCAAATGGGTTGAAGCTATTCCTTTGAGGGAGGTGAAGACGCAGAATGTTATTGAATTCGTTAGAGAACACATTATTTACCGATTTGGGATTCCACAGACGATCACAACAGATCAAGGTACGATGTTTACATCGGACGAGTTCAAAAATTTTGCTGCTGATATGGGTATCAAGCTTCTTAATTCATCGCCATATTATGCACAAGCCAATGGTCAAGCTGAAGCCTCCAATAAAAGTTTGATCAAGTTGATTGATAGAAAGATTGAGGAGTATCCAAGAAAATGGCATATTGTGCTTCCTGAAGCTCTCTGGGCCTATCGAATGGCTTGTCATGGATCGATCAAGGTTTCTCCGTATGAATTGGTTTATGGACATGAAGCCGTTCTTCCATGGGAAATTCGTACTGGATCAAGACGTATCGAGCTTCAGGATAAATTGAAGGCCGGCGAATACATGGAGCTCATGAATAGTGAGTCCGATGACTTGGCTGTTCGTCGGCTGCGCGCTCTTGAAAATATTGAGGCTAATAAACTCAGGGTGGCGAGGCATTATGATAAGAAAGTGAAAGGGAAAGAGTTTAAGGAGGGCGATCTTGTCTGGAAGGTTATTCTGCCAATTGGTTCTAAAGATCCCAAGTACGGCAAGTGGTCACCGAACTGGGAGGGACCTTATCAAGTCGTCCGATGTGTTCCTGGAAATGCTTATATTCTACGAACGCTTGAAGGAGAAATGTTTCCTAAAGCATTAAACGGAAAATATTTGAAGAAGTATTACCCTAGCATTTGGGTAAATTCATAAGAGCCGATGCTATGCGTCAGGCTTGAAAGCCGATGGAAAATCGCCTCAAGAACAAAAATAAGAGCCGATGCGATATGCATCGCCTTAAGGGCTATATACAAACAGAAAAAATATATTACATCATCAAGCCGTTCGATGACGGATCAGGCTATTTGAAAAGGGATTGCATATATATATTCATATATTTCTCGTACAGAGGGATTTCAGAAGATAAAAGGATCTAGTAGGCGCCGATGTACTTTGTTCATCATTGCCAGAACTAGATTGAAAGAAGGAAGGACAAAAGGAAGCGCAAGTTTGAGGAGATATCTTCTTCCTTGAGTCGAAGAAATCCACCCCGGATGCAGTCCCTTGAAGAGCGCGCCGGTGGACGCTCTGCCCTAGCCTGTAAAGGGCACTCTATTACACCCCTCTGAAAAACCTTCCCTTTGGTGAACCATGGGAGGAACCTCACGAGGATTCTTCTAGCGGAAGTTCCACCTGGATTCACTGCGGGATCAGAAAAGGGGGGGAGTGCCCTATACTTCTTCACGAGAATTCTTCTAGCAGAGGAGGAGGAGGGAGTTGAATCCTACATCAAACAGAAGGAGTTTGTGCTCTACCATGAATATTAGCTGCGCCATGACTAAGGGATGGTGGAAGAAGAAGGCTTGAGGCGGTTATTTATAGCCGGCGGTCGATGAATGCGTTAGAGGAGGAATGGAACCCAGGGGACGCTCGTGGAAACCGTCCAAATAAAGAACAGTATTCTCGTGGAAATGCGGCATTGATTCAGGGCTGCCGTAATTAAAGGAGAGGCGTCTTTTGAGGGACTGCATTGAAAAGTCGTATCGACTGAGTCAGAAGACGTATGGATACCCATGAGGTAAATGTAGGGATCCATATCTGTTCGTTGTCAGAGGTTATTGCCCAGGAGAAAGATCGGGGAACCGCGCAGTGCAGGGATGGAAAGTTTCGGCGCGAAAATCGGTGAGGGAGTTATGATGGTAGATATGAATTTTGGAACAAAATGATATTTTATTCCAAAATTGGGGGGCATGTGTTGACACCGGATTTTCGCACCTGACATACTGAGTCAGATGATGACATGGTGAGATTGAGACTGCGCAGTGGACCCGTTGACTGGTCAAGGCCGAAGGCGACAAAGAAGGAAACCGTTACCGAAAAGGGGTCCGATGAGGCAGGAATCCGACCCGATGACGAGTGCAAGAAGAAAGGCGCGTCGGCCAAGGAAGAAATGTATCAGATTCGGGGACTATTTCCTTTTCAGAAGGTGTTTGAGAGTCCCATTGTATCTTAAGTTTAGTTTACCTTATTTAGTTAGTCTGGTCCGATCAGGACTCTCCACGACCAGGGTATAAATATGAACCCTCGTCCATTGTAAAGAATAATTCTCACAATTCAATACAACCCGGCTTCACGCCAAAACCCTAGTAGTAGTTACCGACGAAGCTCATTGGTGGACGGGCTGCATCAGTTCTGATCTCCGGCTTACCAGTAAGTTAGTCAATTTATCGAACTAGTATAGGCTTTGAATTGAGGCGCATCGCCCTTTCTCGTTTATACTGTTCAACCGATTTATCTCTGGATAATCAAGGTTGATATAGATTCCCTACGTCGGAGCTAGATCAATATTGATTATTCAACAGATTATCGTTTATCGGACTATACTTTAAGCCTAGATTCCCTACGTCGGAGCTAGGTATCAAGATTAGTCTAGATTCCCTACGTCGGAGCTAGAATAATCTTGGTTACTAAAGATAGTCTTTGCGGTTTGTTGGAGTTGCTAGATTGGTTTAGATCTACGCCATGTGAATCAATTCTACTTCTTCAACGGCTTTGAGCACAGGTCTTGGTCCGATTTAAGCATTATTTATCTTACAGCATCGTTCTATGTCCGATCTTGCCTTGTGGTTTAATCTGGTTGTTCTTTGAGTATTGCATTGGTGTAGATTCCCTACGTCGGAGCTGGATCTTTGTAATACACTTAGATTAATCTTTGACTGTCATGTTTGGTCTAGATTCCCTACGTCGGAGCTAGGTTCATCTTGATTAGTTAAAGGAAGCTTTGGTTATGCCTTATTGCTATTAGAATGTTAAGTGTGGTGTAGATTCCCTACGTCGGAGCTGGATCTTGCTTAATTGTTCAGTAGCATATCTTAGAATCAGAACGTATCTGTTAATGTTTTACCTGCTTATTTGCTTAATCTGATCAACACCTGTGCGAGCATCTTGTTTAATTGACAGGTTGATGAATCGAATCTGGTTATCTAGCTATCTGATCTGATCATAGTTGGAGAAATCTAGATTCCCTACGTCGGAGCTAGATTTCTCTGAAAAGGCTATAGTCCGATCGGCTGGTTAAATGGTCCGATAAGATGAGTCAAACTGGTAATTAGGCAAGATGGACAATGTATCGGCTTACACTGTGATTATTTAATATCTTGTTTCAAGACACAGCTGAAGACACAGCTGATCCATTATTTTACATATTGGCCTTGTTTTACGCTTTATTTCATTATTCAAAGGCTGGTCTGTTATATCAATCAAGGTCCGATCCTGATTGGTCCGATCCTGAGGTCCGATTTGGTGTCTGATTGAGGTCCGATCACTCGGTCCGATTGACGTCATCATTGAGGTCCGATTCTGAGGTCCGATCAGTATCGGCCGATGCGTGTCTGATTGGGTCTTGGCTAAAATTCGACGTTACTCCATCGTCTGAAATAGAGCCGGCACAATCATAGAGCAATTTAACTGTTTTATTCCCTTGTCAATTTCAGGTCAAATTGACTGGCACGCCGCGAACCTGAACTGGAGTGTAGACTGGCACTGGAGCGAAGCAGACTCTCCCCGGTCATCGTGTGCTGCACGCGGGAGATACAACCGCCGATTTTTCGCGTCAACACCTCTTTTTTCTTTTCCTTTTCCTAAATCTTTTTCCTCCATTTTTCTTATTTTCCTTTCCTTTTTCCTTCCCTTTTTCTTCCTTTCTTTTCTTTTTCCTTTTTCTTTTTCCTTTTCCCCTTTCTCCCTTCTCTTCCTCCTCCACCCGAACGCCCCACCGCCCGAGCCGCTTCCACCCAAGCCACGCGCCGCCTCCTCCCTGTGCTCACCGCCGCCCGCGCCCGCGCACTGGCGTGCACGCACACGCCCCGCGCCCGCGCACTGGCGTGCACGCACACGCGCACGCGCACGCT
>CM014272.1:65232853-65253842 GCA_004135705.1 Alloteropsis semialata | reverse complement strand
ACGACGCACGCCGCGGCCGCCACGCACGCCCGGCGCAGCCCGCTCGACCTGCAGATCGCGAGATCGCACGAGACCACGAGTCAGACAATCGATCATCCCTGCCATTGCGGCCGGAAGGGCATGATGCAGCCGATCTGGAAGTGGAACTACAAAGCGGTAATAACTTTACCACGGAGCGGTCGTGGTCGGCGGCGACGGTTGCAGGCGAGCGCTGGCTTCTTTGACGGGAGCCGGAGGCTTGAGCGAGCAGCTGATGGAGGAGACCGCCATGTTCGAGCCCCAAATCCTTTCGTCTAGAACAAAAGCTAGGTTTCCTCGTGTTGCCCGGCAATAGAGACGATTTGTGTTGTGATCGACGATTCGATGGTAGGTTCGGTTGGCCCGAGATCTTGGAAGCTAATATATAGGCTTGCCTTTTCCACGGAAACTGGCGGGGCTTGGTGAGCAGAGGACGCGGGTCACTGGTCAGATCAAGGCGGTTGGTTCGGAGCTGGACGCCGGTTTCCAGCAGCGGCGGCGTGCACTTCTCTCCGTTCAGCTTGGCGTGTGGAAGCACCGGTGGCGTGTCGCATGGTGCGCTAGGCACGTCGGTAGCGCGGGCCCCAGCTGGTTTTAGATATTTGTGCCCAGTCGGCGTCGCGGTTCAGAGTGGTTCGGGGCCGCGGGGTAGCCGGGTAGGCAGTTGAGTTCGTCTTCTGAACTGGTGGACTCTGAGATGGACACCAACATCGTGTGTGAGACGGCTGACGGAACCCGTCCAGATGGCCCGCAATTTCGTATACGAATTCCCATTCCCATACGGCCAGTGCTCGAGACGAGGCGTGCGCCAAGGACTTGTTGGTGTTGCGTGTGGTGCTGCTTGTGCAGTGGCCAGTGGGCACAACGGCGGCTAATAGTCCGCCGCTGACACTTTGGCATGTTGTAGCCATGCCAAAGCAAAGAAAACAGAAGCCGGACTTCCCCTTTTGCCGCACGTTTCATCTAGTCCTAGAGAGAAGCAGTGGCCACCAGCAATGCGGCTTCTCTTTCTGGGATCGTTTTCAATTCCTGTTCGGCAAACTGAGGCTTCAGGGCTCCGGTCACCGTGGATTCAGAAGAGGCGAAGAGCAGAGTACTTGCCAACTGCTGTTGCTGTGTCTCTGTCTAGTGTCAACTGTCAACAAGACTCCTCTAGGCGTCGAACACTCTATCAGACTATTATAGCGTTCTGGGCTTCTACGGCCCACTCGTCTTGGTTCGGGGCTTCGGGCCTCATGCGCAAGTTCGGTTCATAATACGGTGACGGTTTCAAGCTGGGCTGCACTGAGTAACATGGATCAGGGTACGCTCCATCGTTCCGTGAATCCGGAACTTTCGTACCAAACGAGGTACAGGTTTAAAGTGGTACGTAACCATGGTCATAGAGGGTATATCGTTCCTCTTTCGTCCTGTTAGTTGTGGTACTCAACTACATCTCTTCACATATTAGTATGAATGGGCATATAATATTAGACTAGGTGGTCATGTAAATGATATATCAATAACAAATTCATTTCTATTTCTTCTTTTATTGTTGTTTCTCTCTATTTTTTACTTATATGAGAGCCCAATATCGTACTATCGTCTCGAGAAATAGTTGGTTTACGTCCCGAAGTATCGAACCATCGTTCTAAAGAAGTATACCCTCTTCGTATCGGAAACTTAAAATATATCGATCCACGTCCTGTGTACTCTTTCCTCAACCCGATTGTACCGGAAACTTTGTGACACTGGGCTGCAGGCCCTTCTTCCAGGCTTCCAGGCTCCTTTCTGCCGTCGGGTGGGCAAAGCCTTTCTGCCGTCGGCTGGGAGAGTTCTTTTTTTCTGAGAGAGGCTGGCAAGCGCTAGTTCCCTGTTTGTTTGCAAGCAGGATTATATAATCTAGAGGAAAAAGTGTGTTTTCATCCCTCAAGTATAGCACAAGTGTGACATTCATCTCTCATGTTTTAGCCGGTGCAAATCAATTCCTTAACTAAATAAGTTGGTGCATTAATCATCCCTACCTCAGCTTTACGTATTTTAGTATCATTTGACAACGATTTACACCAATCATCTGACAGATCAATGATTGGTCACGTCATATGCTGAGTATCTAAATTAGTTGTCCAAAAAATTTAAACTTCGTGAATGATGTAGATTTAAATCGAGTGTGGTTATATCACATGATCCAAGAAGGTTATGCTCTCATATGCCATGTCTTGAAAATAAGGTGACAATGGTTAGATTACTTGTAACAAAGGAGAAACCAGATTTTTTTTATAGAAAAATAATAAACCATAATTTTTTTATAAAAAAATAATAAAATCAATCCGCACTGAATTGTTAAAACAAATAACTCAACATACAACATTGCAAAGTAATGAATAGTCAAATGACCACACGGCACAAATTGCAGTCAAATGGCACTAATTCATTGTTAAATCAAGGTGAGGATAGTAAATGCACCAGTTTCATTATTTAAAGGGTTAGTTTGCACCAATTGAAACGTAAGGGATGAATGTCACACTTTTGCAATACTTGAGGGATGAAAAATACACTTTTCCTAACCTAGATTATAGAAGATGTATTATATAATCTGAAATAAGCATATTTTTGGCAGCTTATGGTTTATTATAATTTAGAGGTTATAAATATATAATCTGATGAATAAATTAGAGTGTTTGTTTCTTTGAGAGATTATTTTTCAGATTTTAAGCTGGAGCATGTATGGGATACATACTCTGATTCTCCCAATATTCATTTGGATGGCTGGCATGGCTGTTGAGATCTTTGAGAAAAAGAAAAATAAGTATTTTGAAATATGCATATATACATGGTTGTAGAAACCAAGCCGGTCAATGACATACTCAATCTCGCTCTGACTACATACATCTGGGTTTTTCCATTTTTACTGGTGCACATGTGGAGGGAGACCTAGTTGTGGTGGTAGTGAGGAGGAGCGTGGGATACGCCGTATCCCTAACCCCCTGTTGTACATCGCTTCAAAAGTGGCTGGCAAAGCTAGTGCTTCTCTCACTACACCTATGTTGATTTTTCATTTGGATGGCTGGCATGGCCGTTGAGGATAGTGGCTGGCAAAGCTAGTGCTTCTCTCACTACACCTATGTTGATTTTTCATTTGGATGGCTGGCATGGCCGTTGAGGATCTTTGAGAAGAAAAGAATATGTATTGAATTATGCATGTATAACAGTAGAAAACAAGCCGATCAATGACCTATGGTGTATCAATTTGCCAGTTTTTTTTCTCAAATATGCAAGAGAATTGCGTATCAATGTACTAAGCAGAATAGAGTTTTGTTACAGCACAACGCAGAGCCTAAAGCTCATGCAACACATTACAAGATTGCAAGAATTCCACCCGGTGAGGCACTTCGGGACTACTCGCTCCTTAAGCAACCCATTCGTACAGCCCCGGCTTCAATCCAAAGCTCGATATCTTGCTTGATCAGCTGGAGCAGCTCAAGGCGGTTGACGATCGCCTGTCGAACAGCCTAGCATTCCTCTCCTTCTTCCAGGCAACTAGCATGAAGAGGGTATCCAAACCTTTCCTCCGCTGGCTCGGCTGTTGGCTTCTCAAGTACTGCCACCAGATCAACTTGCCAGTTGCCACTGCGAGCAGCGACATCCAACACGGCAAAAGGAAAAATTAAACCAAGAGGCAGAGAGCTTGGCGTCAGTGGCGTGGCGAACTCTGCATTCCTGCGGCGCCCGCCAGGCCGCCACAGGCACGCGCCCCTTCCAAAACGGGGCAGGGCCGTGGCTGCTCGATGCCTCGATCGCTAGCTGCTGACAACAGAAGCTGCAAAAGGCCCAGCAAACGCCAGGCTCCTGACGTGACAGGCCTTGGCGTCGCGTGGCGCCGGTGCATGGTGGTGTTGCTCGCCGATCGCGTGAGGTTGGTTTGGAGTCTTGGTGTTTCGCCCAGAGAGGGGTGCCTGACTGCCTGTGTGCCTCTCGACGCAGCCTGTTTCTGAACGGCTCATGGCTACTTCTCTGAAAGGGTAGTTGGCACAGATCGGGGGCTCTCACTGGCCACGGCCAGCCCGCGTGAGTATTCCTGGGGATAACTTTTTGAAGTCTCAAAGAACTGGAAGCAAACATTTTCTTAGGAGTCTCATACTCTCATCTACTAAGGTTCACTCAAACTGAGATTTTCATCCTAGACCTACTCGATCACACAAACAAAGCAACACCAGATTACTCAAACTGAATTTTTCATCCTAGACCTAATAAACTCGATCACACAAACAAAGCAACACCAGATTACTCAAACTGAAGTTTTCATCCTAGACCTAAACTCGATCACACAAACAAATTAAAGCAACACCAGATTACCACACAACTACTACGATTATTATTCGACCGATCGCCCTCTCTCACTGTCGCTGCAACGATTATTCCTTGAGCTGCACCCTGACTAGGCGATTGCCAGGGTCCCGAAGCTGTTGCTCTCACGGCCACCGTTCCTAGTCTTGCGGCGGCGGCCGCTGTCGCGCCCTTCAGGGTAAGCCATGGCGCCGGCATTGCTTCCCCCTGCCGCACGCCACGCCGTCGCCGCGTACAGCGGGCGGCTGTGCCACGCCAGCGCAATGCTGCCGGCGCACTCCACGATGGCGTACCCGGAGCCGGTGGACGACGTCGCGCGGATCAGCTCCGCCGTCGCCAGGTGGACGTCGTTCTGGCCGAACGGCACCTGGATCAGCCCCGCCCGGGCGAGCCTCTCAATCCAGCGACAATGCAGCTCGTGGCGCTCGACGCGGGCGCTGCCCTCGCCGCAGACAATGTCGAAGATCTCGGCCCGGTGGTACTTCTCCGCGAGCAAGTTGGTGGCGCTGCCGCCGGCGGCGCGGTGGGCCACGGCCCCCATGGAGTCGAACATGGCCCCGTAGTGGAAGAGCGCGTTGGTGAACCTCTGCAGTAGCAGAGGCCTGTTGTGATCCGACTCCTGCTCGACGACCGTGAAGACCCTGGGCTGTAGCTCGGTGACGAGGTCGAGGAGGATGTCAATCGGCGCGGGCACCGCCGGGTTCGGCGTCCGGGTCGACGAGGAGGCGGTGGAGCTGCAGAATGGAGTTGAAGGCCAGCGCCTCGCCGGGGATGATTTTGAGCATCCACTTGCTCAACCCGTCGAGCTGGTCGACGCAGACGCCCCGGAAGCAGAAGGGGACTTTCAGGACGCGCGCCACCTCGGCGAGGCGGATGCCCACCTCACGGAGCTCGTCGCCGGCGCCTTTTGGGTGTGGGCCAATGCCGGTGATGCGGAGATGCGGTGGCCCGCCTTCGCGTTGGGATAGGGCGTGGATGAGCTTCGGCCACTGGAGGCCCTGCATGAGGGCGAAGTCGACGACGTGCACTTGGTCGCAGCCCTCGAATGCATCGAGGATGGCCTGGTTCGCCGTGGAGTAGGCGAAGTTCAGGTACGGCCCTGCATCGTAAAAATGGCTGTAGAGCTCTTCCGGCGCGGCGGCAGGCGGGGCAGGCAGCGCCGCGTGCGGGTACGCCGGGAAGAGGCGCTGCGCGAGCGCGTCGGCGAAGTGTTTCACGACACGGCCGATCCCGGTCGATGTCGTGATCACCGCAAGGATCGCGCGCGCCTCAGCTAGGTTGCCGTGCGCCACCGAGTAGTCGCCCGCCTGGATGGCACCAGCGCAGTTGACGAGGAGGTACACCAGGCGGATGGCGGCGTCCTCCTCCTCCTGGCGCCGCCTCGCCGCCTCCGCGGCGGTTGGGACAGCAGCAGGCTGCCTGTCGGGCGGCAGCAGGGACGGAAAAAGGGCCGGGTCGATGCAGTACGCGGTGCCGTTGGCAGCTGCGGCAGGGAAAGGGGGCGGAATGGCGCCGGTGGACGTGGCAGCGGCGGCGGGGTCCATGGGCAGCCAGCTGAAGGGGATGAGACCCATGGCTTCGTCGGAGTCGAGCAGGAGCAGGCGGAGGGTGTGGGCGGTGTGAGCGTTCACGCTTGGCGCCGGGTGGCTGGTTTTTTGTAGTGACTATGGGGCGGGCGAGTCAAAGATGTGACGTCGGCACACAGGTGGAGAGGGACATAGCGGTACTGAGGTGGTGTTTCATGGGATACCCGTTGTCCTATGTCGTGTGCCAGATGGCTAGGTCGTGGGTACCAAAAATACTGATTGGTGATGAGGTGGAGCGCGGTTGCACGAGTACCTCTCGTCACGTATTACATGACCACTGGTCGGACGGCTGGCATAGGTCTTGAGGATTTTTTGTGCAAATAAAGAAGAAAAATATTTGAATTACACATGCATATCTATAAAAATTGGGTCAGTCAATGACACAGCATGGGGTACTCCTTGTCACATGTTGCATGACAACTGGCTGACAAGGCTGGTACCACTCTGATTACACATTCCTTGCTGATTACACATTTCTTGGTTTTAAATTTGGATAGCCAAATGTTTGTTGAGTTTCTATGAAAAGAGAAGGGTGTAATTGTATAGTAATAAAAATTGGGTCGGTCGATGACATACTGAAGTGGGAGGGTGCTGATCATATGGCAGCGCAATGGGCCTATGGGTAACCAGTCTTTTTTAAGGGATGAGATCGGCATTCATCGGATGTGAGTGGGAGCATGCTTGCTTGCATTCGACGGTGTGGGTGGTGAGCGCACCCACTGGTGCTATTGTACAGTGAAAACACATCAAAAGTGTGAAGTCAGGGGCACAACTATGGAGAGGGACCTAGTGGTGGTGTTAAGGTGTTTCTCAAGAAACTCGTCGCCCCACATCACCCATCTTGCGTGGCAATTAGTTGGCATGGCTAGAACACCTTTGACCATATCTTCACTGGTCCCTCCATTTTGATTAGGGATGGGGCCCAGGGCGAGGTAGCGAGTGGCGGTGCTATGGGGCTACTTGCTTGCCAGCTACAACTCGCCATGCTACAGTGTCGCGACGAGTGTGGCGCTCAGAAACGGCGCATAGACATGTGGCGTGGTTTCTCGTGGCTGGAAAGCAAGCAACCCCTGTAACAACTAGTTGGCATGGTCAGTTCCACTTTGAATACACCTGCCATGGTTCTTCTTTTTGTTTGTACAACTGGCATAATCCTTGAGTATTTATTTTTGAAAAAAAGAACAAAGAAATAACTTGAATAAATTATGCATAGTCCTGGTCGGACCATGCTCCAGTGCAGTGGCTATTTCCACTGCAACTTAAACAGTGGGCTCATCTGAGCCATCAACAGGACAATGAACGGATGGGATGAGAGCCCTCCTTTTCTCCCTGTTACTGCAGTCATTCAGTGCTTTTGGAGGGAAAATAGACAGCGAACAGAGGCTTTGGCACCATTTCTTCCTCACAGGTTTACAGAGAATCTCAAAAAGAAGAAGAGCCAAGTATCCTACCAGATTTTAGTGCTTGTATGTATCAGTATGAACAAAAGGAAGAATTTGAAGAAGCATTTGATGCTATGAGAGGAAAAGTTAGTAAAACGACTTGGTTGGACAGCATTTTCATGTTGAAACACAAATGGGCTGAATGCTATATGCTAAATGTTTTTCACTAGTAATGAAAAGTACACAATTGAGTGAGAGCTTGAATAATGCATTGAAAGGCAATTTAAAATCAAATCTGGACACAATTAGGTTCCTAAAGCGTGTCGAGCAGGTTGTTCAAGACAAGAGAGAGAAAGAGTTACAAGCTGAACTTGAATCTAGAAAAAAACAACCAAGAATTAGAATGAATGCACCTATATTGATACAGGCAAGTACAATCTAAACACCTGCAATATTTCAAGTCTTCCAAAGCGAATATGAAAAGTACCTTGCAATCTACACAGTAGATTCAAATGGAACTGATGAATTTGTCATCGCGATTGGAGCTTTTGAAGGGACATTTGAAGAAGAAGAGCGCAAGGTTATAGTCGACCCTATTAATCAGATGGTCTCATGTAGTTGTCGACTCTTTGAGAGAATTGGTATATTATGCAGGCATG
Organism: Alloteropsis semialata; assembly: GCA_004135705.1. Lineage (NCBI taxonomy): Eukaryota > Viridiplantae > Streptophyta > Magnoliopsida > Poales > Poaceae > Alloteropsis > Alloteropsis semialata. The sequence goes on along the minus strand of CM014272.1, from coordinate 65,245,871 downwards.
CACTAAAAGGTCTCGATTTGGTGAACATCAAGTTATTACCTGAAAGGTACATTTTGAAGCGATGGACTAGAGGCGCAAAATCAAGGATTATCCAAGATATGCATGGGAGAGATATAGTGGAAAACACTAAGTTAGATGCCTCTCTTTGGTACAAAAATCTTTGCCGGACATTCCATCAATGGGCTTCACGAGCTGCTGATTTTGAAGACTGTTATTTGCTTGTGGAAGAGGCAATTCATAGCTTGAGTAAGCAGGTGGAAGAAAAACTAAGAGAAGTTCCTAACATTGCAGCTGAAAAGTCTGTTCAGGAGCAATTCATCTTACCTGAACAATTTGCAAATGTGGCTGGTCTGAAGAAGAAAGAAAAGCCAAGTGGTGGGTCAAAACGAAAGAAAAATTGGTCTGACAAATTTCGGAAGAAAAAGAAGAGCAAAGCAAGCAAGAAGAAAACAAGCAAACCTTTGCCAAATGAACAATCAGATGCATATGTGAGAAACATAGGGCCTACTTCAGGGCCAACTTCAGGAGAATATTAGGGCTTTGAGTCACTTGCTAGCTTTACCCATCTTATTATGGTATGTTGACACATCTCTTTTTTAACATGAAAATAGGATTCTAAAATGTTTCTCTCTCTATACCTCTCTTTTTTCAGAGTTCAAGTGTTCATTCTATCAGTAATCTGGACAACTTTGAAAGGACTGATGATGGTTGGCATTTTTAGCAAGACTTAAATGTAAGTATAGGCCAACTACACATGTTGAACTGATCAATTTGAAACATCATCTCTAAAATAGTTTTGTTTGCAGGACATGTAGTAATGGCATGGTGAAGTCTGATATTGGGTGATGCAACCTTTTGTATATGAAATAGAAACAGAGAACATTGGTATTTTGTGTAAATGGCTCTCTGTTTAGAATATGGTGTTAAGCATGTGCTCTTTTGTGAATGTATTAAAAGAAGGCATTGGCCTATTAATTTATGGCAAGATATATGCAAGAGTTTCAGTAATTCCTAAATGAGATTATGGTCTAATCCTGTGTTATGCTTCTTTAATATTTATGTCATGGTCTGATGGTCTTTGAATTTTCCTTCAAAGCACCAGCAATCTTGTGTTTCACAAATAAAGTGACAGGATAAAAGGAGTGCTCTCATCCTATCCGTTCATTGCCTTCTTGATAGCTTAGATGAGGCCACTGCTTAAGTTGCAGTGGCAACTGCCACTGGAGCATGGTCCGTCCAAGTCTCATAGAAACCACTGTTCACTAGGAAGATGATTTGAGCACTGGTTGAGCTTCATGTATGGTGAACTGTCAATTTCTCTGCCACTGGAGTCGAGGGAAGTGACGTCAGATTGGATGCACGCCCAGGCCCTGAGTAGTGTTGTTGAGGTTTGCATGCCGTGTGACTGATTGGCTGCTCCTCCAATTTCCAATTTTTTTCGGAGAACGTGCTTAGCATGTATTTCATTAAGAGAAAAAAGAGTTTTACTAGTACAACAAACAAGAAACAAAAAGAGACACAGACAAACAACACGACAACGAGAACAACACAGGACAACAACACACACGACCGACAACCAAACTTGAAGAAGGAGAGAAACAAAACTAGAAACTACGCTCCAGTGCTCCGCCGGGGAAAGAGAATGAACCACAGATCCCGAAAGCCAGTCAGCGACCAAACGCGCGCGACCTCCAAGATGCTTTGCGCGAGGGCGACCGGCTGAAGAGCCGATCTGTCGAAGACTCGGCGGTTTCTCTCCTTTCAAAGGCTCCAAGCGACCGAAAGGACTAGAGTATCAAAACCTTTCCGAGTGACTTTAGGAACCCTCTTACGTATGAGCGACCACCAATCCGCAAGAGGCATCTCCCTAGAAGGGGATAGGTTTGATAGGTTCACTCTCCCCAGGACCCTAAACCACGTTTCACGGCTGTGCACGCAGCCAACTAGAAGATGGTCAATAGTTTCCGGCTCTTGTGCACAAAGCGCACAGGCATCGTCCTCTCTAAGGCCGTGACGACGAAGCCTGTTGGAAATCCATGGGCGACCAAGCAATGCCAACCAGATAAAGAGTCTGCACTTGTTAGGTGCCTTAACCTTTCACAAGAGCTTGCAGCCCGGGATGGAGGACTGCCCCATGAAGAAAGCCCTGTAAGCACTCGCCGAGTTGAAGACCCCATCCGGGGTCCACTTCCAGACGAAGCGATCATCCCACGTGGGGTCTAGGGTGCGACCTATGATGATTCTCTAGAGGTTCAAGTATTGCAGGATAGCGGCAGGAGAGAGTGCCTCGGTGATGTCCTTGACCCATCTCTTTGCGACCAAGGCTTGCGCGACCATTCTATTTTTAATAGCCCTCGGTGAGACTGCCAAGACCAGATTAGGTGCGATGGCTGCTGCTGAGGCACCCCTCAGCCACTTATCAGTCCAGAACCGAGCAAGTAGTCCATTGCCCACCTCAACAGTAATGGAGGACTCGAACAGAGCAAGAGCACAAGGGTCAGTCTTGAGGGGGATAGCTGTCCAGGATCGTGTTGGGTCTGTTATCTGGAGCCAATTCCATCTCAAACGAAGCGACCATCCTATAACAGTTAGATTTAAGAAGCCCAGGCCGCCCATCTCCAAAGGCCTACACACTCAAACCCAAGCGACCGCGCAATGACCCCCCGACACCACCTCCGTACCCCTCCAAAAGAAGGCCTTCCGAATACGGTCAATGGAGTCCATCATCCATTGTGACAAGTTCATAGCAATTGACATGTAGATGGTAGTCAAGGTCAGGGTGATTTTGGCTAAGATCATGCGACCACTTCGGTTAAGCAGTTTACCTCGCCACGCAGGTAACCGATCCGCGACCTTGTCAACCAGAGGCTGCAAGTCAACCTTAGAGAGGCTCGTAATGGAGAGCGGCAAGCCAAGGTAGCGGCATGGAAAGGTCCCGATCTCGCAGGGCAGCAGGGCTCGAATAGGCTCAAGCTCATCCGCCGTACAGCGAATCGGGAAAAGCTGTATTTTACTGAAGTTGGTACGCAACCCAGAGGCCTCCTCGAAGACCCGCAAGATCTCTTTGACTACAAGAAAATCAAAAGCGACCGGCGACACAAAGAGAATGACATCATCTGGGTAAAAGGAAGCGCGATAGGGTAGCGCGACATCGCCCAACGGTGTGAGCAACCCACGACCATCGGCCAATGAGAGCAGGCCGTTGAGACACTCCATGACCAGGATAAAAAGCATAGGTGACAAGGGGTCCCCTTGTCTGAGACCCTATGATGACAGATGCGACGACTAGGAGTACCGTTGATCAAAATCCGAGTGCTGGCCGTGGACAACAAAAGAGAGATCCAGTCCCTCCAAGTCGACGGGAAGCCGAGGAATCTCAACAGCTCAAGCAACAGAACCCAAGAGACAGAGTCGAAAGTTTTAGCAATGTCCAGCTTGAGGAAAGCACACGACATGCTTTTCCTAGCTAGACGCCTTGCAGCTCCTCGAACATACTGAAAGTTGTCATGAATGTGTCGCTTCTTGATGAAGGCACTCTGGTTTTTTCGAACGAGGCTACTGAGCTTAGGCGCCAACCTATTAGCGAGTGCCTTGGCGAAGAGTTTGCCAAAACTGTGCGCAAGACTGATGGGCCTGTAGTCCCCCAGCTCTAGTGCGACCTCCTTCTTAGGCACCAGGATAAGGTAGGCGTCATTAAGGTGGTAAAGACTGCGACCGTCCAGGCAAGAGAGTGCATCAAAGGATTTCATAATGTCGCCTTTGATTATCGACCAAGCGACCTAGTAAAAGCGACCCGTAAAGCTATCTGGTCCAGGAGATTTGTCCGCCGGAAGCTCATGGATAATCCCCCAGATCTCCTCCTCAGCAAAGGGGGTGGGGATCTATCCCTGAAAGATCGACCTATGGGAGACCCAGCGCCTCGTAGTTCAGAGCAGTTGACCTTTGATGACCTTTACCAAGGAAGGAGTTGAAGAAGGTGAAAGCCGCCTCGGCCTTATCATTCTCGGGAACAATGGAACGACCGTCCACCATGAAAGAAGCAATTTGAGTGCGTCGCCTCCGCTGATTAGCATGCAGATGGAAGAAGTGAGTTTTTGCATCGCCCTCTGAAAGCTAGAGGAGTGAAGAGCGTTGCCTAGCAATCGTCCTCTCCACCGACGCCAGGCACAAATACTTAAGCTTGAGGAAGCGCCGCAATGCGTGCTCAGCTGGTGAAAGCGACCTACGGTCCATGGCCGTATCCAAGCGACCAATGACCTTCTTCGCAATCTGAATCTGCGTTCTGATGCTACCCACTCGCTTTGCGCTCCAACTCTTGAGCGCCCTTGCCGTTCAGTGGAACACAAAATTGACCATACGCAGTGGGTCCACATCAGGGCGAGGGGCCATCCAAGCGTTTTCGACCGTTTGCAGAAAGTCCTAGCACTTGGGCCAGAAGGCCTCAAAACGGAACCGCTTGCACGGATGAACCGCGTTGTCCATCTGGAGCAAGAGCGGAGCATGATCAGATCCAAGAGACGGCAGGGCGGACAAATAGCAGCATGGAAAGAGTGGCTCCCACTCGACCGATACGAACACCCTGTCAATTCGCTCAAGAGTCGGGTGAAGACGATCGTTGCTCCAGGTGAACAGGCGACCATGGAGGTAAAGTTCGACCAACTCCACATCATTAATGAATCGGTGAAAATGACCCATCAATCTACGATTGAGACAGTTATTGTTCTTGTCTTGCGCTTTATAGATAATGTTAAAGTCCTCACAGACGACCCAAGGGCCAACAAGGGTGGCTCTCAGATCACGGAGTTCTTGCAAGAAAGCCGCCTTCTCCGCATCGAGATGGGGGCCGTAGACTGACATGAACCACCAAGGCAACGGGTTGAATTTCAGGGCAGCCTGCAGAGATAGTGTGTGGGCTGTTCTCACAGGCGACACCGCCGACCAAACATTAACATTCCAAGCGACCAAGATACCCCTCTCCCCCCAAGAACCCACAGCGGGAAGACAGAAATAATCAAAGTCCACACCTAGCATATCAAGAATAAAAGATCTGGGTACAACCTCCAGCTTGGTCTCCTGCAGACATAGCAAGGAGATCCACTCTGAGGAGACAACATCCCTAACAGCGACCCTATGCGACCTCTTGTTCAGGCCACGGACATTCCAAACCAAGACATTCTGCGAACCCATAGGAAAACAACAGCAAACGACCAACACGCAAGGAAAGGATCACTGGTCCTCGTCCTCCATGACCGCCGTGGAGAAGGTAGGCACTCCCGACGGAAATAGCTCCCGGATAGCCTCACACTGGCTGTCCGTCAGGCCGGAGGCCATGAGGTCGATGTAACGCTGAAAGACCTATGCATCTGGAGCCACGTCCATCGGTAGCAGCCCGAGCTTCCTCATCACGATGTTCTGAGCGACCGAAGACCTGCTGGGACGACTCGGGGCAACCGTGGCCAAACAACTGGACCTACGTGGTGGACCCCATGCAGAACCAGCACACGGAAGGCGTGCCTCTCAGTGGCGTTGGTCCCTGCAAAATTGGCGGCGTGATGGCACGAGTCGCCTCCGCCAGGAACTCTGCGACCAAGTGATCCTTGTCAGAACTGCTAACAGAGCCTTGACCAACTGTGATATAGGAAAGGTCCACGTGAAAAGGCGACCGAGGTGACCGAGGCGCCTGAGGCGAGGCAGACAACTCCACCAGAGACACGTCCGAGAAGCGGACCGACTCAAGCGTCGGCTCCACCGAAGCGATGCGACCCGGAGCCCTGTCCAACGCCACGTGAACGCGACGGAAGACAGCAGACAGGGGAACTAGCCGCTCCGCCGTGGTGAACCGCCACGTGAACGCGACGGAAGACAGCAGACAGGGGAACTAGCCGCTCCGCCGTGGTGAGAGAGCCACGCCGACCAGACAAAGGAGAGTCGGCACCGCCGTACCCCACAGGACGCCGCCACAGATGCTCCCCGGAGGGGGCCATTAGCTCGGTCTCAAGGAGCATGGGGTCGATCCCGAGGGGGCTCACCGTAGTGGCACCAACTACCTTGTGGGGGAGCATCTGCGCATCCGTCCCAGACGCCCCAATAGGCGCAGTCATGCGCACAGGCGAGGGTGTGGCCGCAGACGCTGGGGAAGGAGACGACACCGCCCCGAGCAGGGGCGGGGGTGACGAGGGAGAAGTCAGTGGAGCCGAGGCACCCGAGGTATCCCCCGGGCCATGAATACCCTGCAATCCCAGTAGGGATAGGAGGGTACCCGAGGGACGTGCGTGGGGGCGACCGAGGCTCCAAAGGCCACAACGTGACCGTTGGAGGGAGTAGAGCGACCAGACGACGAGGGGCGACGTGGAGGGGCCGACGCAGCCGGGTGAGTCTGCCCCCCCCCTTTCCACCCCCGGCGGAGGCGGTGGGGGCGGGTATCCCGACGAGGGCGGCGGTGGAAGTGGTGGGGGAGGGTGTGAAGGCGCCCTCCCCCAAGCCGGCAGGACCCCGAAGGTCCTGGATGTCGTGGACGGAGATGACCACCTGGTAGCGGAGGCAGGGGAGTCTCGACACCGGTGACACAGCTGCCGGTGCCGTACTCCCCCATGGAGCGTAGAGAACCCTCCACGGAGGGATGAACGCAGGGTCTACGCACCAATTTTCAATTTCAGTGGCTTGCTGATATAGTCGTATGATATGGAGGATTTTCTAATATTTCTTCCATTCCAGAAAAGCCAAAATACATAGTATTTTGGACGGAAGGAGCACATAAGAAAGAGAAATACGCGATACTTGAACAGTGAGCCCAAAAACATTATTATTGGCGCAATATCATACAGCAATTACTTGTCTCAGGAGTCTAAACATCACCATTGACCAAGGCACTAGCACTATATGTATTGGGAGGGTTATATTCATGGGAGCGTATCCTGTGCAAACCAGGCCTCCTGTGCAAACTTTGCAAACCCCAACCACAGCCGTTTGATGCCCATCCGACGACCAGGAGTGGAGGTGGGGCTGTTTTGCACATAAACGCCTGCACTCAGCATCGTAATCTCGTTTCCTTTGCAAATTACCCCCTGACGCCGGCACCCCGCGGCGCTAGGTCAGACCGAGTCCCTGCGCCTCTCTCCTGGCCTTCCCCCTTGTGACACCCCGGTGTCACTAATGTAATTAAAACCCTTAATTAAATTAATTAAACTCATTATGAAATGCATCATTGCATGATTGTGGTGTTTGTGCATAATTGTGTGTTTATGTTGACTCGGTCAACCGGAATAATCAAAATAGTCAAAATACAAAACTTATACCAAAATGTCACAAATAATGTCAAATACATGTTTATGAACTCAAATGAGTATGGGAAGTTCAAACAAAAATTCGAAATTCAATTTCGAAATCGTTTGACCGTCATTTCATGTGTGGCGAGTTTTGCATTTTACCCTTCTCGAGAGGCTAATATCTTTGTATTTTGCCTAAACACTTGAAATTCCACCAATATAAAAGTTGGAGTACAAAGTACCTTCTTTACAATGGTGGTGATGTGGATCAAGGAAAACTTTGTTTGATCACTCATAATCTTGGTCAAAATCGGGTCAAACCAACAATTTCAGCACTTAGCTGAAATTCACTAAGTCTGAAAATGTGAATTTTTGCCCAGATTCGTCGCCCCGTAACTTTCAAACCGTGGCCCAAAAGTAGTGACACTCTTTGTAAGAGTTGTAGCCTAATGTACCAGCTACAACTTTGGTATTGGACGATCTCGAAGTTTGTATGTAAATCTTAGAGAAAAAGGTCAGCGAAGTCGGGTAAAAATCGTTCGAATCAGACTTGGCAGTTTCAGTCCGACAGTTAACAACGTTTTCGGCCGAATTCTCCTCGATTTATCTCTCAAACCGTTGATCAAATACTATAACTCCCTTTGTAGAAGTTGTAGCCTGATATACCATCTTCAACTTTCGTACTGGTTGAATCAACTTTTTATGTACAAATAGTGGAGTTTAAGGCCGACGAAGTTGGACCCGTGAGCTGCCAAAACTCTGAATTTTTTTTTCGGAATTTCGAATTTTGGCTGAGATTCCGAGCCTTGCAACTTCCAAACCGTTGAGCAAATGGTATAAGTGTCTTTGTAGGAATTGTAGCCCTATGAATCCTCTACAAAGTTGGTATTCGTTGCTCCTTGAGTTTCTACACGGAATCGAGCGAAAAATTGGAAAAAGTGCAGCTGTGTCGCTTGACCACGAAACTGAACCGTAAGCGTTCAGTTCGACGCCGAACAGAGGGCGCCTCGGCGTCGTCGACGCCGTTCGCCGTACTTCCAGCTGGCAGCCACGCGTCCATGCCATTTGTGAGCCCCGTGGCCATGCCAGGTGGTTGTTGCGCTGTCCCGTGAGCTGGCGGGATAAGCACGACCGAGCTCCGAGGACCGTAAAGGCGTCGGTACTTCCTCGGCCAAATTCACCCCCCTAATCCACCATCCTCCAATTAACCCCGCCATTCACTCCTCCACCTCGCCCTCTCCGCCCTCGGACCCTCCGCTCGCTCCGCCATAGCTCATACGCGGAGAATTTCGCGTGGTACAGACCACCATTGCCGTTCGGCCGAGCTCCACCTATTTCCAAAATCGTAGCTCCACACCCTTTCTCCTTCCAATCCAACCATCAAAACGCAATCACCAAGTGTTCTTGATCATTTCCCCACCTTTTCCAGTGTTTTCCGGCCACCAGGGCGTCCCACCGCGGCCACCAGTGCCGGCCGGCATACTGCTCGCGCGGGGGGCACTGGGGCTGCTCCGGCTGGGCTCCTGCGCCGGCTCAGTAGGTTCCAGGGGGGCAGGCGCCGCCCCTAGGCCAGGCGCCCTGGCCTGGGAGGCCGCCAGGCCACTTCCCTGGCCGGCGCCGGCGTCCTGTGTCGAGCAGAGCCGAGCCTCCGTCGCTCTGTGTCTAAAGGAGGAAGAAGGGCTAAAAGGTATAAGAACAGATCTTTCAGGGGGTTATCCATAAAAAGTTTGGACCTATATGTGATTATCGATTCTTGCAGAGGGTTTTCGACAAGAATCTGAGGACCTATATGTGAAGAAAGGACCTGTTCGTGATTATTTTTCTTTCCCGAGGACCCGGATGTAAATCCCGAGTTTACTATTCACGAGTTTCTTTCCTTTTGATTTCGGCTGAGATTCAATAAATCACCAAAAATCACAGAAAAATCGTAAAATCACAAACTTGGACTTTTTGGAATCCTTGAGAAATTATATTTCCAGTGGTGTATCATATGCATGTATCATCTGTGTGAATCCCAATGTATTTGTGAATGTATGAAGATGTGCTTGAGAGGATGTTTATTGCTTTATAAATCATAGGAATGTGCTAAAAATGTAAAACCACTTTTGTTGGGTCTGTTATGACCAGTGGAGTTGAATTGAGTATCTGTTGGCCACAGTTTATACATGATTTTGGTAGATTTGGAATTAAGTTGGTTATAACTAGTTGAGAATGGATAAATCACCAAATATTCTATACAACTCGGAAAAATCTGAAAAATTCACATAAAATGCCTCTGTTAGAATGGTAGCTGTAGTAAAAATTTCAGCTATAGAACATTTTTGTAGATTTTATTATGATTTTCTGATTGGTGGTAAATGTAGGCTGTTAAGAAAAATAGGAAATAAATAGGTAAAATGCTGGAAAATTCCTGAAAAATATGTTTAATTGTCAAGAACATAGAAACATGTTTACCTTAAGTTGTGTTTATAAAAATATATTTTCTAGGCTTTATTTGGTAAGAACTAGTTGAGAAATGCCTATTTAATAAATAGTTTTCTTGTGGTAAAAATAATTCTGCCAATGTGAAAAGCAACCAGGAGCACTGAATGTGGGAATTTGCAATTGAAACTCCATTGTATGCCTAGTAGCTAATTATGGATGTTTTGTTTAAATGTATGTGGTAAGTTAAGTGGTTATAACCATTTAAAAAGAGTTAATAAGATTTCTTTATATTTTATTTCAGAATTAAGTTAAGTTTAATTAGCAACTAAAAGCAACCCACCCCGCTTTATTTGTGAACTTCTTAATTGTTTATAATCCATAAATGATTGTCCAGTGATGTATTAGTGAGTTGTTGCAGTAATTCTGTAATTGATTTGTCGCACTGCTGCATCTCATACATCCGCATTTCGTGTAGAGCAAACCTTGGTCGACGGGATATACGAGATCGAGGTCGAGCCTTCGGACAATCCAGCTGCTGCCGAGTTGAACGTTGCTACTGCACAAGACCCGAACCAAAGTTCGGAAGGGCCCAAGGCCAGCGGTGATCAAGAAGGCAAGCACCGGAGCATAACCCACTGTTACAACTAACTCTCTTTACTTTATGCCTGAATTTGTGCATTTAAGTTTTGAGGAGTTGAATGAAACCCTAGTTCCATGATCCCTAGGTACCTATGTCCTAATACTAGTATGTGTAGGTCGTTTAGACTGCCATGCTTAATTAGGATCGGTAGAAGTCGAGTGATTGCCTTGTCACTCGCGAGATATAGGTTTTTACTTTATCAGTTAATGAGATTCGGCAAGCGGGGCTTGTGCGATATTTATGTTTGGTTGAACACCCCGCTTGCACAGAGATTTGTGGCTAAGGCATTGATTGTGTGGCGATGTTGGTCAAGCTTTTGAAGGTACTAATCGTATGCCGGGAAATATGGTAAACTGGTAAACCTAGTACTTGATTCAAACTGACGTCTGACGGGTTTCCTACTCCATTGGGCGAGGGGTTGATGGCGAGTGTAGCAGTGGCCGCGGCACGGGTTTGCCTGGGGCACCTGGGGTCCGTTGGGGCGTGCACTCGGGCGGAGTGGTCCCCGATGGCAGATGATAGGAAGAGATGGGAAAGGTTGCCTCGTGAGATCCTGGATGTCTCTCACGGGTCGTGCGATTAGGTTGTCCCATGCATGGTGAAAATCAACTCGAGTTGTCCGTCCTTCGCGGTTACATGAAGCTGCTTGATCTCTTTTCATACATCAATGTCCTTGGGCCAAATGGGGGAAAGTGTTGTTAGATGAGAAATGTTGATGATTTACTAATCAATTGTTTTTCGACACTGAATGTTATTGGATAGTTTGGCAAATCTAGAAATGATTAGTCTCACTTTAAAACTTGGCTAAAATATTGAAATTAGGGATCAACTTGTAGACGCTTTTGGCAAAACAAACCCCAGAGCCAAAAAGCCTTGCATGTCTAGTATTTAACCTTGTCGGGTAAGTCTTGTTGAGTAATTAGTACTCAGTCTTGCTTGTGGCTATCTTTTTTAGATTATGTGGATGGCTATGATCCTGTTGCTGCTCTGACTTGGCCTGGTGTGCTCCCTGATGGTTGGACTGTAGAGTGGGGGCCGTCTGAGTCCGACTCAGGCCGCGGGAACTGAATATCATATGTGGGCTCCATGTGATGTTATGTGTATCGACGTTTAGACTTCAACTGTATTATAACTCTGGTTTGTAATAACTAAAACTTATGCTCTGTATTTGTATAATTATCTATGTGAACCCCGTGTTGTAAAATTTGTGATGAGTTGTACTACCTGAGCCCATCTTCGAGTGGGACTGCTGCTATTTCGTTTCGGTCGAGAGAACAAGGTGGTTTAATCGGGAAGGTATCCGACGGATTGCACGATTAGCTCGGTTTAAGGGCATGGAGCACTGCTGTGATAGTGGGCCCATGCTTTTAAACCGGATTAATTGGGGCGGTCTGCCACACCCCTCCGCCGGAGCGCGACCTGGCCGCCCCCCTCCGCCGAAGCGCGACCTGGTTCCTGGGCGCTTCTCCTCTAGCCGCCGCTCTGGCGCTCCTCTGGCCGCCGGCCCGTCGCGCTCCTCTGGCCGCCGCCGCCCACCGGTGTAGGGACGCCCCTGGTGCGCCGGCTCCAGGTACAGCCGCGCCGCCCTGGGAATGTTGGTCGGCCTCAGGTATCGCGCGTCCAGGTACTGCTGCTGTGGGAAGGAGGCCGACGGCTCTGGAAGGATGCAATGGCGACTTGCCCTGTTCTCCTTTGACTATGGTTCAGAAGGTTTGAGATTGTGTAATCTCCGAACAAAATTGTAATCCCTGGTGAATTTGTACTCTGGAAGGAAGGATGTAATGGCGAATTGTCATCTGTGCAATCCATATGTAATGAACTTGTGTGTGGAGCAAGTGAAAATGAATAAAATGGTGTGGAATTGTGACTTCCCTGGTGAATTTGTCCCTGGTGAATTTGTGATGATGATGTACATAAGAATGTTTGACAACCACATCTCGTTTCCATCACATTATATGTCTTTCCTTTTTTCCCAGATTCATCACTAACATTTGTCACTTTCTCCTTACTGTACCCTTCCCTTGAACAATAATACCTCTTGAATAAAATTTCTTCATTTTTCTTCTTCTGTTGACCAACACGAACAGAAAAACCAGCATCATGTGCATACGACTTGTAGAATTTCTCCACATCGTCGAGTGTATCAAAGATCATTCCAACACTTGGCTTCAAATGTTCTTTGAAATTTGTATTGACCTATAGAAGAGTAAAATGAACTTGATCAACATGTTTACCTACGATCATATGATCATATGCTTGTATGTTCAAATGTTCAGAGAAGAAAGATCTTTACAACTTACTGTACTCAGAGAAGATGTTGGCTCTACTGGGCTTGTACCTTCAAGGTGGGCTCCAACTCCGGCGTCGATGGCGTCGATGTTAAAGGTGGGTTCCAAACTCTGCACAAAGGCTAGTATTCATTTAATAGCAGCACATATTCAGCGGACAAGCAGGAAGACGAAGGAGGAGCACGAACATTGCTCGCGGCCATTGCGTCGCCGGTGTCCATCGCGCTCGTGGCCAGCCAGTCGCCGGAGTCCATGATGTCCATCGAGGTCGTGGCCATGGCGTCGCTGGAGCCCATCGCTGCAGGGAGCGGAACGATCGCGGTCGCGGCCATGGCGTCCCTGGAGTCCATCGCGCCAGGGAGCGGAGCGGTCGCTGCCAAGAAGCGTCGCGGCCAGGGAGC
>CM014272.1:65214893-65231853 GCA_004135705.1 Alloteropsis semialata | reverse complement strand
ACCAAGACCAAGGGAAAGGCTCTATTGTTAAGCTACATGCATGAAGGGCTCCAGAGACGGTGAAAAATAGATATAAGATGAAGTGACCTTGCTGGCCTTATTTGCTTTTGGTCTCTGCCTGTCTTTTCTGATCTTGGTTTGTGCGCCATCCTGGATTCCTGGCAGTGGTGGATGCAGGATTTGCTGCTAGGGTGGCTCTTCTCTCTCTTTTTTTTTTGTCCATTTTCACCTCTTCTTCCTCTCTTTTCTCTTCTTCATCCTCCCTTCTCCTCCTCGTTGACCTCATGCTCCAAATGGAGTTCTAGGCTATTAAGGGGGGGCTGGACCCTGATTTCTGGTGGATGTGCTTGTTGGCAGAAAACTGTATGAACTGCCTTTTCTTTTGGTTGTTTTCTGTTAGCGGAGGGGAAGAGGACAGAATTCTAGGAGTGGTTGGTCCCTTTCAATTGTGAACTTGTGGGGTGGCCTACGTTCCCCCTGGCATTGCGATTGTAAACTGGAGATGCAGAGTAAACCCTGAATATTTTTTCCTTTCAACAAAAGCCGGACCAAGGAGGTCTTTGTCTAAAAAACCCACTCGATACACAGGTTCAGTAGTTCACCATCTTTAAAGACCGAAATTTGGTGACATTTTTGAACCCTTATTGGGCCACGTCGCCTCGTTTTCCTGGACATCGGATTTTGATCGGGCCGTCGAGAAAGCTGGCACCTTATCATGGTCTCCAGACCCTTCATCTCGTGCGTGTCTGTCACGAGAGGTAGGACTCCTCTCGCCGCCGCCGCCGCTCCCTCCGCCCATCGTCGCCTGCCCCTCGCCCACGGCTGTTGAGGCGCAAGCCCAAGAGAAGCTCCCACGCTCCACTTCACCGGCGCCAGCCCAACGTAGAATGCGTCGCAGTTGGCCAAGAGGCGCTCGGGCGCGCCGCTGCTCGCGAGCACAGATAAGGGCAAAACCTGTGCTCTCGCTCCAGGCCGGACAGCTCGTAGCCGTCACGGGTTAATGGTGGTCGAGGGCTTGCACTTCACTTCAGCCCTCCCCCACACAGGACAGGAGGCTCACCGCCTGCCGAGAGTCGAGCCATTTTATCCCTGGATGCGTTGTCAGGGTCTCAGGGACGGGATGCCGGAGCGCTGATCTGCCTTCTAGGCCGCCCCTGCCTCTCCATCGCCGCAGTCGTGAAGCCATGCGAGCTGCAGATCAACGTGATGGCAGCGGCAAGTAAGAGCTCCTCCTCGCCTCCTTATGCCGGCCCTGACCACCGGACTGCTGGTGCTCATGCAGTGCAGCGACAGAATATGAGCTTGATAAGCAGCTCGCAAGACAATCGACGAGACGACGGCAGCAGCAGCTGCAGCCACGGCCTCCTGCTGTCATGCACCTACGCCATCCCCCAAGGCTGCAGTGGACGCTGCCTCCATTACCTACAAGATGCTCGACAAAATGCCAGGCTCAAGTACGTTGGCACTGCACTTTCATACAAACATACAATAAAAAGTTCCTAGATGTATAATAACTTCATTTAAGGCATTCATCACCTTGACTTGAGATGATACCACTGCCATGGAATTCTGGTGTAACTGTGTAAGAGATGGAGTTCTTTGTCCTGTTGATGGGTATATATTAAAACTGAAAAGTAGTTCTTTATTTTTAAATTATTTATTGGGATTTCCTAGGTTATAACCACCAGACCAAGTTATGAGAATGATATGCTTCTTCTGGCCATTCATGTTATGGTAGCATGTTTCATCTAATCACACTGCCACTCATCTATTGCAATGCGTAAGCAATGTGAACAATCAATGCTGGTAATTTTTTCCATCCTTCTATCCTAGAGGTAATGGTATTACTATTAATTGCAAGGTTCAAATTTTCATGTGTAATCATATTGCAATGAAACTTTGCGCATCTTGACAGAAAATTGACATCAAATCATGTGTAGTTTTACCAAGATATAGTGACGAGAGTAGAGTCTAAATAACTGAAATGTGCTTCCTGCAACTGTAAGCAATCTAAGAGAAATTGTTGATATATATACAATCAATTATTTCTATCGCTTTATCACCAGGACCAATTTGTTAAGCTAGCATGATTTGAGAAGATGCATATCTAAATCCATTCGTCATATTGATATGTTCGCAATGGAAATTTCTTGGTCCCAGCTTATTCTAATCTTCTAGAAGCTATGTTTAAAATAAAGATCTAAGTTGCTCCTTGGTATTTAACTATTTATACAGTATTAACAGAGTAATTGTATTGACAGTGTCACAACGTTCTATTACAGAAATCTAAATAATTTATATGCATTTAATCAAGACATGAGAAATATCAGTGATAATTTGTTTTTCCAGTTCCACAGTTACTGTAGAACTTAAATCTTCAAATGGATTGATTTCTTGGAACGATTCTCATGATGTGCTATGAAGAATGAAGTAACCTCTTCAAATGTGTTTATTTGTGTGAGCAGGGATGAAATGTATCTATGAAAAAGTGAACTATTAAATATATATCCATACATGAAACTCTTATATGCTCCAACTTTTGCATTGTCCACTCTCGGACGTATTAGTAACTCCATATCCCCTGGAAGATTGAAACTAAATAACCAGTGCATAATATCCCAGTATGTGTCAGCACAAACTGGCCAAACACTGGCCCAACTCAGGTAGAGCGCGGCAAAGCCGCGCCAAAGTTTCTAGTAGTAATGGAAGGCATGGAGGCTTTGGGCAATGGGCAGAGTCACGTTGAAGTGCATTCCATGGCACCAAGCAGCTACTGGGGCATAGAAATTGATGGGTCGTACCAAAAACTGTTGCGGTAACTCCACCACGGAGAAGCTGCATGAAGCAATGGCGATCTATTAAGGGACGCGAGCTTGAACTTTGAAGACGACTCTTCTCCACTCCGACAGACTCGTTTTGCTGCCAGCGCCGGCTAACCTGCATGGAACCATCAACCATGCAGCAGTCCAGCACAACACCTGGGCTCTCATGGGGTGGTCGAGCTCAACTACGTCAGTTGCACACTTCCCAGCTGCTCGACGCGGACTTGGCCAACTGCATCGTCTACCGCCGCACCTATCCATCACGGCATCACCTTCGCCTTGGACCAAACAGCCCCCTTCAAGATCACCCACCCAGTTCCATTCCAACGTGATGTACTGATGACCTCTGTCTCAAGCTGTCACCTGGATCTGCCCCTTCACAACTGTTGCCGTGCACTTCAGCTGGTAAGCTGGCTCCCCAGTATCTGAATTTCTGAACTGAGAATCACAAAACGCTGCCCAGAATTTCCCGTCCTAACACTGTTTGGTGTATAAGTCTTCTCTTTGATGTTTGATCCCAGCATTTTGCCCAAGCCTCGAGTTGGCAGTGTAGCTACGTGGTGCTTATGCAAACTACCTGATAGGGGTCAAGTTTCATGAGACGTTAAAGGCAGAATCAATAAAGCATTTCATGGAGTATGATAAACATATGACACCAACCTGTTGGATGCAGTGCATAAGGAATTGTGATGGTACACCAGACATGGGTAATCAGAAACTGCCGAACACAAACAACGCTATTGGATTTGCTGATGAATCGCTGACATTGGTACTAACTGGGTTATTCTTATAGTCTTACAAGCTACACACAAAGGAACTGCTCGATCTCATCGCAATCTGCATGATATAATCTAGACATATACTAGCTGGAACAGTTCAATATTTAAAATTTGAATAAGATTTAAATGATACAAAGTACATGAGAAAATATAGCTAGAACATATTAGACATTGCTTAACATGAGAATAATGAATTAAATATATATTGGTTTTGCTAGCCTGATACAGAAGTGCGATAGTATTGGCATAATTCGGCAACTGACATGAATTGCACCAAACTTCAAGCTCTGGGTTAATTGCCTTTCCTCATTTGACAAAATGATACTACTGTCAGACAATTCCAAATTTTGGGAGAGGTGAGGGGAGGACCTGTGAAGTTCTTGCACAGAATTAGACATATGAAACTTTTAACGCCTATGTTGTGTGACATAGCAATGCCAACTTCAGTAAATCTGTCAGCTGAGAGAAGTGCTCTTGACGGATATTCCATACATTGAATTAGTAAGATAGGTTTAGATTGAACTAGATACTGATTCAGAACAAGCCCACGAAATTTCCCTAATCCTCCTCAAAACTAAAACAAGGGCCAGTACCCAGTATTAATCCATTCATATAATGCAATGAAATACGAAAAGCAACCAGATTACATGATTAAATATTGCGTTTAAGATAGACATGTCTGAGTAGAGGAAGTCAGATCACTTTGGTTTGAAATATAAAGCTGTGCTCCATATTTTGAACTCAGTCACCAAACTTGTAGGAGACTAGGCTGCAAAATACAGCACATATCAGTTGCCCAAGTGATTGGTGAGTTGCTGATAATTTCCAAAATGCGCTTGAAAGGAGGGGTCATTTCCAAGATTTCTCTATATCGCAGGAACTCTTATGCCCGAATTATCTAACTGCATGGTATTGAGTTGCATGCACCAACCAATTCAACCCAAAAGCTTAAACTGATAGAGAAAGGTGGGCAATTCACTTATACTTCAACACTCCCCCCACGTGTAGGCTCCCCCAGGCCTCAAATGTGGAAATTAGGAGTCGGCTGCAATTATTTTATTTAATCGCGCCCGCCAGGATTCGAACTCGAGACCTCTGGCTTTGCTACCATATTGAGTTGCATGCACGAACCAATTCAACCCAAAAGCTTAAGCTGATAGGGAAAGATGGGCAATTCACTTATACTTCAACACATGGTCCAAGCATAAATCGGCGTTCTAGAGTTTCCTCTTACCTATGCATGCTTTATCAGCTTTTGATTTCCAAAGTACACCAAAGGAGTGCAGGACACCATGCAATGCGAAAATATATAGTACGAAGTTTCACAATTTAATATGACTAGCTTTGGCAAAATTGCAGGTCTATATCTCTCTAGAGTATAGTTGATAGGCATTAGAATTATAATTAAGACTAATAAAGCCTATTCAACAAAACAGTATACACCAACTAAACTATCCTCTATAGCTCAAGCTTACTTGATATTTCTTTTGGCAAGTTGTCGGAACAAAGATAAACTCCAAGAGTCACTGCTTCAGGTGACTGAAAGGAAAGAACATAACTGTTAGACAAACAGGACTCTTTATCAACTAACCAGAGAAAAGATAAGTGAGAAATTACCTTCAATGGGCATGATATTTGAGAATCTGAAGTCCCATTACATGAGTACAATTTATGCGATTGCCATGTAACAAGTTAAGTATCTGCTGCATGGGAATGCAATATATAGCTCAATATGAGTTCTGCTGTTCCAAGCAGTGGTGCTGCTGCTCATGCAGTTGTATCTAGGTTGCCCTGCTTCTTGCTAGCAACTGAAGTAAAGGACAACACTAGGGCCTATGTAACATAGCTAGCTAGCCTTCCCTCCGCAAGCCCTTCACCCATAACCTTCATCTCCACATGTACAATTTCCGTCCTTAAAATGATGTAGTTGCTTACTGTCCCTAACAATTATATCTCTTCGCACAATGTTAGAAATCATCTTCAATATCCTGTGACAATTCTGGCATGTGTACTGGTTTTTGGTAACAGAAACTGGGGTGCCGGGTGCAGTATTGATCAAACCAAAAGCAACAGCAAGTCTTTCGCTGTGACCACAAAAGATGTCATCCTTGGATACTTCTTTATCTTCTGGCGAATGAGATTCAACAGGAGCACAACCAGATGCTTTCATCCGCTCATATATTCCTTCAAGAACAGTATTTATTTCTCTGATTTGTGGATGCGACTCATCATCCGTAAGAAATGCATGGACCACTCCTTTAACCTCGACCCAGCTACATCCTGAAACATGATCCAATCCTTTATCCCGCATAGTTTTCCTCGCCCTAGCCAATTTATCCCATCTACCAGCATCAGCATATAGATCACACAAAAGAACATGATATCCAGCATCATTAGGCTCCAGTTCAAGAACATATTTTGCAGCAAGCTCCCCAAGCTCAACATGCCGGTGTATCCGGCATCCATTGAGCAAGGCTCCCCAAACAGCAGCATCTGGTGTGATAGGCATTTCATTTATAAATTTGTAAGCTTCTGTCAGTCGCCCAACACGACTTAGTAGATCCACCATGCATGCATAGTGTTTGAGATTTGGAACAATAGAGTATTCCTCAGTCATGTTGCGAAAAAGCTCCCAACCTTCACTGACCATTCCACCCCTACTACAAGCACATAACAGAGCAACAAACGTAACTTCATCTGGACACTCTCCAATTTTCACCATTTGATTGAAGAATGATAAAGCAGTATCGCCATGCCCATGAGCTACAAAACCAGCCAGCATGATATTCCAAGACACAACATCCTTTGCACCATGCGCACAGAACTGTGCCCAAGCATAGCCTGTATGGCCACATTTTACATACAGGTCGATAAGGGCGTTGGGTAAATAACCTTCAGATCCAATACCACACCTTAAAACATGCGCATGGATCTCCTTACCACTCCTCAAAGCCCCAGTAGCAGCACAAGCAGCAAGAGCAGCTATAAAAGTGACAGAATTAGGCTTTACATCTGCAAGCATATGCCTGAAATAGTAAAGAGCCTCAAAGTTCCTATGGTTGAAGCAAAATCCTGCGATCATTGAACTCCATGATACTACATCCTTCTCAGGCATGCACTTAAAAACTTCAATAGCCTTATCAATATGCTTGGATTTTGCATACATTTCAAGGAGTGCATTTGCAACTACGATGTAGCTCATGAATCCCTTGTTCTCAGCAAGCTCATGCAACTTGGCGCCAACATCCAATCGTCCCAAGCAAGCACAAGCAGCAAGGGCACTTGCAATAGTAATATCATCAGGACTTACATTGTTCACTTCCATCAGTGCATACACTTCAAGAGCTTTATCTGGGAAGCCGTTTTTCTCATACCCAGATATCATAGCTGTCCATGACATAGCATCTCTAGTATCCATTCTTGAGAACACTGTTCTTGCTTGCCCCATCATCCCGAGACTTGCATACATTTGAATTAAAGAGTTACAGAATGCAACATCAGTGGCAAAACCCCTCTTCACTGCAAGGCCATGCATTTCCTTTGCAAAACTTATGTCACATAACAAACCTGATGCAACAGTCACACTAGTTATCGTCATGAGGTTAGGCTGCACCTCATCCTCCAGCATGGTAAGAAACAACTCCAATCCTGTGTTGCACTCACCATTCTCAAAATGCCCAGCAATCATTGCATTCCACGAGATACAGTCCATCACTGTCATACTGTCAAACACCTTGCGGGCAGCCACAGCATCACCACATTTGGCATACATTGTCATGAGTGCATTGAGGACGTCCACCTCGCCCCCAAAACCAAAGCGGAGAACATGTGCATGCACCTCTCTCCCCATCCTCCAGTCTGGGACGCCGCCACAACTACGCAGCACGCAGGGGAACGTGTAGACATCTGGCCTCACACCTGCCCACATCATCCTGTGGTACAGGTCCAGCGCCTCCTCCAGCAACCCGGCCTTCCCGTAGCCGCCCACCATGACGTTCCAGGAGAAGACGTCCCGCTCGGGCATTTTGGCAAACACCCTCCACGCGTGCCAAGTCTCCCCGAACCTGACGAGCATGCTGAGCATGGCGTTCCCGAGGCGGAGCCCGAACCACGCGTGGCGGTCGTCCGCGTGCGCGCACGCGCGCAGCCCCGGTTCCACCGCGCGGCGCCACTCGCAGAGGCGGAACAGTGCGACGTAGGCGTCCTCGTCGGGCGGATCCGCGGAGGACTCGAGGAGCCAGAGCGCCTGCGCGAGCTGGCCATGGGAACAGAGCGCTCGCAGCTCCGCGCTCGGGTCCGCGGAGAAGTAGGTGGACGCCGCCGCCGAGACGGCGGCCGAGCTGAGACGTCGTGGGCGCTTCTCGCGGTGCAGGCGGGTGGGTGGGAGGGCGCGCGGCGAGGGAAGGGAGGCGAGTGGGAGGAGGGGTGGGTTAAGCGCGGTGTTAGTGGGCAGATGCGGCATCTCGGGAGGCGGCGGAGGAGGAGGCGCGCATGGCGCTGGCAAGCCGCAGCGGCGGGGTTTTGGAGAGGTTTGGGGACGACGAGGTGATTAGCGCGTGGCCAATCTCGTGGCCGCTTGCTCCGCGAGCGCGAGTGGATAAGCAGAGCGGGTGGGAAGCGAGATGGTTAACGACATTAACGCCAACCTCGGTTCAGCAGTTAAATGATTATGGGCCTCATCAATCTTACTGGGCCGTCGAGCGTGGAGCCCGGCTCGGCCCGAGCCCAAACGTGTCAAGGAAAAATTCACTGGCCTGAATTAATTTTCCGGTCCTGAATAAACTGGAGGCAGAGACGAAGCATCTCAGGTTGCGACAATGGCGCCGTCCGCTGCTGCGACCGCGAGGCCGATCGCTCTCTGCCCAGCGCCAATCCGCGGCGGCGGAGGCTGTTGCTGGGCGGCCAGGCCAGTCCTCGCCGCCGCGGCGCGGCTCAGGGTCTGCGCCTCCGCATCCTCGTCGGACGTGCCGGACTTCCTTTCGTCCAATTGGTCAGTACCGCCGTTTGAAGCTTCAACTTCCCTTGCCCCTGGCCGCATCTTGCCCTGCGCGCGCGAGAGGTCAACTAGGTTGAGTACACGTTAGAGGATCAGAGGAAGATTAGGTTGCGTAATCAGGACAGACACGCCTATCCTGATGGGGCTTGTTTTTTTGGTTTTTAGTGTGTTCTCAAACACATTTCCGTGACTATTTCCCCCATGTTTCCAGCAATTAAGTAATTCTATTCGTTATAATGGGAAACCATGGCATGAAATTCTCATTAGATTGTTTACCGGTATCTCTTACCGTGACGCCTACAGTTCAAGACTGGACGAGAACTCAGAGGGAGAAAAATATGCCATTATCAGGCCAAATTATGTTTCAAGTATATACATTAACTAACATATTGGCCTGTTATCTTCAACAACAAATGTGTCTGGAATCATGTTTGGATAAAACCAAACAGTCAAGTGACTCTCCATCCGTTTGAGACATCTGATAGTGATTTCCTATGAAGTAAACTGACACTAAAGCCTCAATTTGGTTTCTGTGGAATGAAACCGTACCACTTATTTTGTTCGGACTGAATGGAACTTTACCTTTCGGCTGCCTGAACAATCACTTGGTTACAACTATAGATGGTACAGGCTTTGTTATGGCTGCATTCTTTGCAGTATTATTATGGTAGTTATTCATTCAGGATTTGTTTGACTAGGCATAGCTAAACCATACATGACAGTTAGACCGCAAAGCACCAGTGTGAATGCAATTACGAATAGATAAATACTGGGTTAGAAGTGCTATCTCCCTCTACAATTTCCAGCAGCAGGTGGAGATTCATCCCATGAGGGGATGCTTGATTTTGGAGAACATGTTTAACTCTACTCCGGACATTCCTAACTTATTCTGTGGTACATGCATATCACGTATAGGGAATCTGTCACCCATGGTGAATGGACTAATTCAGTTATGAAACTTAAATTAGACTGTCCCTTGATGTTATAACTAGGGATTTATGCACCAAACTGCCAAAGTGAAGTCATGTATGATACCTATTGTTTTACTCCTCCCAAATCTAGCACAAAAGGACCACAAAAACAACTGATGTATTTCACTGGTGGGTTTTGCTTAACATTGTTGATCAACTGTTCTTCTTTTCATGTATTTTGCATGCGCATTTTTCTATCAGTCTTTCCTAAAAACTGCACAAATAACTGATAAACTAATATCATTCTATAACATCTCCACAAATTTGCAGTTAGTAGAAAATTCCTGATTTGTGAGATGGTTACCTTTACCTAACAGGTATTCTTGTATGTAGAAAGCTGAAGGACCATCCTGAAATATCCTCTCCCAGAAACAATCATTATGGCAAAGTGGCATGCCCTCTCCTAAAAATCATTATTGATGTTGTATTGCTGTTTGCCTAAATCCTGTCTTCCTGCCTTCAAGATACTCGACATTTTATCTTTGACTTCAAACCTACACACTGTTGCTCGTGTTTCCTAATAAAAGTGGTTACAATGGTTGAATTCGATGACTTTCAAGCCTCTACTAAGAAGTAAGAAACTTGTTAGGAACTTAGGAGGATCTGGAAAGTATAGTGTATAGAGCATACCATTTCCATTTGGTATATTAGATGTTTATGGCGTACTGAAGGGACCGTGACAACCTATGGGGGATGTGAATTAGGTCCTAAAAACTAAGGCTCCAATCTGGTTTTCAACTGTGGTTTAGATGCCATAGAATAGTTCTAAGTCTTTATCAAAGCCATGGTTTGCAGGCTTGGATGACGCGATTTGGATGCCATGATTTGGATATTATCCTTGGGGCCTAAAAATAGTACCTTCAAATATACACTTGACAAACATGTTCGTCTCAATGGCTATGCTGTCATTGAACCACCAAAATCACAAATGGCCTGTTACTAGGTCCATTTTCCTAACACGTACAATACTAGATGTACGAACTAGGCTGACATTCCACATGTTGTGTACATGAAGTGAACATCAGTTAATCCTATGAATGGATGGGCTTGCTAAACCGGCTGGATCTTACAGTTGTTTCTTGACTCTTTCTTTCAATTTTGCTTCAGGCTTGAGACACGCAAGAGAAAGCCTTTTGGTCCCAGGTTGAATGTAATGTCCTATCTGGAATAATCACAAAAGAGCATAAACATTCAAATATCTATTTCGGACACTTAAAATGGTTCTATCTTTCAGTTTAGTGCAGAAGAAGCAGTGGAATACCAACTTGAGTCCTTAAAATACAATGATCAGCCCCGCCCAGATTATGGAATAGAGGTCATGTACCGGGTAATTACACAAGCATGAAAATCATTCATTTCATTAGAAGTGGTGTTAATGAAACTCAGCTTTGATTAGGCTGGTGAGTCTGTATGGTCTTATTAGTTTGCAGGCTTTGACCCCTTCGAAAGGTCGACTTACTTTGGACGGCAGTTTGATCTAGGACAGGTAGTCTGAAACCTATACCTTCTGGCATATTCTGGCAGTCCTTAGTGTGTTACTTACTAATTGCTGCCAATACTATTCCAGTTTGAACGCTTCCGGCGTTTGTTTCACCATTCAACTTACAGAGTGCTCCTCCGCCACAAAGAAAGAAAAGTATTAAGCAGCTTATGGGTTGAAGAGGTATCCCCCTTGACATAATTTTCTTAGTCTGAACTCTAAACTATAGATAGCAAGGCAAAGCAGATGAAACTTAGCAAGATCCGTACTTGATAATCTCCATTCTCCAACTACTAAATTTATCTTGTTCTGCTTCTCATTATGCCAAACAGAACCGATATAAACAAAGAATTTGGGTACAAGGATAATCTCCATTCTCCAACTACTAAATTTATCTTGTTCTGCATCTCATTATGCCAAACAGAACCGATTTAAACAAAGAATTTGGGTACAAGGAGCCCGTCCAGAGGAAGAAGAAATATTTCAATTTACAATGGTTCAGGTATGTGTCAGCTTGTCTTCCTCTTGCCGACATTTTCTGCTTGGTGATTTTAATCGACTGCATTTGTAGAGAGTCGGAGGCTCATGGGATGGTTACTGGCTAACCGAGAGCTTAACAAATGATGGAGACGCATTCTCGGGTGGTATAGCTTACTGATATCGTGAGTCGATGTAAATATTTATCCGATAAATGTATAGCTACATAATTTGTAAACGATTGGCTCAGGAATAGGATTTTTCTTTGTCCTTGGAAGATGTCATACGATACAAGGAGTGACAGACTAGCAAGTGCCATGTGTTCATAGAATTTGTCTTGGATAAGATATGACTTTTCTGCAGATCTTTGGCAATGTAGAACATGCCGCTATTGTTCAGAGATAGATGGCCCTTTCCTGGTTCCCACAAATGATCAGACCTGCATGTCTATGAAGTACCTTTTTTGTGTTGTACGCTTTGTTGTAGTGCTTACAGAAATAGCATGATATGATATGGATGCTTCGGTCAAAAGGAAAGCGGCGCGGCCGCTTTGGTAAGAAACCGGATTTTACTCATACGCTGGTACGCCACCTCTGTTCCTGTCGATGCTGTCATTCTCCAGCGTCCAATCAGAACGAAATGTTCTGGCCATCTGCGCAAGCACCTGACTTACGAGTTCATCTTCGATGCTGCGTGCCTGCCTACCTTCAGGTCAACGACGTAACCAAGCAGGTAAACACATGCTAATTGTAGCAAGTTACGGCGCGGTTCTTCCTTCTTTCCTAGCCTTTTGAGTTTTGACCATTGCCTCTCACTTTTACGTGTTCGATCGAGGTTGTGGCGTCGCTTTCGGCCAAGTATGTGTTCTCGCGACCTGCGACTACTTATGAAAAAAAAATGAAAACAGAGACTGCCGGGCTGCACTGAAATGTATAATTTTCGTCACGCTCACCAGAAAGTCGAGGCGGAAACTTGCAGGACTGATTTCTAGGTGACACGGACGATGGTTGGGCAGGCCAGTAACGTGCTCGCGAAATGAAAGCAACATGAGATCGACTGCATATAAATATATCGCTCCAGGTATCTGACCAGGTGATTCGGTGTTGAAACGCAGCATCTCTTTGAGACTTTGACCCTGCTTTTTTTCGTACTTGTTACTTGTGTTAGATATGTAGGATAACTAGCTCAAGATTAGAACCACAAATTGAGAATTGAATCCATACCTTGATAACTTGAGCTTGCCATTTCTCTTATGTTCTTGCTTTGTTCTTGAGTTTAGAACATGTAGATGGTCCTTCCCATGGCTTCTGTGCAGTGGCTGTAAACGAATGTTTAATACAGTGCATGCTATAGTGAGTAGGTCTGATCGAGAAATTATCATTACCTCTGCATCAGATCCTTCAGGTTTCTCAGATACAACATAGCGGAGGACATCCATAAAGAAGGCCGTCCCTTTATCTGCGAAATTCTTCATGTAGAAGCTAAGGAGCTGCCCAGATTTCGCCCTCAGATGCAGTAGCCTCTGCTCAATGTTTGGTTCATATTGCATCACTATGGGCCGAAGAAACGTGTCATATACAACATCACTTCCCTGCAGATGCAGTCAAGTTAAAGCAGATTTCAACCCAAATAAAGATATGGTCTGCTGGAGAAGATAACAGCTAAACGAACAAATATGCTTTCTTACCTTTGTTTTGGGGTACCAGAGGTAGACAAAGAAAGCTAGCTTCATTTCTGAATACATTGGCATCCTGGAATATATACAATACAATGCATAGATAAGAGAGACTTCAAAATATGACGGAAATAGTAGGCAACGAGAAGTGAACTGACCAAGAGATCACGCTCTCAAAGGCTATAACCATGGCCACAATAATCCTGGAACATTCACAAACAAGACAGTTTACAAGGATGTGTTAGCCTAACTGATACAGTGGTACTTTTGTAGTCTGAAGACAGCACGAATGTTGTCCTAGCAAACAAAATAAGCAACACTGAACTTATATGCAGGTGCACACTAGTAGCCCATGAAATAAGAAACACAACATGGTCATTTTTTGTCGTAGATCGAACCAATCACAAAGTTACTTTGTTTACTATAGCATTTGTATTCTATTTTTGCTGTGTATATCCATAGATTTCTTGAATACTGATGTCACTGCTCCCAAAGTCCAGTGAGTTCCTCAAAAACAAAGCATATGATAAAACCTTACAGTTACTCTATTATTCTTTACATAGGGTGTCAGAAAAACAATCTAACAGAACCATGGCTGCTAACATGAGTAGCAGAGACTTAAATACAATAATTGAAGTAAATATCCACAAAATTCTCATGATTTGCTCGGCTAGGGTACTAACAAAATCATTCTAGTGAATAACTCCCGTTCTACAATACCTTTCATAGTGGAAAGTGTTCTTACATTCAAGTAAAAATCACCTCGAAAAGAAAAACACACCTTCTAGTATATGGAGCATCTTCTTTTCACATCTAACTAACAAGTTTACATGAGGATGGTGATTTTACCACCATAAGTGGTACATATTCTAGTACAGAAATAGCTAGGTTATAAAAATAAATTTCCTGACATTTTTCTTTTTTCAAAAAATCCCAGATTCCCAGATAAAGAAAAAAGAACTGCACATATCTGCATATTGTAGATTATAAAAAATTTCTCAGGTCAGTAGAACATTTAATGTATCTGAAAGCCATATAACTACGACAAAGAGGACACCAGAAACTCTTGTCCAATCTAAAATGGCCCAGTAAGAGAAATGGCTTCTGATACCAGCTGAGTGGAATTTTGTAGAAATGATCACAGACTAGACAAGGGAAAGACTCATATGGCCACAGGCAAGCATTTTTTTTACTCTATTTTATATTACAGTCTGCAATCCACAGGAAGCTTCTTTTATCTCTTTCCTTGAAGAGCTTCATACTGAAGTCAAAGGAAGATTTGGTAAAACCTTATTTTTGCAAGATTTTTTGGGAAGACTTTGAATTGGTCTTCCGTTGGTCAATTGAGTGGATTAAAATGAACATGGCAGTCTTCGAGCCTTTCATATTCTAGTTGGTCAATGACCAAGTCTAGTGATGCTCAGGTCTGGTTACCCAGATAAAACAACATATCAGGAAACATTCTACTAGCAGATGGATCATTTTGTTACATCAGAGATAATGAAATGAATGACTACATACAGAATCAAATTGACATTGTTAACAAGGCAAAATATGATGCGTTTTGTGTTAATAGTCTATTTCTTTTAAAGTTGATCTCTAGACTACTAGTTAGTCAGCTACCACCATACGTCTGTGTCTTGGCAACGTAAATGCAAAATCAATCAATTTATTGCAGAATAGTTGGCTACCACCATATGCAGTGCCAGTGGAATGGCAGAAATGACTCAGACTCAATGTATATGTAAAAAGGGGGGGCATGAAATCTATGTTTCAATTACATCTCAGTAATGCCAATTATTGCAGAATAGTTTGCTAAAAATTGAGCAGGTAAGTACAGGTACAGGCATGAATACAAGATAGCCAGAATGGCAATTAGTTTACTTATTAGTAATACAGATATGACACAAAACCCTGATATAGTAGCAATAAGATCCTTCTGAAAGGAAAATATAGTAGCAATAATGTCAGTAAAATTTTCCCGCACTTTTCATTGATCTACATGTGCATATTGGATGGTCCTGATCATGCATCCTATCATCTATCTTGCCTCTCACACAGACACAGAGCAGCAAACCAAACTCTGTTTGAGTTGAGGCCCCTACAAGATGTAGAAAGTAGTGTGCAGCAGAATTTGTCCAACTGCTCTAATCCAGACTCCAGAGCATTGATTTACAATCTGAGGTCTTCAAACAATTCTAATGTTTGGCAGTTTTCTTTTCGCGTCTATTTTTAGGTGGCAGAAGGTATGAATCTGAAACTGAAACAGAACTTGACCCCATTTATTCATTTATTCAATCCTAAAATAGCATAGAGCTGGCAATCATTAACAATAAAAGGCTGGGCCACTGAGGAATGGGCAAGAACCCTGTGATTGACACAAGTTTCTTGTGGAATGCAGGATTGAGGTGTCATGATCCAGCCATCCACCTAACATCCAACTATTAACGCACCATAACAAACAGAATAGTTTGTTGTAATTAAAAAACTAAAGGGGGCAGAAATAAAGCTGGCACAACACAATCATCTCGCATGAACTTTTGCCCATAGACACGCATTTAAAAAACCCACTCCATGTTATGTTAGGGAGCAAAAGGTTAAAGGTGGGCGAACTAAAGTCAGCATCATGATCCCACATAAAACTGAAACCACGTTATCCAAGTACTGAATCTCACGCTACATGGCAAAAGGGCAAAGAGAAAGCACGCAGTCAGTCAGTCACGATTGGTAATGGTAACACACCAAGGAGGCCCGGTGAGAGACAGGTGTGGAATCCACAACGACAAACGCACGGTAAATGAATTGAAATCCGACAAAGGTGGCGGTTGACCGAGGGAGGATGAAGGGAGGGAGGGACGCACCAGTACTGGCACCAGAAGCGGAGCATGTGCGCGTCGTTGGGGCGCGTCTCCACCGTCTTGAAGCACTCGAACGCCGGCATCGCGTAGCCGAAGAGCAGCCTGCACAAGGCCGGCGCCGGCGGGCCAGGTTCGGAATCAGCACGCACGAGCAAAAGGAACCCAAAACAAACAGCGCAGACCAACGGTTCGGCGGGAAGGGAAGCGATTTCCCGGGGGTACTTACAGCAGGATCTTCGACAGGAGCTCCCCCAACATCTCGCCGGACCGAAAATGCCCCCCGCGCGCGCGGCGCCTGCGGCAGCGGAGAAGGAAATCCCGGGTCCTTGCCCGCGGCGCTCGCTCCTCTGTGGACTGCGGCTTGTGGGGTTGAATGGGGGAACTCGCGTGGAGCGGCGGTGGCGGAATGCGAGCAGCGGGGGGCGACGCGGAGGAGGAAGGGAGAGGAGGCGGAGAAGGAAGCGGTTGCGTTGGCTTTGGGAAGACGACTGCGACCGACTCGCGGAGCGTTTGGAGATTTGAGAGCGGTGGGCAGTTGCCGTTGCCGTTGCCGAGTCCTCGGATCGGACGTGGTGGTAGTGGTGGGCCTGGACCGTTCGAGCCGGGGCGGGGAGACTTGTTCGACCACGGCGACGAGGAGACGACCCCGCTGCGGGTGGGCCCTGGGGAGGTATCTTCATTCTCCAGTCGCGCTCGGTTTGCGGCATCCGGCATCTACAATGGATGAGGAGTTTGCTTCACGGCAGCTGGTCAATGATCCGGTGGGGCCAGCGGAGGAGGGGGCTGCGCGGCTGCACCGGGGTGGGGTAGCGTGTGGGTGCGCGGATGGGTGGCTTTACGCTTTTCGAACGGATGCTTCTGTGGCCCCCGCCTGTTGCCCAAAACTCTGCCGAAGCTTCAGC
>CM014272.1:65184722-65213893 GCA_004135705.1 Alloteropsis semialata | reverse complement strand
ATCGCCGAGAAAGTCGGCGAGGCTCTCAAGTTTGAGTAGAGTCCTGTATTCTGTAGCAGAGTAGTGTAAACCTTTGTATATACAAGTAATTAGAAACAAGTAAAACAAGAGTGTTGGAGACTTTGTTTCGTATTTTATTGTTGCCCGAGTAGCTTTTGGCTGAAATGTGCTTTTCCCTTTGCCTCACTTATCCTAAGTTCATAACGTCGAGAGCAGATCCCGTGCACGTGTAGAAGACTTAGGCGTCGTTCCGGACCCGGTTACACAGCATTTAGTTAAGAGCCACTCGGGAACGGAGTGATTCCGAGAAGTTTTGCAAGGAGAACAAATATACGAAAAAAAGCATATAGTATTATTGAACTTTGTGATACATAGCTTTTCATGGGTAGAATCGGCGTAAGTGTTCTATGTTCCACGGGTGTGGGACCTCGGTGCCATCCTCGTATTGGAGTCGAAAAGTACCCGGACATATGACCTGAGTCACGATGAACGGGCCTTCCCATGGGGCGGAGAGTTTGTGAACCCCTGCAGTGGATTGCACTCGGCGTAGGACGAGGTCACCAATGTTGAAGTCCCTCTCCTGGACGTTCTTGTCGTGGTAGCGTCGGAGTTGTTGCTGATAGCGCGCGTGCTGTATGAGCGCGTTAACTCGGTGTTCTTCGATGGAGACTAGGTCCACCTCGCGAGCTGCCTCTGCTTCACCTTCGTCGTAGTTATCGATGCGCGGAGATCCGAAAGCAATGTCGGTGGGGAGGATCGCCTCGGAGCCGTAGACGAGGAAGAATGGAGTATGACCTGTTGCACGACTCGGCTGAGTTCTGAGTCCCCAAATGACTTGTGGTAGCTCCTGGTGCCACCGTCCGGCGAATTTCTTCAATGGGTCGAAGACCCTTGCTTTTAATCCTTGGAGTATCATGGCGTTGGCTCGTTCCACCTGCCCGTTGCATCTGGGATGGGCGACGGAGGCGTAGTATACACCGATACAGCTGTTCTCGCAAAAGTCCCAGAAGGCGGATCCGGTGAACTGTGTCCCCAAGTCGGTGATGATCTTGTTAGGGACTCCGAACCGGTGTGTGATTTCTTCGACGAAGGCGGCGGCCTGCTTTGATGTTGGAGTTCCGACGATGGCCTTGTACTCTATCCATTTGGAGAATTTATCGATGGCGACGAGGATGTGTGTGTAACCTCCCGGGGCTGCTCTGAATGGTCCCACCATGTCCAACCCCCAACAGGCGAATGGCCACGAAGGCGGAATAGTGCGGAGAGCTTGGGCCGGGAGGTGTTTCTGCTTGGCGAAGAATTGGCACCCCTGGCATCGGCGGACGAGTGCTTTGGCGTCGGAGACAGCGGTGGGCCAGAAGAACCCTGCTCGATATGCTTTCCCGACTAGTGTCCCTGCGGCGGCGTGGCTTCCACAAACTCCCGAGTGGATGTCATCAAGGATCTGGAGGCCGACTTCTTTCGTGACGCATTTGATGAATACTTGATTTGTGGTGGCTCGTCTTTACAAGGCGCCACCCACCACCACGTAGTTTTTGCTTCGGCGTTCCAGAATCTTTCGCTCCGTGGGGTCCTTTGGTACTTTGTTATGGGCGAGGAAATCTATGAACTCGGCCATCCAGTCTTCTTCTTCGGCGTTAATGGCCAGCACCTCGCAGAGTTCTGGGGCAGGCTCTGGCTCGTCGCTCAACTCTTTGACCGAGGGTTTGAGGAGGCCTTGCACGAACACTCCCCCTGGAACTTCTGCGCGGGTGGATCCCAGCTTGGCGAGTGCATCAGCGGCGAGGTTGTTTTCCCGTGGGACGTGGTGGTACTCAACTCCGTAGAATTTCCCCTCCTGCTTATGCACTGCCTCGCAATAGGTGTTCATCCGCTCGCTGTGGCGATCCCACTCTTTGTTCACTTGGTTTATGACGACAGCAGAGTCGCCATAGACCAGGAGCCTCTTTATGCCTAGTGAAGTAGCGATGCGGAGCCCGTGGAGAATCGCTTCGTACTCGGCGGCGTTGTTGGTGACAGGGAAACGAATTTGGAGGACGTATCGGAGCTGTTCCCCTTTCGGCGAGATGAAGAGCACCCCGGCCCCTCCTCCATCGATCATCAGGGAGCCGTCAAAGTACATCTTCCAGTGTTCGCCGCTGGTGTCTTCTTTCGCGTCCTGGCTCTCGGTCCATTCGGCGACGAAGTCGGCGAGGATCTGTGACCTGATGGCGGTGCGCGGGACGAAGTCTATGTTGAAGGAGCCGAGC
The DNA here is from genome assembly GCA_004135705.1 of Alloteropsis semialata. Taxonomy (NCBI): domain Eukaryota; kingdom Viridiplantae; phylum Streptophyta; class Magnoliopsida; order Poales; family Poaceae; genus Alloteropsis; species Alloteropsis semialata. Next base: position 65,211,644 of record CM014272.1, on the reverse strand, counting down.
TCGACGGACCACTTGATGATTCGCCCCGTGACGTCTCTGTTGTGGAGGATTTCCCCGAGTGGAAATTGCGTGACCACCTTGATGCGATGCGCTTGGAAGTAATGTCGGAGTTTTCTTGACGTGATCAGCAGTGCGTAGAGTAGCTTCTGCACCTGGGGATAGCGAGACTTGGACTCGCTGAGCACTTCGCTTACGTAGTAGACTGGTCGCTGTACTCGTTGCACCTTTCCTTCTTCCTCCCTTTCCACGACGATGACGGTGCTCACCACGTTGGTTGTGGCAGCGATGTACAGGAGCAGCGTTTCATCGTTGTGTGGAGCGGCGAGTACCGGTGGATTGGAGAGGTAGTTCTTGAGGTCGGCGAAAGCTTGCTGCGCTTCTTGGTTCCACTCGAACCTGTCGGTCTTCTTGAGGATCTTGAAGAATGGCAAGCCCTTATCCCCGAGCCGGGAGATGAATCTGCTCAAGGCCGCCATGCAACCAGTCAATTTTTGGATCTCTTTCTTCCCAGTCGGCGGTTTCATCCTCCGGATGGTGTCTATCTTCTCTGGGTTGGCTTGAATGCCTCTGTTGCTGACGATGAAGCCGAGTAGTTTCCCTTTGGGTACGCCAAAGACGCACTTAGTCGGGTTCAGCCTCCAGTTGTGCCTGCGGAGATTGTTAAACGTTTCGGAGAGATCGGCGATGAACTCGGCTTCGATCTTTGTTTTGATGACTATGTCGTCGACGTAGGCCTCGGCGTTGCGGCCGATCTGAGTGCCCAGGGTCAAGTTGATGGCCCTCTGGTAGGTGGCTCCGGCGTTGCGGAGGCCAAACGTCATCTTGGTGTAGCAGTAGGCGCCGATCGGAGTTATGAAGGACGTCTTCTCCTGGTCCTCTTCTTTCAGGGCGATCTGGTGGTAGCCGGAGTAACAATCGAGGAAGCATAGGAGTACGCATCCGGCGGTGGAGTCAACGACTTGGTCGATGCGGGGTAGGACGAAGGGGTCCTTAGGGCAGTGCCTGTTGAGATCTGTGTAGTCAACACACATTCTCCATTCATTATTCTTTTTTCTTACAAGGACTGGGTTAGCGAGCCAGTCAGGGTAAAAGACTTCTCTAATGAACCCGGCAGCTAGCAGCCTTGTAATCTCTGCCCTAATGGCCTCCTTGCGATCCTGCGCGAAGCGTCGGAGCTTTTGGCGAACTGGCTTGGCGTTCGCGTCAACCGTCAAGGAGTGCTCGACCACCTCCCTCGGAACACCTGGCATATCTGATGGAGTCCATGCGAATATGTTGGCGTTGTCCCGGAGGAAGGTGACGAGCGCGCTTTCCTATTTGGGGTCGAGCCCTGATCCGATCAGGGCGGTCTTGGAGGAGTCGGAGAGCCCGAGCGAGATGGCGCGCACTTCTTCGGCCGACTGCATTGTGGTCGGCGCGGCCCTTCGCTTGGAGGACTCGGGGACGGAGCCCGGGACCCCTTGGAAGGTTCTTGCCTCGTGGACCACCTCCATCTGCAGCACGCTGCGTTCGATGCCGGTGCAGAGGTGGAGCCCTTCTTTGTCGCAGCCCTTGGAGAGGTGCACGTCGCTGCGGATGGAGAGGACGCCGTTTGGTGCTGGCATCTTCATCAGCAGGTACGTGTAGTTGGGGATTGCCATGAACTTGGCGAGCGCTGGTCTCCCCAATATGGCGTGGTAGGCGGTGGTGAAGTCGGCGACCTGGAAGTTGAGGTACTCAGTCCTGAAGTTGTCTTGATCGCCGAAGGTGACGGGCAGAGCAATCTGCCCGAGTGGTTTGGAGCCTTTGCCCGGGATCAGCCCGTAGAACGGGTGGAGAGAAGGGGTCAAGGCGTCGAGGCCGATGCCCATGTCCTTCAGCGTCTGGGCGAAGATGATGTTGAGCCCGCTCCCACCGTCGATGAGTACTTTGGTGAGGCGGGCGTTGTGCACGATCGGGCTGAGTACCAGCGGGTACTCGCCCACGTCGGAGACCTGGAACCACTGGTCCTCCCTGGAGAAGGTGATCGGCTGCTCGGACCAGCGGAGTGGTTGGATCGGCGATGTGTAGCAGGAGAATATCTCCCGGTCGCGTACTTTCTCCCGGCGCTTGTCGTCTACGGGCGGCGGTCCTCCGAGGATGAAGTTCACCTGCCTGTCGACATTTGGGAAAGCAGGGTTCGCGGGAGCCCCTTTTCCCTTGTCGCCTTTGTCGTCGTCTTGCGGCGGCAGCTTCCCCTCCTTCTTCTTGTAGGCTTCGGCGAGCCCCATGCAGTCGATCATGCGATGCTTGGACTGCTTATGGATGGGGCAGGGTCCCTGGAGCATCTTCTCGAAGTCAGCGCTAAAGTTGGACCGCGGGCGAGAGCCGCTACGGTCCATGGCGGCGACGGTGAAGTCTCTCGAGCGCTTTCGGTCATCCCTCCTGCTAGGTTCAGGTCGGGGGCGGCGTGTGTCTTCCTTCTTCGGGCGATCTTCTCGGCGAGGGGGACGATCATCGTCCCGAGTGCTTTTCTTGCCGTAGTGGAGGCGGACGGCCTCCTTGGCGTTGGCCATCTTGTTCACCCGGCCAAAGAACTCGCCGGAGGTCTTTGGCATGTCCTCGCAGAGGCGCTCGAAGACGGCGGAGTCGGCGAGGCCATCGAGGAAGTAGCTGATGAACTCGGACTCGGAGCAGCCGGGAACTAGGTTCCGGTTCTCCATGTACCGGTCGGTGTAGTCGCGGAGGCTTTCCCCGCGGTTCTGCTTCACCTTGCCCAGGTCCCAGGCGGTGCCTGGTCGGATGGAGCTCCCCTGGAAGTAGCTTTTGAACTTGTCGCAGAGAGTCCCCCAGCTGTCGATGGAGTCGGGCTCAAGGCTGTGGAGCCAGGTTAGCCCCACCTTGGTCATGGCGACGGGGAAGTAGGCGCACATGGAGTCGTGGTCGCCGTTCACTGCGCGGATGGCGATGCTGTACGTCCGGAGCCACAGCGTCGGGTCCGCCTTCCCGTCATATTTCTCTATGCCTGTCGGTTTGAAGTTAGCAGGCATTCTAATGGATCTTACTCGGGCAGTGAAGGCCGGGAAGCCGTCGCAGTCATTGAGGTTCTCGGCGTCCTCGTGTCCTGAGTCGGCGGAGTAGTCGTCCGGGGTGTTAGCCCGGGGCGGCCTGTCTTGTCCGAGTGGAGGCCCGTACTTGCGGTCGAACTCTCGGCGGCGTGCGGCCTCGGCGACCTCAAGCTCTCGGCGTTGGCGTGTGTCGCGATCCAGCCCTGGGGGGCCGTGTTCACGATTGTACTCGGCGCGCCGTCGGAGCTCTTCCTCATCCCTTCGCCGATGACGGTCGTCGAGGTTCCTCCGGAGATCGCGGTTGCGGAGTTGCTCGCGGAGATCCGGCTGCTCGACCACGTCGCGATCGGCTTCTCGGCGGCTAGCTGACTTGGAGTGGCGAGACGAGGAGGCAGGAGCCCTCTGGGCGTTGATCATACCCGCGGCTGCAGTCAACCTAACCTTGATACGGTTGAGCTCAGGGGTTTCCGGGATCCCCTCTAGCTCTTGGTGTGCGGCGGCAAGGTTGGCCGACGGGGTGGCGTAAACACCCACGCCGCCAACTTCTTGGATGAAGTCGTCTTGGAGGTTACGCGTGACCCTGGGGTTTCGGCGTTCTCGCCGCGCGTCGCGGCGTCGTTGCTTCTCACCGTTACGCCCGATCCTGGCGTCACGGTGTGCTTGATCCTCGCCTTGGATCGTTGGTTCGTCGGCGGATATGTCGGAGACAAACATCTCCCGCTTGGCAGGCGTGATCCTCTTATTCGGAGGGAGGACACGTGTCACCTGCGGGAAAGTCGGAGTTGGTTCTGGTTCAGGCGGAGTCGGCGCAACGTCCGGAGTAGATCCGATCTGGGCGGCCGCGATGGGATCGACCGCCCTGATCGCATCTGGAGAGTAGTCGGCGTTCATGCGTTCGCCGAGTGCTTGTTGGTAGACGGCCCCGCTGTTCCCGAGTCCCAGCGGGAATCGTGTCGGCGAGGCGATGCTCTGACGAGCGGATTCGGTGAGTTCGATGCATTCACCGATAGAGGCAATGGCGTGGTCCATGTCCGCCTCAAACTGGCGTTGGCGTGCAGCCCATCGGCGCCTTTGCTCTTCGGGCGTCTCCTGCCCCCTACCTGGCGCGCCAACTGTCGGATGTTTGGACCCGGCAGTCCACACAGGGTAGCCTACGTGGTTGATTTGTTGAGGGACAGATCGAGGATCAGAAGTCGATGGTAACACAAGACGCAAGGATTGAACAGGTTCGGGCCGTCGAGATGACGTAACACCCTACGTCCTGTGTTGGCGGCGATTGTATTGCTGTGTATGAAGTTTCTGGAAGGATCTCCGTAGTTGGGTTCTATCCTAGGGTTGTATGATTGTGGGTTGTTCGTAATGTCGTGTTTTGGAGGGGGGGTCTCAAGGCGCCTTATATAGTCCGGCTGCCTTGAGTTACAAGTCGGCTAGAGATCGTAACCTACCCGAAATACAAGGATTCGATCCTATAACGATTACAGATATCTTTCCCTATAATTCCGGCTAGTTTATCTTGATCTCCGAGCTTCTTGCGGGATACGCCGTCTTCTTCCTTGCCGCGCGCGCCGTCGCGCCCATCCGGTTCGCCCGACTAGTGGGCCTCCCGACTGGTGGGCCACCCAGTCCGACAAACCGATCCAGTTGCACTCGGATTGAGCCGCCCCTTGCTGGTTGGGCCAATCCGCCTTCTGGGTACCCCTGGGGGTCTACCCCCGACAGGTGTTGTTGCCCAGCTCCTGTAGCACGTCCATGAGCAGCGTGGGGAAGGCGCCAGTCTCACTGACGGAGGTGTGAGACACAAAGGACGTTCTCACAACCTCAGCCTCACCAACTGGCACGTCGTTCTGGCCAACGCCAGAGCCATCATCCAGGGCCTGATCCTGGTCGTCCTGACCATGGCCCTGCTCGTTGTCGTGGTCGTGGCCGTCGTCCGGCTGTTCTCCAGCAGCTGGTATTGGAGTGTCCTGAGCAGCAGCAGGTGGCGCTGGTGGAGCGTCAAGTGCGGGGTCCACTGGGGCGATGTGTCCGTCTGCCATCTCCTTAAAGTAGTAGAGCTCCTCGGGCTCTACCTCCTCCTGTTCCACCATTGGTGAAATCTACGGAACTGGTTGAGCGAGAGCGATGCGGATCCTGCCTCTGGTGCTCTTACGTGCTGTCCGTCTCTGCCTGGCCATCTGGGATAGAACAAGAACAAGACTAAATGCAAGAAAAAGCGATAGGACCAGAACAGAGTAAATTTTTATGCAAATAAGATTTTTCCTAAGAGCGGAAAGGCTAACTAAGAATGTAAAATCCTTAATTTTGACCATTTTCTAACTAGTCTAGCGTCCTACAGTCAATCTCGCTCTGATACCACTTCTTTGTCACACCCGATTTTAAGGACAAAATCGAATGCATCACATATATGTGCCAGGATCAGTTCATCACACATATGCTGACTTCATCAGTGTACATATCAAAAGACAATGTTCAAAACGTACAAAGAGAGTACATAACTTTATTAAACTCATCGATATTAGACATGAAGGTCTTAAACGTTCATCGATAAGCTAAAACGATAAATAGCTTCTTGACTTCATCCACAGGCACTTGACTGGTTGACGCGCCTAGAACTCATCATAGTCGCTGTAGTACTCCACTTCATTTTTATCTTCTGAACCGCAGCTGTTTAGCAAGGGTGAGTACACTTATGGTTGGTACTCAGCAAGTGGGGGAATATGCAAGGCTATCAAAGGGGGTTCAGGCTCATGCGATTAGTACTTTTAGTTGGGCAAATTTTATTAGCAAGCACCTATTTACTAGATGTACGTATATACCAAACCCACAATTATTCAGGATAACCAAAGGTATTCCACAAAAGACCAAGAACCACAAATTAGATCATGTTTAAGTTCAATTATCATGTGAGGGTCCAAACCGCCCTTAACTGTGGGCACGGCTGATATATCAGTTTTACACTCTACAGATGTTGTACACTTTCCCCACAGCTAGTGTTCCCTTTGTCGCCCGAGTTTGCAAAGCTTTTAAACACTTCCTTTGGTGAGTGGCGAGGGTTCACTACGAAGTCTTTACAAAGACCTAAAGTTAACTAGCAGCCCGCTAGAGTTTCAGCCGCGGTGAGGTCCACAGCCCTCCCAAAAGAGGACGTACCTTAGCAAAGAATACTCCTACAAGAGGACCGGACTATGACCCCTCACCGTCCCCTCCTTGCCCTTTCGGTAAGGCCACTAGCTAACCCCAAGTCTAATTAATTAGCTAAGTCAGAGCCATGTGATACTGTGGTTGCACTGTTTTCTTGGATGGTTCTCCATGTTCCAATTAATCATAATGATCTTGTAATTAAGCAAGGATATAACAATATAATTAAATCATGATTAACATTTCTATCAAAGTAACAGAACCAACCCAAAGTATAAGCAAGCTAAGCATTTATCTACCCATCTCATAACCGGTGATTCAAGGTTCAAGGCAAAAGACTAATCATGTCCCTAATAGGTATCTCATCAAAATTAATGCATAAACAGTAAAGTAAAGGTGGAATTCATGAATGTAATTGGGACAAAAAGAATATTCATGAAGGGAGAGGCCACTTGCCTTCCTCAACAAACTGCTGATGGTCTTCCTCGAACTGCTGGTGCTTTTCTCCTTCCTCGAACGGCACGTTCTCTATACGATCAAACATTGCAATACAACAAAATAAATAAAAACAGTACACCAAACAGTATTAAATGCACAAAACAAACACTCTAAACTAAAGAGCATACAGAGACGATCGCGTGGCCACGAGAATCGCCCAAAACAGATTTAAACGATGAAGTTACACTAGAACAAGGTTGCAGGGACTAATATGCAATAAAACCTATAGTTTGCGTACTATTTTGATAAAACCAAGGGCCTAAACACAAATAAACAAATACCAGAAGGGCTAGCAAGTGAAAGTAACATGAATAGGACGGCGGGTTGGAATATTCAAAAGATCAGGGGCCTATACAAAAACGATAAGGGCATAAACATAAATATTTTACACTACAAGAGGACTGCGGGTTGATTTCTAATAACCAGAGGGTCTCTTTAACAAAAAGACCGGGCGGCCGCTGTTTGACCGAGGATTGACCGGTATCAGGGGAACTGATCCATCCGTTGATTGGAGATCGGACGGCGCAGGGCATTCATAGCGGCCGGCTGTGCCGAAACACGGCGGCGCCACCTCGGCCCGCGGCGGAAGATCGCCGGAGCCGCTGCTGCAGGGCGCTACGGTGCACGAGAAGCAAAACAAATGGCATAGGAAGAAAGAGGGAGGCATGGGGAGTTCACCAGAGGGGTTTGCGGCGTCAGATGAAGGACTGGAGATGCATGGCGATGAGGACAGATGGCGTCGGCGGTCTGCTCAAGTCCGGCGAGCAAATAGGGCTTGATTATGGTGAATGGACGAAAACAAACAGCATTGAAAGCTTTATTGGGCCATGGCGAGCTCACCAGTGGTGATCTTGGCGTCGGGAGGTGACCGGAGAGGGTTGACGGCGAGGAGGTTGCGGCAGCGGGTCGGTTGGACGGCGAGGGACGTGAGCGGCGGCGGCTTCGGCTCCTGGACGTCGATTTTGTGCTCCGGGGGACCCTTTTCACGAGAGAATAGAACAGAGAGGATCAGAGAGAGCTGGGTTGCGAAGAAAGACAGTAGCGGCGGCGGCTACCTTGACGGGCGGCGACGGTGAGCTCCAAGGGTCGAATGCGCTTGATTGGGAGGAGGTTTCGGCGCGGGTGTGGGAAGCGTGTGCGTGCGTGAGGAGCAACGAGCGACCTTTTATAGCAGAGGAGAGGGAGCAGAGGGGGGGCTTGGGGCGGAGAGAAACCGAGGGCTGGCGCGGGCGGTTGCCGAGATGGCATGGAGGCCATTATGGCGCTCGGCCGTTGCTGAGGGGAGGGGAGAGGTGGAGAGCGTCGTTGTGGCAGACCGCCCCAATTAATCCGGCTTAAGAGCATGGGACCACTATCACAGCAGCGCTCCACGCCCTTAAACCGAGTTAATCGTGCAATCCGTCGGATACCTTCCCGATTAAACCACCTTTTTCTCTCGACCGAAACAAAATAGCAGCAGTCCCACTCGAAGGTGGGCTCAAGCAGTACAACTCATCACACATTTTACATCACCCGGTTCACTTAGGTATTTATACAAAAACAGTGAATATGTTTTAGTTATTACAAACCAGAGTTATGTACAGTGGAAGTCTAAACATCGAAACAAAAGGGTATTATGCGGAGCCCTCGCACAACACCTAACCACCGCGGCCTGCGCCGGACTCAGGCGGCACCTGCTCCACAACCCAACCGTCAGGCAACGTGCACGGCCAAGTCAGAGCAGCAGTAGGGTCGTAGCTCTCCACCTCCAAGTCTGAAAAACAAGCCACAAGCAAGGCTGAGTACTAGTTACTCAGCAAGACTTACCCGACAAGGTTAAACTTCTAGACATGCACGGCTTTATGGCTGAGGGCTTGTTTTGCCAAAAAGAGCCTACCCAAAAGTTTCTATTTTCAATATTTTAGCCAAGTTTTAAAGTGGACCTGGTCATTACTAAATTTGCCAAGCTATCCAACACAATCAATGTGAAGAACAATTGATGAACATGATATTAACATTTCTTTTCCAGCCCTCTCTACACCCATTGACCAAGCCACTGATGTGCGACAAGCGATCAAGCAGCTTCATGTAACCACGAAGGACGGACAACTCGAGTTGATTTCGACCATGCATGGGACAACCTAATCACACGACCCGTGAGAGACACCCAGGACCTCACGAGGCAACCTTTTCCATCTCTCCCTGCCATCTGCCATCAGGGCCCACTCCACCCGAGTGCACGCCCCAACGGACCCCAGGTGCCCCAGGCAAACCTGTGCCGCGGCCACTGCTACACTCGCCATCAACCCCTCGCCCAATGGAGTAGGAAGGACCTGTCAGACGTCAGTTTGAATCAAGTACTAGGTTTACCAGTTTACCATATTTCTCGGTATACGATTAGTACCTTCAAAAGCTTGACCAACAACGCCACACAAGCAATGCCTTAGCCAACGATCCTCTGCGCAAGCGGGACATTCAACCACACATGAACATCGTTCAGGCCCCACTTGCCGATCACCATTAACTGAAATAAAGTAAATCCTATATCTCGTGAGTGACAAGCAATCACTCGACTTCTACCGGTCCTAATTAAGCATAGCATTCTATACGACCTAACCATATTAGTATTAGGACATAGGTACCTAGAGGTCATGCAACTACGGTTTCAATCAACTCCTTAAAACTTAGATGCACAAAATAAGGCACAAGTAAGGAGTTAGTTTCACAGTGGGTGATGCTCCGGGGCTTGCCTTCTTGATCACCGGTGGCCTTGGGCCCTTCCGGAATTTGATCCGGGTCTTGCGCAGTCGTCAAGTTCAGCTTAGCAACGGCGGGGTCGCTCTCGGGCTCAACCTCAAGCTCGCACACGCCGTCAACAATGGGGTGATCTACACGGGGTGCAAGAATTATGCATGAGATGCATTAATGCAGGAGCAATAATTACCAAAAATAATTACACAACTTGCACCACTAGTCAATCGTATATGGAGCACAACAATTAAGAGCAGCATCACGCACAGAAACCGGTCTGACCGGTTTCGGAGGCCGGTTAGACCGGTCTGGCACTGGCCAGCCCAACAATTCTTATGACCGACTTAACTACTTCTAAATCTACTCAAAAACATGAATAGGTCTGGCCATTAGGTGATTACTCAGCCCTATCAATCATTTCAGAATTACCAAAAAGGGTTTTGGCATTTTTAGCTCATGCCTAGAATTTAGAAAACAAGGGATACACTTGCTAGCACACCATTGTGCATGAAACAATGCATCAAACGAACAAACATCTGCCCACAAGTCTTAGAATTTCATAGGGAAAACTCCCCCTAACATCATGAGTGCTCTTAGCCAATAACTACCTAACTCTACTCCCTCACTCCTAACCCAACCATCAAAGGTGGCTTTTGCTTCCTTAGCTTATGTATAGGATTTACAAGGCAACGATTGCATATAGGTCCTAAAAACCTTTACCAATCCTCTTTTCTTTTCCAATCACTTACCCTTAGGCTCTTTTGCTTGCTCTCACCCGAGACAGACTGAGCTCGGCTCGGAGGAGCTCCTGGCCGGCCGGAAAACGCCGAATTCCCGGCGAGAGAGGCTGTGGGGAAGGATGGGAGGGGCTTTGGGGCGTCGAGGGCGAGGTGAGGGGGCTGAGGGCCCGGTGAATCGTGGAATGAACGCGTGAGGGGGAAGAACTCGACCGTGGAGTGACTGAGCTCGGGAACGGGAAGGACGGGGGTGGTTGAATCGGTCCTCCACTTGCGTACGTGGCGCGACACCAAGCTCTCCACCACACGAATCGCACAGGGGAGCGCGGACACACGTCCCAAGCGGCGCGAACGACCGTACCGCCACCAGGAAGGCCCATACCGGCGCGGTGGTTGGCGACCGACTGTTGCGGTGGTGGGGTAAAACAGCCACCGCTGGGGATTTCTCAAAAGACCAAACATCCATGAAGTGTTGCGGTGGTGTAAAAGTAGGTAACCACTGCAACAGTCCGTCAATCCAGAGAGGAATTTTACTGTTGCGCATGACCACCGACTATTGCGGTGGCGACCTGGTGACCACCGCAACATTCGGTGGTGGCCTGAAAAACATGTGTAAAATATACGGGGCACCGACTGTTGCGGTGGCCCTTCCAATTGGCATCGCAACTTGCTTTCCTAGTCCTATTTGCATTTTACAAGTTAGTTTTGATTTGAAATTCTGTTGAACTAAGTCTTATTCCTTATGATAGTTATCCTGATCACACATATACACACATGCACAAACAAACACGATGCATGCCATTATTGATTTAATTAAGTTTGTTATGGTTCTTAATTATGATAGTGACACCAGGAGTGTCACAGCCCTCCCCCCTTAAAAAGAATCTCGCCCCGAGATTCCGGTGCATAGATTTTAAGTGCGGAAAGGAAGTTACCTGGAATAGAGTTCATAAAATCCGGGTATTTAGATTTGAGATATGACTCCTCTTCCCAAGTAGCTTCATCTTTGGTATGATTACTCCATTGAACTTTATAGAATTTGATAGCCTTACTCCTTGTGATTCTATCCTTCTGATCAAGGATCTTAATAGGATAGGCTTCATACGTGAGATCGGGTTCAAGAGGAATTTCTTCATAAGGAATGGATTCTTCTGGAACTCGAAGACACTTCTTGAGTTGGAGACATGAAAGACATTGTGTATGGCGGGGAGATTATCTGGCAGCTGAACCTTATATGCCACGGGTCCACAAGTTTCCAAGATTTGGAAAGGTCCAATATAGCGAGGAGCTAATTTTCCCTTCACACCGAATCTTTGGACTCTTTTGGTTGGGGAAACCCGAATATAGACATGATCACCCACTTCAAAGGTTAAAGGCCTTTTTCTTTTATCAAAATAGCTCTTTTGGCGAGATTGTGCAGCCTTAAGATTTCTCTGGATGACGCGCACCTTATCCTCGGCCTCTTGAACTAGATCTGGCCCAAAGAAATTCTGTTCACCGGATTCAGACCAATTTAGAGGGGTTCGACACCGTCGTCCATACAAGGCTTCAAATGGTGCCATTTTAATGCTTGCTTGATAACTATTGTTATATGCAAACTCAGCCAAAGACAAGCATTGATCCCAATTTTTGTCGTAATGCATGACACAAGCTCTGAGCATATCTTCCACTATTTGATTCACCCTTTCCGTTTGGCCATCAGTTTGAGGATGATAAGTAGAGCTACGGATCAATTTGGTGCCTAGGGAAGCATGCAACTGTTCCCAAAAGCGAGCAACAAACTGGGTGCCTCGATCCGAAATAATGGTTCTTAGAATGCCATGCAGACAAACAATTTGTTCGATGTAAATTTGAGCATACTTCTTGGCATTATAATTTGTGTTGACCGGAATAAAATGGGCGGTCTTCGTGAGTCTGTCAACAATCACCCAAATAGAATCATGTCGCTGAGGGGTATTGGGCAAACCCACAATGAAGTCCATGGATATGTCATCCCATTTCTAAGATGGAATTGGGAGAGGTTGTAAAGTTCCAGCTACCTTGAGATGGCTTGCTTTCACCCTTTGACATGTGTCACATTCGGACACATATTTAGCAATCTCCCTTTTCATTCTTGTCCACCAGAAATTCTCCTTCAATTCTTGGTACATTTTGTTGCTACCAGGATGAATAGAGAATTTTGATAGATGAGCTTCATCAAGAATTTGTTTCCTTAGCGCATGGTCTTTAGGGACCACAAGCCGTTGCTCAAACCAAAGAATTCCCTTCCAATCTTACCAAAAGCATTTGTATTTGGGCAATCCTTGCGCTAGCCCTTGCTTTATATGAGCAACTCCTTTATCCTTGGATTGTGCCATAATAATTCTTTCTCTCAAGGTGGATTCTACCACCATGTGACTTACTGAGCCTTGAGGAACAATTTCCAATTTCAACTTGGACATCTCATGGCAAAGTGTGTCCTTAAGAGACGTGATAGTGAGGCAATTGCACTGAGCCTTGCGGCTTAAGGCATCGGCCACAACATTGGCTTTTCCCGGATGGTAATGCACCTCAAGATCATAATCTTTGATTAGCTCTAACCATCTTCTTTGGCGCATATTAAGATCAGCTTGGGTGAAGATATATTTAAGGCTCTTGTGGTCGGTGTAGATGTTGCAACGAATGCCCATGAGGTAATGTCTCCAAATTTTTAAGGCATGAACCTCAACAGCTAATTCCAAATCATGAGTGGGATAATTCACTTCATGAGGCCTAAGAGCTCGAGAAGCATAAGCAATGACTCGATCTTCTTGCATTAGCACACAGCCAAGACCCGTGCCCGAGGCATCACAATAAACATCGAAAGGCTTGGAGGTGTCCGGTTGAGCTAGAACCGGTGCTGAGGTTAAAAGTTTTCTCAAGGTGTGGAAGGCTTGCTCACATTTCTCACTCCACACAAATTTCTCTTCTTTCTTGAGAAGTTCAGTCATAGGCTTGGCAATTTTGGAGAATTCTGGAATAAAGCGGCGATAATATCCAGCTAAACCCAGAAAACTCCGTATTTGATGAACGGATTTAGGAGGCTTCCAATCCAATACCTCTTGCACCTTTCCTGGATCTACAGCAATTCTTTCGGCTGAAATAGTGTGCCCCAAAAATTTTACACTACACAGCCAAAACTCACACTTGCTGAATTTTGCATAGAGGTGGTGATCTCGGAGGCGTTGGAGAACAATGCGGAGATGCTGAGCATGTTTTGCCTCATTTTTGGAATAGATCAAGATGTCATCAATGAATACGACCACAAATTTATCCAGCTCGGGCATGAAAACCGAATTCATGAGATACATGAAATATGCCGGAGCATTGGTGAGACCGAAAGACATCACTAAGTACTCATAGAGCCCATAGCGAGTTGAGAAAGCTGTCTTCGGTATGTCACTGGGCCGAATTTTGATTTGGTGATACCCAGAGCGAAGGTCAATCTTCGAGAACACCCTGGCTCCGGACAATTGATCAAAGAGAGCGTCAATACGGGGAAGTGGATACTTATTTTTGATAGTCACCGCATTGAGAGGTCGGTAATCCACACACAACCTCAAAGTCTTGTCCTTTTTCTTCACAAACAGAGCGGGGCAGCCCCAGGGTGAAGAGCTGGGACGAATATAGTCCTTGTCTAGCAATTCTTGGAGTTGGACTTTTAGCTCGGCTAATTCTTTGGGCGCCTTTTTATAGGGCCTTTTGGAAATAGGAGCTGTACCGGGTTGTAATTCAATCACAAATTCAACTTCCCGATCAGGGGGCATTCCTGGCAATTCATCAGGAAATACATCCGGGTATTCACATACAATCGGGATCTTCTCCAAAGGGGTTTCTATTGCAGAGAATGCACAGGAATTCCGGATATCTTGGCGGGGTAGATAAAGTGTTGAAGCACCATGTGTTGAAGAATTGATCTCCACACAACGAGAAGGAATGTCTAAATTGACTCCATGTTTTTCCATCCAGTTCATACCCAAAATAATATCTATCCCTTGATTCTCCAAGGTAATGAAATTAGTTTCATATACCTTACTACCCAACTTGAGAGGCACATTTCTCACAAGCTGATGAGATCCTATTCTACCACTAGGGGTAGATATGACATATTGTTGGGTGGTATGCACAAAAGAAAAATTGTGTTTGGCAGCCAATCTATTGCTCATGAAACTATGCGAAGCTCCAGAATCAAATAGCACATAACTAGGCACATTGCGGATAGAGAAAATACCCGACATCACTGGAGCACCAGCAGGGAGTTCATCCATAGTAGTGAAATTGAGATGGCCCTGCCTGACAACTGCCACTTGCTTCTTGCCTTTATTATTATTATTGGCTGGAGTTGGGGCTTTATTCCCACCTTGCTTGGGAAACTGGCAATCTCTTGCAAAGTGGCCCGGCCTACCACAGTTGTAGCAAGGAGCATTCTGGGGACGAGGCGGCTGATATGCCTGAGCGGGAGCACGGTACCCCTGATTCTGCTGTGGAGGCCTGATGATCCATGACCCTGGCTGAGGGGCCCTCGGAAGAGACTGAGCAGGATTCTTTTGGACCAGGCGAAACTTAGGGGGTGTAGAGCTAGATTGGCCAACTGGGGCCTTCCTCTTCTTTTCAGCTTTATGGGCATTGATGCTGTCTTCCTGGGTGATAGCCATATTCACTAGGTCGGCGTAGCTATCAGCTTTGACCAGAGAAAGCCTGTCCTTTAGCTTGGAGCTAAGGCCACGACGGAAGCGATCTTGCTTCTTGGCATCCGTGTCAATGTGATAGCCCGCATATGGTGCCAAGTGATTGAAAGCCTGGGCATACTGCAGCACATTGCGCGTGCCCTGGGTTAGTGCCAGGAACTCATTCAACTTGCGGTCCATCAAACCGGTAGGAATATGGTGAGCACGAAAAGCAGTCTTGAATTCCTCCCAAGACCAGTAGGAATGTGGTGAGCACGAAAGCAGTCTTGAATTCCTCCCAAGTCATCACATGATTAGCTGGGAGCATTGCATAATGGTTGTCCCACCAGAGTCGAGCCGAGCCTCGCAATTGCTGAGCAGCAAAGCGAGCCTTGTTAGCGTCCGAGCAAGGTGCCACCAGCAAAGCAAACTTGGACTCAATATTGCTGAGCCAAGCATTAGCATTGAGGGGATCCTCCATCTTGGTGAACAGAGGTGGCTGAGTACTCGTGAAGTCCGAGTAGGTCGCCTCCTGAGGATGGGGATTGAGATGTCCGCCATGTGGGTGATGATTTACTTGGGCTTCGGTCAAGCGCCGAAGAAGCTCTGTCTGCATAGCCAACAGCTCCGCGACATTGGTGGGTAGAGGTGGCGGGTAAGGCAAATCATCACCTGGAGGTTGCGACATCTGCATTGTTTCATAGCTCACGTTAGTCACGCAATTCTTGGAATGATAAAGACAAAAGGATGACAAAAAGTACTAACAACCATAGAAATATTCTTTGTAACGTTAGTACCAAACATCATTCCATTCATCGAAAAGCGTGCTTCTAACTTGCTAAGGGCAATCAGGGACTACCCAAAAATTCCCATGTTTGACCAAAAGAGAGCTTACATAATTACGTGACTCTTTTGGTATTTGGGATTCAAGCTACTTCCAATTGAAAAGTTGTGAAATTCAGGGTACCACCGACTGTTGCGGTCCCACATCTTTGGTTACGACCGCAATAGTCGGTCATTGCAGTAGCCTTTTTCAAAATCATCCTCCAGTACCGACTGTTGCGGTGGTGCACATAACCAGCACCGCAACAGTCTGTGATGTGCTGCACTGCAACAGTCTGTCAATCCAGAGACGAATTTTTACTGTTCCTCTGGACCATCGACTGTTGCGGTCGTGGTAATTGACCAGGACCGCAACCTTCTGTGCTTCAAATTAAGTTTTTCCCGCCTAAACCTTACGGTCACCGATTATTGCGGTGCTTACGGCCAATTGTTGCGGTGGTCGCTGGGTTTTGGTAATTCGACTATAACTTTTGTTGCCTCGTTCCAATGGAGTTGGAATTTTGACAAAAGCTAGATTATAAAGTTTTGCACAAGTTTGGTATTCATGCCTCACTCGAAAAACATCGGTTACTTTATGTAAAACTGAGGACATGCTTGTGGCCACAAAATTAAACTTAGTATATATACATAGATGGTTCCATCATACTAGCGGTGTATATATACAACATCCATGAAATAACTTACGCCATCCTTGCAGCAGAACAAAAGTCTACCATAAGCCCAAGGATTTCATTCATGGACACAAAAGGAAAACCATCTCCTACAACACTATCTAGTCAGAGTCCACAGGGTAAAGCTCCTCCGGATCTTCCTCGTCATCGGACCCATCATTGCCACCATTAAGAGGTGGTACTTGGTTCACTGAGCCTTCTCCATCTGACATGGCAGGATCGTTCA
The DNA here is from genome assembly GCA_004135705.1 of Alloteropsis semialata. Lineage (NCBI taxonomy): Eukaryota > Viridiplantae > Streptophyta > Magnoliopsida > Poales > Poaceae > Alloteropsis > Alloteropsis semialata. Next base: position 65,195,090 of record CM014272.1, on the reverse strand, counting down.
GCTCAACCGGCAGGCCCGAAATGGTATCCAAGCCGGACTCACCCTGTATGGGTAGCTCTGGAGGCACAGGCGCTGGGGGAGGATTCTGCAATTCAGCAATCACCTCTTGAGCCTCATTCATGTCGTCCTCCAAATGAGCTACTATCTCGTGTTGCTCAACTAACTCCTCGTTGAGATTGTGGACTTGGTGTTTCAAATCCCTCACTTGATCCGCGAGAGCTTGAGCTGCTACAGCCACTGAACGGTTCTGGTAATTGAGCATTTCTATGAGATCAGCAGATGCTCTCCCATAGTCAATCAAAGCAATGGTGGTAGGGTCCTGAACTGTGGCCCTGCTATCCCACCACAAAATAGCATTCCCGGGTAGTGGTGGAAATAAAGCTGCAGGCGTGTGGTGGAGTTGCATCTGGTACTATTGTCCAAACTGCAACAAAGCCTGTTGCGCCACCATTTCACAACCGGGTAAAAAGGAATGGGACCGGGTTGTCACCACCAAGTCTTCCTGCATTACTCCAGGTGGGCTTGGAATGGTGATTGTGACTTCAAATTGCATCACGTTCCACTCGTGGTGAGGTACCCCCACGTAACAGGGTGGCTCGGTGTATCCACACCGTTGCGCGGTTTTCCATAGAAGCACGGGAAATCCCCCCAAATGGAGACAAGTGGAGTGATAGTGCCCTTGGTCGTCGATGTGCATGGTTCGGTTGCTCGGACCAGCCATCTGCAAGCAAGCAACAACCAGGACAAGTTTAAGTACAAATGCACCAAACCCATCAAATACCTTAAGTATAGACATATTTTAATGCCAAGACAAAACCGACATAACTCCCAATTGGAAGCGTTGAAAATTTTAGAACCTTGACATGGGCTAATTAAGGGGTTTGAAACAATAATTCCCAGTGGGATTCTTACAGTTGAGGTGATCCCATGGAGAGAAAGATTCAAGCTAAGGACCATCTAGAATACCCTTAAGTGAGTGCACAATTTAGTTGTATATCCATTAACCCGCAATTTATGTATTTGTGCATGATCAGGATGCATGCATGAGCGACCTAGTCGTCCTCACCAAAGAAATAACTGCCAAGTAATCTTGGACTTACGGGGTTAGCATCGGTGGCACATAAATACGTCTCTCCTTATATTATCTAGTCGGGTTTCTAGCGAGCACACATCCTATGGTCTCGTGGTTAGCGTACCTGCAGAAAACATTCATCACTGAACCGTTTGTGCCAGCACTCACAAATAGTTCCCATGTACCTCACGCCACATGGGTGACGCATATGCGGTTGCCCACATATGATGACCACACTCTGTTGCCCACTATAGAAGCAACAGTTCAACCAATGAATTAAAGCATTACAGTCATTATAACACCGGAAAGTGTTATATTGACTGCACCCCAAGTAAGCCACTGCTTGGGAAACAGCGTCCAGTATTCACACCCTCTGGCAATGGGCGACCATCACTTACCTGGTGTCGTCGGTACAGAAAAGTAATGTGCTGGAAGTTAGCAATATATATATATATATATATATATATATATATATATATATATATATATATTATATATATATATATATATATATATACACCATATAAGCCACCTAAACATACCCATAGTTCTCCCTAGGGCTCACGTTTTATTCTTTTCAAACCCTAGCGCAGCCAACGAGATCCTAAGTCCAGTTTAAGTTTTGCACATCAAAAAATCATTTTTAAGACTCATTGTACCGCCCGCTGCCTATTTTTTGGCTCTGATACCAGCTGTGGCAGACCGCCCCAATTAATCCGGCTTAAGAGCATGGGACCACTATCACAGCAGCGCTCCACGCCCTTAAACCGAGTTAATCGTGCAATCCGTCGGATACCTTCCCGATTAAACCACCTTTTTCTCTCGACCGAAACAAAATAGCAGTAGTCCCACTCGAAGGTGGGCTCAGGCAGTACAACTCATCACACATTTTACATCACCCGGTTCACTTAGGTATTTATACAAAAATAGTGAATATGTTTTAGTTATTATAAACCAGAGTTATGTACAGTGGAAGTCTAAACATCGAAACAAAAGGGTATTATGCGGAGCCCTCGCACAACACCTAACCACCGCGGCCTGCGCCGGACTCAGGCGGCACCTGCTCCACAACCCAACCGTCAGGCAACGTGCATGGCCAAGTCAGAGCAGCAGTAGGGTCGTAGCTCTCCACCTCCAAGTCTGAAAAACAAGCCACAAGCAAGGCTGAGTACTAGTTACTCAGCTAGACTTACCCGACAAGGTTAAACTTCTAGACATGCACGGCTTTATGGCTGAGGGTTTGTTTTGCCAAAAAGAGCCAACCCAAAAGTTTCTATTTTCAATATTTTAGCCAAGTTTTAAAGTGGACCTGGTCATTACTAAATTTGTCAAGCTATCCAACACAATCAATGTGAAGAACAATTGATGAACATGATATTAACATTTCTTTTCCAGCCCTCTCTACACCCATTGACCAAGCCACTGATGTGCGACAAGTGATCAAGCAGCTTCATGTAACCGCGAAGGACGGACAACTCGAGTTGATTTCAACCATGCATGGGACAACCTAATCGCACGACCCGTGAGAGACACCCAGGACCTCACGAGGCAACCTTTCCCATCTCTCCCTGCCATCTGCCATCAGGGCCCACTCCACCCGAGTGCACGCCCCAACGGACCCCAGGTGCCCCAGGCAAACCTGTGCCGCGGCCACTGCTACACTCGCCATCAACCCCCGCCCAATGGAGTAGGAAGGACCTGTCAGACGTCAGTTTGAATCAAGTACTAGGTTTACCATATTTCCCAGCATACGATTAGTACCTTCAAAAGCTTGACCAACAACGCCACACAAGCAATGCCTTAGCCAACAATTCTCTGCGCAAGCGGGACATTCAACCACACATGAACATCGCTCAAGCCCCGCTTGCCGATCACCATTAACTGGAATAAAGTAAATCCTATATCTCGCGAGTGACAAGCAATCACTCGACTTCTACCGGTCCTAATTAAGCATAGCATTCTATACGACCTAACCATATTAGTATTAGGACATAGGTACCTAGGGGTCATGCAACTACGGTTTCAATCAACTCCTTAAAACTTAGATGCACAAAATAAGGCACAAGTAAGGAGTTAGTTTCACAGTGGGTGATGCTCCGGGGCTTGCCTTCTTGATCACCGGTGGCCTTGGGCCCTTCCGGAATTTGATCCGGGTCTTGCGCAGTCGTCAAGTTCAGCTTAGCAATGGCGGGGTCGCCCTCGGGCTCAACCTCAAGCTCGTACACGCCGTCAACAATGGGGTGATCTACACGGGGTGCAAGAATTATGCATGAGATGCATTAATGCAGGAGAAATAATTACCAAAAATAATTACACAACTTGCACCACTAGTTAATCGTATATGGAGCACAACAATTAAGAGAAGCATCACGCACAGAAACCGGTCTGACCGGTTTTGGAGGCCGGTTAGACCGGTCTGGCACTGGCCAGCCCTACAATTCTTATGACTGACTTAACTACTTCTAAATCTACTCAAAAACATGAATATGTCTGGCCATTAGGTGATTACTCAGCCCTATCAATCATTTCAGAATTACCAAAAAGGGTTTTGGCATTTTTAGCTCATGCCTAGAATTTAGGAAACAAGGGATACACTTGCTAGCACACCATTGTGCATGAAACAATGCATCAAACGAACAAACATCTGCCCACAAGTCTTAGAATTTCATAGGGAAAACTCCCCCTAACATCATGAGTGCTCTTAGCCAATAACTACCTAACACTACTCCCTCACTCCTAACCCAACCATCAAAGGTGGCTTTTGCTTCCTTAGCTTATGTATAGGATTTACAAGGCAACGATTGCATATAGGTCCTAAAAACCTTTACCAATCCTCTTTTCTTTTCCAATCACTTACCCCTGGGCTCTTTTGCTTGCTCTCCCCCGAGACAGACTGAGCTCGGCTCGGAGGAGCTCCTGGCCGGCCGAAAAATGCCGAGTTCCCGGCGAGAGAGGCTGTGGGGAAGGATGGGAGGGGCTTTGGGGCGTCGAGGGCGAGGTGAGGGGGCTGAGGGCCCGGTGAATCACGGAATGAACGCGTGAGGGGGAAGAACTCGACCGTGGAGTGACTGAGCTCGGGAACGGGAAGGACGGGGGTGGTTGAATCGGTCCTCCACTTGCGTACGTGGCGCGACACCGAGCTCTCCACCACACGAATCGCACAGGGGAGCGTGGACACGCTTCCCAAGCGGCGTGAACACCCGTACCGCCACTGGGAAGGCCCATACCGGCGCGGTGGTTGGCGACCGACTGTTGCGGTGGTGGGGTAAAACAGCCACCGCAACAGTCTGTGGGGTCGAAAAACACTGTGCCGACTAGTCAGATCCAGATCTCGCGGGCCACCGACCATTATGGTGGTGGTGGAAATCTGGCACCGCAACTTTAGATTCTGGGGATTTCTCAGAAGACCAATCATCCACGAAGTGTTGCGGTGGTGTAAAAGTAGGTAACCACCGCAACAGTCCGTCAATCCAGAGAGGAATTTTACTGTTGCGCATGACCACCGACTATTGCGGTGGCGACCTGGTGACCACCGCAACATTCGGTGGTGGCCTGAAAAACATGTGTAAAATATACGGGGCACCGACTGTTGCGGTGGCCCTTCCAATTGGCACCGCAACTTGCTTTCCTAGTCCTATTTGCATTTTACAAGTTAGTTTTGATTTGAAATTCTGTTGAACTAAGTCTTATTCCTTATGATAGTTATCTTGATCACACATATACACATATGCACAAACAAACATGATGATTATGAGACAATGCATGCCATTATTGATTTAATTAAGTTTGTTATGGTTTTTAATTATGATAGTGATACCAGGAGTGTCACAGTCGTGGGCGAGACTTGGGAGCGGGGCGCAGTTGCAGGAGCCGGGGACGTGGGACGGGGTGGCGCGCGCGGCGAGCGGCGGTTCGGCGAGCACGGTTGAGCGGCGTCGGGAGGAAAGGGACTAGGCTGACCTGCGGAGCCCGCTGGGCAGCGAGTGAGAGGGAGAGCCGAGAGCGTGTGCGGGAGAGGGGGAGAGCCGAGTGGGCTGAGTGGTTGGGCCTGGCGGGAGAGAAAAGGAAAAGAAAAGAAGGGAAGGTTTCTGGGCCGGGCCAGAATGAGAGAAGAGGAAGGGAGAGAAAAGAATTGATTTGATCTTTGTTTGAATTTGGATTTGAAAAGTTTGAGAGGAATTTGACTTGGATTTGAATTTGGAGAGGATTTAGGAATTCACACAAACAATCAAAACCAATGCAAGGGCATGAGATGCAACACTCACTCTTGTACTAAAATTAATTAATTATTGTTGAAGTAATTAAGGCCACAAATTAAATAAAGAAAATACATTTAACCTTAGATAAATCTAAATAAAGCAAAGTTGCTAAAATTTATTAAGTGATCGAATTTGGGTGTTACAGAGGAGCAGGGTTGCGGCGGGCGAAGCTCGGGTCCGGCGAAGCATGGATGCCGCACGGCCGGCGGAGCAGGTGGACGGGTGCGAGAGGCACGGGAGGACAGGTGCGATAGCACGGGGCGGCGGCGGCGGACGGGAGCGAGGGCGCCAAGGAAGATGGTGGTTGGGACGGACGGGTGTCGAGGACGACAACGCGTTTCCTGGAAGCACGCTGAATATAGCAGAAGAGGCTCCATCCTCTTCTTTACCGGTCCCTTCCCAGTACGCCGGTACGGAGGAAATTACGCTATCGGCGTACTGGAGGAAGGGATACCGATCCCCGGTGCGGATAGCTTTAACCTCGGAGTTCTTTGGAGATGAGCTTCCAGAAAAGAAGTTGTAACTTGTTGGTATGACTATTCTATCAATCCTATTAAACCTTGGCCCAGAATGTTACAGGAACCATGGCTACAGTACGCGCCATGGTGTCCTGCCGTTCCCCGGCGCAGGGAAGGGATGATAAACAAGTTCAGTGAGGGCCATCTCGTCACGGCATCGACCTCAACGCATTCTGCTTCGCCGGGAGGCCGGAGCAGTATGGCTTCGGAGTTTGGACCCACGCACAGTTGTGAATTGAAGTGAATGGAGAACGCAAGCTCACTGGCTAGTGGCCAGGTGTGTGGGAATCATGCATCTCAGCCAAAATTATTACACCATGGCACTCTTCACTACCAGAAAACCTCTCATCGGTCACGGTTCGTAACCCTCATAGGTACCGGTTCTGGAACCGGTACCGCGACACCGTGACTAAAGGGGGGCGGCCTTTGGTACCGGGTCCAGAACCGGTACCAAAGGGAGCCTTTGGTACCGGTTGGCAACACGTACCGGTTGGTGTTACCAACCGGTACCAAAGGCTCTTTTGGTTATTTTTTTTAAATGTTTGATATTTGGTTAGTTATATACAAATCTACGCGTCTACGTGTCTGCTCGTCATATGTCATATGTCGTACACGATCTTTCACGCAATAAGATTGAAGTCGTCGCAATTGTCAATTGATTTTGACCCGACTTTGATTGCATTTTTTTCGAACATTCACATATAAACATTTGAGATCGGCCAATACAAAAGTTAGAGCATTTAAAAGTTATTTACAATTCACGAGCAGAACTGGAAGAAGGAGCGGAAAGGGAGTCCAATTGAGCGATAGCGGTTCCGTCATGGTGGTACTCTCCCAGTGGACTTATAACTTGGTCCATAATGAATCCAAATAGTTGGTCCGCAATAGCTTTTGCTTTTTGTTTCATTGAGAGCACTTCATGGTAAAACATCCTCTGCATTAATCACAAATGACAACATTCATTCATATAATAAATAAATTTTGCATGTAATCATTTCTAAACAAGTAACTAATAATCATTCATTCATATAATAAATAAATTTTGCATGTAATTATAAAATATCCTAACACATTCATTTCTAAACAATAACTAATAATCATTTCAAAACAATAACTAATAATCATTCTAAACAATAATCAATAACTAATAATCATTTCTAACCAAGTAACAAAGTTTACATGAAATAACAAAGTTTACATGAATTAACAAAGTATACATGAAATAACAAAGTATAATAAATATATTCATAATAAATATACACTAATAATCATATTTCCATATACACTAATAATCATATTTCCATATACACTAATAATCTAATGTCCATATACACTAATAATCTAATTTTCATATACACTAATAATCTTATTTCCATATACACTAATAATCTAATTTCCATATACACTAATAACCTAATTTCCATATACACTAATAATCTTATTTCAATATACACTAATAATCTAATTTCATATACACTAATAATCTAATTTCCATATACACTAATATTTCCATACTAATAATCTAATTTCCATATACACTAATAATCTATTTTCCATATACACTAATAATCTAATTTCTATATACACTAATAATCTAATTCATACCATGAGTTCTTCTTGAGTCGCTTTTTTGGGAGAAACAAAGGTATGGATCCACTGGCAGACGTAGTAGCCGCATAGATTCGTCCCTGCTTCCTGTCTGGCACACTGATAGTGGAGAAGAATAAAGTTAGACGTAACAACTATATATTAGTGTGATTTTACGAGATATGCGGGTACACCAGCCACGTACCGGAAAGTCCGTCCTCACATCCAGTTTTTGTTTGAAATTTCCTTTTTGTTTCGCACGGAAACGTGTCCATGCCATGTCAATCAAGTCTAAAACTGCTTGGTAATCCTCTTGTGGTTTCCGCAGTGAGTCCATGACAACAATTTGACCGGTGTTTATGATTATCACAAGCAGTATCCAGTGGAAGCTGTATATATATATATATATATATATATATATATATATATATCACAAATATTGAGATACTCTGAGGGAAGAGCTACAACTAATCCGTGTGCTTGCGGTTCATAATTGTCGCGTCTAAGGGCCGTCAACATCGTGCGCACGGCATAGATGTGCTCCTGAAGTCGGTGGGAAGATACTCGTCAAAGTTGGTGTTGGTATTTCTTAACGTTTACATAATTCTGCAAGCGCAAAGAAGTACATTGTAGTATTTCACCCGGGAGTATTCCAAAGTATCATTATTTGTTTATCCACAAGGAAAGCGTTTAGTTAAAGAGAGGTATCATCCAATGTATTTACTTACAACATTATTAATCTATAAAAGTCTAAGTAGGGGTAAAGGATACAACATGTTGAGTGTAAAGTGACACATAGAAGTTCATTGCTCATCATTAAGTAAGTCTTAGTTCTGGAGGGATTCATGGACATCATAAAGCTACCATGACATTTCGGCCGTGGTGCTGGTGTTGGGCGACCCTTAGATGCACCACCTTCAGCCATGCATGGTCCAGATGTGATCCTAATGGCTGTTTACAGGTACTGGTCAAGGATGGAACGAAATGGCTGCAGGACCAGGTCGGCTAACCTGGCCAGCTCGACCGACCTGGCTCCACTGCTTTTCAGCCCCACACTTCTCTGGTAGACTGACCAATGGGTCCCTATGATGGTTCCAGGAGGGTACGCCTGATCTGAGTACGTTAGAGTTGGGATGTGGGCCCTTCAATCCATGGGAGTGACACATGGCTCATCCCTCATCCTTGACATCAACCGACCTTGCATCAGTGGCCAGGATCATCCCTTGGTGTGCTTCTTGACTTGCATGGAAGATGGGCTCGAGTGCGTGCCAGGCCAGGTCGCTCGACCTAACCAAGTCGGCCAACCTGGGCCTGGGCCCAATCTCCTTCATCTTTTGCTCAATTGTCCCTGTACTCAAATATATTCCAGATATGCATGCTACAATATTATTGGAATATAAATGCCTAAGTTATGCTTAGCCTTTATTCATTTTCTGAGGCTATTGATGGTCGGATTTTCCTTTATAAGGACCATCAACAGTTGAGCTGAGTCGGGCGCCAAAGGATGGGCCCTTCATCCATGTGACGGACATGTAGCATCGTCTCACCACTTGACCAAAACTGACACCAAGCCGGTGGTTGTGATCATCCTTGATTGTGCTTTTGTGCATGGGAACAACCTAGGCTCAAGGCTATGTCGGGTGACCTAAGGGTTCGAGCGACCAGGGTCTAGGCCCAAATCCCCTCCCCTTTTGCTATTAGGTCCATGTATTCAAATATATTCTAGATACAAGTGGATAAGCCATACCGTAAGCCACCTTAGTGGATAAGTTCCGGCTTGGTATATGAAGCTCACATGGCAGTCAGAGTGATTTCATCACTTAATGACCATCAACAAGCTTCCCCACGCTTATCCCTTTGCTCGTCCCGAGCAAAGACTAGTACTTAGGCTTGGTGGAACATGAGTTGCTTCTATATTTCTTCCCAAAAGTATTAGTTGTTCAACAAGACATTCTTCTTTGAATTGAATAAGCTAGTAAAAAGTAATCTTCCCTTATTACCTTAGCAACTTTGGGATTTGTACCTTCACCTTATCATGGGCGGTTGAAAGCTAGAATGACTTAGATAGAGCACCACACTCTCTTCCTTGTTCAACCATCAAACCAGAGGTTTTTAAATTTTTTCAAAGGAAAACAAAGTTCCTCGTATGATGCCCTCAAGTCACTCAATGTGTTTATTTCCATAGCATAGATCCTTTCGCAACTCTCATTTCTCTCAAATAAACATGGGGCTCATGATAGGAGAGCTTGCGGCATGCTCATAATGCATATATTGTTGAGTCAAATCCAGTATCCAAAAAGATTTAAATCTTACACTCAAATCAAGATGTGCAAGTGTGGGGGAATTGGAAAGGAAAACGAATGAACTCCTTTTCAGAATGATCTCGCTTATTAGATTTTACTATGAGGGTATGGCTATCTCATTCTTTCCTTTTTCTTCTCTTTTTTTGCATAGCCCATGCCTCATTATTGCAACAACATATTTGGGTGTTTTTGAGGAGAGATCACTCTATACATGGAGTGCTTTATTTAGGTGGATGGATGGAATGTTGTCCTTACTTGCAGAATAGAAGTATAGCATGTATGATGGCATTGTGGGATATGGATACCCCTGGGCCCATCATCGACAAGGGTGATAGTCAGCCTGGGCCCACATCTGACAGCAGTGCGGGCCGACCCTAGGCCGGCCTTCGAGAAACTCTGAACTTGATGGACAAGACCGATGATGACTTGGCATGCAAGGTGTCCGGCGTGATACTTGGATCCTGGCCAGAGATCACGGAGATTATGTTGTAACCGATTAAGATTTGTTTCCTTTTTGTAGCCGGATAGGATTAGAGATAACCGACATGTAAACCCTAGGTCATCGGCCTATATAAGGCGACCTAGGATTGACCCCCTGAGGATCATCCAACTCTTCCCCATTATAACCC
>CM014272.1:65168122-65183722 GCA_004135705.1 Alloteropsis semialata | reverse complement strand
ACCTTAATACGTACTGTTCAAGCAATCAAACATGCTGGTCTTCTCCTCCTTGCTTAGAGTGTAGCTAGCAGGACGCAAGTCCAACGCCCTTTCTCTCTTTTCTCAGGATGCAGGGGATCTCGTTGTTTCATACGTTTCAGGTCCTGTCGTGCTTCAAGCGTATCTTTTGACTTTCCGTAAGTACCAAGGAACCCTAGCACGTTTACGCAAAGATTTTTCGTCAGGTGCATCACATCAATTGCGTGGCGTACATCTAAGACCTCCCAATATGGTAAGTCCCAGAATATTGACTTTTTCTTCCACATGGGCGCCTTTCCATTTTCACTTGCCGCTGGCTGGCTGCCAGGTCCCTTCCCAAAGACCACCTTCACATCTTTTACCATAGCAAATACATATTTTCCATCCCGATGCCTTAGTTTGCTACGACCTTCCACCTCAAAATGCTTTCCTTTCTTTCTCAGTGGATGTTTCTCAGAAAGGAATCGACGATGGCCCATATACACACACTTTCTACAATGTTTCAGATAAATGCAGTCGGTGTGTTCTAGGCAATGTGTGCATGCTTTGTATCCCTTGTTTGACTGTCCCGACAGGTTACCAAGTGCAGGCCAATCATTGATGGTCACAACAGTAATGCTCTTAGGTTAAATTCCTCTTGCTTGTGCTCATCCCACGCCTTTACACCATCTTTGCCCCACAACAACAAAAGTTCCTCAATCAGTGGCCTTAGATACACATCAATGTCGTTGCCAGGCTGCTTTGGCCCTTGGATTAGCACTGCATCATAATGAACTTCCGCTTCATGCACATCCACGGAGGAAGGTTGTACATACAAAGAGTCACGGGCCAAGTGCTGTGGCTACTGCTCATATCACCGAAAGGATTCATGCCATCCGTACTCAAACCAAATCTTATATTCCTTGCATCTTCTGCGAAGTCTGGGAATGCTCTGTCGATTTTTCTCCATTGCGACCCATCAGCGGGGTGTCTCAACATATTGTCTTCCCTCCGATCCTCTTTGTGCCACCGCAGCAATTTAGCATGCTCTTTGTTTCTGAACAAGCGCTTCAGACGTTGTATTATAGGGAAATACCACATCACCTTGGCAGGGACTCTTTTCTTGGGGGGCCTCTCCCTCAACATCACCAGGGTCGTCTCGCCTGATTTTATACCGCGAGCAATTGCAAACCGGACAGGCGTCCAAAGATTCGTACGACTTGCCCGATAAAGGATACAATCATTGGGACATGCGTGTATCTTTTGTACTTCCAGTCCTAGAGGGCAAACGATTTTCTTGCTTCGTATGTTGTTTCGGGCAATGTGTTGCCCTCTGGAAGCATCTTCTTTATCATTTTCAATATCTCTCCAAAACCTTTGTCAGACAAGTCATTAGTTGCCTTCCATTGCAACAGTTCCAGTGTGGTACCCAATTTTTTCTGGTCCTCTTTGCAATCTGGGTACAACAATGTTTTGTGGTCCTCCAACAAACGGTTCATCTTCTCCCGCTTTTCGCACTTTCGCAGTCTTTCTCTTCATCACGGATCATGCCACCTAAGGCGTCATCATCCTCATCCTCTGCAACTGCTTCACCCTCGCCCATTGCTGTATCATCTGCAAAGGCACCGTATTGTGCAAAGTCCGGGATGTTGTCGTCACCTTCTTCATCACCTTCTTCAAAGAATATCCCCGCTTCACCGTGTTTGGTCCAACAGATATAGTTAGGCATGAAACCACTCATAAGCAAGTGTGTGTGGACCACCTTCTTCGAGATGTGATAATCCTTCTTATTCTCACAGACCTTGCATGGACAGCATATAAAACCCGAGGTCGAGTTAGCCTCTGCCGCGTCGAGGAATTGATGAACGCCATTAATGAAGTCAGATGAGCGTCTATCCGCGTTGTACATCCATTGCCGATTCATCTATTCACAAAATACAATGATTTCTATCAACATCATTTGATGCCACCAAAAAGATGTATTTCTAAAGTTCGTAGTAAGCCTTAACAAGAATATCTTTTATAATCTCTAAAAATTTCGACAGCACCTCCCCTGCATCGGGAGGTTTCCAAAACCTGCGACAAACCAAGGGCACGATGGCCGACAACCACATTCCAAAATCATCAACGTCTTACTTTTGCTCATCTCAAAAAAAATTTGAAGGAGTGATTTGCCTCAGATATGTTGTCTTTCATTTGACCTTGAACTTGGAGCATAAGAAACATTACAGGTGGTAAAAACAATTGGTTCATGGTAGGCATGGAACCATGGGACACACCCAGCCCAACCATCACAACCGATTCGTTGCTTGGGCATGGATGTATCCCATGGTTTGATGACAACCATGAGAAGCATAACTATACAATACAAGCTCAAGCTCAAGGTCATCATATGTTACCCAGCTAGAAAACTAGGTAAAATTTGATATCATCATAGGCATGCCAAGAGTTGGATTGTTTTAGTTCAAGATATTGACAACCATGAGAAGTAAAATTGAATTAAAAATCTAACTAAATAAGAATATCATTTATAATCTCAAAAAATCCTAATAACCCTACATATCAACGTCATTTGAAGCCTCTAAAAAGATGTAATTCTAAATTTCGTAATAAGCCTAAATATGAATTTCATTTATAATCTCTAAAAATCCTAATAACCCTAAATATGAATATCATTTCTAATATCTAAAAATCATAATAAGCATAAATATGAAAATCATTTAAAGTTTCTACAAATAATCCAAAAATCTAAACAATGTCTAAAAATTTGTGCATCATCTCCACACATGCAACAACTAACTATATATTGATTCTCTATTACAAATTCATAATAAAAATGAAGATTCAATCTAAAATCTCTTATTTCAATCCATTCCACAAAACACAAATTACTCAAAACATAGAGCATGAAATAGACCATACTAAACATCAAAAGAGAGAGGATGAAGTTGCTAACCTTCTAGCGGACTTGGTTTGCAAAATCTCCAAAAGTTATGGAAAAATCGGGCATGAGCTCCCCCAACCCGAGCTCAATGGAGGATGAAGAAATGAGCCATGGCTCGGGCTGGGGGAGGAAGAAGGGGCCTTATACGCAGAGCCCCTTTGGTACCGGGTGGTGGCACCACCCGGTACCAAAGGGGCTCACATTGGTACCAGTTGGTGTCACCAACCGGTACCAAAGGCCCCGAGGCTCATTGGTACCGGGTGGTGACACCAACCGGTACCAATGTGGCCTCATAGGTACCGGGTGGTGCCACCACCCGGTACCAATGAGCGCGCAGAATTATTGGGGATTGGACCCGGTACCTAATGCTTCCATTGGTACCGGGTCCAATCCAACCGTGACCGATTAGGGATGATGGATAGAGAGTTCTCTGGTAGTGCTTCCGATCCGGCCGGTAAGAAGAGGCGGGTCACACTCACAACAAGCTACTAGCTAGTTCAAACCACGACCGGTGGAATGATAATACATGACGTATTGTCACTCATTATTCATAGACGAGTATAAGAAAATGCACGCGCACGACGACGTATTGCATCCCTGCGAACACGAGCTCCATTGCTCCCAACTTGATCAGATCTGCTCGAAGTCCTGGAGTGCCCAGTGGCCATCGGCGCCCTTGACCATGCACTTGTTCTTGGCGGTCCGCCACTCCGCGGGCACCGGGTACTGGTCCTTGAGCGCGTCCTCCTCCTTGTTCGCCAGCGCCACGTCGCGGTCCACCTCCAGCTTGAACCCGCCGGCGCTGCCCTGCTCCCCGGCCACGCCGTGCAGGTAGCACTCGAGGTTGTGCCACGTCGGGATCGTGCCGGGCTGCCGCAGGTACGGCGACCTCCCCGTGTCGATGGGCAGCTGCACGGCCACGTCCACGTACCCCAGCGGCGGGTACATGGGCACCACGTCGTTGGCGTTCTTCACGTGCAGCGCCCTCAGCTGCGGGAACGAGGCCAGGGCGGCCTTGAAGTTGCCGTCCCCGACGCGCGGGCTCGCGAACACGAACGCCGTCACCGGGCACGGCGGCTGGGAGGAGCCGGCCGGCGCGTTCACGCCGTTGGCGGCAAGGTCCACGGCGTTGAGCGTCGCCAGCGACGCGCCCAGACTGTGCCCTGTGACCGTGATGCTGGTCACCTCGTCCTTGTACAGCGCCGTTAGCCTGATCACCTCCGCAAGAACCTGCACACGTGTGATTTGCCAAAAAGGATTTGATCAATTATTCGGAGATTAATTAAATTGGGTGTGGATATGGAACAGCTAGCTGGCATACGCATGCATCTATACGTACGTCCTGCCAAGTCAAATATATGCTGGTGATGATAAAATAAAGCGAGACGCTGGCTATACTAGCATATACACTATATTATATTGCGTTCAAGTAACCTAACGATTAGCTAAAGAAATCTAGGACAGCTCATTTAGATTTCATGCATCCAACAACTATTTTGGATACAGCATCACTCCAAATATATAAAGTTAATTTGAAGGTCAAACACTTGAAGAAATCAACAGCATTATTCGAGCTGATATTGGTGAGGTGGGTACACCATGGCATGGACTACATAAACACACAAAATTTGATAGTGAATATAAGTTCTTTTGGATACATGTCAAGAGGTGCAATTTCATTGATTGCTTTCTATTATTGTCAGTAGTCCAAACCCCAAAATCAACTAATGTTCTTGCAATCATACATGCACTGCACTTCCATATAGATATTCTAGAAAAGTTATCATATAATAACGTTAATGATAACCTAAAGTTAGCCGGCCATATGGGTTAGAACGGCTAACAATATTAGTTTGACAATCAGGTAGAGAAAATAATTAATCCTATCTTGCTCTTACTAATTACTCCCTTCGGTTTTTTTACATGTCGTATTATGTTTGTCCTAAGTCAAAGTTATTTAACTTTGACCGAGTTTCTAGAAAAATATAATAAAATCTACAATACCATATTTGTTTCTTTGAATCCACCATAAAATATATTGCAATAATACATATTATTGGTATGATAAATATTATTATATTTTCCTATAAGTTTGTTCAAAATTATATAACTTTGACTTTAGATAAACCTAATTAACACGACATCTATTAAAAAACAGAGGAAGTAATTCATGGTTTCACCTATTAATTTACTAACCAATATTAGCTAGGGGGTGGTATACCAGCTCCCTGCCTCTTTCACAAATGGAGTATATATTTTTCTCTTTCTTTCTTTCTTTCTAATCAATACGGTACTTCATGCATGTACTACATATGAGCTAACTAGTTGATTGAATGCGAGTTTTAAGCAAATCAGCGGCTGCCAAGTGGGCCCAACTGAAACATTCATGCAATGCGCATGCTTTCGTGTGAGTTCATGTTTGTCTCACTCGATCTACAGCCATGCATGAAATCTTGGCCGTGAACAATTTTCAATTCACTGGTGAATAATGCTTTTGGCTCTGTTTGGAACCGAGGTTTTTTTTACATGTTCTTTATAAATTTGATTTGCAGCAAACATTCCAAGCTAGCGTGGCCTCTGTTCTCAATTTCCTCTGGTCCAATGGTAAATGATCGCAATTAAAAACTGCGAGATGAAGGATCGATCGCTGGTACGTACTAGGACTGTAGGAGTATATGGTTACTTGCCTGATCTCTAGCACTCGACTGATTGTACTTGGAGTCCGGGTTGCTGGACCTGTACACGGACAGGAATCCCCGGTGCACCAGGGCGGCCGGGTTCGTGGCCGCCGCGGAGCCCAGCACGGGCGCGGCGGACACCGGCGTGAAGTCGAAGTCGTTGACCCACTCGAGGTTCCTCATGGTCCCGCGCCACGCCACGAGGATGTCGCGCCGGCCCAGGGCCGCGACGGCGTCGTCCGTGGCGACGGCGACGTAGCCCATCCAGTTGGACTCCCTGCTCCACGACTCCGGCAGCAGGTCCGGCAGCGGCAGGAGCAGGAACGCCTCGGGCACGGGCAGCGCCGACGTGGCGTAGATGAACTTGGTGATGGTGTAGCTCCCGGCGGCCGCCGCGCCCGAGCCGGCCAGCAGGTCGGAGTAGCCGAACACGCACGCGCCGCAGTGCGGCGAGCGCCTCTCCTGGTTGAACCCGTCGTAGGTGGCCTGCGTGAGCTCGCCGTAGGTGATGAGGTTCGTGCGCAGGTCGATGTCCAGCGGGTCCAGCAGGCCGGCCCACGACCCCGCGCCCTGCAGCTCGCGCCACCTGCTCGCAATGCTTCCAAGCATCGGCGACGACGACGACGACGCCATGGCTGCTAATGAACCCGACCGATCGATCGCCTTGGCTACTAGAGTTTGCGGGGGATGCTTGTTGATGGCTAGCAGCTTCAGCTTGGTGGTGTATTTATAGTACCGCTACTAGATGTGCAGTGCTGGTCGCGTCGATGAGATCGATGTGCATGGCGTGTCCATCTCAGTGTGCTCAAAAGGATTTTATCGTGCTACTAGCCTACTACCGGAAGCTGACCGTGGCGAGCGAGACGCGAAACTAGATCCAACGACGACCGCTGAGCGATACTGCTTGGCTTGTAGCAGCAAAACGTTGCGTCTCCGACAAAATGATCTTTGGCTTGTAGCCTGCATGCTCCGAATAGAGACATGCTGGTCACGCGCTTTAGCCTCTGCTGCCTGATCGATGGCGTAAGAATACGTCATTCGTCAGGTGTGTGCACGACCAGTTACGTATCTTCACTCTGCCAGATTCAGATTGCATTGCTGTTGTGGTCGTCCCGTTCAGATTCTTATTACATTGTAGTGTAGTGGTTGGTAACAACTAGCTGATCATGACTATAACAATTGCACGGCTGGTGTTAGGGAAATATTGACTGTGGGTGCAGTGCACACGATGACACGACACGGTTAAAGTTCCCTCAGTAGTAGTACGATGCGGTGAAAACGTTTGTTGCCAGTACATGAGAAAATTGAGCCCATTGTGACGGCGAAATCCCTGCAGGTAGACAGAATGTGTGCCCAGAATTGGTACCAAAGCAACAGTGAAAGAGAGAGGTCCAGACACCTGGCGCCTGATCTGGCTCATTCATGCCTACAGTACAGGAACGGAGATACATGTGCATGTGTCACTTCATTGCGTGCAAGCCTTAGTTGCTTGTCCCGTCGAAGATCTGAACATTATCCTTCTTTTTTCTTTGTGACATCGATCTTGTTCTTTTTCTTGAACGAAGTTTATGACGTTGATTGGCACAGCAAGATGGTACAGTAGCTTTCAAGCGTGCAGCACGAGTCTGAGTAAAAATAGGAGGCCGTGCAGCACGAGTCTGAGTAAAAATAGGAGGCCGTTTGACAGAGCTCCTAGAGCTGATTCTCGGTTGAATCTAGCAGGAGCTCTGCCAAATAATTTTCTAGAGAGAAGTGATTATGTGCTGATTCTGTGAAGTGATTCTCTGAAATAAACTAAGAGGCTGGGAGCTGAAAAAAGCATCTTCTCCTGATTCTGTGAAGTGATTCTTCGTCCTGATTTTGAGAGTTTTAACTAGAGAATCACTTTCAGCCACAGAATCACTTCTCTAGGAGAATCAGCTCCCATAGAGAATCAGAATCAAGTGGAGCTCTACCAAAGAGGGCCTAAGATTTATACCCTAAATAGATGGCTAGATGATCTTGGCTTACCAAGTCAGGCTCAGGCGACGAGTTCTTAACTTCTTATTCAAAGTCTTCTTCTCTGACAGGTACCGCTGATAGAGTGATAGAGACAGTGAGTGGTAGACGTTCGTGTCACTTTGATTTGCTCATGTTAAGAAACTGTTTGGTCGCTCTGACAACCGTAGCACGTCTGAATGACTGTTTAATGAATTAGATAAATCATAGCTACCCCTCACGTCGTCAGAAGAATTAGATAAACAGTTGAATGACTCTTCAATGAATTAGATAAATCATGTAATTACACGATGTTTTTTAGGGCATTGTTGGCGATAGGCTGACAGCTACTAATAACAGCAAAATAACTTGGCTACCGGACTGAAGCGTGTACCACGAGTACCGGGAAAAAGAAATGTACGTGCAGTAGAGATACGACATGGATGCTAGCATTCTACGTAAACCGTAGCTTTCTCTAGGCTTAGAGTGGCTAGGATAGTGATTGTTGCTTTGCTCAAGGTGTAGGAAACGTCAATGGTTTGCAGCAAGCCAAACTGCCGTTCATGTTTCACGATGGATGCAGTTCTACTGCAACGTATAGACAAACAATTTTTACGAGAAATGTGTATACTAAGGTGCTTGTTGTGCATAGCTGCAACTATCAAGTATTCAGCACTCTGCATACAACTATTACGAGAAATGCGCGTACTTGGGTTCTTGTTCTGCATATCTTCAACCATCTATCATTCAGCACTCTGCATCCATGGGGTTACATTGCCAGATTGAAGATTCAACCGACTTGCGACCCAGTACGCAGCATGGGCAGTTGGGCACACCGTGCTTGTCCCACCACTTGCATACTCGTTTCAGGCTCCCCAACCAATCTGAAAACCACACATCGCCCATCAAATCATATCAGAGCGTGTGTTGCTTCGACCCTTGGAATGGAATTCCACCGAACTAGCAATGTGGCATCCAGCCCTGATGAAAATACAATACCAGATTAACAAGCCGGATCGAGCAAGTGGCAAGTCTGTTTCCATTCCCGTCACGACTCATCAAGCTATTGGCCGGGCACAAAAGGCACCGGTGACTGGTGTGATTGTTTCTAGTACAAGTTTTGTTCAGGTTGGCCACTAAGCCGCTGGATTTTATTATGGAGCACAACGCCTCGACTTCCCAGCAGAAGAGGGGGCAACAAAAAGGCAGTCAAACAAAAATTCCAAGAGATCTCCTCAGCTTGACATGAATTGTTAGAATCTGTGCGAAGCGCCTAGTTCCCGTGAGCGAACTTGATACCCTTCTCAATGGAAGACTTGAGCTCGCCCTTGAGGCTTTCCAGTCCCTGCTTCTCAAAGTCAGAAAGTTCGCCCAGACCAAGAACTTCCTCCACTCCATTCTTGCCAAGACGTACCTGTAGCATGAAAATGAGTGGTTTTAAAACTCCACTAGCCAGCGTATTAAGACCATCTCTCGAGAGAAAGTCAAAAAAATTATGTGAAATAATACACTAGAAAGAGTGTCTAGTATAGGTAAGGCACTGGCATTAGCTAGCTATACTGAAAACATTACTTTGATCAGCCAAAATTAAAATGCCCTCTTGCAGCTGACATGGCAGGGAAAACCATGGTATTATAAAAGAACGTGATATGCTATGGTCAACTCATCAATGGTTCCTTGAAACAAGTACATGTAACCATATGGCCAACATGTCACACTGATTCTCAAAAAAAAAAGTTCACAGGTTCAACAATCCAGTCCCTTTAATCCCATAAGACATGCAAGACCAATCGATAAGAATAATTGGATTCTTGCTTCCAAAATCAACAAATAGATTGACATATAAGAAATAAGTGTGAATCAAATTATACCATGGTAATTTAAATGTCGGTAACTGGTGTAAGCCTTGAAGAGAAAAGAAAAGCAGGAAGCAAGAACCAAGGAGATTTACTTCACCATATGATAAAACATTACTGCACTAGTGCACTCTACATATTTACGCATTACATAAGTACCTTGGAGGCAAAGAACGGCAACTCCGTCACAGTTGATTGCACAAAAGAGCACTCCACAATGTCGGGAACACCATTCAGACCCTTCAAGCATGCATCTGCAAAAACAGCACCAGCATATCTGCGCACAAAAAAAAAAAACCATGTTAGTAAAACAAATGCAGCAGAGCTTGACTTGAAATCAACATAAATATAATATGGTTAAGTATAACAAAGGTTGATGGGTACAGAGTTTGTCTGCACAGCCACTACAATATGATGGTTCATAATAAAAACAGAAGATCACACTCAGGCAGAACACTGGAATATTTTAGCTTGTGTGTGAGTTTTGGGTGTGTGCTCTGTGTAAAGGTTCCTTTACCCAGTTTCATCCTTCTTAATAAAAAAGTATGCAGCCCTCCTGGGTGTTCGTGAAAAAAAAAACTAAAGGGAAAGCTAAAGTAAAGCCACAAAGAAATTCCAGACAGTGGTGTTAGGATGAGGGCGTTTGCTCTGTGAAGCTAAGAAAACTGGATCCAAATCCCATGTACCCAAACAGGCTCTAGCTTATATTGCATTAAACTAAGATATATGATCTGTACAGCTCATGGACAAGTGGGCCCTTCATTTGGCAAGAAGCTTTATTCCAAATAATAGCTTTAAGTATTACATCATGGCTGTTCATGTACTCATTTGATTGTATATCTATTACATCAAAAATGAATACAGCTCACTAGAATTTAAGTTATAGGGTTGTGCAGGAGAGTGTATGTGCAATCGTGCAGCAGCTAACTTATGTCACAGGCGGTTCTTCTAAGAAAATTCAAGCATCTACTGACGGACAGGTTGCAAAGATAGAAGACAGTACCCCAAAAAAATTCCATAAAGAACATAAACAGACAGGATATGCTAGTTACATGTTCTATGGTGCAACCAATAGACATGCTCACAAAGTTCCATAAGTTTTATAGACTTACGCCATGGACAAAGTTGCAGAGCCCTTTCCAGCCTTTGCCTCAACAACCTCCGTTCCACCATCTTGTGTCCTCTTGGTGAGAGCCACAATGTCTTCTTGGGACAATGAATTGCTTGCAGGAGTCGCCTGTATGAAACAGACATTTTGATTATGAGTTGAAGTTTATGTTTTTACTAGCTTTAGAGATATAGTATGAGGCGCGGCAAAGAATACACCTAGCACGACAACTGATGAACTGAAAAGACTATCACTTGCACAGCATTTCAGTACAACAAAGGATTATGTAATGTAAATGCAAACCCAAGATAGCTTTACAGTCCTTATGAACACTTCACATTATTGAACTAGTCTAGGCAAAACATACTTTGTTGACTTCTGCCCTCAAAATAACCTCTTTGCTAATACAATTGCATGTTTCACCAAAATATCCATACACATGCACTACTTGATCATTACATGCTGCTTATGCTATAAGGCTCTTCTGTCACTACTCAATAGTTATATCTATTCTAACTGGGTCAATTTTGGAGATAATATAATTGTGTTGCTGAAGGAAACAGGCAAACAGCAACCATGGATACGATACCTGTGAGAAGAGTGGCAGAATAGTAATACCCGCATGGCCCCCAACAACAGGAACATTCACCTCTGCAAAAGGTCACAGCAAGTAGCAACAACTCACATTGAGAGACGACACATAATCTCAATGCCTCTAGCAATTGCCAAGCAAAACAACATCTTATTACCAGTAACTGGCACGCCCGCCTTTCCAGCATAAAAAGTTTTAGCACGAACCACATCAAGAGTGGTCACGCCAAACAGTTTCTTCTCATCATAAGTACCAGCCTTCTTGAAAACCTCCGCTGCAATTGGGACAGTGGAGTTGACGGGGTTGCTGATCATATTAACAAGAGCCTAAACAACCATATAATCAACAAGCACATGATCAGTGTGATAGAACAAATCAAACATGAATAAGATGAAAATGTATACTTCAAGACTTAAATTAGAGATATATAAGCAGTAAGCATGCATGGATCAATCAAATATTAAATAACATCCCACATAACACAGTAAGTTGATCATATGCAAAGCATGGTAATGTTCACATATCAATATCCAAATGCATGTGAATTGTACTCTGGAACAAGTGTGCCTTCTTACAAGGAGGAAATGACATTGAGGTGGGCAACTAGCACGTGGTAATTATGTGCTGCTTATCAGTTATAGGTAGGTGCGGCACTTCACTACACCAGATCACCACCGAACACTAGATCTGCCCCGAATTCAAGCACCGGCTATCCCAATTGCCAAAAGTAGAGTGTCAAATCTAGCGCCAGCTATCCCAATTGCCAAAAATAGAGTGCCAAATCTAGCAACTTAAACTGCAGATCTACAGTGGCAAGGGCGCGAAGCTTACGTTGGGGCAGTGCTTGGCGATGGCGGTGCAGAGGCCCTTAACGATGCCGGCGTTGATGTTGAACAGGTCATCCCTGGTCATGCCGGGCTTCCTGGGCACCCCAGCGGGAATGATCACGACGTCGGATCCCTCCAACGCCTCCCCAAGCTGGTCATCCCCCATGAGCCCCTTCACCTGCAGAACTCGAAACCAATCAGCTCGTCGGATCCAGCTGACCCAGTGGAGCGCATCGAGCGAGCAGGGCAGCGGGGGCGTACCAGTGCCGGGGAGTTGATGTGGGACACGTCGGCGGCGACGCCAGGGGTTCCCGCGATATCGTAGAGGGAGAGGGAGGAGACGAGCGGGTTGAGCTTCATGAGCAGCGAGAGCGGCTGCCCGATGCCGCCCGCCGCGCCGAGGATGGCCACCTTCCGCTCTGGGTTGGCCGAGGAGGCGTAGCCGCGGCGGCTGCGGCGGAGGAGCTCGGACGTGGATTTCAGCAGAGACGGCCTCATCGCGGCGTTGGGGTTGGGCGTGTCTCGCTGTGGACTGGTGGGGAGTGGAGGCGTGCGGCGGCGGCGGCGGCGGCCGGTGGTGCTTTAATAGAGGGGAGAGGAAGGGAGGGGAGAAAGCATCCAAAGGGTGGATGGGATCTAAAGGGAAGTTGTTGGTGGCGGCGAACTGGCGGTGGGAGAGAGAAAAGGCGAGAGGTTTTGGTGTCTCGACGTCTCCGCCCGTTCGCCGAGGACCCGAGGTGATATCTTTTTGTTGTGTGCTGGGTTTATCTGGCTGGCCGAGGCTGGAGGGTCACTAGCGCACTGAAGTGCACAACGACCGGCGCCGGTGCATATACGACTTGCACCACGAGTCTACGACGGCTTTTGCTTTGCCTGCTCAAGAACAGCGGTCTTGTTTCAGTTGGACACTTAGGTTTTGTGCTCAACTTCTGGATGGACTGCAAAATCCACAGCTTACTGCCTGGGTAGCTGAACAGCTACAAATCCAGCCTTCCGGGCTCCGAGAGAGACCGAGACTTGAAAAAAAAAAACTGTACCCGATTAGCTCCATTTAACTATAAAGTAAGGTTCAGTCGATTAAGAGCGCCTCCAGCATAATATTATCTTCCATACGTGGTGCTGCAGCAGTACCAAAAACATCTCAATAGTTAGATTATCTTGTTCATTCGGATAAAAGGGAGTTATGTTCATTCGGATAAAAGGGAGTTATGTTTTCGTGATTAAAATAGTAACGGGAGTAAGAGCATCTCCAGCAGTTCCCTAATAAACATTTCTCAATAATTATTTAATGGGAATGTCCCAATATCTCTTTTATGGTTATTGGGAGAGTTGCTTTTACAATTCTCCAATAACCTTATCTCAATCCAACTATTAGGAGAGTTACAACTCCCCCTCTATTTGAGGATCTGCTAGAGCATTAATTTCCCAATAACCCTCCCAAATATGGTAGTCGGATTGAAGAATGAAAGACCGCCGGAGATGCTCTAAGGACGGGAGATATAATCCACTGCAGGGTTGATATGGTTCGAAAATGGAATTCAGTCAGAAGGAATCCAGCCAGTTGACACGTAGGCTGTGTTTAGTTGGAGGTTGGAAAATTTTTTGGAGTATTAAATGCAACTTTGACCATTAATTCGAGTATTAAATAAAGGCAGTTTACAAAACTACCTCCACGGCCCTAGGTAAATTTCAGAGAAGAATCTAATGAGGCCTTTGACCACACGATTAGAGGATGGTTACTGTAGTATTACTGTAGCAAATCATGGATTAATTATGCTCATTAGATTCATCGCGCAAAAAGTTTTACAAATAGACTTCATTTAATACTCCATGCATGTGAGATTCTCTGCATTTAATGCCATCTAAACACGGCCGTAACAAAAATCAAAGACAGAACCCTACAAATTCAGCGGTCCCCTCACTTGACGTGCATTGAATTGGTAAATACTACATCCAGGAGTGAGAAATATGCCAGAAGCAGCTTTATGTGATACAGCAAGGTAAATAGATAACCCAGGCAGTACCTGCTGCCACAACGTTTAACATGAACAACCAGAGTTACAAAGGCAATGTATAAAGGAGCCAGCAAATTCATGGCAACAAGTACATCAATGTCCAGACATTCAAAATCCGAAAGATCCAGATTCAGACAATGCTAACTCTGGAAAGAGTTCACCCTAAAACACTCTTATGCAAGGCTCTGTCTGCTCAAGTCTGTGACTCATGATCCACTCTACTCAATCAGATCATCATCGTCATCAGGAAGAGGTTGCGCAGCCGCAGCAGCAAGCTCAGCTTCATGCCTGCAAGGAACATTAGGAATGAATCAATTCTTGCAACACTTTCAATTGAGGTGACAGATTGAAGTTAGAGAACATGAAAAAATGACAAAGTAGATAAGAATGACAAAGTGACACTCACTGTTGCTGCATAGCCATGTCGATGGTAACTTCCGGAGGCTTAAGAGCAACGGCTTCAACAAAGTGCAGGTTGGGATCACTGATAACACCAAAGCCATAGACAAGAATTAATATATGTAGTTGTAATTCATTGTGAGCTCAAGATGCAAAGAACTAAAGTAGTAGGTTAATTACCCAGCCAGCTTCCTTGCGAGGTAAAGGAAAGGCTTCTCGAAGTTGTAGTTACTCTTGGCTGAAATTTCATAGTATTGGAGATTCTTCTTCCTGTGGAATGTGACCTGCTTGGCCTTGACTTGCCTGTTCTTCACATCAACCTTATTACCACACAGGACAATGGGGATGTTTTCACAAACCCTGCATGAATTCATAATTGAACGTCAGAATCTCCCAACAAAACTCTAGGTCTGGTACAGCTTGTATGATACACAAAGATAAAAACTTACCTGCACAGGTCCCTATGCCATGTAGGAACATTCTTGTAAGTCAACCTTGAGGTTACATCAAACATAATAATCGCACACTGGCCATGGATACTGCATGGAAATAGAAAATTAGAAGTGGTAACAGCGATGATGGAATGCAGTTTTTATGCAGAAGGCATATATTAATTAGAATGTTCACTTTATTAGTTATACATATGAAAATATGAAATTAGTAGAAACTTCATCACATTTACTTAAAATATTATCACAAATTAGACTTACTAGTATCCATCCCTGAGGCCACCAAACTTCTCTTGCCCAGCTGTGTCCCAGCAGTAGAAACGGATCTTACCACAGTTAGTGGTGAAATCCAATGGATGAACTTCCACACCAATTGTTGCTGAAACAACAAAACGTGTTAGCAGTCACAAGTACACCAACGATAAGTAGATGAAAGAAAACTAAGTCCTTATGACCCTTACGTTCGTATTTCTTCTCAAACTCTCCGGTGAGATGCCTCTTCACAAATGTTGTTTTGCCTGCAACCAAATAAAATCAAGGATTAAAATTTTACATTGCTGACAGAGGAATTAGGAATGGCAAAGGAACTAGACTTAATGAGGTCAATATCCATATGCCTTAGAAATAGAATTAAGGACCAGTAAATGTACAAGGTTACAAACAAAAAAAAACATTAATGGTATTCTTAACAGGTATGAAGAGTTTTTATGTGATCATGCCATTTATGATCCCGAGCAAACTACTTGTGCATCCACAGA
>CM014272.1:65154483-65166629 GCA_004135705.1 Alloteropsis semialata | reverse complement strand
CGTCACTCTCCTCGTCATCCTCGCTCACCGAGACGTTCTCCACGAACTCCTCGGGGTCCTCGTCCTCGGAGACCTCGTCCTCTCCCTTCCTCCTCCTCCTGGATCGCTCGGCGTTCCGCTCACGCTTGGCGACCTCGCTCTTCTTCCACTCCTCCCGGCGATCTTTCCTCGCCTTGGCGTATGCGGCCTCGGCTCGGTTTCTCGCCTTGTCCTCGGGGAGTGGCGGCCGGGAGAGGGTGCAGTGGAGGCCCTTCATCTAAAAGAATTCAGGATCAGCCAACTGAAAAACCACTCGGGGATTCAAGATGCACAAAGAAAACCTTACCAGATCCTTGGTGCGCTTGTGCGGGAGCATGGGGAGGAGGCCCGGGGGAGGATATGCTTCGTGACCCTTCCCCATCGCCGCCGTCACCCGGCGTTCCAACTCATCCCCCGATGGCAGGGGGATCATCGTCACGGTCCCCTCAAAGGGGGCGTTCTGCTGGACCATCTCCCAGATCTGGAGAGGGCGCCGCCACAGCGGCACGATACCTCTCGAGAGGTATCCGCCGAGGACTTCCGCCGTGGTCACCCTCGCGCCGCGGAGCCGAGCGAGGGCCTCCCAGATGTCCCCAAGGACCTTGTCTTGCCGCTCCTTCTCGGGCCCGTACGCCCACTCCGCGGGCAGCTTCTCGAAGGTCTTCCCGGTGTACGCCGGGAGGGGGTTTCGGCTGTCGTTCTTCAGGTAGAACCACATCGGGTGCCAGCCCTTGTTCGAGCTAGTCAGGGTCCCCGAGATGTAGGCCTTCATCCGCCCCTGCTTGGCCTTCAGCACCGCGCAACCTATCGTCGCGGGGGCTCCGCCCTCCACGGTGTGCAGCGAAAACTTGAAGAAGTACCTGAAGAGGTCCCAGTGGGCCCCTATCCCCAGGTACCCCTCGCAGAGGGCCACGAAGACCGCCATTTGCTGGACCCCGTTAGGGTTGAGGTGGTGGAGCTCCAGCCCGTACTCGTTGAGTACGGCGCGGATGAACCTTCCGGCGGGGACGGAGAACCCGCGCTCATGGAAGGCGACGAAGGAAACAACGTACCCCTCCGGCGGTTGGGGGTAGTCCTCGACGCCGGGCACCTTCCACTCCACGGCCTCCGTCAACGGCGGGAGCAGGCCTTCCGCCGCGAGGCTCTCCAGCTGCCGGCGTGAGACACGGGAGCGCTCCCAGGTCGACATCTTGCAGCAGTCCGAAGAAGAAGCACCGGCGAGATGGGAGGCTCGGTCACTTGCTCTCCGCGGCGGCGACGCGACGGCGGCGGGGGACGCAAGAGGACGGGCGGCGGCAACGAAGAAGACGAAGCGCGCGCGTTGGAAGTTGGAAAGCTCTGGCGGGGGTAAAACCCCAGGACGCCACGGCACGCGGCTATAAGTAGGAGCGGGACGGAACGGCCGCGGCCTTAATTGCGTGGGCCCACCACTGGCGCTGCGGCGACGTGCGCACGTCTCTTCGCCTGACTTCCTCAAAAGGCGCGCCCACCTCCCCACGCGGCGGGGAGTGGGCCGACGCTTCCGCGCCCGGCCCGTCAACGGCTGGGCAGTCGCCCGGTCCACCAGCGGAGCGTCCCCGATAAGTTTCTCGTCCCCGACAAGTTCTTAGTCCCCGACAAGCTTTTCGATCCCGACCACATTCAAGGCGAACCACCCGGGCGCAAAGCCTCAACAAGAGCACCAGCTCTTCTCAAGGCTCGGGGGCTACACCCGGCGGGTGCGCTCGCGCGCCCCCGCCGGAAAAGCTGTAACTTACCATATCCACGCCACCACTCAGCCTGGGCGCGAGCCTTCATCTCCCCCCAGGCTCGGGGGCTACTGACGAGGGTACGGATTAGGGGTACCCAATTGAACCCTTAATCCGGGGGCTTACGATAATCCACCCCTCAAAAAACAAAAACCAAAGACCAAAAGCAAGGCAAACTCCCCATACCCCGACTACCTAGAACGCCCGAGTGGTTCTCCGATTCGCCCGAGGGGTTCTCCGCCTCCGAGGAGTCCCCGCGATTCGCCCGAGGTGTTCTCCGCTCCCGAGTGGTCTCCAGCTCCTCGGGTAAAACTACCCGGCCACGCCCCGGCCCATCCTGCGCCGTACCCACTTGGTACTTGCCGCGTCAGAGCATGATGGGCGTCCGTCCTTCGCCACGGCAGCCACAGTGGCACTCGTCCCATCCGAACAGGAACGCTACAGTCTTGGGAGGAGTGCATGCGCTACACCGGGCACTCAAGTACGATCCCAGGCGCCCGTGGACGACACCTGGAGCCCGAGCAGGACACCTGGAGCGCCCGAGGACCTCGAGCAAGTCAGCCATGACCCGGAAACTACCCGGGAGCTTACCCGAGAAGGCGTCGACACCAACCACCCGGGATGTACGATCCCGGGTCCGGCGGGGCGCCCACTCCGTCAACACCTGCTCCCGGTACGGCTCGGCGGACGGCGCTGGATGAAGCTCTCAGGGGCAGTAACTCCCCTTGTAATTTTCTCCTTTTTACCCCCCACTCCCTTCTCCCCTTGAAGCTATAAAAGGGGACAAGGGGACATCAGTGAAGGGGGGAATTCGAACACTAGTTGAACACTCGGACACCGCACACAACACGCTCACTCGCACCGCTCAGGGACTTGGGACCCCCTCCCTCTCCCGACTAGTTTGTACACCCCTACTACAGACTTGGACTTGAGAACACCGGCTCACACTGGACGTAGGGTATTACTCTCCGGAGGCCCGAACCAGTCTAAACCCCCTGTCTCTCGAGTCACCATCCGGATCCTGACACGCGATCGTAGGAAATTTACTTGTCGGCGGTAGAGAACCCCGACATATGTCTACAGGACAAACAATAATATGGCAAAGATTTACCAGTTTATTTTACATGTTTATTTCTCCAAAATGCAAGTATTCAACAACTGCATTAAAATAGTAAACAGTACAAAATTCCAAATTATGGTATTCTTGAGATAGTGTAATCACAAAAGGTATGATCTAAAAAGCAAGTGCACGATACATATTCCTTAAGTGCAAGAAAATATAATTGGAATACCTTACAATCGCATTAGGGAAGACATGAATTCGAAATCCATAGCATTACAGCAGGCAGTACAATGAGTTTCATGAAAGGGATAAGAGGTAGTTCTTTTTAGTGACAATTAAAATAAAAGCCAAGACAAAAATATGATTCAAATTAGTATTACTTTGCAAGATGCATCTTTAGAAAAAAAGAATATGACTCACTGCACAGAGGTGAAAAGACGTATTTGTGAGAGACAGTGAAGTATGGATATATACCTGGTGGCAAGCGGAGACACGGTGAGGAAAGCGAGGCGAGGGGAGGAGGGATCCGAGAAGCGAAACAGACGAAGTGGGTGGTCAGAGGGAGAGAGACTATGAAGGTGGGCGCCGTTTCCTGCTTGAGGTACCGATGAGTACCGGGTTAATTTGCATGGGCCGGTTGGGAGGGGAACTGGGGAAGAACGGGGATAACTAGTCTATTCCTATTTATACATATCTCGTATTGTTTCTCACCCAATCCGACGAGGACTCCATCCAGCGGGGATGTCCCAAACCTGACGCGACAGAGCGAGTCCCGGGATCAACGGCCGCCTCGGCGCCTCCTCATCAAGACACGCCCACCGGCCTGCTGCCAGGTCAGTTAGATCTCTCCTACTTTAAAAGTTCCGGTGGTTCTTGAGTCTTGACTTCACCGTGGTCCGTGGATGCGTTTCGCTCCACTGCTC
This sequence comes from Alloteropsis semialata, assembly GCA_004135705.1. NCBI lineage: Eukaryota > Viridiplantae > Streptophyta > Magnoliopsida > Poales > Poaceae > Alloteropsis > Alloteropsis semialata. Next base: position 65,162,877 of record CM014272.1, on the reverse strand, counting down.
CCCGCATTGTTACCAAGCCGACAGGTGGGCCACACGTGCGCCTCTCCCTTCTGCCTTCTTCGTGTTCCCCGGCTGGCCAGCTGACGCACACCGCCATCTGACCATCTCCACATATTCCCTTCTTCGCTTGGAGCCGCGCTCGTTATCTACTCGCGCTACGCGCTTGTCCTATCCGCCACAACCTGCCGTCGCCTACTCGCATGTCACCCACCATGACTCCAGGCGCGGATTCTCATTCTCCCTTCCATCCCATCCCATCCCGAACCTAGCTGGAGGAGTGGTGTCGGTGGTGTGCTCCGTGCTGGCTGATGGGTCGGACCCAATGGATGGCGGTGTTGGGTTGATCATGTCAGCGATGATGTCAGATCATGTCAGTGATGATGTCAGCTATTAGTAAGCAAATCCAATTTGGATTAGGGCCCTTAATTGGAGGACCCTAGAAACTCCTACAACCTTTACAGGTGTGTCCCCCTGTGTGCTGTGCTTGCCTATAAAAAGGGGAAGTTCCTATGAAACATAGTGATTGAAGATTTCTAACCCTTTTTGCTGTCCAATCTCAGCCACAGCACTTAAACACACAGGAAGGATCACCTTCTTCACTATCTACAAGCCCTAGAACTGAGAACATAACAGGAACAAGATGAAAGGGCCAAAGGATTAAGGTATGTGCTGCTCATATCTAATTTTTGTGGTTCTCTCTTAGGCTAGATGATCCTACACATCTCACAATGGCACCAGAGCCACCTAGCCTCAAGATTGAACCCTCTAAGTGTTCAATTTCATGTCAAGAAGCTCATGTTCATGTTCTCCCTTATATTCATGTGCTCAAGTTCATGCTCTTGCCCTAGTACATGTTCTGTGCAAGCTAAAGATCATTATTTTCATGCTAAAGTTCATGTTGTTCATGGTTACATTCAAGTTCTCATCATGTTAAGTCCAAAATCACCTATTTTATGCACAAATCGTGCTGTTTGGCCATAAATGTGAGTAAAACGGTTCTAGGGTTTCGGATTAAGCAACAGCAAGTGGGGAATTGGATGAATTAAATGAACCCTAAGCCAATTTCCCAAAATCCCTAAATCCCGAAATCCAAGCTACAGGAAATTCCCCAAATTTTCTTGAACCCTAACCCTAATCCTAAGCTAAAGAAAGGCGGTGGACGTACCTAAGGGCCGTGGTGGCCGGCTGTTGGCCTTAGCGCCGCCGCGGCCGGCGCTTAAGTAGCGCGTGCGCGCTCGGGCCGTGGCCCCGAGCGGCCCCGCCGTCCTTGCCACACCGGTTGGTGCCGACCCTACTCGTGCATGTGTCGCCGATGAGGTAGTCGCCGCCGGCCGACCCTGACGTAGCCTCCCGCCGCCGTCGTGGGCTTCTACGCTCGCGCGCGAGCGGTGCCTTAGGGCACCGTCGAGCGGCGCTCGACGGGGCTGCGACCTGCAAAGGCGGCACGCAGCTCCGGCGAGTGGAACTCGGCGGCGCCACCGGCCCTCCTCAGCGCCGGTGAGCGCTCCACGCGGCCGCCGCCGCCGGGTGAGACAGAGAGGAGGGAGAGAGAGAGAGAAAGGGGCTAGGGTTTCGGGGGGTGGCTGGTCGGCTGGTATGATCCGGCCAGGTGCGACGCGAGCCGTCGGATCGTCATCCAACGGCGCGCGGCGGCCGGCCGCCCAACAGGCCTAACAGGCCGGCCCGCAAGGGCACTTTCCCGGCCTTTTGGGCCCGGAACCCAGGTGGGGAGGCGGTGCACGAAAATGGGCCAGGCCGAACTCGGCCTGGCACGGGAGTTTTAATCGGCCCAGCTAAGGTTTAAGTTTTTTCTTTCTTTTAGTTTTTTCCATCAGGGCTGCATAGTAACGGGCCAAACAATATTGGGCCAAAATCAATGAAGGGCTCAAATGTGTAATGAAAATTAAGAATTAAAGTTTTCTTTAAGACTTTGATATATAGCTGCATAATGGACCAAAATGGTCATCAGGCTAAAATAAAATAAATTTATGGGCTTATTTATGTTAATTGCTCTTATGATATCCAATTAAGACATGATTCATTAATATGATTAAAGTTTTATGTTTAAGTCAAGCATACTTTAAAAGGGTATAATTTAAGCAAAAGGATTATTTATGAATTTTAAAGTTCTTGGGCTATTTATGTTTTTCCTTCTTAATGAAGTAATTATTATGTTACCCTTTTTGGTTAATAGCAATAAATATCCAAAATGATGTATTTATTGAATAATGCTTTTATGATTAATGAGCTCCCCATATTTAATTAATGACTAATTCTTAAGAAAAATAAGTGGGCTCTTATGATTAAGTTCTTCTCAAATTTTGATTTGGAAATATTATTATGTTTATCCTTATGCTTTTAGCTTATGATTAATTCATTAAGTACCTTTCTTAAGATATTATTTAATGTTTAAGTTGTTTTGGGCTATAATGTTTTTAGTTGTGAGATTAAGTTGAGTTTTTGCTCTTATGATAAGTTGTTTAATCATTTACTCTCTTTATGCTTAGTAATAAGCATTGTTAATAATGAAATAGTTAATGTTTATTGCCCAAAATAATGTCTTTTGAATAATGTCTTTATGAATTTAAGTTGTTCTCCAAAATAAAACTTATGATTTAAGCCAAGTCTCACTTGGACTGCAACTAAGTTTTGGGCACTACACCTAATGTTGACTTTTCAATCATGAATTATCACTATAAATTGCCCATTGATGAAGATTTTTGTCCATAAGCCATATATATTAAAAGGTTATTTTATTAAACATGTCTCAAAATAAATAAGTGTGGTTTGTATTTATCATTCTGGCTAAAGCTGATTGATAAATACTTGTCCACAGAATTTTATTGTTCTTGTCCATTTCTGGCCAAAGCTGATCTGGACTAGTTCAATAAAAGAAGTATATAGAGACATGTGATGTCAATTAAGTGTGGCTTATATTCGTCATTCTGGCCAAAGCTGATTGATGAATATCTGACCACAGAATTTTGCTGCTCTTGTCCACTTCTGGCCAAAGCTGATATGGACTAGATCAGTAAAAGAAGTTGAAAGTCAAATAAAGTGTGACTTGTATTTATTATTCTGGCCAAAGCTGATTAATGAATACTTGTTCACAGAATTTTGTTGTTCCTATCTACTTCTGGCCAAAGCTGATATGGATTAGATCAATAAAAGAAGTTAATGATCTGGGAAAAATCTTAATGCATGAATGGCTTTTGGATTTATCTTATATAAGACCACATAAATGTTTAATATACAGTTGGGGAATTATGCTAAAGGCAAAAAGTTCTAAGTAACCACTAGTAATTAATGTTTACGTTTCCACAACAAGAACCTCTGATTAAGGTATTCTTGAAGACTTGACAAAGTTTTATGATTATACATGTAACTTATGGTTGTATTCTGACCAAAGCTGTTTATAGCCAAGTGTCATTATATAATTCCCAGATCAATTAAGTTTTCAAGTCTCAAGCATAACCAAAAATTGATTATATTAATGTAACATTCCCTGGGCATTAATGTACATTTTCATGTTAAGCTCTGCTTTGTTTCTGCCCAAAGGTGATGCAAAGTATAATGATTAAGTCTTGTCAAAATTATCAATTAAAGTATCCCTATTGATGATGTTTTGAATTTAGCCATAATTTTTTGCTACTATAAGTACCCTCAATAAGGATTGAGTTAAACTTATTGACAAATTATTTTTTTGTGAGGTCATGAATATTTGTTGTTTGAATAAACAGAATAAAACTCCAATTAGAGAAGTTTTGATGATTAAAAAATTGATAAGAAATCTGATGGATTTCTTGTCTATGGGAGCAACCTAATGAAAGTTATCTTATGATCAACGCCAGTAAAGATCTAGGGGAGTATGTCAAGTTTTGCCTGGCATTAATGGAGAAGCAAAGATCATAAGAATAAAGCTTAGACATAAAGAATTATGGGAACCTTTGAGTTCATTTTATTATGTTGCCAAGCATCAAGCATTATGATTGAAGTTCAAATAAAATTTTAAGGTCACAAGAAAGATTGGTAAAGATAAGGCATTATGGATATGATAATTATTATGACCTCATAAATAAGAAAGTTTAAGGTAAAGCCTTATAAAGAAGGCAAAATGTGGTATGGAGGTTAATGTTAGGTTATCGGATATTTTCTTCCATTAGCACAAAATTAAGTTATTATCCTCCATTCCAATAATAAAATATTTGTTATGAAGTTCCATCGAAATGTGACACTATCACTTAGTCCACGTTTTGAGGGGGAAAGTTGAACTTCCCATTAAAGAATAAAAGAATGAAATATTTCATCAGGTATGTATATATTTTTACGTAATCCCTTTTACGTAAGTTAAAAACTATGGATAAAATGAAAATTAAGTGTGCTTCTAGTTACTACCTCAATTTATGCTAAAATCAAGACATTTATGCATATGTGAAATTCTCATTTAGCATTTTAAGATTGCTTTGCTTCTATCCCTTTTAAAGGGATTTTTGCTATTGATGTTGTCTAAAATGAATCAAAGTTTTAGTTAATGATATTAAAGGTCATCAAGAATGAATGGTGATTAAAGAATAATTAGACTTATCTTTTAATGTTAATACCCTTAATTAGTTATTTTCAATATAAGCCTCACATTATTGCCTCCTAAGTAAAATATATAAGTTTTAAGAATCATTTCCATCTATTGGAATGAAAGTTTGTTAGTTTCTAATATTTATGTTAAGCTTTCCCTAATAGAGACAAGGTCTAAATATGACTGTGAAATAAAATAATGAAAGGTACAATTTTATGCTCATAAGAAAAGGTTAATGTAAAATAAGGAATTAAGTACGATACTTATGGTAAAGGAGTGGTACTTACTGCTCATTTTTTTAAGGGTATAAGCCTTTTGAATAATGAAATAAAGTTTAAATAAGAAATTTGAACTAGTCAACGACTCGTTGACAATAAGCAACAGAGATATTGTATATTATGAGGAATGAATTTTATTCTATTAAGTTCATTCTTGGTGATGTCTCTTATGTCTTTTGAGATTTAAGATTCACCAAGATTGGTCCAGGAAATGGGAGTATTAAAAATTATTCCCAAAGTTATGTTTACTTCCATTAAGGGCAATAAGTTCACTTATGTGTGGCAAACATAAGTGATATATGTTTAAGTTATAACATGCCCTTAAAGTTTTTTAAAAAAGGACCGGGATTTCTGGCAGATATAAGTCCAGGACTGGACCCCTAGAAAATTGTTCAAAATACACTGCCTTATTGGCATAAGTGCTAAAGTAATTTTGTGCTATAGATATATGGCACTAAGGGACTACATGCTCACATTTAAGAAAGTCTGGTAACCACCAAGTTATGGGGTGCTCAGACAATAATGTTTTTTTTAGCAAAGGTGCATTAATATCCACAAAAGGATGCACCCTTGCGGGGGAGCCATATTGTGGAATGGCTTCACCCAACTCAAAGCATCATTAAAGAAGTAGATTAAGTTGTGGCATGTTTAATCCCAAAGTTCTAAATATGGATTTATGTCCCTAATCCATATTATTTTAAGAGAATAAGAAATTTCTTAAGTAATATATCCTGAAACTCATTATGTAAAGAGTGCAGTTCTATTCGAGTAACATGTCAAAGGGTATTGTCAGACCCAAGACATTGTGAAGGAATGATTCCAGAATCAAACATCATATGTTTCAAGGCCTTAATGATGTATTGAGATTTTTAGTGCTCAACAAATAAGTACTAAAGACATAAGTGTTGAGCATTTTGTAAGACTAATGATTGATGCTCAGTGTATATAAGTGTTAAAGTGTTAAGTACTGAGCATCATATTAAGAGACCTGCTTTCTGATGTTGCCGGCATAAAGGTTAAAAGGCAGCCTATATTTTAAAGGACAAGAGGTGTGATTCCGGAAACATATACGATTTTCAATCTTGAAGTGCGCACATAAGGGTCATAAAGATATATGAATGTATATGAAAACACACTGCACTCTGGGACTATTATAGCACCATCTCCCCATAAGCCTAAGAAGAGTCCATTTTGCGGTGAAATGAAATTGTAGATAATTAGTTCAACAGTACTTAATTGACTGTTGTAATTTATTATCTCTATACAAGTTCCAACAAGAACTGGACTCATAAGTTTCAATTAAGTATTAAGATTTATGGAGCTTCTAAGTTAAAGAAGTTCATTTTGAAATGAGGTGACACACTGTAGTAACTGGGTTCTGCGGAACATAATTATTCGTTGTAATCCTTGTCTCGGTATGCCATTTTATTGAAAAGTGGACTTATAAGTTTAGTTTTATGATCAAGGGGGAGAATGTTGGGTTGATCATGTCAGCGATGATGTCAGATCATGTCAGTGATGATGTCAGCTATTAGTAAGCAAATCCAATTTGGATTAGGGCCCTTAATTGGAGGACCCTAGAAACTCCTACAACCTTTACAGGTGTGTCCCCCTGTGTGCTGCGCTTGCCTATAAAAAGGGGAAGTTCCTATGAAACATAGTGATTGAAGATTTCTAACCCTTTTTGCTGTCCAATCTCAGCCACAGCACTTAAACACACAGGAAGGATCACCTTCTTCACTATCTACAAGCCCTAGAACTGAGAACATAACAGGAACAAGATGAAAGGGCCAAAGGATTAAGGTATGTGCTGCTCATATTTAATTTTTGTGGTTCTCTCTTAGGCTAGATGACCCTACATATCTCACAGGCGGCACATAGGGCGGCGCGGCGGCCCGGTAGATGGCGACGGGGTGGGCCCGAAGGAGGGTGGGGGCGGCGCCACGCTCTACCACGCTCTACCTTGGTGGAGATGGCGCGCTCGACTCCGGGTTCGGGTTCGGGTTCGGCACGACGAGCAGCGGTGGCAGAACCGTGATTTACAGCAGGGTCGTGCGGTCCACGGGTGGCCTGGGCAGCTTTCAGAACTGCAGCGCTGCTCCCTCGGCGCAGGAATGGAAGCCTGAAGCCTCCTCCGTGCAGACCACCAAAACACAGGCCTCGACATGGAGTTGGAGGAGATGCCTGTGGAAACCTCTGGCCGTGAGGTGGCCCGACCAAAGCACCAGTTCTCCTCCTCTCCTCCGCTAGAATCGCGTGTGCTGGAGACGCTTCCTAATTCGTCGGTAAGCTGTAGGTCACCGCTTCAGTTCGTTCTGCCACCTGCTCCCTGCATGCTCACTACATGCTTGATGAAATATCGGCAAGGTTGTTGTCCATGCTGTCATGAATTTGTTGTAAGAATGACTACAATATTCATATGGAGTAAATGCAATATTTTGTTGTCAAAGTAGCGACATTCATAGATTGAGCTGCAATAATGGGGAAAAGCAGCTGATCCTCCACTTTTGCCATCTGCTGTAGAAGTCGAGCATGGATTGGATGATGGCTCCTATTTGACAGTCATAGGTGTTTTCATGTTGCAGGTAGTCAAGTGAATTGAATATTTATCATAGTCCTCAAATTATTAGTCCAATTCTTAGTTTGTAAAGTATTATGATTTCTCCATACATGTCATTATTGTGTTCTAGATTTTTGGTCTGCAATTTGAACTATATTGGCAGCCAAGTAGGTTGCTACTCAAATCCAAATGAAGACCTTTGCTGCCAGCCTGCCAGCCTACTCGAATCCAAATGAATTATATTGACAGATTACAACACGGTTGGCCACCTGCACTTTGCTGCTGTGTGGCACCAAACCTGTTGATGTCTGAACTTTTATGTATGTGCTGCATCTGGTCACCATAGACATTATGCCAAATGCAAGTTTGCAGTAGTCAAATTCAAAATGAGGTGCATCTGTTTCATTGCTTGGAGTCTGTAGTTACTGTGAACTTGTATCAAGTTTGGAGACAGATGCTTATTAGGATACCACAGTTGGCATGCATTGTCCACAATTGGAGGCAATTAAGTCTAGGCATGATGGATGCACAGACTGCCTAGCTCTCTTTAGTACATGCAACCTCAGTCTCTTTACATATAGTATTTTCTTATAGTTTAAAACACCGGCAGGATTCAGGAAGACTCGATGAGATTGGCTTTTAATTTTGTTTGGTGCGTGTTGCTTGCAGACCATCACTATTATTTCCTGAAACTGGAATGCTTCCACTACTTGAGAACATTGGTGGTGCCAAATAAAAGTTGTGTGGTTTATATACATGGTGAGATGGGGAACACACTGCAGATTTGTAGCCACAAACTCTGTAGAAGCAATGGTGAACATTAGAGGAGGATTACATTAGTAGGCTGTAAAAGAAAGTCATGCATAATCATTTTATTAATATATGCATAATTTTTAGCACACTTTCATAATTTTCTTTGTCATGTAAATCATAACTTTCTTGTTGGTATATTTCAGGTCGCAATGGTATGTTGCAACACTTGA